>OX451735.1:1520722068-1521930090 GCA_948472305.1 Vicia faba | reverse complement strand
AGATCCTATATCCAATTCAAGTCCGTATTAAAGTTTCTGAAACTTTTTCAAGACCACTGAATCTCCAGTAAATTAGAAGCAGGAGATCCATCCCTCAAACACATCTAACGGTATCCTCAAACTCATGTTTACTGCTCTCACTTAAGCTTCATCCTCCTTTCTTTTTTATTTTAAATTTCATTATGGGACAGGCACACTCTATGTTGTTTAATGCTTGTTGGTGATGAATGTTGTTGTTAATATTTGTTATTATATCTTATGTGGTTTACTTGTTTTTCCAACACCTTATCAAATATGTTACTTTTTGGATTGCATTAAAAAATTATAATATGGTAGGTAAATTTTTATATTTGAAAACAATTTACATATTCATTTATAGACAAGAACTCATCAGTCAATTATCTACATTTTGTTCTTTAACGGTGAAAACTTAGTTTAACGCTTCTAATTTTTCAACCTCCTATTCTTTCTCCTCTAATTTAGTTTGCAATGTAATTAATATGTTTCAAAATGAATTAGAGGTGAATGAATGGGATTAAAGAAATAGGAACATTAAAATAAATTCTAACAATTAAAGAGTAAATTGCAGATAAGAAGCTGCATAATTTTTGTCTAGCATTGAATGTGTAATTTTTTTTTTCTAATATTTTTTAATTTGTCATATTATAATGTTCTAGATCAGAATGAAAGATTATATGTTTAGTGAGCATTGGTGAACTAAGCATTTCACATAATTTATAATATATACAGTGTACATACCACAACAATTATTTAGAAAAGCCGTTGTTAAATCTTTTTCTTTAAATTATTCCACAACAGTTATTTGGATTAACCGTTGTGGTAGGTAACGCGCTATTTGACATATAATCACATTCGCGCGTCTGTTGTGAAAATTATCATACATACAATTATCTCTTACCTCACAATGATTGGTCATCTGTTGTGGTATCCCATTTTTCAACCGTTATGGTATCCTTTTTTCCATAGTAGTGTTAATTTCACTCTTAAAGCCAGTTTTAACGTGTTTAAGAATTCAATGACGCACTCGCGTGGGCGTCACCACTAGTTGAGTAATTTATACAATAAAATTTTCCTCATTAATATAAACAATTGTGTTTTATATGAGTAGAGTTAGTGTAGTGAAATCATTGTTGCAATCCCTTATCTGTTATTTGATACTCCCTCCGTTTCTTTTTAAGTGTCATTTTAGCATAAAACTTTTCAATCAAGATAATAAATTGTTAGAGTTATTTTTCTTATTATACCCTCATTTATTTTCTCTTTCCAAATAAATTCAATCATGCTCTCTCTCTCTCTCTCTCTCTCTCTCACACACACACACACACACACACAAATAACTAAAATAATTAATTTTATGGAAAATGTGAAGTGGAATTATTGAGAAAGTAAGGATATAATTGCTAAATTATAACATTAAACTATAAAAATAACACTTAAATAGAAATAAAAAATTCTTCTAAAACAACACTAAAAAAAAGAACGTAGGAAGTAATTTTTATCCAATTTATTGCTTTTAAGAATTTTTTCGCGCACAAAACCTGATATTTGTGTAGCCTTAGCTAAGCACAGAAGAGAAATCATAGATAGCGATAATTGTAATTGGTCTATCTGAACTCAACAATCTTTTATATTACATTAATATATCCATATATTTACAACTATCAATTAAATAATAAATTAGGTCAAATCCAGTCTAACCAACCCGTGTACACCACTATTTTTAAGATGATAAAATTATGATAAAAAAGTATACAAAAGAAATTAAAATAAGTGTTTCCTTGAAATAAAGTATTAATATTAAAAATTAAAAAAAAAACTATTTGATAACAATCAAAAAGTTTTTTAATTTAACAATTTAAAAAAAAGTTAAATAAAGAGTTAAAAGATAATGCACTATCAATAGTTTTACACTGTCATCTAATAAAAATTTATAATTTAACTATGTCATATAATTTATTTAAAAATAACAGTATAATTTAATATTTAATATAATTGTGATTGATTGACTGTGTCAAATTATTTTATATTATCAATGTATATCCTTTATTCTCTTAAATAAAATATAATAAATATATTTTTATATTTTCAATATCTTTAGATACTAGTAATAAATCTCAAAAAGTAGCATTAATATATAAAAATACTAATTAAATAGTATATAATTAATTAGCTATTTTCAAATATGTGCCATTTTAAGCGGTAAATAAATAATAATGTTTATTAAATAAATATTAAGAAGTAAATTAGTTGATTGTCTTAAATGAACGAATTAAATTGATTTAGTAACAAATTCAATTTTAATATCCATCAAGGAGATTTTAGAGGAGCAAAAATCTATAATAAAATAAAAACTTAAATGTAGTTTTGGCCACCTATGTTTTTCAATTGTTAGATTTTGATTTCTCAAGTTTTAATTGTTTGATTTTGACTCATAAAATTTTATAATTTTTTGATTTTAGCTCTTCATGTTTCAATTGTTTGATTTTGATTCTTTAAATTTGTCTCCTTTTGTATTTGATAGTCTTTCATGTAGATTAAACTTCTCTTATGGGGCATTAAAAGATAAAGAATAAGATATTGACCCTCCATCGAGGGCTAAACTCTAACTCTAGGATTGTGTTCCTGACAGAGTCGCCAACTGTTGTAACTGGCAAAAAATAGAGTCGCCACCATTAATTTTTGTCATAAGAACGGGAGAATAACGGATAACCCTAATTGTTTAGAGATTCTAAGTTTATGAGTTGGTTAGATGAAGGGAAAGTGTTAGGCATCTTTCATCTCCCCGGTTCTTAAGGGACATCCTATTTTAGGTCTAAGGATAGATCGAGAATTTTTTTTAGTATGTTATTATCAATTGCATAGGAAAATAATTTAAGCTTTTAATTAAGGGACTCACTTTAGCTTTAACTGCGTGTCTATGTATCTCCTTACAAAGAATCAGAGTCCAAATTTGTAGTTCGTATGTGTTTGATTAGTTTTTTATAAGACTACTTAGAATTGCTTTCGAATTTATCCTTGAGCTTTGCCTGAGTTTGAAAATTGAGTGATGGTAGATGCAGTTTGAATTTGATTTGAAAATAGGCCATCATCATCATCATCATCATTATCATGCATATCATGTCACACAATCAAAATATTCATGCAACATTATCGTACTCAATCACAATACCAATCTCATCGATTTCATCATTCACAACTTCACATTACATCAAAATACCAGAATAATACAAGAATCCATAAAATCATCACGTACTATTTTCAAATTAATTTTATAAGATAGAAAATATTTTTAACTTCCTGTGGGTTCGAACGGCGTGTTAAACGGACACCCGAGTCAAAAATTATGAAATTTTCAATTTTACAAAAATAATGTCCAACACAGTGGTAACCGATTACTCAATACCAGTAACCAATTACTGCACACAAAACAGCGGCGAATTACACAAAAACCTTCAACAATAACCGGTTACCTCAAATACCAGTAACTGGTTACTGTGCAAAACTGCTACAAGTAACCAAATCACATATTAAGGTGTTTAGAAATTGATTTAGGCTTATTTTATGCTATAAATACTAGTTAAATGCTTAAAAAAACTTAGAAATATATTCATAACTTGTTGTGATCGTTCATAAATTAATTCCAGCAAATAAAATATATGTAACATGCATAAACAATAGAACACAAAATCATATCGACACTGACACATAAGTTACCTGAAGATCTTCTAACTTGATTTCAGCAACAACAGAAACCAAAAGCTTGTCCTTAGTCAGAAGCGACTTCAATTTCAACACAATGTCCTTCACTGCAACAAAAATAACAAAGTTAGTCAATAAAACGACGATGTTTCTTTCCCAAACCACATTGAAATCGAGGAAGTGCCTAATTGAATTTTAACCGAGAAAACGTCAATGTTGCTCGCACGAACGACCTAGAGAGAATGAATAAAAAACCCATAAAATGATAACTCAATTGTAACAAAGAGTAAAAGATATGAAATGGAATACATCATCGTTGGAAGAAAGGACGGTGATGCCGATGGACTCGTAAAAATAAAAAAAAATTGATTTAGTCCCAATAAGATTCAAACCAAGGACCTAACAATAAAACCAAGACCACTTATCACTTGATTGATTGCATTTCATTGAATAATAGTTGCATCAAAACATATAATATCCATTTTTTACTAGTAACATTTCTATTACATCAAAATATTTCTATTTCCGGTAACACAGTGTGATCGGTGGATTTAGAACTGACTGTTTTTAGCTGGTTTTGCAAAATGTCGCAGAAGCAAGAGTCGCCACCGTCTTTTATTTTCTCCAAATGGAAAGGACAAAAGCACAGAAAAATTCCTTAAAGAGATTGCTCTCGGTTCGGGAGGTAGGTTATAGAAAGGGAAGGTGTTAGCACCCTTTCTATCCATGGTTATCCATGGGCTCTTAGATACTTGCTCATTTGTGTTTTAAAAAATGGTTTGTTTGCTTTTCAATTGTGGGTTTTAAAAAGTCTATTTGAAAATTTCAGTTCGACTCTTGTATCAGTCCTCAAGAGTGTTTGAAAAATTGCTTTCGAAAGCTTTTTGAAAAGGTGTCGGTGTGAAAAGTATTTTTGATTTGTTTTTGAAATTAGAGCAAGTATCTAGAGTCGTCTACCTACCCTAAGGAATTCGTCTGTGTAAATGTCCTTAAAGTAGTGCCATCCCACCATTGAGAGGTAGGTAGCACCACCATTGGAGGTGTTCGGGTCAATTTGAAGTTCGGGACATGGTGATCACCAGAGCAATAGGAAGATACCTTAGAAGCCACCCTCATGCCAGGTTCCCGGATCATGAGGACTTACTAAAACATCCTCTACTTGACGATCACCTTTCGAGGGGCAAGGCAACAGTGAGGCGTACCCTAGGGGTGGTGTGTGATTTGTGTGTCATTTTCATTTACATTTATCTTGTTCATGTCATAGGTGATATACGCTTTTGTTTTTATTTCAACATTCATTCTTGTATGCAAATTTATTAACAGTTAAAAAAGTGCGGAATTTAAAAGTTCTACGCTATTACAAAGGCGCGGGTCCACATCGCCAAATTAAATCCAGGACCCGATTTGACATAAAATAAAGTAAAGTGCGAGAAATATAAATGTCTAATTTACATGGCTTTTGGAGAATTACATAAAAGGAGGAAATAAAATAAACGCGCGAATTGGAATTACGATCGAATGCGAGGGCGTTGGACCCTTTTTTAACGAAATTAAAGTACGATTAACAAATTAATTAAATTAAAATAAAAAGAAAAGATTTTTTTAGAGTTTTTTTGTATTTATGGATTTTTTATGAGAAGATTATGGAAATTAAACCTAATTCTAGTTATTTTTAATTTGTTAAGAAAAGCATTAAAATTTAATCTAAAGTTAACCTAATTAATTAATACAATTTTATTTACAAAAAATAATAATTAATAATTAATAATTAATATGGTGAAAAAAAGGAAAAAAGATAAAAGTGCTTAAAACCCTAATTCTACCAATTTTTAAGTTTATTGAGAAAATATATTAAAATTGATCCTAGAATTAAAAAAACTAAATTAATTGATAATATTTATTTGCAAAAATAACATTGAATAAAATATATTTATTATTTTGTCTTTCTGATTTTTTTATTATTTTTACGTGAAATTAATTTTTATTGAATTAAAAAGAAAATAATTGAATTAAAACAAATAATAAAGAAGAATAGAATAAAGAAAAGAGAAAGAAATACAATACAAGGGGGGGTTCTGCCCCAATCAGGAGATGTTGTCCAGCAATTAAGCCCAAGGAACCTGGCCCTTTTTTGACTTCTCAGTATTCACGTGTGTGGGCGTTGACTGAACCATTCCATAGGCTTTAGATCTGGACCATTGGACTGAGATTATTGAACGCGTGGCAAGCATGGATGGTGGTCATATGATAAGCCCCTGGAATATATGCTGCATGGGAATATAGAAAAGAAAATAATATGGGAAAGAGAGGGGACCTGGGAATCGAACCCAGGTCCCAGTGGTTATAGGACAGCACATCCACCACTCGTGCCAGGCGCTTGCTTTGTAATGTTAGTGGGATGCAATTAATATATAACAAAACAAAATATTAATACTGTTAACTCAAAAACGCGCTAAAACTAGAATTACCCTTTCACATCTTGACACCTAAGCGTCTTCTTCCCCTGTTCTTTATTTGCCTGAAAAAACAAAACAAGATTGCGGGGGTTTTAAACCCCCACTACATGGCACAAGGAAAAATAGAGAATAGGCCCTCTTTGATCAGAAATTAGGCGTGATAGGGTGGTTGTGTTCGTGGGAAGTTTCTCGTTCTAACGGTGCAAGTCTCACGTCCCAATTTTTCCATAACTGAGAAACCCCAATTCAAGGTTTCTGAAACCCTAGGCATCGTTCATGGCAACTCTTCATATATGCAATAATTCTTCAATTAAATCATACTACTAGCTTCAGAATCAACACATTAGTATAAATCAACAATAAAAATGCATGGATATGGCGTGTAGATTTGAATACGACTAAAGAAAAAATCAGGTACAGGGTAACTGCGTTCTACCGTTTCTTTGCGTTAGAGATGATGGTTTTGATCCAGACACCTTCCTTGAAACCTCAGGAATGCAATGGGATGGTTATTCTGCCTTGAAACCCTTTGTAATCGAGTTTTCAGTTTTGGAATTTTTCACAAAAAGTGCAATGTTCTTCTTCAGCTTTGGGCGCAGCTCAGAGATCCCTTTGCATTAGGTTTTGATCACACTTATATGAGGATGGATTAGGGTTGAGTTTTGATCCAAAAAATCCTTGCATTGATGGAATGAATATTTAATTTTCATACATATATTTTCAAATCTTTTTCACATGTTTTTGATTCCAATCATGGCAAAACCTTCCAATTTTGGTTATGCACGAATCTTGAGCTTTTAAGGAGAGTTTATTCTGCACAAAAAGATTTAAAAACTTTGGTTTAGTATTTTTCCATATTTTATTTAATTTAAATGAATTAATTGTAATTAAAAATTCAAATAAATAAATAAAAATGATGAATAAATCCCCTTTGGGCCAAATGGTCGTGTATATGCTTTGGATGATGAATCTTGGAAGAAAATGTGGCCCATTAGCAATTTTAAGGCATTTGAAGCAAAGTTGACTTTTCAAAATACCCAAAAATTTCCCAACTTCCACAAGGCATATCTTGCTCAATATTTAAGCTTTGATCATGTTCTTGGACATTTTGGATAGGTCTTGAAGTCCTTTAACCAATGCCTTTGGTCCCATGTCATTTTGATTTACCAATCTCAGGTTATGGCCTTTGACTTAAAGTCCTTTTTTGTTGACTTTTGAAAATGACCTATAATGTTGAAATTGATAACTTTTTGTGAGAGCATTTCTTGGACTTGAAGTGTGAAGAAGAGTTGTAGGAAATGTCATTCTATTCAAAATGAGATTTGGATGGAATTTTTCTGATAAACCATGTGGAAGTTATGCCTTGGTCAAGTTACAGTTGACTTTTTCAACTGTCCAAATATGGAAACCTTTGCATTTTGAGACTTTTTGAGCCAAGCTTTGAAAATCATGATCAAGAATTGATCAAATGATGTTTGTGGCTCCAAAATGAGATGTTGACCAAAAATTTGAACTTTTGACTGTCAAATGACCATTTTGCCCCTGCAGTTGACTGTAGTGCAATTAGGGTTTCTGACTGTGCAATCTTGTGCTGTAAGTCTTGAAACTTGGTATGTGGATGCTTGACCATGTTTGTAGGCATGCGGGACTTGATTGGAACCTTGGAAACTTCATTTTCTTTGTCAGAACCAAAACCCTAGTTTTTGACTATTAGGAGGCCCTTGAACTGTGCAACCCTTGGGGAATTTTGAAGCATGCTCTTTGCAAATTTTGAAGAATATGGGAGGGCAAATTTTGGGGTACAACAGTTGCCCCTGTTCAATCTTCTTAGACCTGAGGATGCAGATTGGCTGACGTGCCTTTCGTAATCCGAAGGTGGAAGATGATTGAACACTAGAGTGCCCAGAAATTTGCACTCACATAGTAGTGTGATGGTGGAATAGGCTTATAGATGCCATTTGGAGATTGATGAATAGGATGATGGGCTTATAGATGCCATCTGGGTGTCGATCGCGTAGGAGATTCCTTAGCGAGAACTTGCGTACCTGCAAAAGAAAATGACTACCTGACCTGTTATAGGAGCTGGTCTTCAGATTCTTTGTATAGATGTGTCCTGACTGGTTACAGGAGCTGAATCTGGAGCTTCAAAAGGTGATGAATGAACCAGGGATGGTTACTACCTTAACGGGACGGTGAGAGAACCTTGGACGATTACTACCTCAACAGTAACGCTGAGAGAATCTTGGGCGACTTCAACCTCAACAGTAACGCTGAGAGAATCTTGGGCGACTTCAACCTCAACAGTAACGCTGAGAGAATCTTGGGAGACTTCAACCTCAACAGTAACGTTGAGAGAATCTTGGGCGACTTCAACCTCAACAGTAACGCTGAGAGAATCTTGGGCGATTTCTACCTCAACAGTAACGCTGAGAGAATCTTGGGCGATTTCTACCTCAACAGTAACGCTGAGAGAATCTTGGATATCTTCTACTGAGTCTTTATCAGGAAATCTGTTAGGGGTCAATTTAGCTGGACTAGAGAAGGCCTTTGACTGGATAAGAAACAGGAAAATCTTAGGGTCGATTTAACTGAACCGGTCTAGGTCTTGAAATCTTCAACTGGATAAGAAACAGGGAGATCTTAGGGTCGATCTGACTGAACCAGAGAAGGCCTTTGACTGGATAAGAAACAGGAAAATCTTAAGGTCGAGTTAACTGAACCGGTCTAGGTCTTGAAATCTTCAACTGGATAAGAAACAGGGAGATCTTAGGGTCGATCTGACTGAACCAGAGAAGGCCTTTGACTGGATAAGAAACAGGAAAATCTTAAGGTCGATTTAACTGAACCGGTCTAGGTCTTGAAATCTTCAACTGGATAAGAAACAGGGAGATCTTAGGGTCGATCTGACTGAACCAGAGAAGGTCTTGAAATATAGCTGAGAACTTAATTGGATCTTTCCTGAAAGGTAAAGGCCAGTCATATGCAAGGCATGATATGAATCAAGCGATGATGTTCTCAACATAAATGAGATTTGTGAGATATGATGCGTATTATGCATGCTATAATGTATGGTGTGATCGGTGGATCTGGAACTGACTGTTTAACGCTGGTTCGCGAAACGTCGCGGAAGCAAGAGTCGCCACCATCTTTTATGTTCTCCAACAAGGAAAGGACAAAAGCACAGCAAAATTCCTTATGAGATAATTTCTCGGTTCGGGAGGTAGATTTATAGAAAGGGAAGGTGTTAGCACCCTTTCTATCCATGGTTATCCATGGGCTCTTAGATACTTGCTCATTTGTGTTTTCAAAAGTGTTTGCTTTTCAAAGTGTGAGTGGGTTTGGAAAAGTTTCGTTTAAAAATTTCAGATCAACTCTTGTATCAGTCCTCAAGAGTGTTTAAAAAATTGTTTTGAAAGCTTTTTGAAAAGTGTCGGTGTGAAAAGAGTTTTTTTTTTAATAGAGCAAGTATCTATGAGTCATCCACCTACCCTAAGGAATTAGGCTGTGTAAATGTCCTTAAGGTAGTGCCATCCCACCATTGAGAGATAGGTAGCACCACCGTTGGAGGTGTTCGGGTCAATTCGTTTGTAGGGACAGTGTGGTCACCAGAGCAACAATAGGACACCTTAGAAGCTACCCTTATGCCATTGATCCTTTTTAATTCCGAGGCAACCATTTCGAGGCAACTGGATCATGTCATGGACATAAGGACTTACTAAGACGTCCTATACTCGACGACCACGTTTCGAGGGCAAGGCAACAGTGAGGCGTACCCTAAGAGTGGTGTGTGAATTTGTATGTTATTTTCATTTATTTTGTCTTGTCATGTCATAGGTGATCTACGCATTTGTTTTTATTTTTGTCATTCATTCTTGCATGCATTTATTAACAGTTAAAAAGATGCGGAAATTAAAAGTTCTAAACTATTACAAAGGCGCGGGTCCACATCGCCAAATTTAATCCAGGACCCGATTTGACAGAAAATAAAGGAAAGTGCGAGAAATTAAATTTACACGGCATTGGGAGAATTACATAAAAATTATAAGAAATAAAATAAAATGCGCGAATTGAATTAAAATTGAAAGCGAGGGTGTTGGACCCTTTTTAATGAAATTAAATTATATTAACAAATTAATTAAAAGGAAAAAGAAATTATTTTTGAGTCTTTTTGTATTTATGGTTTTTATGTGAATTAAATGAAATTAAGAAATTAATTAATTAACCCTAATTCTATAATTTTTATTTATTAAGAAAAACATGTTAACATTAAACCTAAAATTAAATTAATTAGTTAATGGCAGAATTTATTTACAAAAATAGTATTAAGTAATTAATTATGGTGAGAGAAAGAAAAATAATGAAAAATACTTAAAACCCTAATTCTACCCTTTTTTTAATTTATTAAGAAAAAATATTTGAATTAAACCTAAATTTAAAAAGCTAAATTAAATTAATGAGATTTATTTACAAAATATTAGTTAAAATATATTTTGAATTTTTGTCTTTTCTGATTTTTATATTGTTTTATTATTTATGAAAATAAATTAATTGAAGGAATTAATTAAAAAAAGGAAATACTTGAAACAAATAAAATAAAGGAAAGAAAAGAAATACAATACCTTGGGGGGTTCTGTCCCCAATTGGAGGTCATAACTTAGCAATTCAGGCCCAATAGCCTTTGGCCTGGTTGACTTCCCAGTATTCACGTGTGTGGACGTTGACTGGGACGTATCCTATGCTCTGAATCCTGGCCTTGGGTTTGATCTTGATGGCCATGTGGTGCTCTTGGACTATGGAGTGTACGCTGGAATTCTGGGAGCGAGCTACACATAAGCATAATTAGAAAAATAATATGGAAAGGGATGGGGGACCTGGGATCGAACCCAGGTCCTGGAGATTACCAATACACATGCCTGCCACTGAGCTACCAACGCTTCTTTGTATATTATATAACTAACAATTAATATAAGATAAAATAAGAGTTAGTGGGACTTTAGCGCGAAAATTCAAATACTCCAACCAGATGGTGCC
Organism: Vicia faba; assembly: GCA_948472305.1. Lineage (NCBI taxonomy): Eukaryota > Viridiplantae > Streptophyta > Magnoliopsida > Fabales > Fabaceae > Vicia > Vicia faba. Next base: position 1,521,918,883 of record OX451735.1, on the reverse strand, counting down.
ACATAGTCTTCTTCCTCGCTTATGCGTTTTTCCTGAAACAAAAACAAGCCAGATTGCGGGGGTTTTGAACCCCCACTATATGATATATGCCAAAATAGCGAATAACACATGGTAGCTCATAAATTGAGCGCGAGGTGTGTGTCTAAATCGTCCAAGCCCCCTGAGTTGAATGGTCTAGGTCTCATGTCCTAATTTTTCCTTAACTGAGAAACCCCAATTCAAGGTTCTGAAAACCCTAGGCGTCGTTCATGGTGAAATCGCGTATGGGCAATGATTCTTCAATTAAAACATACTGCTAGCTTCAGAATCAACTCATTAGTACAAATCAAGAATCAAAATGCATGGATATGGCCTGAATAATAAAACACGATTATGCAAAAAGAGTGATACAGTCTGACTTATAATTACCAATTCTTGATGTTTCAAGCTATGATTTTGATCCAGGCACCTTCCTTGATGTCTCAGCAAGATAATGGAATAGTTATTTTGGCTTGAATCGCACTGGAATATAGTTTTCAGTTTTGGAATTTTTGTCAAAAAACTCAAGCTTGGTTATGGTGTTCTTGCGCAGCTGGGAGGTTCTGATCACTAGGGTTAGCTTTGCACTTATGTATGGAATGATTAGGGTTGAATTTTTGAGCCGAAGGATCCAAGCATTGATGTAGAGAATATTGGATTTTCATGCCATAATTTTTCAATCTTTTTTCATGCAAATTTGATACAAATCATGTTCAATTACCTTGATTCTTTCCAAATCTGATCATGCACGAAATATTGAGTGTATTTTATGCATAAAAAGATTTAAAACTTAGGTTTGGTATTTTTCATATATTTTAATTAATTAAATGAATTATTAGCAATTAAAAATTCAAATAAATAAATAAAAATGATGAAAAACTTCCCTTTGGGCCAAATGGTCGTGCACATGCTTGGAATGATGAATTTTGGAAGAAAAAGAGGCCCATTAGCAATTTTAAGACATTTGAAGCAAAGTTGACTTTTCAAAATATCCAAAAATTTCCCAACTTCCACAAGGCATATCTTGCTCAATTTTTAAGATTTGCTCATGTTCTTGGGCATTTTGGAAAGGTCTTGAAGTCCTATAACCAATTTCTTTGGTCCCGTGTCATTTTGATTTACCAATCTCAAGTTATGGCCTTTGACTTAAAGTCCCTTTTTGTTGACTTTTGAAAATGACCTATAATGTTGAAATTGATAACTTTTTGTGAGAGCATTTCTTGGACTTGAAGTGTGAAGAGGAGTTGTAGGAAATGTCTTTCTCTTCAAAATGAGCTTTGGATGGAATTTTTCTGATAATCCATGTGGAAGTTATGCCCTGGTCAAGTTACAGTTGACTTTTTCAACTGTCCAAATATGGAAACTTTTGCATCTTGAGACTTTTTGAGCCAAGCTTTGAGAATCATGATCAAGCATTGATCAAATGATTTTTATGGCTTCAAAATGAGATGTTGACCAAAAATTTGGACTTTTGACTGTCAAATGACCATTTTGCCCCTGCAGTTGAATGTAGTGCAATTAGGGTTTTTGATTGTGCAATTTTGTGCTGTAAGTCTTGAAACTTGGTATGAGGATGCTTGACCATGTTTGTAGGCATGTGGGACTTGATTGGACCCTTGGAAACTTCATTTTCTTTGTCAGAACCAAAACCCTAATTTTTGACTGTTAGGAGGCCCTTGAACTGTGCAACCCCTGGGGAGATTTTGAAGCTTGCTCTTTGCAATTCTTGAAGAATATGGGAGGGCAAATTTTGGGGTACAATCTTCTTAGACCTGAGTGCCCAGAAATTTTGGAAGATGATTGAACACTAGAGTGCCCAGAAATTTGCGCTCACATAGTAGTGTGATGGGGGAATGGGCTTATAGATGCCATTTGGAGATTGATGGATAAGAAGATGGGCTTACAGATGCCATGCTGAGAGATGATGGATGGTGGATGGGCTTATAGATGCCATCTGGATGTCGATCGCGTAAGAGATTCCTTAGCGAGAACTTGCGTACCTGCAAAAGAAAATGATTACCTGGCCTGTTGCAGGAGCTGGTCTTCAAACTCTTTGTGTAAATGTGTCCTGACTGGTTACAGGAGCTGGATCTGGAGCTTCAAACGGTGATGAATGAACCAGGGATGGTTACTAACTCAACAGGAACGGTGAGAGAACCTTGGATGACTACAACCTCAACAGTAACGCTGAGAGAATCTGGGGACGATTACTACCTCCGCAGTAACGGGGAGAGAACCATAGGCGACTTCAACCTCAACAGTAATCATTGAGAGAATCTTGGGCGACTTCAACCTCAACAGTAATCATTGAGAGAATCTGGGGACGATTACTACCTTCGCAGTAACGGGGAGAGAATCTTGGGCGACTTCAACCTCAACAGTAATCATTGAGAGAATCTTGGATATCTTCTATTAAGTCTTTATCAGGAAAATCTGTTAGGGATCGATTTAACTGGACTAGAGAAGGCCTTTGACTGGATAAGAAACAGAAAAATCTTAGGGTCGATTTAACTGAACCGGTCTAGGTCTTGAAATCTTCAACTGGATAAGAAACAGGGAGATCTTAGGGTCGATCTGACTGAACCAGAGAAGGCCTTTGACTATAGCTGAGAACTTAACTGAATCTTTCCTGAAAGGTAAAGGTCAGTCATATGCAATGCATGATATGGATCAAGCAATGATGTTCTCAACATAAATGAGATTTGTGAGATATGATGCGTATATGCATGCTATAATGTATGAAGATGTTTATGAATGTATGTTGTCGTCTTAGGAAAATAAATCCTTGACGGGTGCCGGGAAGTCAATCCTGGGCTGATGTTGAAGAGTGAGATTTATGCTTCCGCTGGGGATGATAGTTGCAAGAATACCGGTAGGAGAAGGTAACTCCGTTGGGGAATAAACTTGGCGAATGGATTACTCTGCGGGGAGAAAAGTGTTCTGACGATCTTGCTGGGGAGCAATACTTTGTGGGGAGAGAGATACTTCGCTGAAATGTTGATGATAACTTGCTAGGGATACCCTTGTTGTGTTGGAAGTGTTGATAGACTTCGCTGGGGGTAAGAAGACTTTGCCGAGGACGGTTTTTCCGTGGCTTTTGGCTGAGGATAACCCAGTTATATCCTGGTAGGGAAATAACTCTTTGAATAAAGCCGGGGGACGCGTTCGTGCTCTGCGAGGATAAGCTTCCAGAATCTACTGGGGATAAGCTTACCACTTGGGGAGATGGATTCCAACTTTCCTTGGGAACTAGATTGGACTCTCCTGGGGGAGTTTTGAGCTGTAATTTTTGTAAGCTGTAAGAGAGAACCTATGTAGGGTTGCCTGGTGATGAGCTCGTGTAAAACCGCATCTTGGAAAGAAGGACACCTGTGTAGGGTTACTTTGACGATGAGCCCGTGTAAAAATGCATCCTGGAAGAGGTAAAACCTGGGTAGGGTTTCTTCGGGATAAGTTCGTGTAAAACTTTTGGCGGAACCGGGGTAAGGTTACTGCGGGGTAAGTTCGTGTAAAAATTCTTGATGAACCGGGGTAAGGTCATCTTGAGATAAGTCCGTGTGAGACTTCTGGAGGAACCGGGGTAAGGTTACTTCGGGATAAGTTCGTGTAAAACTTGGGATAAATCCGTGTAAGACTTCAGGGGGAACCGGTGTAGGGTCACTTTGATGATAAGTCCGTGTAAGACTTCTGGAGGAACCGGGGTGAGGTTACTGCAGGATAAGTTCGTGTAAAACTTCTGGATGAACCGGGGTAAGGTTATCTTTGAGGTAAGTCCGTGTAAGACTTCTGGAGGAACCGGGGTAAGGTTACTACATGATAAGTTCGTGTAAAACTTCTGGATGAACCGGGGTAAGGTTAATTGTGGAGGTAAGTCCGTGTAAGACTTCTGGAGGAACCGGGGTAAGGTTACTACAGGATAAGTTCGTGTAAAACTTCTGGATGAACCGGGGTAAGGTTAATTGTGGAGGGTGAGTCCGTGTAAGACTTCGTCTGAAAATTGAGGAGGAACCGGTGTAGGTTTACCTTGATGATAAGTCCGTGTGATACTTTTTCTGAAAGAAAAGGAACCGGTGTAGGGTTGTCTGTGGATGATTAAGTGGATGATTGTCCTGTTTGGTTTCGGATGTTAACCCACGATCTGAAATTTGTAAAGGTAGATGGTAATCATCTTTATATTGACATTTCCTTTGTACTTTGGTTGACAGAGCATCTGGATTGCCTGGACGGCTCATTATTGCCCCTGTTTCTGAGGTGAGAGAGGAAGACCTGTGAGGTGCTGATAGTTGTTAATGGACAAACCTTCTTCTGGTAGGCAGGTGACAAGATGACGGGACATAGTCGTGCGCTTTGATCCCTAACTTTTGCCTGGACCGCCTTTTCGGATTTTCAGTCCACCGGGATACCCATTTTTTCCTAAGCCGCCTTTTCAGGTTTTCGACTTGCCGGGTGTACAGATTTTTTCCATTTCATCCCTTCATTTTGCCCGAACCTTTTTGGTTCGCCGGGAAGCCCTAACTTTTGCCTAGGTACGTCCACCTAGCGGGTCTTTGATTATGCGTATTTTCTTTCGACTATGTCCATGCTTTTAGAATGCAGGGAGGTGCCCCTGGCTGCTTGTGTTGCCATATTACCAGAAGATGTCTGATCGTGCAAGATTCGTTGCTGGAATGCTCCAAGTGACTCAGGCATAGATTTGCCCCAGGCTATTCGGCATTTGAGAGATTCTCCGAATCTTGACTTAATTGCCCCAGATGATGGACAATAATCACGTCTGCCCCTTGATTGGAAGTGCTCTTTCCACATGAGGTGACCCTTTTGTTGAGAAGACCTTTGTTCATCAGATATTCGTCATGCGAATTTCTTTGTTGTTCAAACAAATGGTTATATGCAAACAATATTATTCTAAGAACGCAAAAGCTTATATATGTCTTGAAGTTTTGAACATGTATATATTTTTTCATAAAACAAGTGAATGTTTGTAAAACGTGATGTCAACTCCGTATTTACAGTAGGCCTTAAGGAGTCAGGATACCTTTTGTAACAGTATGCTTTCGAACTAACCCATGCTTCAGCTAGGACTTTTTAAGGGTTATAACGTGGCCTGGTTCACGGTTTAAGAAACAAAGGATAAAGGCTCAAATTATTTGTACCCACCCGTTCTTCGTGATGTTCTTCAGACCTAAGCTCAGTTGATCGTGCGTTAGACCTTGTTTGAGTCTTTGTCCTGATGTTCCAATGATGGTTCGGATTTTGAACGTTTATTTGAATAGGCAGTCATTTTTGTTTGGTTTAGGGTTTATAAGACCTCTTTCTTTTTCTTTCATTATCCCTGTTTTTTGCCTGAACTGTTTCTTTTTGGAATTACAGTCAGCGGAATGCCCCAGTTTTGTAAGTCTCCTTCATAGGTTTTGACTTAATGGGTTTTTATTTTGAGAAGTAATGACTGCCTGTCTGTATGATTGTTCGGAACCATCACTGTCTTATATTTTGTAAGGACCTCTTTGGTGCCATTCGTTATGCACTTGGATCAACTGAGAGACTACCCTGCCCCAGGTTATGATTAAGGGTTTTAAATTTCGAAAAGAAAAACTCATACTTCTTTGGCTCAGAGGGGTTGACGAGGGATTATCTTCCTTATAACTCCAGTGTTTAGGAATTGAAACAATGCCTGTACCTCATCAGCGGGGTCTGTTCAAAAGCATACTGTAAAGATCGTGGTATCGTTTTCGTCATCCTCCCTCAAGAGGCTTAGAATTATTAACCAAGAGTTGATCATCACAAAAATATGAAAACAGTTTTAAGTATGGTAAACATAATTAATTCAAGGCAGACATGTGTAATGCATTCATGAAATAAAAGAGTTTAACATGACAATTGTTTATTTGAACAAGAAAAGAAAAATACAACTTGAATTCAAATGAACAACAATCTCTCAATCCTAGCCATATTTTGGCAAGGGAGCAGTGGTCACATTGGGAGTCTCAGCAGGCTCGAATTCAATCTCTTTAGCATCGATCATATTCTGGATCTTATATTTCAGCGCCCAACAGTCCTCAGTGTCGTGCCCCGGGCTATTAGAATGATAAGCACACCTCGCCTCTGGGTTGTAGTTTGGAGAGGAGGTCTTGGGATTTGCAGGAGGGTTGATCAATGCAATCAGATTCATTTTCAACATGTGCTGCAATGCTTGTGACCACGACATGTTGATGTTGGTGAATTGTCTTTTAGGCTCGTCCGGCCTTCGCTGATTTCCCTTTTGTGGTTGTCGGCGTGGTGCAGAACCAGAGATCATGACTGCCCCTGCCTGTTGGTCACGACGACTCTTTTGACCGTATGCAGCATTAGACTCTTTCCTGCCCGTGTAAGGCTTTTTGTGAGTATCAGAAGATGTGGCCTCTTGAATTTTCCCACTCTTGATACTAGTTTCAATTCTTTCCCCAGTCAGAATGAGGTCGGTAAATCCTGCAGATGAATTACCAATGAGATGATTGAAGAACGGCCCGGACAGGGTCCCCAAGAACATATCAACGAGTTCTCGGTCAGTTAATAGAGGCTGCACCCTGCCATCCAGGTCCCTCCACTTCTGGGCGTACTCTTTAAAACCTTCACTTGACCCTAGCGACATACCCTGGAGTTGGGTACGTGTAGGAGCAAGGTCGGCATTATATTGATACTGCTTGTAAAAAGAAGTAGCCAACTCCTCCCAGTTACGAATTTTGGTCCCATCCAGCTGATAGAACCAATCGAGGTGAGTCCCTGAAAGACTCTCCTGGAAGAAGTGGATCCACAAGTTCTTGTCCACAGTGTATGGTTGAATCTTCCGCACGTAAGATCTGAGATGCAGCCTGGGACAGGATGCCCCATCATACTTAGCAAAAGAAGGAACCTTGAATTTATGTGGGATCACCACACCAGAAGATAGACCCAGGTCTCTGAAATCCAACCCCGGCACTTGTTGAATTTCCATGGCATTCAGACGATCCTCTAGTTGTTTGTACCGGTCCTCAGCTGGAGGGTACTGCTCATCATTGAACTCCGTCTCGTTGTCGGAGACCACTGGACTAGGCACCTCTCTCTCATGGGGACTGCCTTTCCCCACAGATGGAGTTGTCCTTTCAGCTTCATCCTGCAGTGTGTTCCCAGATCTGCGTCTAGGGCTGAACAAAACAGTCCTCTTTTTCTTCTTCTGAATCAGAGTCTTCAATTCCTTCTGACCCTGAGCTAGGTTCACAATCAACTCCTGGAACTGGGCATTCTGGGCCTGGAGAGCCTTGATGGATTGCTCAGTAGACGATTCAGGATTCATGACGATCGACTGAAATAAACAGCGAAGAAGGTAAGCAACCTGTCAAAAGGGTACCTGCAATGCAATGATATGGATGTATGCATGCAATGTTTTCAAGGATCTTGCAGGGTAAACAAGAAACCGTTAGAGTTTGAATTTTGTAGCTTGATTGAAGGAACTGCATATTATGGAGATTCCTTCTTCAAGAGTCAAGGCTCACCATATCAAGTGGGTCATAGCCCCTGACAATCATGGCTAGAGGAAAATAAATCCCCTTTGCCCCTTGCTGGGATAGTTGATTCACCATGACCTGCATCACAAGCCCTTGAGATCCTTGAAATGGGTTAGGATGTATGCAATGGTATGATGTTATGCATGGGGTAATATAAGTAACCCCGTTATGAGTCCCAGTTAAGGACTGTAAACCAAAACCTGCAAGAAACTCAGTACCCTGTTATGAGTCCTATTTAAGGGCTATAAACAAACCTGCAAGTAGCTTATGTGTCAGATAACAAGCATGCAAGTAGTCAAGTTGGAAGGCACACAAGTCACACAAGAGAAACCCTTAGAGTTTAGGCCAGCATGAGGTCTAGGTATTACCCTCTTTCAGTTGGTGGGCTCAACCTGTCCTATTAGAAGTAACCGGGTTCTAAGGATCCCAATATCACTGGATTGCTTTCATTGTTCATCGTTTCGATTTAGCCACTGAACTGGCGACCGAAATATTCCAGGAAAGCAACCCTCAATTGAGTGTAGTATCGAGTATCAACCAACCTCGGACTGCACCAAAGTCAGTTATCTCACTACCCTAAAGAGGCTAAGATGGTTCAATTAAGGTTCCTAAGGTCTGTTGATGCTTCACGACACCACGCGGAGGCCCCGTACTCTCCTTGACTGAACTCAAGGGTTACCGGTACACACCAAAGTGCCACATCAACATAGCAGATTGCTTCAACCATGTCGGTATACCCCGCACAGTTCCCTCACAGTCTTGTTGCTACTTTCTAAGAAGGTATTCCCCAGATCCGGGTTAGGATCTATAGAACTCCCAAGCAACCCACAATTTAAAGCAAGCAAAGAAAGCAATTGAAAACACAGTTATGAACTAATCCTAAGGTACACCTCACTTTATAAAGATATCCCCAGCAGAGTCGCCAGTTCTGTGATCGGTGGATCTGGAACTGACTGTTTAACGCTGGTTCGCGAAACATCGCGGAAGCAAGAGTCGCCACCGTCTTTTATGTTCTCCAACAAGGAAAGGACAAAAGCACAGCAAAATTCCTTATGAGATAATTTCTCGGTTCGGGAGGTAGATTTATAGAAAGGGAAGGTGTTAGCACCCTTTCTATCCATGGTTATCCATGGGCTCTTAGATACTTGCTCATTTGTGTTTTCAAAAGTGTTTGCTTTTCAAAGTGTGAGTGGGTTTGGAAAAGTTTCGTTCAAAAATTTCAGATCAACTCTTGTATCAGTCCTCAAGAGTGTTTGAAAAATTGTTTTGAAAAGTGTCGGTGTGAAAAGAGTTTTTTTTTTTTAATAGAGCAAGTATCTATGAGTCATCCACCTACCCTAAGGAATTAGGCTGTGTAAATGTCCTTAAGGTAGTGCCATCCCACCATTGAGAGATAGGTAGCACCACCGTTGGAGGTGTTCGGGTCAATTCGTTTGTAGGGACAGTGTGGTCACCAGAGCAACAGTAGGACACCTTAGAAGCTACCCTTATGCCATTGATCCTTTTTAATTCTGAGGCAACCGTTTCGAGGCAACTGGATCATGTCATGGACATAAGGACTTACTAAGACGTCCTATACTCGACGACCACGTTTCGAGGGCAAGGCAACAGTGAGGCGTACCCTAAGAGTGGTATGTGAATTTGTGTGTTATTTTCATTTATTTTGTCTTGTCATGTCATAGGTGATCTACGCATTTGTTTTTATTTTTGTCATTCATTCTTGCATGCATTTATTAACAGTTAAAAAAATGCAGAAATTAAAAGTTCTAAACTATTACAAAGGCGCGGGTCCACATCGCCAAATTTAATCCAGGACCCGATTTGACAGAAAATAAAGGAAAGTGCGAGAAATTAAATTTACACGGCTTTGGGAGAATTACATAAAAATTATAAGAAATAAAATAAAATGCGCGAATTGAATTAAAATTGAAAGCGAGGGCGTTGGACCCTTTTTAATGAAATTAAATTATATTAACAAATTAATTAAAAGGAAAAAGAAATTATTTTTGAGTCTTTTTGTATTTATGGTTTTTTATGTGAATTAAATGAAATTAAGAAATTAATTAATTAACCCTAATTCTATAATTTTTATTTATTAAGAAAAACATGTTAACATTAAACCTAAAATTAAATTAATTAGTTAATGGCGGAATTTATTTACAAAAATAGTATTAAGTAATTAATTATGGTGAGAGAAAGAAAAAGAATGAAAAATACTTAAAACCCTAATTCTACCCTTTTTTTAATTTATTAAGAAAAAATATTTGAATTAAACCTAAATTTAAAAAGCTAAATTAAATTAATGAGATTTATTTACAAAATATTAGTTAAAATATATTTTGAATTTTTGTCTTTTCTGATTTTTATATTGTTTTATATTTTATGAAAATAAATTAATTGAAGGAATTAATTAAAAAAAGGAAATACTTGAAACAAATAAAATAAAGGAAAGAAAAGAAATACAATACCTTGGGGGGTTCTGTCCCCAATTGAAGGTCATAACTTAGCAATTCAGGCCCAATAGCCTTTGGCCTGGTTGACTTCCCAGTATTCACGTGTGTGGACGTTGACTGGGACGTATCCTATGCTCTGAATCCTGGCCTTGGGTTTGATCTTGATGGCCATGTGGTGCTCTTGGACTATGGAGTGTACGCTGGAATTCTGGGAGCGAGCTACACATAAGCATAATTAGAAAAATAATATGGAAAGGGATGGGGGACCTGGGATCGAACCCAGGTCCTGGAGATTACCAATACACATGCCTGCCACTGAGCTACCAACGCTTCTTTGTATATTATATAACTAACAATTAATATAAGATAAAATAAGAGTTAGTGGGACTTTAGCGCGAAAATTCAAATACTCCAACCAGATGGTGCCACATAGTCTTCTTCCTCGCTTATGCGTTTTTCCTGAAACAAAAACAAGCCAGATTGCGGGAGTTTTGAACCCCCGCTATATGATATATGCCAAAATAGCGAATAACACATGGTAGCTCATAAATTGAGCGCGAGGTGTGTGTCTAAATCGTCCAAGCCCCCTGAGTTGAATGGTCTAGGTCTCACGTCCTAATTTTTCCTTAACTGAGAAACCCCAATTCAAGGTTCTGAAAACCCTAGGCGTCGTTCATGGTGAAATCGCGTATGGGCAATGATTCTTCAATTAAAACATACTGCTAGCTTCAGAATCAACTCATTAGTACAAATCAAGAATCAAAATGCATGGATATGGCCTGAATAATAAAACACGATTATGCAAAAAGAGTGATACAGTCTGACTTATAATTACCAATTCTTGATGTTTCAAGCTATGATTTTGATCCAGGCACCTTCCTTGATGTCTCAGCAAGACAATGGAATAGTTATTTTGGCTTGAATCGCACTGGAATATAGTTTTCAGTTTTGGAATTTTTGTCAAAAAACTCAAGCTTGGTTATGGTGTTCTTGCGCAGCTGGGAGGTTCTGATCACTAGGGTTAGCTTTGCACTTATGTATGGAATGATTAGGGTTGAATTTTTGAGCCAAAGGATCCAAGCATTGATGTAGAGAATATTAGATTTTCATGCCATAATTTTTCAATCTTTTTTCATGCAAATTTGATACAAATCATGTTCAATTACCTTGATTCTTTCCAAATCTGATCATGCACGAAATATTGAGTGTATTTTATGCATAAAAAGATTTAAAACTTAGGTTTGGTATTTTTCATATATTTTAATTAATTAAATGAATTATTAGCAATTAAAAATTCAAATAAATAAATAAAAATGATGAAAAACTTCCCTTTGGGCCAAATGGTCGTGCACATGCTTGGAATGATGAATTTTGGAAGAAAAAGAGGCCCATTAGCAATTTTAAGACATTTGAAGCAAAGTTGACTTTTCAAAATATCCAAAAATTTCCCAACTTCCACAAGGCATAACTTGCTCAATTTTTAAGCTTTGGTCATGTTCTTGGACATTTTGGAAAGGTATTGAAGTCCTCTAACCAATGTATTTTGTCCCATGTCATTTTGATTTACCAATCTCAAGTTATGGCCTTTGACTTAAAGTCCCTTTTTGTTGACTTTTGAAAATGACCTATAATGTTGAAATTGATAACTTTTTGTGAGAGCATTTCTTGGACTTGAAGTGTGAAGAGGAGTTGTAGTAAATGTCTTTCTATTCAAAATGAGCTTTGGATGGAATTTTTCTGATAATCCATGTGGAAGTTATGCCCTGGTCAAGTTACAGTTGACTTTTTCAACTGTCCAAATATGGAAACTTTTGCATCTTGAGACTTTTTGAGCCAAGCTTTGAGAATCATGATCAAGCATTGATCAAATGATGTTTATGGCTTCAAAATGAGATGTTGACCAAAAATTTGGACTTTTGACTGTCAAATGACTATTTTGCCCCTGCAGTTGACTGTAGTGCAATTAGGGTTTTTGACTGTGCAATTTTGTGTTGTAAGTCTTGAAACTTGGTATGAGGATGCTTGACCATGTTTGTAGGCATGTGGGACTTGATTGGACCCTTGGAAACTTCATTTTCTTTGTCAGAACCAAAACCCTAATTTTTGACTGTTAGGAGGCCCTTGAACTGTGCAACCCCTGGGGAGATTTTGAAGCTTGCTCTTTGCAATTCTTGAAGAATATGGGAGGGCAAATTTTGGGGTACAACATATGGGAATGTGATGTTTATGAACGTATGTTTTTGTCTGGGATAATAAATCCTTGACGGGTGCCGGGAAGTCCCTCTTGGGCTGGTGTTGAAGAATAGATCTTTGCTTCCGCTGGGGATGATAGTTGCAAGAATACCGGTAGGGGAATAAACTTGGCGAATCGAACACTCTGCGGGGAGAAAATTACTCTAATGATCTTGCTGGGGAGCAATACTCTGTGGGAGAGAGGTACTTGCTGAAATGTTGATGGTAATTTTGCTGGGGATACCATTGTTGTGTTGGAAGTGTTAATAGACTTTGCTGGGGATAAGAAGACTGTGCCGAGGATGATCTTTCCATGGCTTTTGGCTGAGGATAACCCAGTTATATCCTGGTAAGGAAATAACTCTTTGAATAAAGCCGAGGGACGCGTTCGTGCTCTGCGAGGATAAGCTTCCAGAATCTACTGAGGATAAGCTTACTGCTTGGGGAGATGAATTCCAACTTTCCTGGGGAACTAGATTGGACTCTCCTGGGGAAGTTTTGAATTGTATTGGAAATAACTCCACTGAATGTTTGATATGCCGCCGGGGAACAATCTTTAGGCCAGGATTGCCGGGGATGCTTGTTAAGAATGCATATATGATGTGCTGGGGAATGTTGAGATCTGCTGGAGGATACTCAATTTCCTTAAGGATGTTGTAACTTTGCTTGGAGAGAGAGCATAGACTTGCTGACTCACTCTCTGGGGAATTACGATATACTGGTTATGTTCTTCAGTCGAATTTACCTTGGTACCTTGGAGGATAGAACAATTAGATTGCTTAGACAACTCTTTATTGCCCCTGTTTCTAATGTTACCTGTAATTAATCCTTTGTTTTGTATGCAAATTTTCATGAGTTAGCAAATTATTGTCAATGCATATATCTCAAATTGAACCTTGGACGTTCTTCGCAAAACAAAACAGAAAAGGAAAAAAACAAATGGCAATTTTAACTGAAAAGTGATTTTGTATTGATTTTTTTGAATTTGCCTGTAAAATAGGCATTTATGTACAAGAGGCTGACGTCCTAGTAAGAGAACGCCGCCGAACAAAAGAGTTTATACAAATTTTGTACAAGAGAAAATAAAACAGCTGTGTGAAATGAATGATCCATTGGGTTTCAACTCTGCTATTGCCTTTATATCTCCGAGCGTCTCATCACTTGATGACCTTAATTGAAAGTGAAGCTGACTGATCGATGCCGTCTGTACTTGATGTAGATACCAGATTCTGGATGCGGAGTGATCCAATGAGACATAGTATTACGCTTTATCCCTAATTTTTGCCTGGACCGCCCTTTCGGGTTTTCAGTCCACCGGAATACCCATTTTTGCCCAAGCCGCCTTTTCAGGTTTTCGACTTGCCGGGTATACAGATTTTTCATTTCATCCCTTCATTTTTCCCGAACCCTTTTGGTTCGCCGGGAAGCCCTAATTTTTGCCTAGGCATGTCAGCCTAGCGGGTCTTTTTCATGCGTAGTATCTTTTTACTATGTCTGCATTGGCGGGGTGAGGAAGGTCGTCACCATCCATGTTGGTTAAAATCATGGCTCCTCCTGAGAACACATGTTTAACCACAAATGGCCCTTCGTACGTAGGGGTCCATTTTCCCCTTGGATCACTCTGAGGAAGGATGATTCGCTTGATTACCAGATCCCCGACTCGATATTCTTGTGGTCTGACCTTTTTGTTAAATTCCCTGATCATCCGTTTTTGGTACGTCTGACCATGATAAATAGCAGCAAGTCTCTTTTCATCAATAAGGTTTAATTGATCAAGTCGTGTCTGGATCCAATCATCTTCGTTCAGATTTGCATCCTTCATTATCCGGAGAGAGGGTATTTGCACTTCAATCGGTAAGACTGCCTCCATACCGTAGACCAAGGAGAAAGGAGTTTCCCCGGTTGACGTCCTGGCTGAGGTGCGGTACCCATGTAGAGCGAACGGTAACATCTCGTGCCAATCTTTATAAGTCACTGTCATCTTCTGCACGATTTTCTTGATATTTTTATTTGCTGCTTCTACAGCCCCATTCATCTTCGGTCTGTAAGGAGAAGAGTTGTGGTGCTGTATCTTAAACTGCTCGCAGAGCTCAGTAATCATCTTGTTATTGAGATTGGTACCGTTGTCTGTAATAATTCTCTCTGGGACACCGTATCGACAGATCAGATTATGCCGAATGAACCGTGCCACAACAGTCTTGGTTATCGTAGCGTAGGAAGCTGCTTCGACCCACTTCGTGAAGTAATCAATTGCTACCAGGATGAAGCGATGCCCATTAGATGCCGTAGGTTTAATCTCACCGATCATGTCTATGCCCCACATTGCAAACGGCCAAGGCGCAGTCAAAACATTCAGAGGAACTGGAGGAACATGCACCTTGTCTGCATATATCTGGCATTTATGGCATGTCCGAGAGTGTTGGTAGCAGTCGGCTTCCATTGTGGACCAGAAATACCCTGCCCGAAGGATCTTCTTTGCCATAGTGTGTCCACTGGAATGTGTACCAAAGGTCCCCTCATGTAACTCTTCCATGATCCTTTCTGCTTCAGTCTTGTCCACACAACGCAGTAAGGTCGAATCATGGTTTCGCTTATACAGGATGCCGTTGCTAAGGAAGAACTTTGCTGCGAACCTTCTCAGGAACTTCTTATCGTTGACAGACGCACCTTCAGGGTATTCCTGAGCTTCCAAATATCTCTTCACCTCATGGTACCAAGGCTTCTCAGTTACCAACTCAGTCTCAAGATCATAACAGTATGCCGGTTCGTCCAGTTTCCAGATGATGATCCGGGGAGCCTCATTGTCCCATTTGACCTTGAACATAGAAGACATTGTAGCTAACGCGTCCGCCAGCTGATTCTCCTCTCTCGGGAAGTGTTCAAAGGTTATCTCTGTGAAGTGGGGAATCAATGTCAACACACATTCTCTATAAGGAATAAGATTCGGATGTTTCGTATCCCACTCTCCTTTGATCTGATTGATCACGAGAGCGGAATCTCCGAAGACACTCAGATACTTGATCCTTAAGTCGATCGCAGCTTGGAGACCCATGATGCACGCCTCATACTCCGCCATGTTGTTGGTACAGTTGAAACATAGCCGGGCAGTGAGTGGAGTATGAGTGCCTTGAGGGGATATTATTACAGCGCCGATACCGTTACCCAAAGCATTGGAGGCTCCGTCAAAGTGCATAGACCATCGGGATCCTTCCTCAGGTCCTTCATCCGGTCCTGGTACCTCACAACCAGTCACTATCATGATGCTCTCGTCTGGAAACTCGAAGTTCATTGACTGGTAGTCGTCTACTGCCTGATGTGCCAAGTGGTCTGCCAATACACTTCCTTTGATGGCTTTCTGAGTTGTGTACTGAATGTCGTATTCTGTCAAGATCATTTTCCATCTTGCTATTCTCCCAGACAGAGCAGGTTTTTCAAATATGTACTTTATCGGATCCATCTTTGAAATCAACAAGGTAGTGTGAGTCAGCATATACTGTCTCAGCCGGCGAGCAGCCCATACCAAAGCGCAGCAAGTTTTCTCAAGCAGTGAGTATCGGGTCTCACAGTCGGTAAACTTTTTGCTAAGGTAATAAATGGCGTGCTCTTTTCGGCCAGACTCGTCATGCTTCCCCAACACACACCCCATTGAGTTGTCAAGTACTGTCAGGTATAGTATCAGAGGTCTCCCTTCAACCGGTGGCATAAGGATGGGTGGTTCTTGGAGATACTCTTTGATTCTGTCAAAAGCAGCCTGACATTCATCATTCCAACGTACTACTTGATCCTTCTTCAGCAGCTTGAAGATTGGCTCACAGGTAGCAGTTAGGTGTGAGATAAACCGAGCAATGTAATTCAGGCGTCCTAAAAAGCCTCTGACCTCTTTCTCTGTCTTAGGAACTGGCATCTCTTGAATGGCTTTGACCTTGGCAGGGTCCACTTGAATACCCTTATCAGTTACAACGAAGCCTAGCAACTTCCCAGATCTTACCCCGAAGGTGCACTTGTTCGGGTTCAACCTTAGCTTGTACAATTTCAACCGGTCAAACAACTTCTGCAGATGATCAAGGTGTTCCTCCTCAGTTTGGGACCTTGCAATCATGTCGTCGACATACACTTCTATCTCATGATGGATCATGTCATGAAATAAAGCAACCATGGCACGTTGGTAGGTTGCCCCAACATTTTTCAGTCCAAAAGGCATAACCTTGTAGCAGAAGGTGCCCCACTGAGTAACAAAGGTAGTTTTTTCCATGTCTTCAGGTGCCATCTTGATCTGATTGTAACCTGAAAATCCATCCATGAAAGAAAACACCTTATGCTGAGCAGTATTGTCAACCAGGACATCAATGTGAGGTAGAGGGAAGTTATCTTTGGGGCTGGCCCTGTTCAGATCCCTGTAATCAACGCACATTCTGACCTTTCCGTCTTTCTTTGGTACTGGCACCACGTTAGCAACCCACTGAGGGTAAGAAGTCACTGCAAGAAACCCGGCATCAAACTGTTTCATAACCTCGACTTTGATCTTCTCAGACATCTCTGGACGCATACGGCGGACCTTTTGCTTAACCGGAGGACATTCTTCCTTGGTAGGCAAGTGATGGACCACAATGTCGGTATCCAACCCGGGCATGTCTTCGTAGGACCAGGCAAATATCTCCACATAATCATGTAGCATCTGAGTCAACTGTTGCTTCACGCTGAGCTCTAGGTTGGCACCAATCTTTACCTCCTTTCTGTCCGTCTCAGTGCCCATATTTATTGTTTCCACTGGCTCTTCGTGTGGTTGAATTGCCCTCTCTTCCTGGAGCAACAGTCTTGCGAGCTCGCCAGGAACTTCGCAATCATCTTCACCTTTGTCTTCGGCTAAGTTTATCGTATTTTTGAAGTCATAACTGGCAGTAGCAGAGTCGTTACCAGTGAGATCCAGAGTGGATTGAAACCTGTATGAGTGAGTGTGTGTAAATACAGCTGTTTTGTAATATATAAAGAAAGGGAAGAAAGAAAAGGAGCATAAGATGCGAGAAAACATCCAAGATTTTTATTCATGATATATGAAATGACAATTTATATGCCCTCACAGATGAAGCCAACGGTGCCCCGGGTAAGACATCGGGCCATAGAGTTTTAATTGTTTATTACAAATAACAAAACAAAGAAGTTTATTACTGCGTAACAAAAGTAACAGGAGTATGGTCTTTGGCAATCCAATTGGTCAATCCGCCCTCAGTTGTCGGGTAGATCCAGCTATTGAACTCTGACTCTCCCACTTCATCTTCATCTCCCACAGCATTCACTCCTCGGTTGGTAATAAGCACAGGAGGTCTTCTGGTCTTTGCCTTCCGCATAGCTTTCTGACCCTCTGCAGTAAAACCCAGTCCGAACTTGTCAGTTTTCTGTGTAAAATCAGGGAGCCTGCCCCAGTTAGCACATTCACCTTTCTTGACCACAGCCCGGGCATCCTTCAAGGAAGCCATCTTCAAAGGAACATCCTCTTCGACCACTATTTCTGCTGCTGCTAAAGTTGGAGGTACCTCTTCGAAATGCTGAAAGGGGGTTTCAATAAACTCCCCGTCCATCTCAATATATCTGAAGGAATTCAAATGGCTCACCATATACTCCTCCTCTCCCTGCACAGTGACAATCTTCCCTCTGACGGGGTACTTGAGCTTCTGGTGCAAGGTAGAGGTCACTGCCCCAGCTTTGTGGATCCAAGGTCGACCCAGTAGACAAGAGTACGATGGACGGATATCCATCACATAGAAAGTAGAGTCGAACACCTGAGAACCCACACGAATAGGAATGTCTACCTCTCCATGAACCATCCTCTTGGAACCGTCAAAGGCTCTAACGATAATATTGCTAGGTTTCAGCTCCAGGGCCTCACAATCCAAACGGTCTAAGGCCTTCTTAGGTAGCACATTCAGGGAAGAACCAGTGTCCACCAACACGTGCGCCAGAGTAGTGCCCCTGCATTCAATAGAGACATGCAGGGCGTCATTGTGGTCCTTTCCCTTAGCGGTAAGATCAGCATCTGAGAAACCCAAGCCATTATCCGCTGTCAGATTTGCTACGCAATCAGTGAACTGAACTGCAGATGTTTCCTGTGGCACATGGGCCGTCTTGAGGAATGAGATCAGGGCCTTAGCATGGGCCTCTGAACACAGTAGCAAGGAGAGCATGGAGATTTTGGAGGGTGTATGCCCCAGCTGCTCCACAACATTAAAGTCACTCTTCTTGATTATTTTTAGAATTTCCTCCATCTCTTGTTGGGAGGCCTCAGCAGTCACAGATTTTGGCGCCTCCATCCGGGGAGGCTCATCTTCAATCCCTTTGCCCCAAGTATTAGATGACTCGGCAGCAGGGGAAGCAACTTGATCAGCAACAGGAACATGTATACTTGCAGGTGTTATAATGAGGGGTCTTCGAATAGCGGGTGGTGCAATGTCAGGCGAGAAGAGCCTACCACTGCGGGTAACCTTTGCTGGACCAGTGATATTGCTGATACTGGTGCCAGTGTTGAACTCTTGCTTGATTCCATTCACATACACATCTGCCCCATAGTGCCAGGGGATAGCCTTATCAGATTCGTATGGGAGAGGCCCCGGAACAGTAATAACAACAGGTGCGACAGTCATGATTTGAACCGGCTTCCTTGGGAGAGCCTTGATCGGATTATTAAAGATTGTAACAACAGAAACTTCTTCTACCGGAACCAACTGAACAGCAGTCTTCTTGAACAGAATCTCTTTGCTGTCCATTAGGCTTTGGATGCCTAACTTCAGCAAAGGACAACCAGAAAGGGAAACAGCGCAGAAAAGGCAACCCTCACTACAACCCGGAAATAAACCGGCCAGCAGTAGGTTCCTCTTGACAGTCATTAAAGGAGTAGCTACATCATTCACAGAAACGGCGTATACATCTTCATCAACGACATTTACTCCATGCTGGGGCATAGGAGCAGTCACCATATTTGGCCTCTCAGGCGCTTCAAACTGTATCTCTTTTGCGTCAATAAGGTCTTGCACCTTATTCCTTAATGCCCAACAGTCATCAGTGGAATGCCCCGGGCTATCGGAGTGATAAGCACAGCGAGCATTTGGATTGTATTTGGGAGAAGCAGTATTTACAACCTTCGGGGCCTCCCTGACAGTCACTAAGTTGGTGGACAACAACTGCGGCAAGATTTGCGATAGAGTCATACTTAAACGGGTAAACTCTCTCCTGGGTCTTTCAGCCCTTTGAGGATTGGTTTGCCGAGGAGCGGCAGCAGGCTTAGCAATCATCACCGCGTTGACAGATTGGCGGCGCTCAGGTTTCTCTTGCCTTCTAGACCCATATACCGCACTAGCCTCCTTCTTGAAGGGCTTCTTCTCAGAACTTGACGATGCACCCTTCTGAATTTTGCCATACTTCATTCCAGCCTCTATTCTCTCTCTAGTCAGAATAAGATCAGTAAACCCTGCAGATGAGTTACCAATGAGATGGTTGAAAAATGGCCCAGATAGGGTCCCCAAGAACATGTCTACCAACTCCCGGTCAGTCAACAGAGGCTGCACCCTGCCAGCCAGATCCCTCCACTTCTGTGCATACTCTTTAAAACCTTCGATTGAACCTAGCGACATACCCTGGAGTTGGGTACGTGTAGGGGCAAGGTCGGCATTATATTGATACTGCTTATAGAAAGCAGTAGCCAACTCCTCCTAGTTATGAACCTTGGTCCCATCCAGCTGATAGAACCATTCGAGATGAGTCCCTGAAAGACTCTCCTGGAAGAAGTGGATCCACAAGTTCTTGTCCGCTGAGTACAGTTGAATCTTCCGCACGTAAGACCTGAGGTGTAGCTTGGGACAAGACGCCCCGTCATATTTGGTAAAAGATGGTGCTTTGAACTTATGAGGAATGATCACACCAGTAGACAAACCCAAGTCTCCGAAATCCAGCCCAGGCACCTGTTGGATCTCCATAGCATTTAGTCTGTCCTCCAACTGCTTGTACCGGTCTTCAGCCGGAGGATACTGTTCCTCATCAAAATCAGTCTCGTTGTCAGAGACCACCGGACTAGGACCTTTTCCCCCTTGGGGACTACCCTTGCCTATAGAAGAACCAGCCTCTTCATTCTGCAGAGTGTTTCCAAACCTTCGGCCCGTGTTGAAAAGAACAGTTCTCTTCTTCTTCTTCTTCTCCTTCTTCAGGAGCAGAGCCTTCAGCTCTTCTTGGCCCTGAGCCAAACCCATGATTAGTTCTTGAAATTGCACATTCTGCGCCTGAAGAGCCTTGATGGACATCTCAGTTGATGATGAGTCAGGATTCATGATGCTGAAATAAACAGCGAAGAACGGTAAGCAACCTGAAAAGAAGAAAACCTGCTATGCACATGATGAATGATATGTGTTTATGCAATGCATTCAAGGGTTCGAAAGTTCAAATTTGTTATAGACAAGAAGGAACACACGTTATCATTAAGGAAATAATTGTTCAGTACATCAAAGCCTCATGGGCACATATTACAAAGCAAATCAATCCCAAAAGACACTACGCATCCTCTTTGGAGCTATGTAGGTGTTGAGATTCCTCTCCTCATGCAATAGGCGGGTGAGCTCCAGGACCTTCTTTTCACTAGCATGTAGACTGGTCTCAAGAGAATTCCGTTCTTCCTTAAGCTGGATCCAACTCTTCTGCATCTCTTCCCAGGACGTGGGCATGTCAGGATGTTGAATAGTGTATGACACTTCTCCTTCCAAGACTGGCTCTTTGATCACAGGGAGCATATGAGGATATGGCATCACTAACTTCTGGGAGCGGGCTCGTACCCACTTGAGATAAGGTTCCAACGGGATGGAGTTCCTGTGTCCCAGTGTCTTACTGTCTATCCTACTTGGCATCCTCCAAGCTCTGATGAATCTCTGGCGAAGTCCTTGTGCATCGTTGTCGAAGTCAAAAACTATGTCAGGAATTAACATGTCATGAGGACCATCCCTCCGAGCATAACCAAACTGTCTCCAAGCCAGGCATGGGTTGTAAGTAATACCTCCTCTGATTCCAAGTAAAGGAACATTAGGGTACTCCCCGCAACGATCAATGATAGTGACATCCTCTCTGGACCGAGGGCACCAATGTATGTCTGCATGTGTAAGAGTCATCAACCGTTGTGACCATCTCAAACCCTGCTCGTTCTTCAAAACTGATTGTGGAAGGTGCGAAATAAACCACCTTCCCAGGAGAGGAGTGCAAAACATAAGGACACCTCTTTTTCTCATGGTTCGAGTTTAACATGAGTGAAGGATGTCCCCCAGCAACGTAGGTATAGGATTCCTGGACATGAAGATCTGGACAACACTGATGTCTATAAGCTGATCTGGGTTAGGGAACAACACCAAACCATAGGCAAGGAGGGCCACAACTTCTTCAAAAGCTTGTAAGTCAAGGGAATTCCAACATTCATGGGCCTTTTCAAACAGAAACCTGGCTAAGAACCCTTTGATACCACTTCTAACTTCCCAATGTCCCTTGAGGTCAGATGATTGTAGGTGCAAGGCTTTAGCAATCTCTTCAAGCTTGGGTTCCTTTTCTGTACCGTTGTAGGGTAGTTGATCAAGGATAGGGATCTTCAGGAGCCGGGAGAACTCCTCCAATGTAGGTACCAGCTGATAGTCCAAGAAGGTGAAACAGTGATGCAGAGGGTCAAAGAACTGGAACAGGACCTTTATCATGTCTTCCTCAATGTTGGTATTGACCAAGCTGATGAGTCTTCCATGTCTCTCACTGAATGAAGAGCTCTCTGGAATCCTGGATATAAGCTCCTTAAGCTGAGGAGGGATCCTTACAAGGCTGATTTGAATTGTCTTTCTGCGAACAGTTTCCATGTCCTACAAAACAAAAACAAAGATGAAGATTCGAACCCCTGAAATGGTTAGTCAATTCATATGATGCTGGATGATGTCATGATGCTATGATAAAACACACCACAGATATTTACAAAGGCAAACATGTAAGGCACACAAGTCACACAAGACAAGCCCTTAGAGTTTAGGCCAGCATGGGGTCTGGGTATTACCCTCTTGAAGTTGGTGGGCTCAAACTTGTCCTATCAAAGTAACCGGGTTCTAAGGGTCCCAATATCACGGGATTGCTTTCATTGTTCATCGTTTCGATTTAGCCACTGAACTGGCGACCGAAATATTCCAGGAAAGCAACCCTCAATTGAGTGTAGTATCGAGTATCAACCAACCTCGGACCGCACCAAAGTCAGTTATCTCACTACCCTAAAGAGGCCAAGATAGTTCAATTAAGGTTCCTAAGGTCTGTTGATGCTTCACGACACCACGCGGAGGCCCCGTACTCTCCTTGACTGAACTCAAGGGTTACCGGTACACACCAAAGTGCCACATCAACGTAGCAGACTGTTTCAACCATGTCGGTATACCCCGCACAGTTCCCTCACAGCCTTGTTGCTACTTTCTAAGAAGGTATCCCCAGATCTGGGTTAGGATCTATAGAACTCCCAAGACAGTCCCACAATTTAAAGCAAGCAAATCAATACAATTGAAAACACAGTTATGAACTAACCCTAAGGTACACCTCACTTTATAAAGATTTCCCCAGCAGAGTCTCCAGTTCTGTGATCGGTGGATTTAGAACTGACTGTTTTTAGCTGGTTTCGCGAAATGTCGCGGAAGCAAGAGTCGCCACCGTCTTTTATTTTCTCCAAATGGAAAGGATAAAAGCACAGAAAAATTCCTTAAAGAGATTGCTCTCGGTTCGGGAGGTGGGTTATAGAAAGGGAAGGTGTTAGCACCCTTTCTATCCATGGTTATCCATGGGCTCTTAGATACTTGCTCATTTGTGTTTTCAAAAATGGTTTGTTTGCTTTTCAATTGTGGGTTTTAAAAAGTCTATTTGAAAATTTCAGTTCGACTCTTGTATCAGTCCTCAAGAGTGTTTGAAAAATTGCTTTCGAAAGCTTTTTGAAAAGGTGTCGGTGTGAAAAGTATTTTTGATTTGTTTTTGAAATTAGAGCAAGTATCTAGAGTCGTCTACCTATCCTAAGGAATTCGTCTGTGTAAATGTCCTTAAAGTAGTGCCATCCCACCATTGAGAGGTAGGTAGCACCACCATTGGAGGTGTTCGGGTCAATTCGAAGTTCGGGACATGGTGATCACCAGAGTAATAGGAAGATACCTTAGAAGCTACCCTCATGCCAGGTTCCCGGATCATGAGGACTTACTAAAACATCCTCTACTTGACGATCACCTTTCGAGGGGCAAGGCAACAGTGAGGCGTACCCTAGGGGTGGTGTGTGATTTGTGTGTCGTTTTCATTTACATTTATCTTGTTCATGTCATAGGTGATCTACGCTTTTGTTTTTATTTCAACATTCATTCTTGCATGCAAATTTATTAACAATTAAAAAAGTGCGGAATTTAAAAGTTCTACGCTATTACAAAGGCGCGGGTCCACATCGCCAAATTAAATCCAGGACCCGATTTGACATAAAATAAAGTAAAGTGCGAGAAATATAAATATCTAATTTACATGGCTTTTGGAGAATTACATAAAAGGAGGAAATAAAATAAACGCGCGAATTGGAATTACGATCGAATGCGAGGGCGTTGGACCCTTTTTTTAACGAAATTAAAGTACGATTAACAAATTAATTAAATTAAAATAAAAAGAAAAGATTTTTTTAGAGTTTTTTGTATTTATGGATTTTTTATGAGAAGATTATGGAAATTAAACCTAATTCTAGTTATTTTTAATTTGTTAAGAAAAGCATTAAAATTTAATCTATAGTTAACCTAATTAATTAATACAATTTTATTTACAAAAAATAATAATTAATAATTAATAATTAATATGGTGAAAAAAAGGAAAAAAGATAAAAGTGCTTAAAACCCTAATTTTTAAGCCCAAGGAACCTGGTCCTTTTTTAACTTCTCAGTATTCACGTGTGTGGGCGTTGACTGAACCATTCCATAGGCTTTAGATCTGGACCATTGGACTGAGATTATTGAACGCGTGGCAAGCATGGATGGTGGTCATATGATAAGCCCCTGGAATATATGATGCATGGGAATATAGAAAAGAAAATAATATTGGAAAGGGAGGGGACCTGGGAATCGAACCCAGGTCCCAGTGGTTATAGGACAACACATCCACCACTCGTGCCAGGTGCTTGCTTTGTAATGTTAGTGGGATGCAATTAATATATAACAAAACAAAATATTAATACTGTTAACTTAAAAACGCGCTAAAACTTGAATTACCCTTTCACATCTTGACACCTAAGCATCTTCTTCCCCTGTTCTTTATTTGCCTGAAAAAACAAAACAAGATTGCGGGGGTTTTAAACCCCCACTACATGGCACAAGGAAAAATAGCGAATAGGCCCTCTTTGATCAGAAATTAGGCGCGATAGGGTGGTTGTGTTCGTGGGAAGTTTCCCGTTCTAACGGTGCAAGTCTCACGTCCCAATTTTTCCATAACTGAGAAACCCCAATTCAAGGTTGTGATACGGTGGGAGAACTGACTTGAGGTTTTCGTTTGTATTCGCAAATGTTGCGGTTAGCAAGAGTCGCCACCGACTTTTTATTTTATCCTAAAGGAAAGGTTAAAAAGCACAGCAAAAACCTTTTGAGATATTTCGTGGGTTCGGGGAGTAGATTATAGAAAGGGAAGGTATTAGCACCCTTTCTATCCATGGTTATCCATGGGCTCTTAGTTACTTGCTTAGATCACTTGCCTTTTGTTTTCAATTTGTTTTAAATGGTGCTTGAGTGTGTGGGTTTGAAAATGTTTTGAAAAGAGGCCAATGTGGTGGCAACCTTTGTAATGATCCATGTGGGGATGTATACAAAGATGTACGTCTTTTGAAAAGGGTTTCATTTGTTTTTGAAAGTTATTTTGAAAGTGTAGTGATGTGTGATTTTGAAATTAGGCAAGTGTTTTGTTTTGCAAGTTAATTCAAGTAACTAAGAGGTTATCTACTCCTAAATTTCTCAAAAGATCATTGCTATACTTTAACCCTTTTAACAAGTTTGCTCCACCATTGTATTTGGTGGGCAACCTTGTGTTAGGATGTGAAAGGGACAGGCGCGGGTCATCGTATGGGCCATAATTGCAACGGCGTTAAATGTCTTTGGGCAATTTTCTTTAAGGGACTTGATCATTTGTTTTTGTTTGTTTTGAAAAGTTTTATCGAGGGATTATGATCATTCAAACTGTTTGCTTTGCCCAAAGAAGTTCAACATACAATATGGCCCATTTATTTGAAGGCAACAAGTGGAATACCCTAGGGGGTGCAAGTGTGATTTGTGTGTCCATTTTCATGCTTGTTTATCTTGTATTAGGTCAAACTATTTTTTATCGTTTTTCGCATACAAACCCTAATTCTAACATGTTATCATTAGAAAGCAATAAAGTGCGAAATTAAAATTACTAAGCTATTACAAAACCAAATATGGGAAGGGGGGTACAAATGTTCAAATGGGGGATATTGACAAGAATTTAAATCTAAATTATTACATCATTTTGAATATTTGCAAGGTAAATAAATTGCATAATTAAATGGAAATTAAATAAATATGTGAAATGCAAAAAGAAAGTTTTTATATGTATGAGAAAATATTATTTATGTAAAAGAGAAAAGAAAATAAAAATGTATTATTTTTTGAGTATTTTGAATTTAGGGCAAAAAACCCTAATTTTAAAGAAAAGGTATTATTATCTAATTTAACACAACTATTTATTTATTATTTATAAAAATAAAATAAAATGAAGTATATTGTGAAAAAAGTATTTTTGTGTCAAATATTAATAAAAATGAAAAATTCAAGTATTTTTTATATTTTAGCTTAAATATATTAATAGACACATATATATATATATATATATATATATATATATATATATATATATATATATATATATATATATATATATATATATATATATATATATATATATATATATATATATATATATATATATATATATATATATATATATATTAAACCTTAAATAGGTATTATACACAAAGATAAATATTTATTTAATATTTTAATAAAATAAATAAAAAGTATTTTTTGTGTGAAATATTTTCAGAATGTAAACAAAAATAAAAAATTGTATTTACACTATTTTCTATTTATTCTAATAATAGTACATATATATATTATATACAAACAAAAGAAACAAACAAATAAATATGCAAATAAATACAAAAATGATGGAAAAAAATATTTTTAATTTTTAAATGTCATGAGAAAAAATAAACAAAGTTAATCAAAAAAGAAAAAGTCAAAAATGTTAAAATATGAGCAAATGGGCCCAGGGGGGTGTGAATCAAAAAAGATGGTGTGAAAAGCAAAATAACACAGGCCCAGCCCACTGATCATTGTCTTCAACCTCCAGCTCAAACATTTGAAAAAAACGCGCGCCCCTGTTCTTCAATGTCTAACTCCTGATTCTTGGCTTTTCAGCAAAAACTCATAACACAAGAAATGTTCAGCATGAAGAGACGGTTCTAACCATATAAAGAACTTGACCTATCTCTCTAAGATGAGGGAGAATTTCTCCTCCCCCAAATCCTAACCTAATTTTTCTACCATTTTCAAACTCCAAATTCTCTCTACTCAGGCAAAAGAAATGAAATGTAAGGATATGTACATGTTCAGGGCTATGAGTAGGACCTTGTTTCTTCACAAACTTAAGGCTAAAGATGCATGATAAGAGAGATACGAGTTCAAAGTTTTACCTGTGCAGTTGAACTTCAATCTGGAGAATGAGGAACTTCTAGTGCAAGGTAATGATTGGAAAAGCTTCCTTGAGGTCCAGGGATGCTTTTTCAATGCTTACTTTGTTTTGAACCTTCTTGTTTCAAGCTGTAGAACTTCAACTGCAAAAGGAAAAAATGAAAATGGTGGAAACTGTTAGAGTGATTACAGGTCAGGTTTTAGGCCATGGTTAGCTTGCATATGTTGTAAGGAAGGTGTGTGAATTGATTTTGGTGAAAATGCTCGAGGGAAGTGGGAGTTTGCACTCAATCTGCAGGGGCTCCCCTGTTTGTGCAGTTTCAAGGTGATTAGAGCAATGGGAGTGTTTCAGATGGCAAGGGCTCGTGTGTTAGCTTGGATTTGGTCTATGGAATGTGTTTGATAGCTTTTGTGTTGTGTGTCTCAGCTGATATGAGAGATAGCATAAGTTATGGACTTTTCTTCTATCTTAAGCAACAAAAGCAAGTTGGTGGTTTTAGGTTAGTAGGGGGCCTCCTAATGTGCTGCATAAACATCTCTTGATCAGTGTGTTATGCACATAATCTTGTGCCAAGCAGATCTTTCATGTACTTGTTGGATTACAAACTTGACATAAAGTTAACCTTTTCAAAAATGGAAATTCCACTTTATCTAGTTTAGGATTAATCTTGCATACAATGCTTGCACTCAAAGAACAACACCTTAACACATTGAATATGCATTAAATTATTGAGTATGAAATGGTTCAAGGACCTGTAATCAAGCATAAAGCAAACTGATTTCAAATTGGCAAGATTATGAACATGTCTTGATGAAGAACAAAAAGTGAATTTTTGCCAACTTGTGAAATTCGAATCTCTCAAGTTATGAGGTTGTTTGATGAGTTCTTGGACATTTTGGAAAGCTTGGAATGTGTACTACAATCCATCTTTGAAATGCAAATCAAAATTCCAAGTGGAAGGGTATGAAAAGTGGCCTTGAAGTAGGGTAGAAAACCTTGTCAAAATAGGTCAAATTTCACTAAGTTAAAAGATGGTTTAGTGCCCTTATTCAAAAAATTATAACTTGAGATACAAGCTTAAAATGAGAAAACTTTGTGAATCAAAGTTGTAGATTATGCAACAAGCTACAACTTTCATGTTTTGACTTTTGTTTGAATCCAAATGGATCATGGTGAAAAGATGGGGCAAAGTTGGGAAAAAATTAGGGTTTTTCATAACTTAGAAAAATTCTAAGTTATGAAAAATTCCATTTTCAAACCCTAATTTACATTTTGTGATTTCTTGGTGAACAAGTTCCATGATTTGGCAAGTTTTTTTTAATGAAAAATGAATCTTGACTCTTGATTTTGACCAAAAAGTCAAAGTTTGACTTTTCAGTGTACAGTCAAAATTGATCAATTGACTGGGAAATTCAACTGTCAATCTTGTGTGCTTGGGATCTTTTGAGCTTGATGAACATGTCAAGATAGTTCCATGGGGTCCTTGAGTCCATATGTGAACTTGGTTTGCCATTGGCTAGGTCAAACAGTCAAAAATTGCCTTTGTGCAGTCAAAGCCCTAAAAATGACCATTTTGCCCTTTTGGTGATCTGATCAAACTTCTTGTGGAATTGTGATCCAAACTTGATCAAATGGTCCATATGAGTTCAATATGTTGATGTGGATCAAATTTCATGAGGTTTGACTGTCAATTGGCCACAGTTGACTTTTCCCCAACACAGCTGATTTCTAGGTCAACTGTCCAATTGACTGGGCAAAACTTGGAATCAAGACTTGAAACTTGGTATAGGTAAACTTGGGAGTCCAATATGAAGCATGAAAGTCATCTTAGGAATTTTAGGTCAAAACATCCTTAGGCAAACACAAACCCTAATTTGAGTCCACAGTACAAGGAGAAGTCTTGAGTAGAGGAAACCCTAATTGAATCTTGATCTTCAAAGGTCTTGTGATGAGAAAATGTTGAGGAAATGGGAGGGCAAATTTTGGGGTACAACAGTTGCCCCTGTTCAATCTTCTTGAACCTGAAGAGTTAGATTGGCAAGTTTGCCTTTCGTGACTCAAGGGTAAAAGAAGATTGGACACTAGAGTGCCCGGAAATTTGCACTCGCATGTTGAAGTATCAGCAATGTGATGTCGGGAATGGGCTTATAGATGCCATTTGGAGATGTGGTAGATAGGGAGATGGGCTTATAGATGCCATTTGGAGGTGTTGATTGCATAAGAGACTCCTTAGCGAGAACTTGTGTATTTTGAGGAAGGAGGATGTTTTCCTGGCTTGTTACAGGTGTTTGATCTTCAGTCTCCTTATGCAGATATGCCCTGGCTAGATACAGGTATCGAATCTACAGTTAGTTGCTCACAGATGTGCCCTGGCTGGATACAGGAGTCGAATCTGGGGAATAGTCGTTAATAGATGTGCCCTGGCTGGATACAGGAATCGAATCTTCGAACTCTTCAGACGTGCCCTGGCTAGATACAGGAATCGAGTCTGGAAACGTGGTCAACAGATATGCCCTGGCTGGATACAGGAATTGAATCTGGAGATGTTGTAGTTGATAGATGTGCCCTGGCTGGATACAAGAATCGAATCTTTGAAATCTTCAGACGTGCCCTGGCTAGATACAGGAATCGAGTCAGGAAACTGATCACTCTCAGATGTGCCCTGGCTAGATACAGGTATCGAATCTGGAATTGTGACAGTTGAAGGTAGTTGTTTTTGGGATTGTCTTTTTCCTGAAAAGGCAAAAACGTAAGTCGTATGCAATGTCATGATGTATGATATGCATGATATCATGATGTTCAACATGAGATGTTATATGCGTTTCACCATGTATGTAAGCAAGATGTATGAAAGTATGAAATGTTCATGGATGTAATTTCGCCTTAGGAAAATAAATCCTTGACGGTCGACCGGAGAGTTGTTCTGTGGAAGAGATACTTGGCCGAAGTTTTAATGCGAGGCCTGTTGAGGACTTTAAAGATGGATTCCGCTGGGGATGATGGTAAACTCCGCTGGGGATTTGAAGGAACTTCGCCGAGGGCGGTCTTCCGTGGTTTTTAGCTGAGGATAACCCAGTTATAAGTCCTTGTGAGGAAATAACTCTAAATAAAACTCGGGAGAGACGTCCGTGCTCCGCAGGGGATAAGCTTCCAGAATTTACTGGGGAATGTTGTGCTCTTTCAAGGTTGTCGGGGAATCAATTCTGCTTGGGAGAAGTATTGCTGAATCTGTTTGTACTCTGCGGGGAGTTGAGATGTTTTGGTCACATTCTTCAGTTGAATCTACCTTGGTACTTCGGCGGACAAAACAACCAGACTGCACTAGACAACTTCACATTGCCCCTGTTTCTGATGTCACCTGTGATTAATCTCTTGTTCTATATGTAAACATTTATGAATCAGCAATTTTAATGTCAAATGCATATATCAAAAATGAACATTGGACGTTCTTCGCAAGACAAAACAGAAAAAAGGGAAAACAATGGTAATTTGTATGGACAAGTGAATTTGTATTGATTTAAACTTTGCCTGTGAATAGGCGTTTTTTGTACAAGAGGCTGACATCCTAGTAAGAGGATATCGCCAAATAGTATAGAGTTTACAATTTTGAAAAAGGAAACAAAACAGCTATGTGAACAATCCCACTGGGTTCCAACTCTGCTATTGCCTTTATGTCCTCGAACATCTCATCGCTTTGCTGCCTAGTTGAAGATGAAGCTGATTGGTCGATGCCGAAACCTGGAGCCAGATAGTTGATGCCGAATTCCGGATGCGAAGTGATCCAATGAGATATAGTGTTACGCTTTTATCCCTAACTTTTTCCTGGACCGCCCTTTCGGGTTTTCAGTCCACCGGGATACCCATTTTTGCCTAAGCCGCCCTTTCAGGTTTTCGACTTACCGGGTGTACAGATTTTTATCCATTTCATCCCTTATTTTTGCCCGAACCCTTTTGGTTCGCCGGGAAGCCCTTATTTTTGCCTAGGTATGTCAACCTAGCGGGTCTTTTATTTATGCGTAGTATTTTTTCACTATGTCTGCATTGGCGGGGTGAGGAAGGTCGTCACCATCCATGGTGGTTAGGATCATGGCTCCTCCTGAGAACACATGTTTAACCACAAATGGCCCTTCGTAAGTAGGGGTCCATTTGCCCCTGGGATCACTTTGAGGAAGGATGATGCGTTTGATTACCAGGTCTCCAACTTGATACTCTTGCGGTCTGACTTTCTTGTTAAATGCTCTGATCATCCGTTTTTGATACGTTTGACCATGACAGATAGCAGTGAGCCTCTTTTCGTCAATCAGATTTAATTGATCAAGTCGAGTCTGGATCCAATCATCTTCATTCAAGTCTGCATCCTTCATTATTCGGAGAGAGGGTATCTGGATTTCAATTGGCAAGACTGCCTCCATACCATAGACTAAGGAGAAAGGAGTTGCCCCGGTTGATGTCCTTGCTGAGGTGCGGTACCCATGAAGAGCGAACGGTAACATCTCGTGCCAATCTTTATAGGTCACTGTCATCTTCTGCACAATTTTCTTGATATTTTTATTGGCTGCCTCTACAGCCCCATTCATCTTCGGCCGGTAGGGAGAAGAATTGTGGTGCTGTATCTTGAATTGTTCACAGAGTTCAGTGATCATTTTGTTGTTGAGATTGGTACCATTGTCCGTAATGATTCTTTCTGGGACGCCGTACCGACAGATCAGATTATGCCGGATGAAACGTGCCACGACGCTCTTGGTTACTGTGGCATAAGAAGCTGCCTCAACCCATTTCGTGAAGTAATCGATCGCCACCAAGATGAAGCGATGCCCATTGGATGCCGTTGGTCGGATCTCACCGATCATATCGATGCCCCACATTGCGAAAGGCCAAGGTGCCGTTAGGACATTTAAAGGAACCGGAGGGATATGCACCTTGTCAGCATAGATCTGGCATTTATGACAAGTTCGGGAGTGTTGGTAACAATCGGCTTCCATTGTGGACCAGAAATATCCTGCCTGAAGGATTTTCTTAGCCATGGTGTGTCCACTGGAATGTGTTCCAAATGTACCTTCATGCAGTTCTATCATGATTTTCTCCGCTTCAGCCTTATCCACACAACGTAGCAGAGTCGAATCATGATTCCGTTTGTAGAGAATGCCGTTGCTGAGGAAGAATTTTGCAGTAAACCTCCTCATGAACTTCTTGTCATTGACAGACGCACCTTCAGGGTATTCCTGAGCTTCCAAATACCTCTTCACCTCATGATACCAGGGTTTTTCAACAACCTTCTCGGCCTCGAGCTCGCAACAGTATGCCGGTTCATCCAACTTCCAGATAATGATTCGGGGAGCCTCATTGTCCCATTTAACTTTAAACATTGAAGACATCATGGCTAGTGCGTCCGCTAGCTGATTCTCCTCTCTGGGGAAATGCTCAAAAGTTATCTCTTCAAAGTGGGGAAGCAAGGTCAACACATACTCCTTGTAAGGAATAAGATTCGGGTGTTTCGTATCCCACTCGCCTTTGATCTGATTGATCACGAGAGCGGAATCTCCGAAAACACTTAGAAATTTAATCCTTAAATCGATTGCAGCTTGTAAACCCATGATACATGCCTCATATTCTGCCATATTGTTGGTGCAGCTGAAACATAATCGGGCGGTGAGGGGAGTATGAGTTCCTTTGGGAGATATGATTACAGCGCCGACGCCGTTACCCAAAGCATTGGAGGCTCCATCAAAATGCATAGACCATCGGGATCCTTCCTCAGGTCCTTCATCCGGTCCAGGTACTTCACAGTCAGTTACCACCATGATGTCTTCGTCCGGAAAATCAAAGTTCAATGATTGGTAATCGTCCACAGGTTGGTGTGCCAAATGATCCGCCAGTACACTTCCCTTAATTGCTTTCTGAGTTGTATACTGGATATCATATTCTGTTAAGATCATTTGCCATCTCGCTATTCTTCCAGACAGAGCGGGCTTTTCAAATATGTACTTGATGGGATCCATCTTTGAAATCAATAAAGTAGTGTGAGTCAGCATATACTGTCTCAGCCGGCGAGCAGCCCATACAAGAGCGCAGCAAGTTTTCTCAAGCAGTGAGTAACGAGACTCACAGTCGGTAAACTTTTTGCTCAAGTAATAAATAGCGTGCTCTTTTCGGCCAGACTCGTCATGCTGCCCCAGCACACACCCCATTGAATTATCAAGCACTGTCAAGTATAGTATCAGAGGTCTTCCTTCCACCGGAGGCATAAGAATGGGTGGCTCTTGGAGATATTCCTTTATCCTTTCAAAGGCGGCCTGACATTCATCATTCCAGCGTACCACTTGATCTTTCTTCAGTAATTTGAAGATTGGCTCACAAGTAGCAGTTAGATGTGAGATGAATCGGGCAATGTAATTCAGTCGTCCTAGGAAACCTCTGACTTCTTTCTCTGTTTTTGGAATCGGCATCTCTTGTATGGCTTTTACCTTGGCAGGGTCCACCTGAATACCCTTATCACTTACAATGAAACCTAGCAATTTTCCGGATCTTACCCCAAAGGTGCATTTGTTGGGATTCAACCTTAGCTTGTATAACTTGAGTCGGTCAAACAACTTCCTCAGATGGTCAAGGTGCTCCTCCTCAGTTTGAGACCTTGCAATCATGTCATCAACATATACTTCAATCTCATGATGGATCATATCATGAAATAAAGCAACCATGGCACGTTGATAGGTTGCCCCAGCATTTTTCAATCCGAATGGCATGACCTTATAACAGAAGGTGCCCCACTGAGTCACAAAGGTAGTCTTCTCCATATCCTCTGGAGCCATCTTAATCTGATTATACCCTGAAAAACCATCCATGAAGGAGAACACCTTGTGTTGAGCTGTATTGTCAACAAGGACATCGATGTGAGGTAGGGGGAAGTCATCCTTGGGGCTGGCCCTGTTCAAATCCCTGTAGTCGACACACATTATGACTTTACCGTCCTTCTTCGGTACTGGCACCACATTGGCAACCCACTGGGGGTAGGAAGTCACTGCAAGGAACCCGGCATCAAACTGCTTCATAACCTCGGCCTTGATCTTTTCAGACATCTCTGGGCGCATTCGTCGGACTTTTTGCTTTACCGGAGGGCAATCTTCCTTGGTTGGCAGATGATGAACTACAATGTCGGCATCCAAACCAGGCATATCTTCATAGGACCAAGCAAAAATCTCCATGTAGTCTTGTAGCATTTGGATCAATCGTTGCTTCACGCTGAGCTCTAGATTGGCACCAATCTTGACCTCTTTCCTATCTGTCTCAGTACCCAGGTTGATTGTTTCTACAGGCTCTTCATGTGGTTGAATAGCTCTTTCCTCCTGGAGTAGCAGTCTTGCGAGTTCACCAGGCACTTCGCAATCATCTTCACCTTCGTCTTCGGCCAAGTTGATCAGATTTTCGAAGTCATAACTGGCGGTAGCAGAGCTGTTACCAGTGAGATCCAGAGTGGATTGAAACCTGTATAAGTGAGTGTGTGTAAATATAGCTGTTTTGCAATGTATATAACACAGAAAGGAAAAGAGCACAAGATTTGAAATGCAACAAACGTCCAATGTTTTGATTGATGATATATGAAAATGTCATACAAAAAGCCCTCACAAATGGAGCTACGATGCCCCGGGTAGGACACCGAGCCAACAAAGTTTTAACATATTGTTTGTTACAAATCGGAAATCAAAAGAAATTAATTACTGCGTGACAAATGTGATAGGGGTAAAATCCTTCGTCGTCCAGTTGCTTGGTCCGTTGCTAGTAGTCGGGTAGATCCAACTGTCAAACTCAACTTCCTCCACATCCTCCTCGATAGCATTCACCCTTGAGCTGGAAATAAACACCGGAGCCTTTCCGATCTTCTCTTTGCGCACAACCCTCTGAGCTTCTGCAGTAAAGCCTAGCCCAAACTTGTCGTTCTTCTGAGTGAAGTCAGGAAGCTGACCCCAGTGTGCACAATTGCCTTTCTGAACCATAGCCCGGGCATCCCTTAGGGAAGCCATCTTCAAGGAATCATTCTCTTCGGCTGTTGTCTCTGCAACTGCTGAAATTGGATGCACCTCCTCGAAATGCTGGAAGGGGGTTTCAATAAACTCCCCGTCCATCTCAATGTACCTGAAGGAATTCAAATGGCTCACCATATACTCCTCTTCTCCTTGCACAGTGACGATCTTCCCCCTGACGGGATACTTCAGTTTCTGGTGCAAGGTGGAGGTCACTGCCCCAGCTTTATGGATCCAAGGTCGACCCAGCAGACAAGAGTATGATGGACGTATATCCATCACATAAAAGGTAGAGTCAAACACTTGAGAGCCCACACGAATAGGGATGTTAACCTCTCCATGAACCATCCTTTTGGAACCGTCGAAGGCCCTGACGATGATATTGCTGGGTTTCAACTCCAGGCCTTCATAATCCAGACGATCTAAAGCCTTTTTTGGTAGGACATTCAAGGAAGAACCAGTATCCACCAATACATGTGCCAGAGTAGTGCCCCTGCATTCGATGGAGATATGCAGGGCGTCGTTGTGGTCTCTTCCCTTCGCAGTCAGGTCAGCATCTGAAAAACCCAAGCCATTGTCTGCTGTCAGATTTGCTATGCAATCAGTGAACTGGACTGCAGACGTCTCCTGCGGCACATGGGCCGTCTTGAGAAATGAGATCAAGGCCTTAGCATGGGCCTCGGAGCATAGCAATAGGGAGAGCAGGGAGATCTTGGAGGGCGTATGCCCCAACTGCTCGACAACATTAAAATCACTTTTCTTTATTATTTTCAGAATCTCCTCCATTTCTTGTCGGGAGGCCTCAGCATTTACGGGTATCGGTGCCTCCATCCGGGCAGGCTCTTCTTCAATCCCTTTGCCCCGAGCATTTGATGACTCGGCAGCAGGGGAGACAACTTGATCAGCAGCAGGAACAGGTAAACTTGTAGGTTTTATAAGAAGGGGTCTTCGAATAGCGGGCGACGCAATGTCAGGCGAGAAGAGCCTGCCACTGCGGGTAACTTTGGCTGGACCAGTGATATCGCAGATACTGGTGCCAGTGTCGAATTCTTGTTTGATCCCATTTACATACCCGTCTGCCCCATAATGCCAGGGGACAGCTTTATCAGATATGTAGGGGAGAGGCCCCGGGACAGTAATAATCACAGGTGCAACAGTCATAATTTGAACAGGCTTCTTTGGGGGAGCCTTGATTGGATTTTTGAAGATGGTAATTACAGAAACTTCTTTCATCGGAACCAATTGAACAGCAGACTTTTTGAATAGAATTTCCTTGCTATCCATTAGGCTTTGGACGCCTAACCTCAGCAAGGGGCAATCAGACGGGGCAACAGCACAGAACAGGCAACCATCACTGCAACCCGGAAATAAACCGGCCCGCAGTAGGTTCTTCTTGACGGTCTTCAGAGGGGTAACAACTTCATCTATTGAAACATCATACATTTCTTCCTCAATGGCATTTACTCTATGCTGGGGCATAGGAGCAGTTACAACATTTGGTCTCTCCGGCGCTTCAAACTGAATTTCCTTTGCGTCGATCAGATCTTGCACTTTGTTTCTCAAGGCCCAGCAATCATCAGTAGTGTGCCCGGGACTATCAGAATGATAAGCACACCGGGCATTTGGGTTATATTTAGGAGACGCAGTGTTGACGACTTTAGGAGCTTCTTTGAGGGTCACCAGGTTGGTGGATAACAGTTGGGGTAAAATTTGAGATAAGGTCATACTCAGTCGGGTATACTGCCTCTTGGGCCTTTCGCTTCTTTGTTGATTGTACTGCTGAGGAGCAGCAACAGGTTTGGAGATGACCAAAGCATTGACGGCTTGGCGACTTTCGGGCTTGACTTGTCTTCTAGGACCATAGACGGCACTTGCTTCTTTCTTAAACGGCCTCTTCTCAGCACTTGTGGAGGCAGCCTTCTGTATCTTGCCTGACCTGATGCCAGCTTCAATTCTTTCTCCCGTCAATATCAAATCTGTAAACCCAGCGGAGGAGTTACCAACCAAATGATTGAAAAATGGACCAGACAAAGTCCCAAGGAACATATCAACCAGCTCACGATCAGTCAATGGAGGCTGCACCCTTCCAGCCAAATCTCTCCATTTTTGAGCGTACTCTTTGAACCCTTCACCCGTTCCTAGAGACATACCCTGAAGATGGGTACGCGTAGGAGCGAGATCAGAATTGTATTGGTATTGTCTGTAGAATGCGGTTGCCAAATCTTCCCAGTGTCGGATGCTAGCTCCATCCAATTGGTAGAACCATTCAAGCTGTGACCCCGAGAGGCTATCTTGGAAGAAGTGAATCCAGAGATTCTTATCCGCCGTGTAAGGTTGGATTTTCCTTACGTATGACCTTAGATGTAGCTTTGGGCAGGAGACCCCATCATACTTGGCGAAGGCAGGTGCCTTAAACTTGTGTGGAATTACTACTCCAGAAGATAATCCCAAATCTCCGAAATCCAGCCCCGGCACATTCTGAATCTCCATGGCGCTCAAGCGGTCCTCCAATTGCTTGTATCTGTCAGCAGCAGGTGGGTATTGTTCGTCGTTATAGTCCGTCTCGTTGTCGGAGACTGCGGGACTAGGAGCTCCTCCCCCTTGGGGACTGTTTTTCTCAGCAGAAGAAGTGGTAGGATCAGCTTCATTATGGAGTGTGTTCCCAAATCTGCGTCCGGTGTTGAACAATGCGGTCCTCTTTTTCTTCTTCTTCTTCATGAGTAGAGTCTTCAACTCTTGCTGACCTTGGGCTAGGCTTAGGACCATCTCTTGAAACTATGCACTTTGGGCCTGAAGGGCCTTGATTGCTTACTCACTGGATGATTCTGGATTCATGATGACTGTGCACACAAACAGCGAAGAAAATTAAGCAACCTGCGAAATAGGGTACCTGTTATGCATATGGTGCAATGGAATGCATATGTATGCAATGCATTCAAGGATTTAGAATATTCAAAATTTGTTGTAGACAAAAAGGAACGCACATTATATTAATAAGGAGAAATTTGTTAATACATAAATGCCCCATGGGCCAAATACTACAAAATGACTCCTTAAGGTAAAAAGACATTGCGCATCCTCTTTGGCGCGATGTAGGTGTTGAGATTCCTTTCCTCGTGCAGCAGGCGGGTGAGTTCCAGGACCTTCTTTTCACTAGCATGTAGACTGGTCTCAAGAGAATTACGTTCTTCCTTAAGCTGGACCCAGCTCTTCTGCATTTCTTCCCAGGAGGTGGGCATGTCGGGATGTTGAATGGTGTAGGATGCTTCTCCTTCCAAGACTGGTTCTTTGATCACAGGGAGCATATGAGGATAAGGCATCACTAACTTCTGGGAGCGGGCTCGTATCCACTTGAGATAAGGTTCCAACGGGATGGAGTTCCTGTGCCCCAGTGTCTTGCTGTCTATCCTACTCGGCATCCTCCAAGCTCTGATGAATCTCTGACGAAGTCCTTGAGTATCGTTGTCGAAGTCAAAAACTATGTTAGGAATTAACATGTCATGAGGGCCATCCCTCCGAGCATAACCAAACTGTCTCCAAGCCAGGCATGGGTTGTAAGTAATACCCCCTTTGATTCCAAATAAAGGAACATTGGGGTACTCCCCACATCGATCAATGATAGTGATATCTTCCCTAGACCTAGGGCACCAATGTACATCTGCATGCGTGAGAGTCATTAACCGTTGTGACCATCTCAAACCCCGCTCGTTCTTTAAAACTGATTGTGGAAGGTGCGAAATAAACCACCTTCCCAGGAGAGGAGTGCAACACAAAAGGACACCCTTTCTTCTCATGGTTTGAGTGTAACATGAGTGAAGGATGTCCCCCAGCAGTGTAGGTATAGGATTCCTGGTCATGAAGATCTGGACAGCACTGATATCAATAAGTTGATCTGGGTTAGGGAATAACACCAAACTATAGACAAGGAGGGCCATAACTTCTTCAAAAGCTTGTAGGTCAAGGGAGTTCCAACATTCTTGGGCCTTCTCAAACAGAAACCTGGCTAGGAAACCCTTGATACCACTTCTAACTTCCCAATGTCCCTTGAGGTCAGATGTTTGTAGGTGCAAGGCTTTAGCAATCTCTTCAAGCTTGGGTTCCTCTTCCGTACCGTTGTAGGGTAGTTGATCAAGGATAGGGACCTTCAGAAGTCGGGAGAACTCTTCCAATGTAGGCACCAACTGATAATCCGGAAAAGTGAAGCAGTGATGCAGAGGGTCAAAAAATTGGAACAGGACCTTTATCAAGTCCTCCTCAATGTTGGTGTTAACCAAGCTGATGAGTCTTCCATGTCTCTCACTGAATGATGAGCCCTCGGGAATCCTGGACAGAAGTTCCTTAAGCTGAGGAGGGATCTTTA
This sequence comes from Vicia faba, assembly GCA_948472305.1. Taxonomy (NCBI): domain Eukaryota; kingdom Viridiplantae; phylum Streptophyta; class Magnoliopsida; order Fabales; family Fabaceae; genus Vicia; species Vicia faba. Next base: position 1,521,879,534 of record OX451735.1, on the reverse strand, counting down.
CAAGGCTAATCTGAATTGTCTTTCTGCGAGCAGTTTCCATGTCCTATAAAACAAGAACAAAGATGAAGATTCGAAACCCTTGAAATGGTTAGTCAATGCTCATGATGTTGTATGATGTAATGATGTGATGATTAAATACACCATAAATATTCACAAAGGCAAACATGGTAAGGCACACAAGTCACACAAAACCTTAGAGTTTAGGCCTGCATGGGGTCTGGGTATTACCCTCTTGAAGCTTGGTGGGCTCAACCTGTCCTATCAAAAGTAACCGGGTTCTAAAGGTCCCAATATCACTGGATTGCTTTCATTGTTCATCGTTTCGATTTAGCCACTGAACTGGCGACCGAAATATTCCAGGAAAGCAACCCTCAATTGAGTGTAGTATCGAGTATCAACCAACCTCGGACTGCACCAAAGTCAGTTATCTCACTATCCTAAAAAGGCCAAGATGGTTCAATTAAGGTTCCTAAAGTCAGTTGATGCTTCACGACACCACGCGGCGGCCCCGTACTCTCCTTGACTGAACTCAAGGGTTACCGGTACACACCAAAGTGCCACATCAACGTAGCAGACTGCTTCAACCATGTCGGTATACCCCGCACAGTTCCCTCACAGCCTTGTTGCTACTTTCTAAGAAGGTATCCCCAGATCCGGGTTAGGATCTATAAAACTCTGATACAAAGCCCACAAATGTAAAAGCAAACAAGACAATCAATTGAAAACAAAGGTGATCTAAACCCTAAGGTTACTCCACTTTTAAGTTATCCCCAGCAGAGTCGCCAGTTCTGTGATACGGTGGGAGAACTGACTTGAGGTTTGCGTTTGTATTCGCAAATGTTGCGGTTAGCAAGAGTCGCCACCGACTTTTTATTTTATCCTAAAGGAAAGGTTAAAAAGCACAACAAAAACCTTTTGAGATATTTCGTGGGTTCGGGGAGTAGATTATAGAAAGGGAAGGTATTAGCACCCTTTCTATCCATGGTTATCCATGGGCTCTTAGTTACTTGCTTAGATCACTTGCCTTTTGTTTTCAATTTGTTTTAAGTGGTGCTTGAGTGTGTGGGTTTGAAAATGTTTTGAAAAGAGGCCAATGTGGTGGCAACCTTTGTAATGATCCATGTGGGGATGTATACAAAGATGTACGTCTTTTGAAAAGGGTTTCATTTGTTTTTGAAAGTTATTTTGAAAGTGTAGTGATGTGTGATTTTGAAATTAGGCAAGTGTTTTGTTTTGCAAGTTAATTCAAGTAACTAAGAGGTTATCTACTCCTAAATTTCTCAAAAGATCATTGCTATACTTTAACCCTTTTAACAAGTTTGCTCCACCATTGTATTTGGTGGGCAACCTTGTGTTAGGATGTGAAAGCGACAGGCGCGGGTCATCGTATGGGCCATAATTGCAACGGCGTTAAATGTCTTTGGGCAATTTTCTTTAAGGGACTTGATCATTTGTTTTTGTTTGTTTTGAAAAGTTTTATCGAGGGATTATGATCATTCAAACTGTTTGCTTTGCCCAAAGAAGTTCAACATACAATATGGCCCATTTATTTGAAGGCAACAAGTGGAATACCCTAGGGGGTGCAAGTGTGATTTGTGTGTCCATTTTCATGCTTGTTTATCTTGTATTAGGTCAAACTATTTTTTATCGTTTTTCGCATACAAACCCTAATTCTAACATGTTATCATTAGAAAGCAATAAAGTGCGAAATTAAAATTACTAAGCTATTACAAAACCAAATATGGGAAGGGGGGTACAAATGTTCAAATGGGGGATATTGACAAGAATTTAAATCTAAATTATTACATCATTTTGAATATTTGCAAGGTAAATAAATTGCATAATTAAATGGAAATTAAATAAATATGTGAAATGCAAAAAGAAAGTTTTTATATGTATGAGAAAATATTATTTATGTAAAAGAGAAAAGAAAATAAAAATGTATTATTTTTTGAGTATTTTGAATTTAGGGCAAAAAACCCTAATTTTAAAGAAAAGGTATTATTATCTAATTTAACACAACTATTTATTTATTATTTATAAAAATAAAATAAAATGAAGTATATTGTGAAAAAAGTATTTTTGTGTCAAATATTAATAAAAATGAAAAATTCAAGTATTTTTTATATTTTAGCTTAAATATATTAATAGACATATATATATATATATATATATATATATATATATATATATATATATATATATATATATATATATATATATATATATATATATATATATATATATATATATATATATATATATATATATATATATATATATATATATATATATATATATATATATATATATATATATATATATATATATATATATATATATATATATATATATATATTAAACCTTAAATAGGTATTATACACAAAGATAAATATTTATTTAATATTTTAATAAAATAAATAAAAAGTATTTTTTGTGTGAAATATTTTCAGAATGTAAACAAAAATAAAAAATTGTATTTACACTATTTTCTATTTATTCTAATAATAGTACATATATATATTATATACAAACAAAAGAAACAAACAAATAAATATGCAAATAAATACAAAAATGATGGAAAAAAATATTTTTAATTTTTAAATGTCATGAGAAAAAATAAACAAAGTTAATCAAAAAAGAAAAAGTCAAAAATGTTAAAATATGAGCAAATGGGCCCAGGGGGGTGTGAATCAAAAAAGATGGTGTGAAAAGCAAAATAACACAGGCCCAGCCCACTGATCATTGTCTTCAACCTCCAGCTCAAACATTTGAAAAAAACGCGCGCCCCTGTTCTTCAATGTCTAACTCCTGATTCTTGGCTTTTCAGCAAAAACTCATAACACAAGAAATGTTCAGCATGAAGAGACGGTTCTAACCATATAAAGAACTTGACCTATCTCTCTAAGATGAGGGAGAATTTCTCCTCCCCCAAATCCTAACCTAATTTTTCTACCATTTTCAAACTCCAAATTCTCTCTACTCAGGCAAAAGAAATGAAATGTAAGGATATGTACATGTTCAGGGCTATGAGTAGGACCTTGTTTCTTCACAAACTTAAGGCTAAAGATGCATGATAAGAGAGATACGAGTTCAAAGTTTTACCTGTGCAGTTGAACTTCAATCTGGAGAATGAGGAACTTCTAGTGCAAGGTAATGATTGGAAAAGCTTCCTTGAGGTCCAGGGATGCTTTTTCAATGCTTACTTTGTTTTGAACCTTCTTGTTTCAAGCTGTAGAACTTCAACTGCAAAAGGAAAAAATGAAAATGGTGGAAACTGTTAGAGTGATTACAGGTCAGGTTTTAGGCCATGGTTAGCTTGCGTATGTTGTAAGGAAGGTGTGTGAATTGATTTTGGTGAAAATGCTCGAGGGAAGTGGGAGTTTGCACTCAATCTGCAGGGGCTCCCCTGTTTGTGTAGTTTCAAGGTGATTAGAGCAATGGGAGTGTTTCAGATGGCAAGGGCTCGTGTGTTAGCTTGGATTTGGTCTATGGAATGTGTTTGATAGCTTTTGTGTTGTGTGTCTCAGCTGATATGAGAGATAGCATAAGTTATGGACTTTTCTTCTATCTTAAGCAACAAAAGCAAGTTGGTGGTTTTAGGTTAGTAGGGGGCCTCCTAATGTGCTGCATAAACATCTCTTGATCAGTGTGTTATGCACATAATCTTGTGCCAAGCAGATCTTTCATGTACTTGTTGGATTACAAACTTGACATAAAGTTAACCTTTTCAAAAATGGAAATTCCACTTTATCTAGTTTAGGATTAATCTTGCATACAATGCTTGCACTCAAAGAACAACACCTTAACACATTGAATATGCATTAAATTATTGAGTATGAAATGGTTCAAGGACCTGTAATCAAGCATAAAGCAAACTGATTTCAAATTGGCAAGATTATGAACATGTCTTGATGAAGAACAAAAAGTGAATTTTTGCCAACTTGTGAAATTCGAATCTCTCAAGTTATGAGGTTGTTTGATGAGTTCTTGGACATTTTGGAAAGCTTGGAATGTGTACTACAATCCATCTTTGAAATGCAAATCAAAATTCCAAGTGGAAGGGTATGAAAAGTGGCCTTGAAGTAGGGTAGAAAACCTTGTCAAAATAGGTCAAATTTCACTAAGTTAAAAGATGGTTTAGTGCCCTTATTCAAAAAATTATAACTTGAGATACAAGCTTAAAATGAGAAAACTTTGTGAATCAAAGTTGTAGATTATGCAACAAGCTACAACTTTCATGTTTTGACTTTTGTTTGAATCCAAATGGATCATGGTGAAAAGATGGGGCAAAGTTGGGAAAAAATTAGGGTTTTTCATAACTTAGAAAAATTCTAAGTTATGAAAAATTCCATTTTCAAACCCTAATTTGCATTTTGTGATTTCTTGGTGAACAAGTTCCATGATTTGGCAAGTTTTTTTTAATGAAAAATGAATCTTGACTCTTGATTTTGACCAAAAAGTCAAAGTTTGACTTTTCAGTGTACAGTCAAAATTGATCAATTGACTGGGAAATTCAACTGTCAATCTTGTGTGCTTGGGATCTTTTGAGCTTGATGAACATGTCAAGATAGTTCCATGGGGTCCTTGAGTCCATATGTGAACTTGGTTTGCCATTGGCTAGGTCAAACAGTCAAAAATTGCCTTTGTGCAGTCAAAGCCCTAAAAATGACCATTTTGCCCTTTTGGTGATCTGATCAAACTTCTTGTGGAATTGTGATCCAAACTTGATCAAATGGTCCATATGAGTTCAATATGTTGATGTGGATCAAATTTCATGAGGTTTGACTGTCAATTGGCCACAGTTGACTTTTCCCCAACACAGCTGATTTCTAGGTCAACTGTCCAATTGACTGGGCAAAACTTGGAATCAAGACTTGAAACTTGGTATAGGTAAACTTGGGAGTCCAATATGAAGCATGAAAGTCATCTTAGGCATTTTAGGTCAAAACATCCTTAGGCAAACACAAACCCTAATTTGAGTCCACAGTACAAGGAGAAGTCTTGAGCAGAGGAAACCCTAATTGAATCTTGATCTTCAAAGGTCTTGTGATGAGAAAATGTTGAGGAAATGGGAGGGCAAATTTTGGGGTACAACAAAGGTTTCTGAAACCCTAGGCATCGTTCATGGCAACTCTTCATATATGCAATAATTCTTCAATTAAATCATACTACTAGCTTCAGAATCAACACATTAGTATAAATCAACAATAAAAATGCATGGATATGGCGTGTAGATTTGAATACGACTAAAGAAAAAATCAGGTACAGGGTAACTGCGTTCTACCATTTCTTTGCGTTAGAGATGATGGTTTTGATCCAGACACCTTCCTTGAAACCTCAGGAATGCAATGGGATGGTTATTCTGCCTTGAAACCCTTTGTAATCGAGTTTTCAGTTTTGGAATTTTTCACAAAAAAGTGCAATGTTCTTCTTCAGCTTTGGGCGCAGCTCAGAGATCCCTTTGCATTAGGTTTTGATCACACTTATATGAGGATGGATTAGGGTTGAGTTTTGATCCAAAAAATCCTTGCATTGATGGAATGAATATTTGATTTTCATGCATATATTTTCAAATCTTTTTCACATGTTTTTGATTCCAATCATGGCAAAACCTTCCAATTTTGGTTATGCACGAATCTTGAGCTTTTAAGGAGAGTTTATTCTGCACAAAAAGATTTAAAAACTTTGGTTTAGTATTTTTCCATATTTTATTTAATTTAAATGAATTAATTGTAATTAAAAATTAAAATAAATAAATAAAAATGATGAATAAATCCCCTTTGGGCCAAATTGTCGTGTATATGCTTTGGATGATGAATCTTGGAAGAAAATGTGGCCCATTAGCAATTTTAAGGCATTTGAAGCAAAGTTGACTTTTCAAAATACCCAAAAATTTCCCAACTTCCACAAGGCATATCTTGCTCAATTTTTAAGCTTTGATCATGTTCTTGGACATTTTGGAAAGGTCTTGAAGTCCTCTAACCAATGCCTTTGGTCCCATGTAATTTTGATTTACCAATCTCAAGTTATGGCCTTTGAATTAAAGTCCTTTTTTGTTGACTTTTGAAAATGACCTATAATGTTGAAATTGATAACTTTTTGTGAGAGCATTTCTTGGACTTGAAGTGTGAAGAAGAGTTGTAGGAAATGTCATTATCTTCAAAATGAGCTTTGGATGGAATTTTTCTGATAAACCATGTGGAAGTTATTCCTTGGTCAAGTTACAGTTGACTTTTTCAACTGTCCAAATATGGAAACCTTTGCATTTTGAGACTTTTTGAGCCAAGCTTTGAAAATCATGATCAAGAATTGATCAAATGATGTTTGTGGCTCCAAAATGAGATGTTGACCAAAAATTTGAACTTTTGACTGTCAAATGACCATTTTGCCCCTGCAGTTGACTGTAGTGCAATTAGGGTTTCTGACTGTGCAATCTTGTGCTGTAAGTCTTGAAACTTGGTATGTGGATGCTTGACCATGTTTGTAGGCATGTGGGACTTGATTGGAACCTTGGAAACTTCATTTTCTTTGTCAGAACCAAAACCCTAGTTTTTGACCGTTAGGAGGCCCTTGAACTGTGCAACCCTTGGGGAATTTTGAAGCATGCTCTTTGCAAATTTTGAAGAATATGGGAGGGCAAATTTTGGGGTACAACACACAGCCATTGCATCAAAATATATGTTGCATCAAAACATATAATAAACTAAAATTATTATTTAATAATTACTAATATATTTTAAGAAAACAAGTGATGCACTTACAGTGTAAAATAGTTTTACACTATCAACCAATCACAACTATTTATCCAATTATACCTTATTTTTATTTTAATATTTTTAATAACATGGTAAATTGTTAACTTTCTATTGGTTGATTGTGCAAAAAAAAAATTCACTGAGAGTGTATAAAAATTATGTTCTATATTTTAATATATTTTACTGAAATATCATTTAGAAAAACATATAATATGATTTATTTTTTTTGAAAATAAAGTATTTTTTTACAAAAACTAAAAAATGCATTTTTTAAAAAATTTTGGGGAAAGAATATTTTTCTGAAAAGAGATTAATTACTATGTACTGTCAGTGTAAAATTCTTTACACAATCAGTGCATCACAACCATTCACAAAAATTACTTTATAAATAATTAAAATAAAAGTCAACCTTCAATAAATATTTAACGACCATGATTCACTAACGGTGTAAAACTGTTTTATACTGTCAGTGCATACTGTGATACGGTGGGAGAACTGACTTGAGGTTTTGCGTTTGTATTCGCACTTGTTCGGTTTAGCAAGAGTCGCCACCAACTTTTTATTTTATCCTAAAGGAAAGGTTAAAAAGCACAGGAAAAACCTTTTGAGATGTTTCGTGGGTTCGGGGGGTAGATTATGAAAAGGGAAGGTATTAGCACCCTTTTCATCCATGGTTATCCATGGGCTCTTAGTTACTTGTTTTAGATCACTTGCCTTGATTTTCAATTGCTTGAAATTGTGGTGTGTATGTGTGTGTGTTTGAAAATATTTTGAAAAAGAGGCCTTGTCTAGGCAACCGTTGTAACAATTCTTTACTCGAATGTTTTACAAAGGTGTGTATCTTTTCGAAAAGATGTTTCAAATGTTTTTGGAAGTTGTTTGGAAATTGTGTTTGTGAATTGTGGTTTTGAAAAGTAGGCAAGTGTATTTTGCAAGTTGATCAAGTAACTAAGAGTTGTCTACCCCTAAATTTACTCAAATGTTTTTCTCATGTTTTAACCCTTTTAACGGTATTGTTCCACCATTGCATTTGGTGGACAATCTTGTGTTAGGATGTTAACAGGACAGGCGCGGGTCATCGTATTGACCATGAATGCAATGATGCCAAGTGCCTTTGGCAATTTTGCTTGAAGGGACTATGATCATTTTGATTAGGCAACTTTCGAAAGCGTCATCGAGGGACTATGATCATTTGAATCGTTTTGTTTTGCCAAAGAAACTCAACGTGCAAGCATGGCCCATTTTGGAAGGCAACAAGCGGGATTACCCTAGGGGTGCAAGTGTGAATGGTGTATTGATTGTCATGCATTTATCTTTGTATTAGGTTATCTAGCGTTTGATTTTATTTACATACAAACCCTAGGTCTAACCATGGTATATTTGAAAGCGATAAATTGCGGGAATTTAAAGTCTACGCTATTACAAATAAGTATCCGGGGGTGGGGGTACAAATATTTACAAATGGGGATGAGACTTGATAGGAGAGTAGTGTCCAAATAATTTACAACCAAATCGAATCAATCGCAATGTAAAATGTATCAATGTATAGAAATGTATAAGAATAAAGCAATGTAACTGTATCAATGTATTTGTGTAAGTGTATGTGATTTATTTACAGGTGCGAAATGTATTTATCAAGCATATATTTATTCTTTTTGGATTTTTGTATTTTTGTTAATTATGTACAAACAAAAGTTTTAATAAAAGAAAAGAAAATGTTTTAAGAAAATCTATTTTTTATGTATTAATGTTTTTATGTTTTATATGCAAAGCTTTAATAAAACAAAAAAATTGTTTTAGATTTAAGAAAAAAAATTATTTAACTCAAAAGTTCTATTCCTCTATATATTTTAAGTATACTAGCTAAAAAAAGTAATTAAGAACATTTTATGTAAAAGAGTTAATGTTTTATTATTTTTTTATTTACAAAATTTGATTATATTATAAAAAGAAAATAAAAAAAGAGTATTGTTAATTAAATTTAATATGAAAAACTAGTATGATATGATGTATATATAAAAAGTATTAGTTTTAGAATTAATTGGGCTTAAAGGGCAATAAGCTGGGCCCAAAACAAAAACAAATGAATCATAAGCAAAAGGGGAAACGGGGGGGTGCACGCTAGTTTGGCAATGGGCTTAGGCGTGTGGAATGGGGCAAGGCCCAGTGGCATCTCACAAATGTTTTAGGGTTAAGTCAGTTTTGTTTCATTTGGGAATGGATTAGGGTTACAGAGGCGCGACGCCGTTCGTCCTCTTCGCTTCCTTCGTCTTCTTCGCTTCTCAAGCCAAAGCCACTGAACGAGATCCTCCGCCTAGGGACACCGAGCGCCATCACTACCTCCTCCTCTCCATGGACCACTCAGGAAATGTTTGCAAGGTTTGATTTCCCGTTTCTATGTTTTAGGGTTTTCACTAGTTCTCTTTGCATGTTTTGATTTCGTGTTCTGATTTTATACTGTTATTTGTGTTCTGATTTGAGGTACGTGAAAAGGAAGAGAAATTATACTACCTTTGTTGGAGGAGGACAGTGGACTTGGAGGCGCCTCAGGACGGCCGGAGGCGAAGGATTGATGATGTTGTGTGCTTCCCTGGTTTGTCTAATGCCTTTGTCTTTTTAGGGTTTTATGATGATAACCTGAGAACCCTTGCTTCTTTTCCTTCTGAACACTTCTTTTCCTCGCTTTTGTATGCTTTGTATGCTTGGCCCTGATTGCTTCTTTTCCTCGCTTCTGTATGCTTGTATGCTTGTATGCTTGCCCCTCTGATACGCTTGATATGCTGAGTTGCCTTGAAATGCTTGCTCCTGTATGCTTGTATAATGGCCCTGATTGCTTCTTTTCCTCTTCCACTGTGGGCTTGCTGAGATGCTTGATATGTTGGCCCAATGATGAACACAGTTCTGAGGGTTTGTTGGATATTTTGGTTTTGATTTGTGGATGTTACAGTTTGAGGGCTTTTTCTGGTTTAAGGTTGGTGTTGTTGGAGCAGGTTAAAGGCTTGTTTGGCCTTTTTCAGGCTTCTGATGCTTGGCCAGGTTTAGGCTTTTTGTTTGATGTTCTTTTGGTTTGAGGTCACAGGTTGAGGATTTCTGGTTTAGGCTTCAGGTTTATAAGCTTGGAGTTTGAATGCTTGCTTTGGGCTTGTTTCAGTTTGTTTAGGTTGATTCTGGTGTAGTTAAGGCTATGGTTTATACACAGGTTTGTGGTTTTTTGAAAGGCTTCTGGTGTATGGCTTTTGGTGAGAAGCAGGTTGTAGGCTTGAAGCTTTGAGGCTTGGCCTGTTTTGATACAGTTTGTGTTGTTTGAGGCAGGTTTAGGCTTGTGGTGAGAAGCAGGTTATGGCTTTTGTTTTTGTGTTGGAGGCAGGACTGTATGTTTCAATGTTACAGTTTGGAGAGTTTTTTTTGCTTTGTGTTATTCTGCCCCCTTTTCTCTTTGTCTGATATGCTTGTTATATCTTTTTTTCTTCAAGCCTAATCCTGTTGTAAGCCCCTCTTCTTTCTCTCTTCTCTCTCTCTCTCTTGATAGATTTAAGCATTTTTTATTGCTTACGATGTACTATTCTAAAAAAGTAACTTGGCTTGGGAAATGATGTATCTGAACATTGCTTGCATTTGTCCCTTTCCTCTGCATACTTTCCATATTTCTTGCATATTTTGTGTACTTTGTTGACAACTTTGAATAGCCTTTGGACAATTTGATATCTTTCTATATCTCTTGGACAGCTTTTGACAGCTTTGGCTTAGTTTGAAATTGTGACTTTGTAGTTCAGTTTGGACTTTGTTGACAATTTATGAACTATGCAGCTTTAGCACTTTTCAATTGATTTGCCTCTTTTGGTTGAAAATTTGGATTTATGCAGTATGTTTGACAAACTTTGAATTTGTGCAATATTGTAACTTTGTGCATTTCATACTTTTTGCAAGCATTTTTATCCCTCTTTGTGAACCAAGAGCAATCTTGTGATTTGCAGAGAGGGGAACAACTGATTCCGGCCAGTTACTTTTAATGATGAACTTTGTGATTAACTGTCTGCTTTAAATTTCATTTCATCTGCTTTTGACTTTTTCTTTTTCTTTGTTTTGCAGATAAAAATCAATGGAACAAAAGAGGAGGAGCAGTAGAAGATGAAGATTTAGAAAAATAGGATGCAATTTTATTTTCCTTTTAATCATTGTAACATTATTATTGTAAATACTTTGTAAATAATTACTGTATTTAAATAACAATTGTACAAATAATTAAAGATAAATAAAAAGTCTTTTTATCAGTTAATTCCTTTTCTTCTTCAACTATTTATTTAATTATTTATAATTCTTAAATTATAATAACTGGAAATAAATCCCAACCATTTTAACTCAGAATAATAAATAATCAATAAACGTCAGGAATTCCGAATAATCAAAGCATTGCACAGCTAAACAACAAACGTCCACATGTCCTTTTTTCATTTGATTAAATCCAACACTGCAAACTCAAATCAAATGCCTCAGCTCATCTCCCAGAGTAACTTGAAAAGCACTGTAGAATCAATTCTTCCTGAGAATGTGCGCACAAAACCCTGATTCTTGATTAAATGTCAAAGAAGCGTCCGCCTGATCAAAACCTGAGCCAACTCAAACAAAACCCTAGCAATCTGCTTGAACTGCTTTAAAATCAATGAAAACCCTAAATTTTGTCTGACTGACGAGAAAAGTCTGTTTGACCGATTCTTGAGCCAGTCTGAAAAATCAGGAAAAGCCCGAAGCTGTGATTTCTTGAAAAAGAGGAGGGCAAATTTTGGGGTACAACAGTTTCCCCTGTTCAATCTTCTTGAACCTGAAGAGTTAGATTGGCAAGCTTGCCGTTCGCGACTCGAGGGTAAAAGGAGATTGGACACTAGAGTGCCCAAAAATTTTGCACTCGGTGATGTGATGGTAGAGGGAATGGGCTTAAAGATGCCATTTGGTGATGGGATTAGAGATGCCATCTAGGGATGTGACAGAATCTTGTCGGGGGATGGGCTTAGAGATGCCATTTGGAAATTGCTAGTAGGAGGATGGGCTTATAGATGCCATATGGAAATGTTTGGAGGACGATGGGCTTATAGATGCCATCTGAAGGTGATTGTTGAACTGTATGTCATTGGTGAGTGAGTATCAGAAAGGTATCCATGCTTTAGAACATCTCTGAACTGGGGGTCCGAATAAGTGATAGATTGACATCCGTATCTGGAAGCATCCGTAAACTGTTTTCAGGAGTTGAGATTGAATAAGCAATAGAGCAATATCCATGTTGGGAAGCGTCCGTAAACTGTTTTCAAAAGTCTGGAAAGAATCTGAATAAGCGATAGGTTGACATCCGTTACTGGAGAGCCCGTAAACTGTTTTCAGAGGTCTTGGAAGTTGAATAAGCAATAGAGCAGCATCCATGTTGGGAAGCGTCCGTAAACTGTTTTCAAAAGTTGAAGAGGAATCTGAATAAGCGATAGGTTGACATCCGTTACTGGAGAACCCGTAAACTGTTTTCAGAGGTCTTGAAAGTGGATGAGGAACCGGTGTAGGGTTTCTTGATGATGAGTCCGTGAAAAACTGCATCTGGATGAATCTGGAATAAGTATCAAAATGTCGCCATGTCTGGGTCACATCTGAACTATCTCTGGATGAATCTCGGAAGATGATGATTTTTGTCTGTCGATTGATCTTTCCTGAAAAGGTAAAGAGTTAGTTGTATGTAATGTCATGATGCATGATGCAATGTATGTTATCAATGTTTATGATATGAATGTGATGAATGTGCATGTATGCTGATGAGCTGTCTTACTGAGGATAGATGAATCCTGGATGGCTGGAGACAAAAGAATCTTCACTGCTGCCGGGGAAAATGAATCTTTGACTGCTGCAGGAGAGGGCAAGAATCTTCTGATCGTTGAAAGTGAGAAGTCCTGGGACCGCTGTTGGGGAATCAAAAGCTTGGGTTGTATGCCATTTGTTGTACCCCAAAATTTGCCCTCCCATATTCTTCAAGATTTGCAAAGATCAAGGTTCAAGATCTCCCCAAGGGTTGCACAGTTCAAGGGCCTCCTAACAGTCAAAAATTAGGGTTTTGGTTCTGACAAAGAAAATGAAGTTTCCAAGGGCCCAAACAAGTCCCACATGCCTACAAATATGGTCAAGCATCCTCATGCCAAGTTTCAAGACTCACAGCACAGAATTGCACAGTCAAAAACCCTAATTGCCCTATAGTCAACTGTAGGGGCAAAATGGTCATTTGACAGTCAAAAGTTCAAATTTTTGGTCAACATCTTATTTTGAAGCCACAAACATCATTTGATCAATTCTTGATCATGATTCTCAAAGCATGGCTCAAAAAGTCTCAAGATGCAAAAGTTTCCATATTTGGACAGTTGAAAAAGTCAACTGTAACTTGACCAAGGCATAACTTCCACATGGTTTATCAGAAAAATTCCATCCAAAGCTCATTTTGAAGAGAATGACATTTCCTACAACTCCTCTTCACACTTCAAGTCCAAGAAATGCTCTCACAAAAAGTTATCAATTTCAACATTATAGGTCATTTTCAAAAGTCAACAAAAAGGCACTTTAAGTCAAAGACCATAACTTGAGATTGGTAAATCAAAATGACATGGGACAAAAGGCATTGGTTAGAGGACTTCAAGACCTTTCCAAAATGTCCAAGAACATGATCAAAGCTTATAAATTGAGCAAGATATGCCTTGTGGAAGTTGGGAAATTTTTGGGAATTTTGAAAAGTCAACTTTACTTCAAATGCCTCAAATTTGCTAATGGGCCACATTTTCTTCCAAGATTCATCATCCAAAGGCTATGCACGACCATTTGGCCCAAAGGGGATTTATTTCATCATTTTTTATTATTTATTTGAATTTTTAATTACTATTAATTCATTTAATTAAATAAAATATGAAAAAATACTAAACCAATGCATTTGAATCTTTTTATGCAGCATTTGCTCTCCTTAAAGACTCAAGATTCGTGCACAACAAAAAAGGAAAGGTTTGGCCATGATTGGCATCAAAATCACATGGAAAAGATTTGAAAGATATTCATGGAAAATCAAATATTCCATACATCAATGCATTGATCTTTTGGACTTGATTTCAACCCTAATTCATCCCATACATAAGCCAGAAGCAAAACCTAATGGGCAGAACCTGAAAGCTGCGCCCAAAGCTGAACAAGAACTTTGCAATTTTTGTGAAAAAAGTGAAAACTGAAAACACCATTCCAAAGCGTTTCAAGGCAAGAGAACAATCCCATTACATTCCTGAGGCTTCAAGGAACGTTTCTGGATCAAAACCATTGTCTCTAACGCAAGGAATTGGTAGAACGACCCTGTCCTGTTCATAATTTTTCTCATATTCATGTATCATGATTCATGCGTTATTTTCAATTTTTAATGTTTGATTTGTATTAAGTTAATCATTCTGAAGCTAACCATGCCCTTTAATTGAGTTTTCGTGCATTATATGAGAATCCACCATTGGAGCATTCTAGGTTTTCAGAGGTCACGAATTAGGGCTTCCTTGTTCTGGAAAAATTGAGACATGAGACTTAGGCCGTTAGAACCAGGAGCTTCAAACGAACTCAATGCATAGGTCGCGCCTAATTTCTGATCAACGACGGCCTATTCGCTATTTTTCCATGTATCATATAGTGGGGGTTTAAAACCACCGCAATCTTGTTTTATGTTTTTCAGGCAAATGCAGACCAACGAAGAAGAAGGCATGCTGTCTCAACGTGATAGGTCAATTCAGGTTTTAGCGCGTTTTTTTGAATTAACAGCATTAGCGTTTGTTTTGTTATATATTAATTGCATTCAAGTAATATTACAAAGAAAGCGCTTGGTACAAGTGGTAGCTGCGTTGTCACATAAGCACTGGGACCTGGGTTCGATTCCCAGGTCCCCTCACTTCCTTAATATATTTTGTTTCCATGTGATTCTATGCAGCTTGCTTCCTGAAGCCTACTATGCAGCCTTGTATCCAAGCGTGCCACATGGCTCAGAATCTCAATCCAAGGGCCCTGATCTGATGAACATCATACTCGTTGGTCAATGAAGCTACACGCGCCCAGAAAAGTCAACAAGGCCAGGAACTAAATGGGCCTAATTGCTGGCCAGATACCTCCAAATTGGGGTCAACACCCCCCATTGGTTTGCATTATTTTTCTTTCTTTTTATTCTTTTCTATTTATTTGTTTTATTTCTTTTTTAGTTTAATTCATAAATTAATTTTTTCTTTAACATAAAAAATAATAAAAAATCCAGAAACTAAAAAATATAAAAACATATTTTATTTAAATGTTTTCTTTGTAAATAAATTGTATAAAGTAATTTAGTTAATTCTAGGTTTAATTTTAAATGTTTTCTTTATAAATTAAAAAATGTAGAATTAGGGTTTTAATTACTTTTATCTTTTTTCTTTTCTTTTATCATTATTAATTATTTATTATTTATTTTTGTAAATAAAATTGTATTAATTAATTAGGTTAACTTTAGGTTTAATTTTCACATTTTTTTTAATAAACTAAAAATAGCTAGAATTAGGTTTTAATTCCTTTAATTCTCATAAAAATCCATAAATACAAAAACTCAAAAAAAATAATTTCCTTTCTCATTTAATTTTATTAATTTCATAATTGTAATTTAATTTCCTTAAAAGGGTCCAACGCCCTCGCATTCCCGATTTTAATTCTCTTCGCATTTTTATTTTCTTTTTTTGTAAATATTCATGTAATTCTCCCAAAGCCATGTAATAGATCAATTAGGGTTTTTATTTTTCGCACTTTATTTTTTATTTCAAATCGGGTCCTGGAATAATTTGGCGATGTGGACCCGCGCCTTTGTAATAGCGTAGGACTTTTAATTCCGCACCTTTTAACTGTTAATTAATCTGCATGAAAGAATGAATGTCAAAAATAAAAGCAACGCGTGGATCACCAATCCATGAACAAGATAAACATAAATGAACGTGACACACAAATCACACACCACCCCTAGGGTACGCCTCACTGTTGCCTTGCCCCTCGAAAGGTGATCGTTGAGTAGAGGATGTTTTAGTAAGTCCTCATGTCCATGAACATGGCATGAGGGTAGCTTCTAAGGTGTCTTCCCATTGCTCCGGTGATCACCACGTCCCGAACCTCGAATTGACCCGAACACCTCCAACGGTGGTGCTACCTACCTCTCAATGGTGGGATGGCACTACTTTAAGGACATCTACACAGACGAATTCCTTAGGGTAGGTAGACGACTCTAGATACTTTCTCTAATTTCAAAACAAATCAAAAAAATACTTTTCACACCGACACCTTTTCAAAAAGCTTTCGAAAGCAACTTTTCAAACACTCTTGAGGACTGATACAAGAGTCGAACTGAAATTTTCAAAGAAACTTTTTTAAAACCCACAGTTGAAAAGCAAACAAACCATTTTGAAAACACAATGAGCAAGTATCTAAGAGCCCATGGATAACCATGGATAGAAAGGGTGCTAACACCTTCCCTTTCTATAATCTACCTCCCGAACCGAGAGCAATCTCTATAAGGAATTTTTCTGTGCTTTTGTCCTTTCCATTTGGAGAAAATAAAAGACGGTGGCGACTCTTGCTTCCGCGATATTTCGCGAACCAGCGTTAAACAGTCAGTTCCAGATCCACCGATCACACCAATCTACTGGGGATTCCTGTCTTGAGGGGATCGTCACTGGAGAATATTCGAATATCCTGTGAGGTGCTGAGAACGAGAGTCTTCATTCTGCTTGGGGATTGATAGTTGGAAGTTTTAGCTCCGCTGGGGATTTTGAATCTTGACTCTGAGGGGAATTAGATTCTGGAAGGTTCTCTGGCCGGGGAAGTCGAGAATCTTCTGATTGCTGCAGGTGTTGACCTGGAATAAGTTACGGAATGTCGCCATCTCTGGGTCACATCTTGAACTATCTCTAGAAGCAAATCTGGAATAAGTATCGGAATGTCGCCAAATCGGGTCAAATCTTGAACTATGTCTAGAATGAAATCTTGAATAAGTTACGGAATATCGCCAAATCTGGGTCACATCTGAACTATTTCTAGAAGCAAATCTGGAA
Organism: Vicia faba; assembly: GCA_948472305.1. Classification (NCBI taxonomy): domain Eukaryota; kingdom Viridiplantae; phylum Streptophyta; class Magnoliopsida; order Fabales; family Fabaceae; genus Vicia; species Vicia faba. The sequence continues at coordinate 1,521,862,676 of OX451735.1, read as the reverse complement.
TAAGTTACGGAATGTCGCCAAATCTGGGTCACATCTGAACTATTTCTAGAAGGAAATTCTGGAATAAGTTACAGAATGTCGCCAAATCTGGGTCACATCTGAACTATTTCTAGAAGCAAATCTGGAATAAGTTACGGAATGTCGCCAAATCTGGGTCACATCTGAACTATTTCTAGAAGCAAATCTGGAATAAGTTACGGAATGTTGCCAAACCTGGGTCACATCTGAACTATCTCTAGAAGGAAATTCTGGAATAAGTTACGGAATGTCGCCAAATCTGGGTCACATCTTGAACTATTTCTAGAAGGAAATCTCGAATAAGTTACGGAATGTCGCCAAATCTGGGTCACATCTGAGACTATTTCTAGATCTTGATTTTGTTAAGGGTCAGAAATTGGGAGTATACCAATCTTCTGAGGTGATAAGGATGAGAGTCTTCACTCTTGAGAGAAACAGATTTTTAGAAGCTTCAATTATCCGTTATTCTGTTGGTGGTTCTAACTTCCAGCAGGTGATGAAGGAATTGTTGAACACTTTTGACATTCGAATGCCCCAAGTGATGATGAAGGAGTCTTGAATCAGATTACTCTGCAAATTGAGAGATTTCTTGAAATCTTGACTGGACTGCCCCAGGTTAACTGAACTTTGAAAGATCTGTTGAAACCTTGACTGGACTGCCCCAGGTTAATTGGATGGTGACATGTCATGCCCCTTGTTGATAGGAGACTTGTCGTTGGAAGTGTCATCCTTTTGAAGTGATTTTTGCTCACTGAGAGAGTTTTCGTTCCTCCGAACATTCGCTGTATGAATTTTTTCGCTGTCAAACAAATAGTCAAATGCAAACAGTGATATTCAAGCAATGCAAAGTTTATGTTTTTCTCGAAGTTTTTGAAAAATGCGTTTTTTAACAGAAAACTTTTTATAAGACAAATCAACACAAGATTTAGAGCAAAGCCTTACAGGAGTCAGGATACCTTTTGTAACAGTATGCTTTCGAACTAACCCATGCTTCAATTAGGATTTTTGAAGGGTTGTAACATGGCCTGGTTCACGGTTTAAGAAACAAAGGATAAAGGCTCAAAGTATATTTGTACCCACCCGCTCTTCGTGATGTTCTTCAATCCTAAGCTCAGTTAATTGTACGTCGCACTCTATTCGAGTTTGGAATGACTTTTTGGGTGATGGTTCACCAATTGAATTTGGGAGGCAGTCATCATCTCCTTTTTTCTTTGCAACATTTTTCATGTTGTTGAGGATTTGTAATGACCTCTTTCTTTTGATTTTGATCCCTAACTTTTTCCTGGCTGCTCCCGTTTTTGAGATTACAGTCAGCAGGATGCCCCAGCTTTCTTGAGCTTCCTTTGTAGGTTTTGGCTCAGTGGGCTTTTCTCTTTTGAGAGATTAACTGCCTAGGTTATAGGGAACCATCATTGTCTTTTGATTCCAAAGGAATGCTTTCCTTTGTCGTCGTTCGTTGTATTACGAACTGAGAGTTTGCGACTTTAATGCGCACCTTTTTTGAATTAACTGAGAGACTACCCTGCCCCAGGTTTATATCAAAGGTTTTGATTGTTTAGAACATAAAATTCCTACTTCTTTGGCTCGAAGGGGTTGACTAGGGATTATCTTCCTTATAACTCCAGTGTTTGGGAATTGAAAGAAATGCCTGTACATCATCAGCAAGGTCTGTTCAAAAGCATACTGTATGAGATTATGGTATTGTTTCGTCATCCTCCCTCTAAAGGCTTGCAGCTTTTTATCAAGAGGGAAATATCATAAAGAAAGTAGAAAGCATAGTTCAAGTGTAATGAAAATGAGTGGATCAAATCAAGACAAACATATGCAATGCATTAATGAAACAAAGTTTGACATTAATAGATAATTGTTTGAATGACAAAGAGATTACAACTTGAAAATCCAAAGAAACAAAGACGCTCTCAATGATTTGGCATAGGAGCAGTGATCACATTTGGAGTCTCCGGAGGGTCAAAACTTGATCTCCTCAGCATCGATCAAGTCTTGAATCTGGTTCTTCAAAGTCCAACAGCTGTCGGTGTCATGCCCAGAACTGTCAGAATGGTAGGCACATCTCACACTCGGGTTATACTTGGAAGAGGAAGTATCAGGATTTTGAGGAGGATCCTTTAGCGTGATTACCTTCAACTTCAGCAAATGTTGTAATGCTTGAGACAAAGGCATGTTGATGTCAGTGTACTGCCTTTCTTGATATCTCACCCTACGCCTCTTGCCCCGTTTTTGTTGAACAGTCGTAAGGTGTTGTTGGGCTTGTGACCCTGAAGCAAGTTGAGGAGCCTTTCCCTTGTCTCCTTGTTTCAGAAAAGGTGGAATGACGATTTGATCTTCAGCCCCAGTTGTCCGTCCCACTTGATTATCCCGAAGCAGTTTGTTGACAAGAACCCCGAGCTCTTCTTGTTTTTGAGCCAAGTCTTGGATGAGAGCCCTCTGACTCGCCAGTCCCCCTTTCAATATGGCTATCTCAAAGTGTAGCTCCCACTGGTCATCTCTGTCGTCCCCAGGATTTCCCACGATCATGCCCCTGGTGAGGAGCGTCTTGACCTCTTCTTGCCCCTTGGATAGGTTCAAGAACATCTCTTGAAGTTGAGCGCTTTGAGCTTGGAGATCCTTGAGAGTCTGTTCCAAGGCCATCTCTACTGAAATAAACAGTAGGAGAATAAGGAAACCTGAAAAAGGAAAAGCTGTTAAGATGCAATGCATGATACGCGGATGCATGCTTCCAAGGATCTCTTGGGGTAAACACAAGAGAATGTTAGAGGTTGAACTTCGGTCTTCGATTGGAGAACTTTGCACTGGTGGATGTCTTTCCACGAGAATCAAGCTCGCCATGTCAAGTGGGTCATAGCCCCTGATTCAAGTTGTTGCACTTGATCTTTGATGGCATTTGTTTAGAGGAGAAACCTCTTGCCCTTTGGTAGACGTCTGGTTCAACGTAACTCTGCATCAAAAGAACCCTCGAGATCCTTGAAATGGTTATTGAAAATGCTATGGTATGATGTTATGATGTTATGTACATGTATGCAAAAGCAAGTGAGTGTATATACAGGTAATCATATTCACACAAAGCAAACAAGTCCTTAGGCTTAGGCTTGCACGGGGTTGTAGGTAAGTACCCTCTTGAAGTTAGTTGGCTCATCCTGTCCTAGAAATAGAAATCGGGTTCTAAGGAGCTCAATATCATTGGATTGTTTTCTGTGTTCATTGTTTTGGTTTAGCCACTTAACTGGCGACCAAAATATTCCAAGAAAACAACCCTCAATGAGTGTAGTATCAAGTATCTACCAACTTCGGACTGCACCAAAGTCGGTCATCTCACTACCCCTAAAAAGGCTAGGATGGTCAATTAAGGTTCTAAGAGTTCGTTAGTGCTTCATGACTTCACTCAGCGGCCCCGTACTCTCCTTGATTGAACTCAAGGGTTACCGGTACTCACAAATATGTCACACTAACATAGCTTACTGCTTCAACCATGTCGGTATACCCCGCACAGTTCCCTCACAATTTTATTGCTATTTACCTAAGAAGGTGCCCAAAATCCGGGTGTAGGATTTACAACAAATCCAAACATGGAACCCAAAAAGTAAAGCAATCAAGGCAATCAAGGCAATCAAGGCAAGAATTTAAAGGTGATCTAAACCCTAAGTGTGATCGGTGGATCTGGAACTGACTGTTTAACGCTGGTTTCGCGAAAAGTCGCGGTAAGCAAGAGTCGCCACCGTCTTTTATGTTCTCCAACATGGAAAGGACAAAAGCACAGCAAAATTCCTTATTGAGAATGTTTCTCGGTTCGGGAGGTAGATTTATAGAAATGGAAGGTGTTAGCACCCTTTCTATCCATGGTTATCCATGGGCTCTTAGATACTTGCTCATTTGTGTTTTCAAAATGTTTGTTTGCTTTTCAATCGTGAGTGGGTTTGAAGAAAAAGTTTCGTTTAAAGTTTCAGATCGACTCTTGTATCAGTCCTCAAGAGTGTTTGAAAAATTGTTTTTTTGAAAGCTTTTTGAAAAGTGTCGGTGTGAAAAGAGTTTGATTTGTTTTGAATTAGAGCAAGTATCTATGAGTCATCTACCTACCCTAAGGAATTAGGCTGTGTAAATGTCCTTAAGGTAGTGCCATCCCACCATTGAGAGGTAGGTAGCACCACCGTTGGAGGTGTTCTGGTCAATTCGTTTGTAGGGACAGTGTAGTCACTAGAGCAACAGTAGGATACCTTAGAAGCTACCCTTATGCCATTGATCCTTTTTAATTCCGAGGCAACCTTTCTGAGGCAACTGGATCATATCATGGACATAAGGACTTACTAAAACGTCCTGTACTCGACGACCATAATTCGAGTTTGTAGGGACAGTGTGGTCACCAGAGCAACAGTAGGACACCTTAGAAGCTACCCTTATGCCATGGGTCATGGACATAAGGACTTACTAAAACGTCCTATACTCGGCGACCACGTTTCGAGGGCAAGGCAACAGTGAGGCGTACCCTAAGAGTGGTGTGTGAATTTGTGTGTTATTTTCAGTTATGTTTTATCTTGTCATGCATTATAGTGATCTACGCTTTGATTTTATTTGGGCATGCATTCTTTCATACAAGTTAACAGTTAAAAGGGGTGCGGAAAGTAAATTGCGGAAAACGTAAATCCTACGCTATTACAAGGCGCGAGTCTATACATCGCCAAATCTTTACAAAGACCCGTTTTAAGTAAATAAGTGCGAAAAATAAAAAAAAAACAATAAAAGGTCCTATTTACTATTACATATCCGGAGCAATTACATAATAATCGAACAAATTAAATACGCGCGAATAAAGAGAAGGGAATTAATTTTTTGTCTTTTTTTTGGTAATTAAATTAAATTGAAAACTAATTAATTATTTTAATTACAAGAAAATATGTTTTTGATTTTTTTAATATTTTTTATGAAATAAAATAGAAATAAAAAGAAACAAAGTTAAAGATTAACCTAAATCTAAATCTATTTTAATATTTAAAAGGAATGTTAAAATGGCCTAATTAACAACTAATTCAATTATGATTTATTTACAAAATAAAAATAATAATAAAAGTGTTAATTATATTTTTTTGTTTTTTATGAAAATATGTTAATTATGTCAATTACTACTAACAAATAAAATAAAAAAAAGGGTTAGAAATTAAATTAAGGAAATAAAATGAAAAGAAAGAAAAATGAACCCAAATGGAGGGGGTGCTGGGCCAACATGGGGGTGAAATGCTGAATCTTGGCCCATTAAGACCAAGGCCTCGTTGACCTTTCTGCTTGTGTGTGTACCCATTGACTGAAGCCTATGGTAAGCCTCTTTTGTGGCCTTTGGATATGCTTTGAAGACACCTGGCCTGTTGGATCTGTGAGGCCTATGATGAACCTCCCTTGGAGCGCTGCACAGGAAAGTTAGATGAAAAATAATATGAGAATTGTGAGGGGACCTGGGAATCGAACCCAGGTCCCAATGCCTGTAGGACAACGCACAAGCCAACTGAGCCATTGAGTCTCTTTGTCCATTACATGGAGCATTAATAACATATATAAAAAAGCAATATTACACTGAGGCAACTAAAAAAAACGCGCCAGTATTCAAACTGACCAACCACATCAAGCCACGCCAGCATCTTCTTCGTTTTTCCTGAACATAAGAAATAGATAGCGGGGGTTTTAAACCGCCACTAAATGGCACCTGCAAATAATAGCGAATAGGGCATATGCAAACATAAAAAGGGCGCGAATAGTGGATTAGTTTCGTCTGGATGTCCTGAATCCAATGGTATAGGTTTGATTGGCCAATTTTTCCTTATGTGCAAACGCCTAATTTCAAGCTTCTGAAACCCTAATGTCCATCAATGGAAATTCTTGATATGGGATGCTATTGTTCAATTAAATAATACCAAAAGCTTCAGGATGTTAATATGAGTACAAATCAATTCAAAAAAATGTCAAAAAACGCATGAGTGATTACATAGAATTCAAGAAAAAAATGCAAACCGCTTGGTGTCTATGGAACGATTTCTTGAGTGATTGTGCTTGGTTCTGATTGCCAAAGCCTCATAGGAATGCCAGCAATGTGTTTGGATGGGAATTGGGACTTCAAACGTGTTGTAAGGAGGTTTACAGTTTTGCTTTTTTGCTTGAAAATTTTAAAATGTGTTTGGCCGTTTGGGAGCTTCTTAGGTCGTGTCTTTACTTGTGTTAGCTTGCACATGTATTATGTAATGTGTCTTGATCAGAATTAAAGCCAATAATGCAATGCATTCATGCTTGGGATTCTCCATAAACTCCATTGAAGCACTTTCCATTCTTAAGCCAAAATTTGAATTCTTGCTTCTTTTAGGCCCTTGCACGAAATTGGAATGTCAATGATGGTGATTTAAAGCTAGTCAAAGCAAAATATGTCCCTTAATTAACTTCTTTGATTTTATTTGATTTTAAATGATTTAAAATGAATCAAATCAAATAAAATTAAATAAAAATGAAAAAAATTAATTTTAAATTTTGAAATAATTTGTGGGACATGTGGGAAGCATGGCCAAGCTGAATCAAGTGGAAAAAGTGGACCCCTTTTGTCAAAAATGAAATTTCAAGGATAAATAATTTTGGCCATTTCACAAAAATTTCCCAACTTCTCCAATGCATATCTTGCTCAATTTTGAAGTTATAAACATGTTCTTGGACATTTTGGAAAGGTCTTGAAGTCCTTTAACCAATGTCTTTGGTCCCGTGTCATTTTGATTTACCAATCTAAAGTTATGGTCTTTGACTTAAAGTCCCTTTTTGTTGACTTTTGAAAATGACCTATAATGTTGAAATTGATAACTTTTTGTGAGAGCATTTCTTGGACTTGGAGTGTGAAGATGAGTTGTAGGAAATGTATTCCCCTTCAAGATGAGCATTGGATGGGATTTTTCTGATGAACCATGAAAAAGTTATGCCTTGGTCAAGTTATAGTTGACTTTTCAACTGTCCAAAAATAGAAACTTTTGCATCTTGAGGATTTTTGAGCCATTCTTGTGAAATCATGGTCAAGATTTGACAAAATGATGATTGTGGCTTCAAAGTAAGATGTTGACCAAAAATTTTGACTTTTGACTGCCAAATGACCATTTTGCCCCTACAGTTGACTGTGGAGCAAATAGGGTTTTTGATTGTGCAACTTGACTTTGTGAGCCTTGAAACTTGACATGTAGGTGCTTGACAATGTATATGGGCACATGTGACTTGATTGAGCCCTTGAAAACCTCAACTTCCTTGCAAGAACCAAAACCCTAGTTTGACTGGCTTAGGAGGGTGGCTGACTGTGTAGCCCTTGAGTAGACTTTGAACCATTTAAGGTGATGCTTGTCAAAACTTGAAGAATATGGGAGGGCAAATTTTGGGGTACAACAGTTGCCCCTGTTCAATCTTCTTAGACCTGAGGATGTAGATTGGCTTGTGTGCCTTTCGTGATCCGAAGGTGGAAGATGATTGAACACTAGAGTGCCCAGAAATTTGCACTCACATAGTAGAGTATCGGCAGTGTGATAGCGGGAATGGGCTTACAGATGCCATTTGGAGGGATGTTGGATAGGAGGATAGGCTTATAGATGCCATCTATAGATGTGACAGAACCTTGTCGGGAATGGGCTTATAGATGCCATTTGGAACTGTGATGAGAGGATGGGCTTATAGATGCCATCTAGGTGTTGATCGCGTAAGAGATTCCTTAGCGAGAACTTGCGTACCTGAGAAAGAAAGATAATTACCTGGCCTGTTACAGGGGTTGATCTTCAAACTCTTCATGCAGACATGCCCTGGCTGGATACAAGTGTCGAATCTACAAACTCTTCAGACGTGCCCTGGCTGGATACAGGAATTGAATCTTCAAACTCTTCAGACGTGCCCTGGCAGGATACAGGAATCGAGTCCGGAAAAATAGTCATCAACAGATACGCCCTGGCTGGATACAGGAATTAGATCTTCAAACTCTTCAGACGTGCCCTGGCAGGATACAGGAATCGAGTCTGGTAATGTAGTCGTCAACAGATACACCCTGGCAAGGTACAGGAATCGGATCTTCGAACTCTTCAGACGTGCCCTGGCAAGATACAGGAATCGAGTCTGGTAATGTTAGTCGTCAACAGATACACCCTGGCAAGATACAGGAATCGAATCTTCGAACTCTTCAGACGTGCCCTGGCAAGATACAGGAATCGAGTCTGGTAATGTAGTCGTCAACAGATATACCCTGGCAAGATACAGGAATCGGATCTTCGAACTCTTCAGACGTGCCCTGGCAGGATACAGGAATCGAGTCTGGTAATGTAGTCGTCAACAGATACACCCTGGCAAGATACAGGAATCAGATCTTCGAACTCTTCAGACGTGCCCTGGCAAGATACAGGAATCGAGTCTGGTAATGTAGTCGTCAACAGATACACCTTGGCAAGATACAGGAATCGGATCTTCGGACTCTTCAGACGTGCCCTGGCAAGATACAGGAATCGAGTCTGGTAATGTAGTCGTCAACAGATACACCCTGGCAAGATACAGGAATCGGATCTTCGAACTCTTTAGACGTGCCCTGGTAGGATACAGGAATCGAGTCTGGTAATGTAGTCGTCAACGGATACACCCTGGCAAGATACAGGAATCAGATCTTCGGACTCTTCAGACGTGCCCTGGCAGGATACAGGAATCGAGTCTGGTAATGTTAGTCGTCAACAGATACACCCTGGCAAGATACAGGGATCGGATCTTCGAACTCTTCAGACGTGCCCTGGCAGGATACTGGAATTGAGTATGGTAATGTTAGTCGGCAACAGATACACCCTAGAAAGATACAAGAATCGGATCTTTGAAATCTTTAGACGTGCCCTGGCAGGATACAGGAATCGAGTCTGGTAATGTAGTCGTCAATAGATACACCCTGGCAAGATACAGGAATCGGATCTTCGGACTCTTCAGACGTGCCCTGGCAGGATACAGGAATCGAGTCTGGTAATGTAGTCGTCAACAGATACACCCTGGAAAGATACAGGAATCGGATCTTCGGACTCTTCAGACGTGCCCTGGCAGGATACAGGAATCGAGTCTGGAATCAGTCGTCAACAGATACACCCTGGCAAGATACAAGAATCGGATCTTTAGTTGCGACTGTTGATGGTAATCATCTTGGTATTAACCTTTGTCCTGAAAAGACAAAACGTTAGTTGCATGCAATGTCATGATGTATGACATGCGTGATATTCTCAAAAATAAGTGAGATTGTATGTTTATGATGCGTATATGCATGCTATAATGTATGAAGATGTGATGTTTATGAATGTATGTCTTTGTCTATGAAAATAAATCCTTGACGGGTGCCGGGAAGTCACATCCTGGGCTGATGTTGAAGAATAGTGCTTTGTTGTTTCCGTTGGGGAGTGATGGTTGCAAGAATACCGGTAGGAGAAGGTGACTCCGTTGGGGAATAAACTTGGAGATTACTCTGCGGGGGAGAAAATTACTCTAGCGATCTTGCTGGGGAACAATACTCTGTGGGAGAGAGGTACTCTGTTGAGATGTTGATGATAACTTCGTTGGGGATACCATTGTTATGTTGGAAGTTTTAATAGACTCCACTGGGGATAAAAAGACTTTGCCAAGGACGGTCTATCCATGGCTTTTGGCTGAGGATAACCCAGTTATATCCTGGTAGGGAAATAACCTTTGAATGAAGCCGGGGGACGCGTTCGTGCTGTAGGGGATAAGCTTCCAGAATCTACTGGGGATAAACTTCCTGCTGGGGAGATGGGTTCCACTTTCCTGGGGGAACTTCAGACTGGACTCTCCTGGGGAAAATTTTTTTTTGAGATATATTGGGGAAGTGGCTCCACTGAATGTCTGTTTTTCGCCGGGGAACAATCTTAGATCAAGACTGCCGGGGATACTTGTTAAGAATGTTTGTATATTGCGCTGAGGAATGTTGAGATCTGCTGGGGATACCCAATTTCCTTAAGGCTGACTGTAGACTTTGCTTGGGGAGAGTGTATTGACCTGCTGGCTCACTCTCTGGGGATTTAAGATATCTTGGTTATGTTCTTCAGCTGAACTTACCTTGGTACCTTGGTGGACAGAACAATTAGATCGCTTAGACAACTCGTTATTGCCCCTGTTTCTAATGTTACCTGTAACTAATCCTTTGTTTCGCATGCAAATATTTATGAGTTAGCAGTTAGTGTCAAATGCATATATCAAAAATTGAACATTGGACGTTCTTCGCAAAACAAAACAGAAAAAGGAAAAAACAATTGGCAATTGGTCTGAACTGTGAATTTATATTGATTTTCGAATTCGCCTGTAAATAGGCGTTTTTGTACAAGAGGCTGACGTCCTAGTAAGAGAACGCCGCCGAACAAAAGAGTTTATACAAATTTGTACAAAGGGAAAACAAAACAGCTATGTGAAAAGAATAATCCCACTGGGTTCCAACTCTGCTATCGCCTTTATATCTTCGAGCGTCTCATCACTTGGCTGCTCAGTTGAGGATGAAGCTGATTGATCGATGCCGTTTGAACTTGATAGTTGATACCGGATTCTGGATGCAAAGTGATCCAATGAGACATAGTATTACGCTTTAATCCCTAACTTTTGCCTGGACCGCCCTTTCGGGTTTTCAGTCCACCGGGATACCCATTTTTGCCCAAGCCGCCTTTTCAGGTTTTCGACTTGCCGGGTGTACAGATTTTTTTCCATTTCATCCCTCATTTTGCCCGAACCCTTTTGGTTCGCCGGGAAGCCCTAATTTTTGCCTAGGTATGTCAACCTAGCGGGTCTTTTATCATGCGTAGTATCTTTTTACTATGTCTGCATTGGCGGGGTGAGGAAGGTCGTCACCATCCATGGTGGTTAGGATCATGGCTCCTCCTGAGAACACATGTTTAACCACAAATGGCCCTTCGTACGTAGGGGTCCATTTTCCCCTGGGATCACTCTGAGGAAGGATGATGTGTTTGATTACCAGATCCCCAACTTGATACTCTTGTGGTCTGACTTTCTTGTTAAATGCCCTGATCATCCGCTTTTGATACGTTTGACCATGACAAATAGCAGTGAGTCTCTTTTCGTCGATTAAGTTTAGCTGATCAAGTCGTGTCTGGATCCAATCATCTTCACTCAGATCTGCATCCTTCATTATCCGTAGAGAGGGTATCTGCACTTCGATCGGTAAGACTGCCTCCATGCCGTAGACCAAGGAAAAAGGAGTTGCCCCGGTTGACGTCCTTGCTGAGGTACGGTACCCATGTAGAGCAAACGGTAACATCTCGTGCCAATCTTTATAGGTCACTGTCATCTTCTGCACAATCTTTTTGATATTCTTATTCGCTGCTTCTACAACCCCATTCATCTTCGGCCGGTAAGGAGAAGAGTTGTGGTGCTGTATCTTGAATTGCTCGCAGAGCTTAGTGATCATCTTGTTATTGAGATTGGTACCGTTGTCTGTAATGATCCTCTCTGGTACACCGTATCGACAAATCAGATTATGTCGAATGAACCGTGCCACGACATTCTTGGTTACAGTGGCATAGGAAGCTGCTTCAACCCACTTTGTAAAGTAATCGATCGCTACCAGGATAAAGCGATGCCCGTTGGATGCTGTAGGTTTAATCTCACCGATCATATCAATCCCCCACATTGCAAAAGGCCAAGGTGCAGTCAAGACATTCAGAGGGACTGGAGGAACATGCACCTTATCTGCATATATCTGACACTTATGGCATGTCCGAGAATGTTGGTAACAGTCAGCTTCCATAGTGGACCAGAAATATCCTTCCCGAAGGATTTTCTTTGCCATGGTATGTCCACTGGAATGTGTTCCAAAGGTACCTTCATGTAGCTCTGCCATGATCCTTTCTGCTTCAGTCTTATCCACACAACGCAGTAAGGTCGAATCATGGTTTCGCTTGTACAGGATGTCGTTGCTGAGGAAGAACTTCGCTGCGAACCTTCTCAGAAACTTCTTATCGTTGACAGATGCACCTTCAGGATACTCTTGAGCTTCCAAATACCTCTTCACCTCATGGTACCAAGGTTTTTCAGTCACTACCTCAGCCTCAAGATCACAACAGTATACCGGTTCGTCCAGTTTCCAGATAATGACCCGGGGAGCCTCATTGTCCCATTTGACTTTGAACATGGAAGACATCGTAGCTAACGCGTCCGCCAGCTGATTCTCCTCTCTCGGAAAGTGTTCAAAAGTTATCTCTGTGAAATGGGGGATCAATGTCAACACACATTCTTTGTAAGGAATAAGGTTCGGATGTTTCGTATCCCACTCTCCTTTGATCTGATTGATCACGAGAGCGGAATCTCCGAAGACACTCAGAAACTTGATCCTTAAGTCAATCGCAGCTTGAAGACCCATGATGCACGCCTCATACTCCGCCATATTGTTGGTGCAGTTGAAACATAGCCGGGCAGTGAGTGGAGTATGAGTGCCTTGGGGGGATATGATCACGGCGCCGATACCGTTTCCCAAAGCGTTGGAGGCTCCGTCAAAGTGCATAGACCATCGGGATCCTTCCTCAGGTCCTTCATCCGGTCCAGGTACTTCACAATCAGTCACTATCATGATACTCTCGTCTGGAAACTCGAAGTTCATTGACTGATAGTCATCCACTGCCTGGTGGGCCAAGTGGTCTGCCAATACACTTCCTTTGATAGCTTTCTGAGTTGTGTACTGGATGTCATATTCTGTCAAGATCATTTGCCATCTCGCTATTCTTCTAGACAGAGCGAGCTTTTCGAATATGTACTTTATCAGATCCATTTTAGAGATCAACAGAGTAGTGTGAGTCAGCATATACTGTCTCAGCCGGCGAGCAGCCCATACCAAAGCGCAGCAAGTTTTCTCGAGCAGTGAGTATCAGGTCTCACAGTCGGTATAATTTTTGCTAAGGTAATAAATGGCATGCTCTTTTCGGCCAGACTCGTCATGCTGCCCCAGCACACACCCCATTGAGCTGTCAAGTACTGTCAGGTATAGTATTAGAGGTCTCCCTTCAACCGGTGGCATAAGGATGGGTGGTTCTTGGAGATACTCTTTGATTCTGTCAAAAGCGGCCTGACATTCATCATTCCAACTTACTACCTGATCTTTCTTCAGCAGCTTGAAGATTGGTTCACAAGTAGCAGTTAGATGGGAGATGAATCGAGCAATGTAATTCAGACGTCCTAGAAAGCCTCTGACTTCTTTCTCTATCTTGGGAGTTGGCATCTCTTGTATGGCTTTAACCTTGGCAGGGTCCACTTGAATACCTTTATCGCTCACGACGAAGCCTAGCAACTTTCCAGATCTTACCCCGAAGGTGCATTTGTTTGGATTTAATCTTAGCTTGTACATCTTCATACGGTCAAACAGCTTCTGTAGATGGTCAAGGTGTTCCTCCTCAGTTTGGGTCCTTGTAATCATATCGTCGACATATGCTTCTATCTCATGATGGATCATGTCATGAAATAAAGCAACCATGGCACATTGGTAGGTTGCCCCAGCATTTTTCAACCCGAATGGCATGACCTTGTAGCAGAAGGTGCCCCACTGAGTAACAAAAGTAGTCTTTTCCATGTCTTCAGGAGCCATCTTGATCTGATTATAACCTGAAAAACCATCCATGAAGGAGAACACCTTATGCTGGGCAGTATTGTCAACCAGAACGTCAATGTGAGGTAGGGGGAAGTCATCCTTGGGGCTGGCCCTATTCAGATCCCTGTAATCAACACACATTCTGACCTTACCATCCTTCTTCGGTACCGGCACCACATTAGCAACCCACTGAGGGTAAGAAGTCACTGCAAGAAAACCGGCATCAAACTGTTTCATAACCTCCGCTTTGATTTTCTCGGACATTTCTGGACGCATACGGCGGACCTTTTGCTTAACCGGAGGGCAGTCTTCCTTGGTAGGCAAGTGATGGACCACAATGTCGGTATCCAACCCGGGCATGTCTTCGTAGGACCAGGCGAAGATTTCCACATAATCATGTAACATCTGTGTCAACCTTTGTTTTACGCTGAGCTCCAGATTGGCACCAATCTTGACTTCCTTCCTATCTGTCTCAGTACCCAGATTTATCGTTTCCACTGGCTCTTCATGTGGTTGAATTGCCCTCTCTTCCTAGAGTAACAGTCTTGCAAGCTCACCAGGCACTTCGCAATCATCTTCACCTTCGTCTTCGGCTAAGTTGATCGGATTTTCGAAGTCATAACTGGCAGTAGCAGAGTCGTTACCAGTGAGATCCAGAGTGGATGAGGACCTGTAAGAGTGTGTGTGTGTAAATACAGTTGTTTTGCAATATATATAAAGAAAGAAAGGGAGCGCAAGATTTGAAATGTGAAAAACGTCCAATGCTTTTATTCATGATATATGGAAATGACAAGTAATAGCCCTCACAAAATAAAACCACGGTGCCCCGGGTAAGACACCGGGCCATAAAGTTTCAAATTATTGTTTATTACAAATCCAAAACAAAAGAGTTTATTACTGCGTGACAAAAGTAACAGGTAAGGAGTCCTTGGTAGTCCAGTTGCTAGGTCCACCGTTGGTTGCCGGGTAGATCCAGCTGTCAAACTCAGATTCTTCCACTTCGTCTTCATCCCCAATAGCATTTACTCCATGGTTAGGCATGGGAGCAGTCACCACATTAGGCTTCTCGGGCGCCTCGAACTGAACCTCTTTAGCATCAATAAGGTCTTGAACCTTATTCCTCAGAGCCCAACAATCATCTGTGTTATGTCCCGGGCTATCAGAGTGATAAGCGCAGCGGGCGTTGGGGTTGTACTTCGGAGATGTTGTGTTTACCATCTTCGAAGCTTCCTTAACAGTTACCAGGCTGGTTGACAGCAGTTGTGGTAAGATCTGAGAGAGAGTCATGCTGAGCCGAGTATACTGCCTTTTGGGCCTCTCAGCTCTGGGCTGGTTGTACTGCTGAGGAGCAGCAGCAGGCTTAGAAATAACCACCGCGTTGACAGCTTGGCGGCGTTCCGGTTTGTTCTGTCTCCTGGGACCGTACACAGCACTGGCCTCCTTCTTGAAGGGTTTCTTTTCAGCATTTGAGGAGGCAACCTTCTGTATCTTCCCCGACTTTATACCAGCCTCGATCCTCTAACCAGTCAGGATCAGATCAGTAAACCCAGCAGAGGAATTACCAATGAGATGGTTGAAGAATGGACCAGATAGGGTCCCCAAGAACATATCCACCAGCTCCCGGTCCGTCAATGGTGGTTGCACCCTGCCAGCCAGGTCTCTCCATTTCTGTGCGTACTCCTTAAAACCTTCACCCGTTCCCAGCGACATACCCTGGAGTTGGGTACGTGTAGGAGCGAGGTCGGAATTATATTGATACTGCTTGTAAAAAGCAGTGGCCAGCTCCTCCCAGTTACGAATGTTGGTCCCATCCAGCTGATAGAACCATTCGAGGTGAGTCCCTGAAAGACTCTCCTGGAAGAAGTGGATCCATAAGTTCCTGTCTGCTGTGTAAGGCTGGATCTTCCTTACATAAGAACGGAGGTGCATCTTGGGACAGGAAGCCCCGTCATACTTCACAAAGGCAGGCGCCTTGAACTTGTGTGGGATCACCACCCCAGAAGATAACCCCAAGTCTCCGAAATCCAACCCAGGCACACGTTGAACCTCCATAGCATTTAATCTGTCCTCCAGCTGCTTGTACCGGTCCTCAGCAGGAGGGTACTGTTCGTCATTGAAGTCTGTCTCAGTGTCAGAGACCACAGGACTAGGGACCTCTCTCCCTTGGTGACTACCTTCCCCCACAGATGGAGTAGTCCTCTCAGCTTCATTTTGCAGCGTATTCCAGAGTCTGTTCCCAGTGTTGAATAGCACAATCCTCTTTTTCTTCTTATTCTTCTTCAGGAGCATAGCCTTCAGCTCTTGTTGTCCCTGGGCCAAGTTCATGACCATCTCCTGAAATTGGGTGTTTTGGGCCTGGAGGGCCTTGATAGCTTGCTCGGTAGTGAGTTCAGGATTCATGATGCTTGAGTGCTGAAATAAACAGCGAAGAAGATTAAGCAACCTGTAGGAAAAGGGTACCTGTAATGCATATGATGAATGAAATGCGTATGAATGATGTTTTCAAAGACAATCGGGAATCAACTTTATAAACAAAAGGAACACACTTTATTAGATTCAAACTTTAAATTGTTCAACAATCTGCCCTTAGGCGTTACAAGAATGAAAATACTGAAAAGGAAATAAAGCTGTAAAAGAAACATCCAAAGCCCATCAGTGCTCCCATGGCCTCCTCTTCTCAGTACGGATATAGGCGTTCAGGGTTCGCTCGTTCTCCAGTTGCTTGGTCAGCTTCTGGATCTTCTGTTCCTGTTCATTGAACTTTTCCCGATAATAATCCCGCTCTTCCTGTAGTTGCGCCCAAGACCTCTTTAGTGTATCAACATCAGTGGGTATCTGAGGAGGGAGAACAGTTGGAGGAATCCCATCTTCATCAGGACTTTCAAGAACGATAGGCCTGACAGCTTCATATGGCATACCTAACTTCTGAGCACGGACACGGACCCACTTGTAGTAGGCTTCCATAGGTAGAGAAGTCTTCGGTCCCAGCTCTTGTGGGTCAGCTTTGTGAATTCTGTCCCAAGCTTTGATGAATCTACAGCGCAGTTCGTCGCTATCTTTCTGAAACTCAAAACTGATGTGAGGCACCTGCATCTCATGAGGCCCTGCTCTTCTGGCTCTTCCAAACTGACGGAGAGCTAAACATGGATTATAAGAGATTCCGCCCTGAGTGCCAATCAATGGAACTTTAGGATACTCTCCGCAACGATCAATAACAGCTACCTCATCCAAACTTCTGAGAGTCCAAATGATGTCACTATCAGTGAGAGACATTAACCTATGAGCCCAGCCTCTTCCTTCTTGGTTCTTTAGCACGAACTTGGGGAGGTGCGAAATAAACCACCTCACCAACAAAGGAGTACAACACCACAGAGTTCCTCGTCTTCGAGCAGTACGAACATAGAGTTGTTGCAGGATATCACCCAAGAGAGTGGGTATAGGGTTCCGAGACATGAAGATCCTTATGGCAGTGACGTTAATGAAGTTATCAGGATTAGTAAACAAGACTAGACCATAGATTAAGAGAGCCAGAATGTCCTCGTGCGCCCTGAAGTCTAAGTCATTCCAGAAACTGTTAGCTTTGCCAATCAGAAACTTAGCCAAGAAGCCCTTAACTCCGCTTCTAGTCACCCAGTTGTCCATCACCTCCTTGTTGGTCAAAGGAAGGGCTGCTGCAATCTCCTCAGGTCTAAGAGCCTTTTCCCAACCAGTGAAGGGAGTCTGATCCAAGATAGGGATGCCAAGCAAATCAGAGAACTCTTCCAGGGTAGAGACCAACTGGAAGTCTTGAAAGGTGAAGCACTGGTACAGAGGGTCATAAAACTGGGTCAGGACACCCATCAGTTGTTGGTCCCCCTTTGCTGTGACTAAACTGAGAAGAGAACCATGCCTCTGGATGAAGGAAGTAGTATTTGGAATTCTGCTAACCAACTCTTCAAGCAACTCAGGTGGGTGAACAAAATTGAACCGGATAATGTTCCTTCGCATAGGCATCATGATGTCCTACAAAACAGATCAAAGGTGAACCCTCTTGTCTTTGAAATGGTCAGTCCTTATGCAGGATGCATGCAATGTTATGATGGCATGATGTTATGATAAAGCACACCACAAATATTCACATAGGCAAACATGATAAGGCACACAAGTCACACCACATCCCTTAGAGTTTAGGCCAGCATGAGTTCTAGATATTACCCTCTTTCAGTTTGTTGGTTAGGACCTGTCCTATCAGAAGTAGCCGGGTTCTAGAGGATCCCAATATCACTGACTACCCTCAATCGGTCATAACTCCAGCATCGCAACCTTTTCTTGCAGCCAGAACCATCACGAGAGTTTAGCCTCAATGGGCGTAGCATACTGCTACTGTTCTATTGGCCAAGTTGGGTCATTTAAGGTTCTAAGGTCGGTTGGTGCTTAATGACTCCTCAGAAGACCCATATTCTCCTCGTTGCAACACAAGGGATATCGATACAGACCAAGGCGCCACACCAACGTAGCCACTGCTTCACCCATGTCGGTCTACGCCGGACAGGTCCCTCACAGCTTATGCTACCTAACAGGGTATCCCCAGATCCGGGATAGGATCTATGTAACTCCGATGCAACCCACAATAATAAAGCAAACAAACACAGCAATTGAAAACACAAGTGATCTTAGTCCTAAGGTACACCTCACTTTTATAGTAGTCCCCAACAGAGTCGCCAGTTCTGTGATCGGTGGATCTGGAACTGACTGTTTAATGCTGGTTTCGCGAAATGTCGTGGTAAGCAAGAGTCGCCACCGTCTTTTATGTTCTCCAACATGGAAAGGAGAAAAGCACAGCAAAATTCCTTATTGAGAATGTTTCTCGGTTCGGGAGGTAGATTTATAGAAAGGGAAGGTGTTAGCACCCTTTCTATCCATGGTTATCCATGGGCTCTTAGATACTTGCTGTGATCGGTGGATCTGGAACTGACTGTTTAACGCTGGTTCGCGAAATGTCGCGGAAGCAAGAGTCGCCACCGTCTTTTATTTTCTCCAAATGGAAAGGACAAAAGCACAGAAAAATTCCTTAAAGAGATTGCTCTCGGTTCGGGAGGTAGATTATAGAAAGGGAAGGTGTTAGCACCCTTTCTATCCATGGTTATCCATGGGCTCTTAGATACTTGCTCATTGTGTTTTCAAAAGTGTTTGCTTTTCAACTATGGGTTTTAAAAAGTTTCTTTGAAAATTCCAGTTCGACTCTTGTATCGGTCCTCAAGAGTGTTTGAAAAATTGCTTTCGAAAGCTTTTTGAAAAGGTGTCGGTGTGAAAAGTATTTTTGAATTTGTTTTTGAAATTAGAGCAAGTATCTAGAGTCGTCTACCTACCCTAAGGAATTCGTCTGTGTAAATGTCCTTTACAGTAGTGCCATCCCACCATTGAGAGGTAGGTAGCACCACCGTTGGAGATGTTCGGGTCAATTCGAGGTTCGGGACATGGTGATCACCAGAGCAATAGGAAGACACCTTAGAAGCTACCCTCATGCCAGGTTCCCGGATCATGAGGACTTACTAAGACATCCTCTACTCGACGATCACCTTTCGAGGCAAGGCAACAATGAGGCGTACCCTAGGGGTGGTGTGTGATTTGTGTGTCAGATTCATTTATTTTTGTCTTGTCATGTCATGGGTGATCTACGCGTTCTTTTTATTTTAGTCATTCATTCTTGCATGCCATTATTAACAGTTAAAAAGATGCGGAAATTAAAGTTCCTAAACTATTACAAAGGCGCGGGTCCACATCGCCAAATTTAATCCAGGACCCGATTTGACGTAAAATAAAGAAATAAAGTAAAGTGCGAAAGATAAATATTTACACGGCTTTGGGAGAATTACATTGATATTATAAGAAATAAAATAAAATGCGCGAATTGAATTGAAATTGAAAGCGAGGGTGTTGGACCCCTTTTTTTATGAAATTAAATTGTTGTTAACCAATTAATTAAATTAAACTAAAAAAGAAATTATTTTTGAGGTTTTCTTGTATTTATGAATTTTTAATGAGAATTAAATTAAAATAAAAATGTTAATTAACCCTAATCCTAGTTATTTTTAATTTATAAAAAAAAATGTTAAAGTTAAACCTAAATTAACCTAATTAATTAATGGCAAGTTTTATTTACAAAAAGATTAATTAAATAATTAATTATGGTGAGAGAAAAAGAAAAAGAATTGAAAATTACTTGAAACCCTAATTCTACCAATTTTAGGTTTATTATTAAAAAATATTAAAATTAATCCTAGAATTTAAAACTAAGTTAATTAATGAGTTTTATTTACAAAAAATATTTAAATAAAATATGTTTTTTGATTTTTTATGACTTTTCTGATTTTTTGGTTATTTTTTATGTTTTATTAATTTTTATTAAATTAAAAGAAAATAATGGAATTAAAACAAATAATAAAAATAAAACAAAGAAAATAGAAAGAAATACAATACCAAGGGGGGTTCTGTCCCCAATATTGGAGGTATATTCCTAGCAATTAGGCCCACTTGTTGCAAGGCCTTGTCTGACTTTTTGGCTAGCGTGTGTGTGCGTTGACTGCAGCGTTCCATAGACCTCAGATCTTGGCCATTGGATGGAGATTGTGGGACAAGTGGCATATTGAGATCATGGGCGTAGGATGAGCCTCAGGAGGTAAACTGCACAAGATAACGTTAGAAAAAATATTATGGAAAGGGAGGGGGACCTGGGATTCGAACCCAGGTCCCAGGGATTACCAATACTATGCTTTGCCAACTGCTCCAACTACGCGTTTTGGTTATATTATAGGAAACAAATAACATAAGGCAAATCAGGAATTAGTGGTCAATTTCAGCGCGAAATTCAAATGATCCAATCATCTGCCTACACATCATCATCTTCTTCCTTATTGCGCTTTTACCTGAAACATAAAAAAGGTTAGCGGGGGTTTTAAACCCCCCCAAAATATGCACTTTTCCAAAATAGCGATTAGGCCATATGGCCACATAAATTAGGCGCGAGGGGTGTTTTCAAATCGTCCAAGCTCCCTGATTTCAACCATGGTATTAAGGTGTCTCAATTTTACAGTAGGTGAAAGTACCCAATTTGAAATTTGAAGAACCCTAATAATCGTCCATGGTAGTTTCGCGTATGGGTGATGAAAACTTAATTAAACAATACAGTTAGCTTTAGAATCAATCAAGGAACATAAATCAAACATTAAAAATTACTAAAAACGCATGAATCATGATGCAAGCATATGGAAAAAATCTTGTACAGGACACGATCGTTCTACCGTTTCTCTGCGTTAGGATGGATGGTTTTGATCTGAAAACCTTCCTTGAAGTCTCAGGAAGGTAATGGAATGGTTATTTGGCCTTTAATCGCACTGGAAGATGGTTTTCAGTATCTTAGTTTTCTTGAAAAAATGCAAACTTTGTTATGGTGTTCTTGCGCAGCTTTGTGGTCATGAGCATTAGGGTTGGCATGTATATATGTACTGGAATGATTAGGGTTGAAAAATTGATCCAAAGAACCTTTGCATTGATGAAGAGATATTTGATTTTCATGGCATATATTTTCCAATCTTTTTCATGCAAATTTGATTCCAATCATATCCAATTACCATGATTCTTTCTATATCTGATCATGCACAAAATATTGAGTGTATTTCATGCATAAAAAGATTTAAAAACTTAGGTTTGGTATTTTTCATATATTTTAATTAATTAAATGAATTTCTAGCAATTAAAAATTCAAATAAATAAAATAAAAATGATGAAAAATTTCCCTTTGGGCCAAATGGTCGTGCACATGTTTTGGATGATGGATTTTGGAAGAAAAAGAGGCCCATTAGCATTTTTAAGACTTTTGAAGCAATGTTGACTTTTCAAAATATCCAAAAATTTCCCAACTTCCACAAGGCATAACTTGCTCAATTTTTAAGCTTTGCTCATGTTCTTGGAAATTTTGGAAAGGTCTTTGAGTCCTCTAACCAATGTATTTGGTCCCATGTCATTTTGATTTACCAATCTCAAGTTATGGCCTTTGACTTAAAGTCCCTTTTTGTTGACTTTTGAAAATGACCTATAATGTTGAAATTGATAACTTTTTGTGAGAGCATTTCTTGGACTTGAAGTGTGAAGAGGAGTTGTTGGAAATGTCTTTCTCTTAAAAATGAGCTTTGGATGGAATTTTTCTGATAATCCATATGGAAGTTATGCCTTGGTCAAGTTACAGTTGACTTTTTCAACTGTCCAAATATGGAAACTTTTGCATCTTGAGACTTTTTGAGCCAAGCTTTGAGAATCATGATCAAGCATTGATCAAATGATGTTTGTGGCTTCAAAATGAGGTGTTGACCAAAAATTTGAACTTTTGACTGTCAAATGACCATTTTGCCCCTGCAGTTGACTGTAGTGCAATTAGGGTTTTTGACTGTGCAATTTTGTGCTGTAAGTCTTGAAACTTGGTATGAGGATGCTTGACCATATTTGTAGGCATGTGGGACTTGATTGGACCCTTGGAAACTTCATTTTCTTTGTCAGAACCAAAACCCTAGTTTTTGACTGTTAGGAGGCCCTTGAACTGTGCAACCCTTGGGGAATTTTGAAGCATGCTTTTTGCAATTCTTGAAGAATATGGGAGGGCAAATTTTGGGGTACAACAGTTGCCCCTGTTCAATATTCTTAGACCTGAGGATGCAGATTGGATGACGTGCCTTTCGTAATCCGAAGGTGGAAGATGATTGAACACTAGAGTGCCCAGAAATTTGCGCTCACATAGTAGTGTGATGATGGGAATGGGCTTATAGATGCCATTTGGAGATTTGATGAATAGGATGATGGGCTTATGGATGCCATGCTAAGAGATGATGGAAGGTGGATGGGCTTATAGATGCCATCTGGATGTTGATCGCGTAAGAGATTCCTTAGCGAGAACTTGCGTACCTGCACAAGAAAAATGATTACCTGACCTGTTACAGGAGCTGGTCTTCAAATTCTTTGTATAGATGTGTCCTGACTGGTTACAGGAGCTGAATTTGGAGCTTCAAAAGGTGATGAATGAACCAGGGACGGTTACTACCTCAACAGGAACGGTGAGAGAACCTTGGATGATTACAACCTCAACAGTAACGCTGAGAGAATCTGGGGATGATTACTACCTCCGCAGTAACAGGGAGAGAACCATAGGCGACTTCAACCTCAACAGTAATCA
The DNA here is from genome assembly GCA_948472305.1 of Vicia faba. Classification (NCBI taxonomy): domain Eukaryota; kingdom Viridiplantae; phylum Streptophyta; class Magnoliopsida; order Fabales; family Fabaceae; genus Vicia; species Vicia faba. Next base: position 1,521,839,832 of record OX451735.1, on the reverse strand, counting down.
TTGAGAGAATCTTGGGCGACTTCTACCTCAACAGTAATCATTGAGAGAATCTTGGGCGACTTCAACCTCAACAGTAATCATTGAGAGAATCTTGGGCGACTTCAACCTCAACAGTAATCATTGAGAGAATCTTGGGTGACTTCAACCTCAACAGTAATCATTGAGAGAATCTTGGGGCGATTACTACCTCCGCAGTAACGGGGAGAGAACCACAGGCGACTACAACCTCAACAGTAACGCTGAGAGAATCTTGGATATCTTCTACTGAGTCTTTATCAGGAAAATCTGTTAGGGGTCGATTTAACTGGACTAGAGAAGGCCTTTGACTGGATAAGAAATAGGAAAATCTTAGGGTCGATTTAACTGAACCGGTCTAGGTCTTGAAATCTTCAACTGGATAAGAAACAGGGAGATCTTAGGGTCGATCTGACTGAACCAGAGAAGACCTTGGACTGGATAAGAAACAGAAAAATCTTAGGGTCGATTTAACTGAACCGGTCTAGGTCTTGAAATCTTCAAGTGGATAAGAAACAGGGAGATCTTAGGGTCGACCTGACTGAACCAGAGAAGGCCTTTGACTGGATAAGAAACAGAAAAATCTTAGGGTCGATTTAACTGAACCGGTCTAGGTCTTGAAATGTAGCTGAGAACTTGACTGGATCTTTCCTGAAAGGTAAAGGTCAGTCATATGTCATGCATGATATGGATCAAGCAATGATGTTCTCAACATAAATGAGATTTGTAAGATATGATGCGTATATGCATGCTATAATGATGTATGTGATGTTTATGAATGTATCTTTGCCGTCTAGGAAAGTAAATCCTTGACGTGTGCCGGGAAGTCACTCCTGGGCTGATGTTGAAGAATAGATTTTTGCTTCCGCTGGGGATGATAGTTGCAAGAATACCGGTAGGAGAAGATAACTCCGTCGGGGAATAAACTTGGCGAATGGATTACTCTGCGGGGAGAAAAGTACTCTAACAATCTTGCTGGGGAGCAATACTCTGTGGGAGAGAGGTACTTGCTGAGATGTTGATAATAACTTGCTGGGGATACCCTTGTTGTGTCGGAAGTGTTAATAGACTTCGCTGGGGATACCCTTGTTGTGTCGGAAGTGTTAATAGACTTCGCTGGGGATAAGAAGACTTCGCCGAGGACGATCTTTCCGTGGCTTTTGGCTGAGGATAACCCAGTTATATCCTGGTGAGGAAATAACTCTTGAATAAAGCCGGGAGACGCGTTCGTGCTTTGCGAGGATAAGCTTCCAGAATCTACTGGGAATAAGCTTACTGCTTGGGGAGATGAATTCCAACTTTCCTGGGGAAACTAGATTGGACTCTCCTGGGGAAATTTTTGAACTGTATTGGAAGTAACTTTGCTGAATGTTTGATGTACCGCCGGGGAACAATCTTTAGGTCAAGACTGCCGGGGATGCTTGTTAAGAGTACGTATATACTGCTGGAGAATGTTGAGATCTGCGGGAGGATACCCAACTTCCTTAGGTTTGACTGTAACTTTGCTCGGGGAGAGTGCACTGACTTGCTGGCTCACTCTCTGGGGAATTAAGATATCTGGTTATGTTCTTCAGCCGAACCTACCTTGATACCTTGGAGGACAGAACAATTAGATTGCTTAGACAACTCTTTATTGCCCCTGTTTCTAATGTTACCTGTAATTAATCCTTTGTTTCGTATGCAAATATTCATGAGTTAGCAAATTATTGTCAATGCATATATCACAAATTGAACCTTGGACGTTCTTCGCAAAACAAAAACAGAAAAGGAAAAACAATTGGCAATTTTAACTGAAAAGTATATTTGTATTGGTTTTTGAATTTGTCTGTAAATAGGCGTTTATATACAAGAGGCTGACGTCCTAGTAAGAGGACGCCGCCGAGCAAAAGAGTTTATACAAATTTTGTACAAGAGAAAATAAAACAGCTGTGTGAAATGAATGATCCCACTGGGTTTCAACTCTGATATTGCCTTTATATCTCCGAGCGTCTCATCACTTGATGACCTTAGTTGAAGATGAAGCTGATTGATCGATGCCGTCTGAACTTGATGTAGATACCGGATTCTGGATGCAAGGTGATCCAATGAGACATAGTATTACGCTTTATCCCTAACTTTTGCCTGGACCGCCCTTTCGGGTTTTCAGTCCACCGGGATACCCATTTTTGCCCAAGCCGCCTTTTCAGGTTTTCGACTTGCCGGGTGTACAGATTTTTTTTTATATTTCATCCCTTCATTTTTCCCGAACCCTTTTGGTTCGCCGGGAAGCCCTAATTTTTACCTAGGCATGTCAGCCTAGCGGGTCTTTTTTCATGCGTAGTATCTTTTTACTATGTCTGCATTGTCGGGGTGAGGAAGGTCGTCACCATCCATGTTGGTTAGAATCATGGCTCCTCCTGAGAACACATGTTTAACCACAAATGGCCCTTCGTACGTAGGGGTCCATTTGCCCCTTGGATCACTCTGAGGAAGGATGATTCGCTTGATTACCAGATCCCCAACTTGATACTCTTGTGGTCTGACCTTTTTGTTAAATACCCTGATCATCCGTTTCTGATACGTCTGACCGTGACAGATAGCAGCAAGTCTCTTTTCATCAATAAGGTTTAGCTGATCAAGTCGTGTCTGGATCCAATCATCTTCGTTCAGATCTGCATCCTTCATTATCCGGAGAGAGGGTATCTGCACTTCGATCGGTAAGACTGCCTCCATACCATATACCAAGGAGAAAGGAGTTTCCCCGGTTGACGTCCTGGCTGAGGTACGGTACCCATGTAGAGCGAACGGTAACATCTCGTGCCAATCTTTATAAGTCACTGTCATCTTCTGCACGATTTTCTTGATATTTTTATTTGCTGCTTCTACAGCCCCATTCATCTTCGGTCTGTAAGGAGAAGAGTTGTGGTGCTATATCTTAAACTGCTCGCAGAGCTCAGTGTGATCGGTGGATCTGGAACTGACATGTTTAACGCTGGTTCGCGAAATGTCGCGGAAGCAAGAGTCGCCACCGTCTTTTATTTTCTCCAAATGGAAAGGACAAAAGCACAGAAAAATTCCTTATAGAGATTGCTCTCGGTTCGGGAGGTAGATTATAGAAAGGGAAGGTGTTAGCACCCTTTCTATCCATGGTTATCCATGGGCTCTTAGATACTTGCTCACTTGTGTTTTCAAAAATGGTTTGTTTGCTTTTCAACTGTGGGTTTTAAAAAGTTTCTTTGAAAATTCCAGTTCGACTCTTGTATCGGTCCTCAAGAGTGTTTGAAAAATTGCTTTCGAAAGCTTTTTGAAAATGTGTTGGTGTGAAAAGTATTTTTGAATTTGTTTTGAATTTAGAGCAAGTATCTAGAGTCGTCTACCTACCCTAAGGAATTCGTCTGTGTAAATGTCCTTAAAGTAGTGCCATCCCACCATTGAGAGGTAGGTAGCACCACCGTTGGAGGTGTTCGGGTCAATTCGAGGTTCGGGACATGGTGATCACCAGAGCAATGGGAAGACACCTTAGAAGCTACCCTCATGCCAGGTTCCCGGATCATGAGGACTTACTAAGACATCCTCTACTCGACGATCACCTTTCGAAAGGCAAGGCAACAGTGAGGCGTACCCTAGGGGTGGTGTGTGCGATTTGTGTGTCGTTTTCATTTGTATTTATCTTGTCATGTTATTGGTGTTCTACGCTTGATTTTATTTAAGGCCATTCATTCTTGCATTCTTTGTTTAACAATTAAAATATTTGCGGGAAAGTAAATTCTAAGCTATTACAAATGGCGCGGGTCCACATCGCCAAAATTAACCAGGACCCGATTTGGCAGAAAAATAAATATTGAAAGTGCGAGAAGTAATTACATGGCTTTGGGAGAGATACATAAGTATTATAATGAAATAAAATAAATATGCGAATAAACAAGAAATTAAGAACGAAACGAGGGCGTTGGACCCTTTTGCAAAATATTAAAATTAATGAGGAATTAATGAAAATTAAAATAAGGAAAGAATTTGTTTTTTGGTGTTTTTTAATATTTTGAGATTTAATAGAAAAAAGAAAGAATTAATTATAATTAACTACTAACCCTAATTCTGTTTTATTTTAATTTATTTAAGAAAACATTAGAATTTAACCTAAATTAACCCTAAGTTATTTTCATGCAAATTTAATTATAAAAATAAATAAAATAAATGAATATTATTATAAGAAAGAAAAATTAAAAAGGAATAAAAACATTAATTAAACCTAATTCTACTTCTTTTTAGATTTTTTCATTAAAAGTATTAAAATTAAACCCTAATTTATACTAAATTTAATTATATACAATTTGTTTATGAAAATAATTAAAATAAAATACTTATTATATTTTGCTCTTTTTCTGATTTTTTTTATGGTTTTACATTTTGTAAAAAATAATATATTAATTAAACAAATAATAATTAAAATAAAAATAGAATTAAAAATAAAGAAACAAAAATTATGCAAACCTTGGGGGGTGGTAGTCCCCAAATAGGAGGTCTGGCCCAAGAATTCTGAGCCCAATATCCTTCAAGTTCGTTGACTTTTCCAGGCATTATGTGGCACCTTTGACCAGGCTTATGATGCGCCTCCAACCTACGCCTTTGATTTGATCTCCAGGGGCACGTGGACGGATAAATGATGAAAGACTATGATGGTCCTCAATATGATGCCTGCATGTGATGATGAATTGGAAAATAATATTGAAAGAAGAAGACCTGGGGCTCGAACCCAGGTCATATACATTGCCAACGTTCTTGCTTGCCACTGGACCACTACAACGCATTTGTTATATAATAAACAAACAAATAATATAAAAGAAAGTGGGTTAATGGCTTGGAAACGCGCGCGCATTTTTGAACTGGCCTATCACCATTTGACACGACTTCGTCTTCTCCATCATCCCTGAAATATAAAACACATAGGCCACGGTTTTGTACGCGTTTTGTTAGGGCCGTTTTGGAAAAATAGCGAATAGGTCTTAGAGGGTCAATAAATTAGGCGCGATGGGTGGTTTGTGATCGTTCAAGCCTGCTGAATCCAATGGTATGGGTATTGAAGACCAATTTTTCTTTAAATAAGAAACCCCAATTTTGAGGTCCTGCAAACCCTAGAACACAAACATGGCATAATCGTGTATACATCATAAAAACATAATTGAATGCATTGGTTAGCTTCAAAACTTCATAAGGAATGTAAATCAAGCATTAAAAACTATAAAGGATGCATGAATCGTGATGTACGATTATGAGTTTTTCTTGATACAGTGGGCACTCATGTTACCAATTCTTGAAGCTGGGATGAATGTTTATGATTGGAATATGTCCAGGGATGCTTGAGGAAGCTATTGGAACAAGAATTGAGACCTGAATCGTCCTGGAAGGCTATTTTCAGAATTGAGTTTTTTGACAATTTTTTCAAGTTTTTCAATGGCCTTCTTGCGCAGCTTAGTGTCCATTCTCATTAGGGTTCTGATCAGGCATTTGTATTGAGTGTATTAGGTCAAGAAAAATAGCACAAATCCAATGCATTCATGGCTTTTGAAAATTTGATTCTTAAGGATCTTTTTAAATCTTTTTCCATGTGTTCTTGTGCAAATCATGATCTAATCAGTCCAATTCTTTCCATATTGGTACAAGCACGAAATCTTGAGGCTAAAACATGTATAAAAAGATTGGTTAGGTTAAGTTAAATATTTTTCATATATTTAAATGATTTAAATGAATTAATATAAATAAAAATTCAAATAAATAAATAAAAAATGAGAAAATACTTCCCTTTGGGCCAAGTGGTCGTGCACATGTCATGGATGATGAATTATGGAAGAAAAATGGGCCCATTAGCAATTTTAGGTCATTTGAATCAATGTTGACTTTTCAAAATATCCAAAAATTTCCCAACTTCTACAAGGCATAACTTGCTCAATTTTTAAGCTTTTCTCATGTTCTTGGACATTTTGGAAAGATCTTTGAGTCCTCTAACCAATTTCTTTGGTCCCATGTCATTTTGATTTACCAATCTCAAGTTATGGCCTTTGACTTAAAGTCCCTTTTTGTTGACTTTTGAAAATGACCTATAATGTTGAAATTGATAACTTTTTGTGAGAGCATTTCTTGGACTTGAAGTATGAAGATGAGTCGTAGGAAATGTCTTTCTATTCAAAATGAGCTTTAGATGGAATTTTTCTGATAATCCATGTGAAAGTTATGCCCTGGTCAATTTTAGTTGACTTTTTCAGCTGTCCAAATAAGGAAACTTTTGCATCTTGATGATTTCTGAGCCAAATTTTGAGAATCATGATCAAGCATTGATCAAATGATGTTTGTGGCTTCAAAATGATATGTTGACCAAAAATTTGAACTTTTGACTGTCAAATGACCATTTTGCCCCTACAGTTGACTGTAGTGCAATTAGGGTTTTTGACTGTGCAATTTTGAGCTGAATGCCTTGAGACTTGATATGAGGATGCTTGACCATATTTGTAGGCATATGAGACTTGATTGGGCCTTTGGAAACTTCATTTTCTTGACCAGAACACAAACCCTAGTTTTGACTGTATGGGAGACCTTTGCACTGTGCAACCCTTGGGGAATTTTGCAGCTTGACTTGGCAATTTCTTTGGAGAATATGGGAGGGCAAATTTTGCGGTACAACACTCAGTGATCATCTTGTTATTGAGATTGGTATCGTTGTCTGTAATAATTCTCTCAAGGACGCCATATCGACAGATCAGGTTATGCCGAATGAACCGTGCCACAACAGTCTTGGTTACCGTAGCGTAGGAAGCTGCTTCGACCCACTTCGTGAAGTAATCAATTGCCACCAGGATGAAGCGATGCCCGTTAGATTCCGTAGGTTTAATCTCACCGATCATGTCTATGCCCCACATTGCAAACGACCAAGGTGCAGTCAGAACATTCAGAGGAACTGGAGGAACATGCACCTTGTCTGCATATATCTAGCATTTATGGCATATCCGAGAGTGTTGGTAGCAGTCAGCTTCCATGGTGGACCAGAAATACCCTGCCCGAAGGATCTTCTTTGCCATAGTGTGTCCACTGGAATGTGTACCAAAGGTCCCTTCATGTAGCTCTTCCATGATCCTTTCTGCTTCTGTCTTATCCACACACCGCAGTAAGGTCGAATCATGGTTTCGCTTATACAAGATGCCGTTGCTAAGGAAGAACTTCGCTGTGAACCTTCTCAGAAACTTTTTATCACTGACAGAGGCACCTTCAGGGTATTCTTGAGCTTCCAAATATCTCTTCACTTCATGGTACCAAGGCTTCTCAGTCACCAATTTAGTCTCGAGATCACAACAGTATGCTGGTTCGTCCAGTTTCCAGATGATGATCCGGGGAGCCTCATTGTCCCATTTGACCTTGAACATAGAAGACATCGTAGCTAACGCGTCCGCCAGCTGATTCTCCTCCCTTGGGAAATTTTCAAACGTTATCTTCGTGAAGTGGGGGATCAATGTCAACACACATTCTCTGTAAGGAATAAGATTCGGATGTTTCGTATCCCACTCTCCTTTAATCTGATTGATCACAAGAGCGGAATCTCCGAAGACACTCAGAAACTTGATCCTTAAGTCGATCGCCGCTTGAAGACCCATAATGCACGCCTCATACTCCGCCATGTTGTTGGTACAGTTGAAACATAGTCGGGCAGTGAGTGGAGTATGAGTGCCTTGAGGGGATATGATCACAGCACCGATGCCGTTACCCAAAGCATTGGAGGCTCCGTCAAAGTGCATAGACCATCGGGATCCTTCCTCAGGTCCTTCATCCGGTCCAGGTACTTCACAATCAGTCACAATCATGATGCTCTCGTCCGGAAACTCGAAGTTCATTGACTGATAGTCGTCTACTGCCTGATGTGCCAGGTGGTCTGCCAACACACTTCCCTTGATGGCTTTCTGGGTAGTGTACTGAATGTCGTATTCTGTCAAGATCATTTGCCATCTTGCTATTCTCCCAGACAGAGCAGGCTTTTCAAATATGTACTTTATTGGATCCATCTTTGAGATCAACAAGGTAGTGTGAGTCAGCATATACTGTCTCAGCCGGCGAGCAGCCCATACCAAAGCGCAGCAAGTTTTCTCAAGCAGTGAGTATCGGGTCTCACAGTCGGTAAACTTTTTGCTAAGGTAATAAATGGCATGCTCTTTTCGGCCAAACTCGTCATGCTGCCCCAGCACACACCCCATTGAGTTGTCAAGTACTGTCAGGTATAATATCAGAGGTCTTCCTTCAACCGGTGGCATAAGGATGGGTGGTTCTTGGAGATACTCCTTGATACTGTCAAAAGCAGCCTGACATTCATCATTCCAACGTACTACCTGATCTTTCTTCAGCAGCTTGAAGATTGGTTCACAGGTAGCAGTCAGGTGTGAGATGAACCGAGCAATGTAATTCAGGCGTCCTAAAAAGCCTCTGACCTCCTTCTCTGTCTTAGGAACTGGCATCTCTTGAATAGCTTTAACCTTGGCAGGGTCCACTTGAATACCCTTATCACTTACAACGAAGCCTAGCAACTTCCCAGATCTTACCCCGAAGGTGCACTTGTTCGGGTTCAACCTCAGCTTGTACAACTTCAGGCGGTCAAACAATTTCTGCAGATGATTTAGGTGCTCTTCCTCAGTCTGGGATCTTGCAATCATGTCGTCAACATACACTTCTATCTCATGATGGATCATGTCATGAAATAAAGCAACCATGGCACGTTGGTAGGTTGCCCCAGCGTTCTTCAGTCCAAAAGGCATGACCTTGTAGCAGAAGATGCCCCACTGAGTAACAAATGTAGTCTTTTCCATGTCTTCAGGAGCCATCTTGATCTGATTGTAACCTGAAAAACCATCCATGAAAGAGAACACCTTATGCTGAGTTGTATTGTCAACAAGGACATCAATGTGAGGTAGGGGAAGTCATCCTTGGGGCTGGCCCTATTCAGATCCCTGTAGTCAACACACATTCTGACCTTTCCGTCCTTCTTCGGTACCGGCACCACATTAGCAACCCACTGAGGGTAAGAAGTCACTGCAAGGAACCCGGCATCAAACTGCTTCATAACCTCGGCTTTGATCTTTTCAGACATCTCTGGACGCATACGACGGACCTTTTGCTTAACCGGAGGGCAGTCTTCCTTAGTAGGCAAATGATGGACCACAATGTCAGTATCCAACCCGGGCATGTCTTCGTAGGACCAGGCGAAGATCTCCATATAATCATGTAGCATCTGAGTCAACTGTTGCTTCACGCTGAGCTCTAGGTTGGCACCAATCTTTACCTCCTTCCTGTCTGTATCAGTACCCAGGTTTATTGTTTCCACTGGCTCTTCGTGTGGTTGAATTTCCCTCTCTTCCTGAAGTAACAGTCTTGCAAGTTCGCCAGGCACTTCGCAATCATCTTCACCTTCGTCTTCGGCTAAGTTGATCGGATTTTCGAAGTCATAACTGGCAGTAGCAGAGTCGTTACCAGTGAGATCCAGAGTGGATTGAAACCTGTATGAGTGAGTGTGTGTAAATACAGCTGTTTTGCGATATAATGAAAGGAAAGAAAGAAAGGGAGCATAAAATTTGAAATGCGAGAAAACGTCCAAGATCTTTATTCATGATATATGAAATGACAATTTATATGCCCTCACAAATGAAACCACGGTGCCTCGGGTAAGACACCGGGCCATAGAGTTTTAATTGTTTATTACAAATAACAAAACAAAGAAGTTTATTACTGCGTAACAAAAGTAACAGGAGTATGGTCCTTAGAAATCCAATTGGTCAATCCGCCATCAGTTGTCGGGTAGATCCAGCTATTGAACTCAGCTTCATCCACTTCATTATCCTCCCCAACAGCATTCACTTCTGGATTGGTAATGAGCACAGAAGGTCTTCTGGTCTTTGCCTTCCGCATAGCTTTATGTCCCTCTGCAGTAAAACCCAGTCCAAATTTGTCAGTTTTCTGTGTAAAATCAGGGAGCCTGCCCCAATTAGCACATTCACCTTTCTGAATCACAGCCCGGGCATCCTTTAGGGAAGCCATCTTCAAACGAACATCCTCTTCGACCGTTGTTTCTGCTACTGCTAAAGTTGGAAGTACCTCTTCGAAATGCTGAAAGGGGGTTTCAATAAACTCCCCGTCCATCTCAATATACCTGAAGGAATTCAAATGGCTTACCATATACTCCTCCTCTCCCTGCACAGTGACAATCTTCCCTCTGACGGGGTACTTGAGCTTCTGGTGCAAGGTAGAGGTCATTGCCCCAGCTTTGTGGATCCAAGGTCGACCCAGTAGACAAGAATACGATGGACGGATATCCATCACATAGAAAGTAGAGTCGAACACCTGAGAACCCACCCGAACAGGAAGGTCAACCTCTCCATGAACCATCCTCTTGGAACCGTCGAAGGCTCTGACGATGATGTTGCTGGGTTTCAGCTCCAGGCCTTCACAATCCAAACGGTCTAAGGCTTTCTTGGGTAGCACATTTAGGGAAGAGCCAGTGTCCACCAACACGTGCGCTAGAGTAGTGCCCCTGCATTCGATAGAGACATGTAGGGCGTCATTGTGGTCTCTTCCTTTAGCCGTAAGGTCAGCATCCGAGAAACCCAAACCATTATCCGCTGTCAGATTTGCTACGCAATCAGTGAACTGGACTGCAGATGTCTCCTGTGGCACATGGGCCGTCTTGAGAAATGAAATTAAGGCCGTAGCATGGGCCTCTGAGCACAATAGCAAGGAGAGCATGGAGATTTTGGAGGGCGTATGCCCCAGCTGCTCGACAACATTAAAATCACTCTTCTTGATTATTTTCAGGATTTCCTCCATCTCTTGTTGGGAGGCCTCAGCATTTACAGGTATTGGTGCCTCCATCCGGGCAGGCTCACCTTCAATCCCTTTGCCCCGAGCATTAGATGACTCGGCAGCAGGGGAAACAACTTGATCAGAAACAGGAACAGGTACACTTGTAGGTGTTATTGTGAGGGGTCTTTGAACAGCAGGGGGTGCAATGTCAGGAGAGAAGAGCCTGCCACTGCGGGTAACCTTTGCTGGACCAGTGATATTGCTGATACTGGTGCCAGTGTTGAATTCTTGCTTGATTCCATTCACATACACATCTGCCCCATAATGCCAGGGGATAGCCTTATCAGATTCGTAGGGGAGAGGCCCTGGAACAGTAATAACAACAGGTGAGACAGTCATGATTTGAACATGCTTCCTTGGGAGAGCCCTGATTGGATTATTGAAGATTGTAACAACAACAACTTCTTCTACCGGAACCAACTGAACAGCGGACTTCTTAAACAGAATCTCTTTGCTGTCCATTAGGCTTTGGATGCCCAACTTCAACAAAGGACAACCAGATAGGGAAACAGCACAGAAAAGACAACCTTCACTACAACCCAGAAATAAACTGGCCAGCAGTAGGTTCCTCTTGACAGTCATTAAGGGAGTAGCCACATCATCCACAGAAACGGCGTATACATCTTCATCGACAGCATTTACTCCATGCTGGGGCATAGGAGCAGTCACCACGTTTGGCCTCTCAGGCGCTTCAAACTGTATCTCTTTTGCATCGATAAGGTCTTGCACCTTATTCCTTAAGGCCCAACAGTCATCAGTGGAATGCCCCGGGCTATCAGAATGGTAAGCACAGCGAGCATTTGGATTATATTTGGGGGAGGCAGTGTTCACAACTTTTGGGGCCTCTCTGACAGTCACTAGATTGGTGGACAGCAACTGAGGCAAGATCTGCGATAGGGTCATGCTCAAACGGGTAAACTCTCTCCGGGGTCTTTCAGCCCTTTGAGGATTGGTTTGCCGAGGAGCGGCAGCAGGCTTAGCAATCATCACCGCGTTGACAGACTGGCGGCGCTCAGGCTTCTCTTGTCTTCTAGAGCCATATACAACACTGGCCTCCTTTTTGAAGGGTTTCTTCTCAGAACTTGAAGATGCCCCTTTCTGAATCTTACCAGACTTTAACCCAGCCTCTATTCTCTCTCCAGTCAGAATAAGATCAGTGAACCCTGCAGACGAATTCCCGATAAGATGGTTGAAAAATGGCCCAGATAGGGTCCCCAAGAACATGTCTACCAACTCCCGGTCAGTCAACGGAGGCTGCACTCTGCCAGCCAGATCCCTCCACTTCTGTGCGTACTCTTTAAAACCTTCGCTTGAACCTAGCGACATACCCTGGAGTTGGATACGTGTAGGGGCAAGGTCGGCATTATATTGATACTGCTTATAGAAAGCAGTAGCCAACTCCTCCCAGTTACGAACCTTGGTCCCATCCAGCTGATAGAACCATTCGAGATGAGTCCCTGAAAGACTCTCCTGGAAGAAGTGGATCCACAAGTTCTTATCCATTGAGTACGGTTGAATCTTCCGCACATATGATCTGAGGTGTAGCTTGGGACAAGACGCCCCGTCATACTTGGTAAAGGATGGTGCTTTGAACTTATGAGGAATGATCACACCAGTAGACAAACCCAAGTCTCCAAAATCCAGCCCTGGCACTTGTTGGATCTCCATAGCATTCAGCCGGTCCTCCAACTGCTTATATCTGTCTTCTGCAGGAGGATACTGTTCCTCATCAAAATCAGTCTCGTTGTCGGAGACTACCGGACTAGGACCTTTTCCCCCTTGGGGACTACCCTTGCCTATAGAAGAACCAGCCTCTTCATTCTGCAGAGTGTTACCAAACCTTCGGCCCGAGTTGAAAAGAACAGTTCTCCTCTTCTTCTTCTTTTCCTTCTTCAGGAGCAGAGCCTTCAGCTCTTCTTGGCCTTGAGCCAAACCCATGATTAGTTCCTGAAATTGCGCATTCTGCGCCTGAAGAGCCTTGATGGACATCTCAGTTGATGATGAGTCAGGATTCATGATGCTGAAATAAACAGCGAAGAACTGTAAGCAACCTGAAAAGAAGAAAACCTGCTATGCACATGATGAATGATATGTGTTTATGCCATGCATTCAAGGGTTCAAAAGTTCAAATTTGTTGTAGACAAAAAGAACACACGTTATCATTAAGGAAATAATTGTTCAGTACATCAGAGCCTCATGGGCATAAATTACAAAGCAAATCAATCCCAAAAGACACTACGCATCCTCTTTGGAGCTATGTAGGTGTTGAGATTCCTCTCCTCATGCAATAGGCGGGTGAGCTCCAAGACCTTCTTTTCACTGGCATGTAGACTGGTCTCAAGAGAATTCCGTTCTTCCTTAAGCTGGATCCAGCTCTTCTGCATCTCTTCCCAGGATGTGGGCATGTCAGGGTGCTGAATGGTGTAGGACACTTCTCCTTCCAAGACTGGCTCTTTGATCACAGGGAGCATATGAGGATAAGGCATCACTAACTTCTGGGAGCGGGCTCGTACCCACTTGAGATAAGGTTCCAACGGGATGGAGTTCCTGTGCCCCAGTGTCTTGCTGTCTATCCTAGTTGGCATCCTCCAGGCTCTGATAAATCTCTGGCGAAGTCCTTGGGCATCGTTGTCGAAGTCAAAAACTATGTCAGGAATTAACATGTCACGAGGACCATCCCTTCGAGCATAACCAAACTGTCTCCAAGCCAGGCATGGGTTGTAAGTAATACCTCCTCTGATTCCAAGTAAAGGAATATTAGGGTACTCCCCGCAACGATCAATGATAGTGACGTACTCTCTGGACCGAGGGCACCAATGTATATCTGCATGTGTAAGAGTCATCAACCGTTGTGACCATCTCAAACCCCGCTCGTTCTTCAAAGCTGATTGTGGAAGGTGCAAAATAAACCACCTTCCCAGGAGAGGAGTGCAGCACATAAGAACACCTCTTTTCCTCATGGTTCGAGTGTAACATGAGTGAAGGATGTCCCCCAGCAACGTAGGTATAGGATTCCTGGACATGAAGATCTGGACAGCACTGATATCTATAAGCTGATCTGGGTTAGGGAACAACACCAAACCATAGACAAGGAGGGCCACAACTTCTTCAAAAGCTTGTAAGTCAAGGGAGTTCCAACATTCATGGGCCTTTTCAAACAGAAACCTGGCTAAGAACCCTTTGATACCACTTCTAACTTCCCAATGTCCCTTGAGGTCAGATGATTGTAGGTGTAAGGCTTTAGCAATCTCTTCAAGCTTAGGTTCCTTTTCCGTACCGTTGTAGGGTAGTTGATCAAGGATAGGGATCTTTAGGAGCCGGGAGAACTCCTCCAATGTAGGTACCAGCTGATAATCCAAGAAGGTGAAACAGTGATGCAGAGGGTCAAAGAATTGGAACAGGACCTTTATCATATCTTCCTCAATGTTGGTATTGACCAAGCTGATGAGTCTTCCATGTCTCTCACTGAATGAAGAGCTCTCGGGAATCCTGGATATAAGCTCCTTAAGCTGAGGAGGGACCTTTACAAGGCTGATTTGAATTGTCTTTCTGCGAACAGTTTCCATGTCCTACAAAACAAAGAACAAAGATGAAGATTCGAACCCCTGAAATGGTTAGTCAATGCATATGATGCTGGATGATGTCATGATGCTATGATTAAACACACCACATATATTTACAAAGACAAACATGTAAGGCACACAAGGCACACAAGACAAGCCCTTAGGGTTTAAGGCCAGCATGGGGTCTGGGTAGTACCCTCTTGAAGTTGGTGGGCTCAACCTGTCCTATTAGAAGTAACCGGGTTCTAAGGGTCCCAATATCACTGGATTGCTTTCATTGTTCATCGTTTCGATTTAGCCACTGAACTAGCGACCGAAATATTCCAGGAAAGCAACCCTCAATTGAGTGTAGCATCGAGTATCAACCAACCTCGGACTGCACCAAAGTCAGTTATCTCACTACCCTAAAGAGGCCAAGATAGTTCAATTAAGGTTCCTAAGGTCAGTTGATGCTTCAAGACACCACGCGGCGGCCCCGTACTCTCCTTGACTGAACTCAAGGGTTACCGGTACACACCAAAGTGCCACATCAACGTAGCAGACTGTTTCAACCATGTCGGTATACCCCGCACAGTTCCCTCACAGCCTTGTTGCTACTTTCTAAGAAGGTATCCCCAGATCCGGGTTAGGATCTATAGAACTCCCAAGACAGTCCCACAATTTAAAGCAAACAAGTCAAAGCAATTGAAAACACAGTTATGAACTATCCTAAGGTACACCTCACTTTATAAGTGTCCCTAGCAGAGTCTCCAATTTTGTGATCGGTGGATCTGGAACTGACTGTTTAATGCTGGTTCGCGAAATGTCGCGGAAGCAAGAGTCGCCAGCGTCTTTTATTTTCTCCAAATGGAAAGGACAAAAGCACAGAAAAATTCCTTAAAGAGATTGCTCTCGGTTCGGGAGGTAGATTATAGAAAGGGAAGGTGTTAGCACCCTTTCTATCCATGGTTATCCATGGGCTCTTAGATACTTGCTCATTGTGTTTTCAAAAGTGTTTGCTTTTCAACTGTGGGTTTTAAAAAGTTTCTTTGAAAATTCCAGTTCGACTCTTGTATCGGTCCTCAAGAGTGTTTGAAAAATTGCTTTCGAAAGCTTTTTGAAAAGGTGTCGGTGTGAAAAGTATTTTTGAATTTGTTTTTGAAATTAGAGCAAGTATCTAGAGTCGTCTACCTACCCTAAGGAATTCGTCTGTGTAAATGTCCTTTACAGTAGTGCCATCCCACCATTGAGAGGTAGGTAGCACCACCGTTGGAGGTGTTCGGGTCAATTCGAGGTTCGGGACATGGTGATCACCAGAGCAATAGGAAGACACCTTAGAAGCTACCCTCATGCCAGGTTCCCGGATCATGAGGACTTACTAAGACATCCTCTACTCGACGATCACCTTTCGAGGCAAGGCAACAATGAGGCGTACCCTAGGGGTGGTGTGTGATTTGTGTGTCAGATTCATTTATTTTTGTCTTGTCATGTCATGGGTGATCTACGCGTTCTTTTTATTTTAGTCATTCATTCTTGCATGCCATTATTAACAGTTAAAAAGATGCGGAAATTAAAGTTCCTAAACTATTACAAAGGCGCGGGTCCACATCGCCAAATTTAATCCAGGACCCGATTTGACGTAAAATAAAGAAATAAAGTAAAGTGCGAAAGATAAATATTTACACGGCTTTGGGAGAATTACATTGATATTATAAGAAATAAAATAAAATGCGCGAATTGAATTGAAATTGAAAGCGAGGGTGTTGGACCCCTTTTTTTATGAAATTAAATTGTTGTTAACCAATTAATTAAATTAAACTAAAAAAGAAATTATTTTTGAGGTTTTCTTGTATTTATGAATTTTTAATGAGAATTAAATTAAAATAAAAATGTTAATTAACCCTAATCCTAGTTATTTTTAATTTATAAAAAAAAAATGTTAAAGTTAAACCTAAATTAACCTAATTAATTAATGGCAAGTTTTATTTACAAAAAGATTAATTAAATAATTAATTATGGTGAGAGAAAAAGAAAAAGAATTGAAAATTACTTGAAACCCTAATTCTACCAATTTTAGGTTTATTATTAAAAAATATTAAAATTAATCCTAGAATTTAAAACTAAGTTAATTAATGAGTTTTATTTACAAAAAATATTTAAATAAAATATGTTTTTTGATTTTTTATGACTTTTCTGATTTTTTGGTTATTTTTTATGTTTTATTAATTTTTATTAAATTAAAAGAAAATAATGGAATTAAAACAAATAATAAAAATAAAACAAAGAAAATAGAAAGAAATACAATACCAAGGGGGGTTCTGTCCCCAATATTGGAGGTATATTCCTAGCAATTAGGCCCACTTGTTGCAAGGCCTTGTCTGACTTTTTGGCTAGCGTGTGTGTGCGTTGACTGCAGCGTTCCATAGACCTCAGATCTTGGCCATTGGATGGAGATTGTGGGACAAGTGGCATATTGAGATCATGGGCGTAGGATGAGCCTCAGGAGGTAAACTGCACAAGATAACGTTAGAAAAAATATTATGGAAAGGGAGGGGGACCTGGGATTCGAACCCAGGTCCCAGGGATTACCAATACTATGCTTTGCCAACTGCTCCAACTACGCGTTTTGGTTATATTATAGGAAACAAATAACATAAGGCAAATCAGGAATTAGTGGTCAATTTCAGCGCGAAATTCAAATGATCCAATCATCTGCCTACACATCATCATCTTCTTCCTTATTGCGCTTTTACCTGAAACATAAAAAAGGTTAGCGGGGGTTTTAAACCCCCCCAAAATATGCACTTTTCCAAAATAGCGATTAGGCCATATGGCCACATAAATTAGGCGCGAGGGGTGTTTTCAAATCGTCCAAGCTCCCTGATTTCAACCATGGTATTAAGGTGTCTCAATTTTACAGTAGGTGAAAGTACCCAATTTGAAATTTGAAGAACCCTAATAATCGTCCATGGTAGTTTCGCGTATGGGTGATGAAAACTTAATTAAACAATACAGTTAGCTTTAGAATCAATCAAGGAACATAAATCAAACATTAAAAATTACTAAAAACGCATGAATCATGATGCAAGCATATGGAAAAAATCTTGTACAGGACACGATCGTTCTACCGTTTCTCTGCGTTAGGATGGATGGTTTTGATCTGAAAACCTTCCTTGAAGTCTCAGGAAGGTAATGGAATGGTTATTTGGCCTTTAATCGCACTGGAAGATGGTTTTCAGTATCTTAGTTTTCTTGAAAAAATGCAAACTTTGTTATGGTGTTCTTGCGCAGCTTTGTGGTCATGAGCATTAGGGTTGGCATGTATATATGTACTGGAATGATTAGGGTTGAAAAATTGATCCAAAGAACCTTTGCATTGATGAAGAGATATTTGATTTTCATGGCATATATTTTCCAATCTTTTTCATGCAAATTTGATTCCAATCATATCCAATTACCATGATTCTTTCTATATCTGATCATGCACGAAATATTGAGTGTATTTCATGCATAAAAAGATTTAAAAACTTAGGTTTGGTATTTTTCATATATTTTAATTAATTAAATGAATTTCTAGCAATTAAAAATTCAAATAAATAAAATAAAAATGATGAAAAACTTCCCTTTGGGCCAAATGGTCGTGCACATGTTTTGGATGATGGATTTTGGAAGAAAAAGAGGCCCATTAGCATTTTTAAGACTTTTGAAGCAATGTTGACTTTTCAAAATATCCAAAAATTTCCCAACTCCCACAAGGCATAACTTGCTCAATATTTAAGCTTTGCTCATGTTCTTGGACATTTTGGAAAGGACTTTGAGTCCTCTAACCAATGTATTTGGTCCCATGTCATTTTGATTTAACAATCTCAAGTTATGGCCTTTGACTTAAAGTCCCTTTTTGTTGACTTTTGAAAATGACCTATAATGTTGAAATTGATAACTTTTTGTGAGAGCATTTCTTGGACTTGAAGTGTGAATAGGAGTTGCTGGAAATGTCTTTCTCTTAAAAATGAGCTTTGGATGGAATTTTTCTGATAATCCATGTGGAAGTTATGCCTTGGTCAAGTTACAATTGACTTTTTCAACTGTCCAAATATGGAAACTTTAGCATCTTGAGACTTTTTGAGCCAAGCTTTGAGAATCATGATCAAGAATTGATCAAATGATGTTTGTGGCTTCAAAATGAGGTGTTGACCAAAAATTTGAACTTTTGACTGTCAAATGACCATTTTGCCCCTGCAGTTGACTGTAGTGCAATTAGGGTTTTTGACTGTGCAATTTTGTGCTGTAAGTCTTGAAACTTGGTATGAGGATGCTTGACCATATTTGTAGGCATGTGGGACTTGATTGGACCCTTGGAAACTTCATTTTCTTTGTCAGAACCAAAACCCTAGTTTTTGACTGTTAGGAGGCCCTTGAATTGTGCAACCCTTGGGGAATTTTGAAGCATGCTTTTTGCAATTCTTGAAGAATATGGGAGGGCAAATTTTGGGGTACAACACTTGCTCATTTGTGTTTTCAAAATGTTTGTTTGCTTTTCAATCGTGAGTGGGTTTGAAAAAAAAGTTTCGTTTAAAGTTTCAGATCTACTCTTGTATCAGTCCTCAAGAGTGTTTGAAAAATTGTTTTTTTGAAAGCTTTTTGAAAAGTGTCGGTGTGAAAAGAGTTTGATTTGTTTTGAATTAGAGCAAGTATCTATGAGTCATCTACCTACCCTAAGGAATTAGGCTGTGTAAATGTCCTTAAGGTAGTGCCATCCCACCATTGAGAGGTAGGTAGCACCACCGTTGGAGGTGTTCGGGTCAATTCGTTTGTAGGGACAATGTGGTCACCAGAGCAACAGTAGGATACCTTATAAGCTACCCTTATGCCATTGATCCTTTTTAATTCCGAGGCAACCTTTCCGAGGCAACTGGATCATATCATGGACATAAGGACTTACTAAAACGTCCTGTACTCGACGACCACAATTCGAGTTTGTAGGGACAGTGTGGTCACCAGAGCAACAGTAGGACACCTTAGAAGATACCCTTATGCCATGGGTCATGGACATTAGGACTTACTAAAACGAACTATACTCGGCGACCATGTTTCGAGGGCAAGGCAACAGTGAGGCGTACCCTAAGAGTGGTGTGTGAATTTGTGTGTTATTTTCAGTTATGTTTTATCTTGTCATGCATTATAGTGATCTACGCTTTGATTTTATTTGGGCATGCATTCTTTCATACAAGTTAACAGTTAAAAGGGGTGCGGAATGTAAATTGCGGAAAACGTAAATCCTACGCTATTACAAGGCGCGGGTCTATACATCGCCAAATCTTTACAAAGACCCGTTTTAAGTAAATAAGTGCAAAAAATAAAAAAAAACAATAAAAGGTCCTATTTACTATTACATATCCGGAGCAATTACATAATAATCGAACAAATTAAATACGCGCGAATAAAGAGAAGGGAATTAATTTTTTGTCTTTTTTTGGTAATTAAATTAAATTGAAAACTAATTAATTATTTTAATTACAAGAAAATGTTTTTTTGATTTTTTTTATATTTTTTATGAAATAAAATAGAAATAAAAAGAAACAAAGTTAAAGATTAATCTAAATCTAAATCTATTTTAATATTTAAAAGGAATGTTAAAATGGCCTAATTAACAACTAATTCAATTATGATTTATTTACAAAATAAAAATAATAATAAAAGTGTTAATTATATTTTTTTGTTTTTTATGAAAATATGTTAATTATGTCAATTACTAATAACAAATAAAATAAAAAAAAGGGTTAGAAATTAAATTAAGGAAATAAAATGAAAAGAAAGAAAAATGAACCCAAATGGAGGGGGTGCTGGGCCAACATGGGGGTGAAATGCTGAATCTTGGCCCATTAAGACCAAGGCCTCGTTGACCTTTCTGCTTGTGTGTGTACCCATTGACTGAAGCCTATGGTAAGCCTCTTTTGTGGCCTTTGGATATGCTTTGAAGACACCTGGCCTGTTGGATCTGTGAGGCCTATGATGAACCTCCCTTGGAGCGCTGCACAGGAAAGTTAGATGAAAAATAATATGAGAATTGTGAGGGGACCTAGGAATCAAACCCAGGTCCCAATGCCTGTAGGACAACGCACAAGCCAACTGAGCCATTGGGTCTCTTTGTCCATTACATGGAGCATTAATAACATATATAAAAAAGCAATATTACACTGAGGCAACAAAAAAAAACGCACCAGTATTCAAACTGACCAACCACATCAAGCCACGCCAGCATCTTCTTCGTTTTGCCTGAACATAAGAAATAGATAGCGGGGGTTTTAAACCGCCACTAAATAGCACCTGCAAATAATAGCGAATAGGGCATATGCAAACATAAAAAGGGCGCGAATAGTGGATTAGTTTCGTCTGGATGTCCTGAATCCAATGGTATAGGTTTGATTGGCCAATTTTTCCTTATGTGCAAACGCCTAATTTCAAGCTTCTGAAACCCTAATGTCCATCAATGGCAATTCTTGATATGGGATGCTATTGTTCAATTAAATAATACCAAAAGCTTCAGGATGTTAATATGAGTACAAATCAATTCAAAAAAATGTCAAAAAACGCATGAGTGATTACATAGAATTCAAGAAAAAAATGCAAACCGCTTGGTGTCTATGGCACGATTTCTTGAGTGATTGTGCTTGGTTCTGATTGCCAAAGCCTCATAGGAATGCCAGCAATGTGTTTGGATGGGAATTGGGACTTAAAACGTGCTATAAGGAGGTTTACAATTTTGCTTTTTTGCTTGAAAATTTTAAAATGCGTTTGGCCGTTTGGGAGCTTCTTAGGTCGTGTCTTTACTTGTGTTAGCTTGCACATGTATTATGTAATGTGTCTTGATCAGAATTAAAGCCAATAATGCAATGCATTCATGCTTGGGATTCTTCATAAACTCCATTGAAGCACTTTCCATTCTTAAGCCAAAATTTGAATTCTTGCTTCTTTTAGGCCCTTGCACGAAATTGGAATGTCAATGATGGTGATTCAAAGCTAGTCAAAGCAAAATATGTCCCTTAATTAACTTCTTTGATTTTATTTGATTTTAAATGATTTAAAATGAATCAAATGAAATAAAATTAAATAAAAATGAAAAAATTAATTTTAAATTTTGAAATAATTTGTGGGACACGTGGGAAGCATGGCCAAGCTGAATCAAGTGTAAAAAGTGGGCCCCTTTTGTCAAAAATGAAATTTCAAGGATAAATGATTTTGGCCATTTCACAAAAATTTCCAAACTTCTCCAATGCATATCTTACTCAATTTTGAAGTTATGAACATGTTCTTGGACATTTTGGAAAGGTATTGAAGTCCTCTAACCAATGTCTTTGGTCCCATGTCATTTTGATTTACCAATCTCAAGTTATGGTCTTTGACTTAAAGTCCCTTTTTGTTGACTTTTGAAAATGACCTATAATGTTGAAATTGATAACTTTTTGTGAGAGCATTTCTTGGACTTGGAGTGTGAAGATGAGTTGTAGGAAATGTCTTCCACTTCAATATGAGCATTGGATGAGATTTTTCTGATGAACCATGAAAAAGTTATGCCTTGGTCAAGTTACAATTGACTTTTCAACTGTCCAAAAATAGAAACTTTTGCATCTTGAGGATTTTTGAGCCATTCTTGTGAAATCATGGTCAAGATTTGACCAAATGATGATTGTGGCTTCAAAATAAGATGTTGACCAAAAATTTTGACTTTTGACTGCCAAATGACCATTTTGCCCCTGCAGTTGACTGTGGAGCAAATAGGGTTTTTGACTGTACAACTTGACCTTGTGAGCCTTGAAACTTGACATGTAGGTGCTTGACAATGTATATGGGCACATGTGACTTGATTGAGCCCTTGAAAACCTAAACTTCCTTGCAAGAACCAAAACCCTAGTTTGACTGGCTTAGGAGGGTGGCTGACTGTGTAGCCCTTGAGTAGACTTTGAACCATTTGAGGTGATGCTTGTCAAAACTTGAAGAATATGGGAGGGAAAATTTTGGGGTACAACAGTTGCCCCTGTTCAATATTCTTAGACCTGAGGATGTAGATTGGCTTGTGTGCCTTTCGTGATCCGAAGGTGGAAGATGATTGAACACTAGAGTGCCCAGAAATTTGCACTCACATAGTAGAGTATCGGCAGTGTGATAGCGGGAATGGGCTTACAGAATCCATTTGGAGGGATGTTGGATAGGAGGATGGGCTTATAGATGCCATTTGTAGATGTGACAGAACCTTGTCGGGAATGGGCTTATAGATGCCATTTGGAACTGTGATGAGAGGATGGGCTTATAGATGCCATCTAGGTGTTGATCGCGTAAGAGATTCCTTAGCGAGAACTTGCGTACCTGAGAAAGAAAGATAATTACCTGGCCTGTTACAGGGGTTGATCTTCAAACTCTTTATGCATACATGCCCTGGCTGGATATAGGTGTCGAATCTAAAAACTCTTCAGACGTGCCCTGGCTGGATACAGGAATTGAATCTTCAAACTCTTCAGACGTGCCCTGGCAGGATACAGGAATCGAGTCCAGAAAAATAGTCATCAACAGATACGCCCTGACTAGATACAGGAATCGGATCTTCAAACTCTTCAGACGTGCCCTGGCAGGATACAGGAATCGAGTCTGGTAATGTAGTCGTCAACAGATACACCCTGGCAAGGTACAGGAATCGGATCTTCGAACTCTTCAGACGTGCCCTGGCAAGATACAGGAATCGAGTCTGGTAATGTTAGTCGTCAACAGATACACCCTGGCAAGATACAGGAATCGGATCTTCGAACTCTTCAGACGTGCCCTGGCAAGATACAGGAATCGAGTCTGGTAATGTAGTCATCAACAGATACACCCTGGCAAGATACAGGAATCGGATCTTCGAACTCTTCAGACGTGCCCTGGCAGGATACAGGAATCGAGTCTGGTAATGTAGTCGTCAAGAGATACACCCTGGCAAGATACATGAATCGGATCTTCGAACTCTTCAGACGTGCCCTGGAAAGATACAGGAATCGAGTCTGGTAATGTAGTCGTCAACAGATACACCCTGGCAAGATACAGGAATCGGATCTTCGGACTCTTCAGACGTGCCCTGGCAAGATACAAGAATCGAGTCTGGTAATGTAGTCGTCAACAGATACACCCTGGCAAGATACAGGAATCAGATCTTCGAACTCTTCAGATGTGCCCTGGCACGATACAGGAATCGAGTCTGGTAATGTAGTCGTCAACGGATACATCCTGGCAAGATACAGGAATCAGATCTTCGGACTCTTCAGACGTGCCCTAGCAGGATACAGGAATCGAGTCTGGTAATGTTAGTCGTCAACAGATACACCCTGGCAAGATACAGGGATCGGATCTTCGAACTCTTCAGACGTGCCCTGGCAGGATACAGGAATCGAGTCTGGTAATGTTAGTCGTCAACAGATACACCCTGGCAAGATACAGGAATCAGATCTTTGAACTCTTCAGACGTGCCCTGGCAGGATACAGGAATCGAGTCTGGTAATGTAGTCGTCAACAGATACACCTTGGCAAGATACAGGAATCGGATCTTCGGACTCTTCAGACGTGCCCTGGCAGGATACATGAATCGAGTCTGGTAATGTAGTCGTCAACAGATACACCCTGGCAAGATACATGAATCGGATCTTCGGAGTCTTCAGACGTGCCCTGGCAGGATACAGGAATCGAGTCTGGAATCAGTCGTCAACAGATACACCCTGGCAAGATACAGGAATCGGATCTTTAGTTGTGACTGTTGATGGTAATCATCTTGGTATTAACCTTTGTCCTGAAAAGACAAAACGTTAGTTGCATGCAATGTCATGATGTATGACATGCGTGATATTCTCAAAAATAAGTGAGATTGTATGTTTATGATGCGTATATGCATGCTATAATGTATGAAGATGTGATGTTTATGAATGTATGTCTTTGTCTATGAAAATAAATCCTTGACGGGTGCCGGGAAGTCACATCCTGGGCTGATGTTGAAGAATAGTGCTTTGTTGTTTCCGCTGGGGAGTGATGGTTGCAAGAATACCGGTAGGAGAAGGTGACTCCGTTGGGGAATAAACTTGGAGATTACTCTACGGGGGAGAAAATTACTCTAGCGATCTTGCTGGGGAACAATACTCTGTGGGAGAGAGGTACTCTGTTGAGATGTTGATGATAACTTCGTTGGGGATACCTTTGTTATGTTGGAAGTTTTAATAGACTCCGCTGGGGATAAAAAGACTTTGCCAAGGACGGTCTATCCATGGCTTTTGGCTGAGGATAACCCAGTTATATCCTGGTAGGGAAATAACCTTTGAATGAAGCCGGGGGACGCGTTCGTGCTGCAGGGGATAAGCTTCCAGAATCTACTGGGGATAAACTTCCTACTGGGGAGATGGGTTCCACTTTCCTGGGGGAACTTCAGACTGGACTCTCCTGGGGAAAATTTTTTTTTGAGATATATTGGGGAAGTGGCTCCACTGAATGTCTGTATACCGCCGGGGAACAATCTTAGATCAAGACTGCCGGGGATACTTGTTAAGAATGTTTGTATATTGCGCTGAGGAATGTTGAGATCTGCTAGGAATACCCAATTTCCTTAAGGCTGACTGTAGACTTTTCTTGGGGAGAGTGTATTGACCTGCTGGCTCACTCTCTGGGGATTTAAGATATCTTGGTTATGTTCTTCAGCTGAACTTACCTTGGTACCTTGGTGGACAGAGCAATTAGATCGCTTAGACAACTCGTTATTGCCCCTGTTTCTAATGTTACCTGTAACTAATCCTTTGTTTCACATGCAAATATTTATGAGTTAGCAGTTAGTGTCAAATGCATATATCAAAAATTGAACATTGGACGTTCTTCGCAAAACAAAACAGAAAAAGGAAAAAACAATTGGCAATTGGTCTGAACTGTGAATTTATATTGATTTTTGAATTCGCCTGTAAATAGGCGTTTTTGTACAAGAGGCTGACGTCCTAGTAAGAGAACGCCGCCGTACAAAAGAGTTTATACAAATTTGTACAAAGGGAAAACAAAATAGCTATGTGAAAAGAATAATCCCACTGGGTTCCAACTCTGCTATCGCCTTTATATCTTCGAGCGTCTCATCACTTGGCTGCTCAGTTGAGGATGAAGATGATTGATCGATGCCGTTTGAACTTGATAGTTGATACTGGATTCTGGATGCAAAGTGATCCAATGAGACATAGTATTACGCTTTAATCCCTAACTTTTGCCTGGACCGCCCTTTCGGGTTTTCAGTCCACCGGGATACCCATTTTTGCCCAAGCCGCCTTTTCAGGTTTTCGACTTGCCGGGTGTACAGATTTTTTTTCATTTCATCCCTCATTTTGCCCGAACCCTTTTGGTTCGCCGGGAAGCCCTAATTTTTGCCTAGGTATGTCAACCTAGCGGGTCTTTTAACATGCGTAGTATCTTTTTACTATGTCTGCATTGGCGGGGTGAGGAAGGTCGTCACCATCCATGGTGGTTAGGATCATGGCTCCTCCTGAGAACACATGTTTAACCAGAAATGGCCCTTCATACGTAGGGGTCCATTTTCCCCTGGGATCACTCTGAGGAAGGATGATGCGTTTGATTACCAGATCCCCAACTTGATACTCTTGTGGTCTGACTTTCTTGTTAAATGCCCTGATCATCCGCTTTTGATACGTTTGACCATGACAAATAGCAGTGAGTCTCTTTTTGTCGATTAAGTTTAGCTGATCAAGTTGTGTCTGGATCCAATCATCTTCGCTCAGATCTGCATCCTTCATTATCCGAAGAGAGGGTATCCGCACTTCGATCGGTAAGACTGCCTCCATGCCGTAGACCAAGGAAAAAGGAGTTGCCCCGGTTGACGTCCTTGCTGAGGTACGGTACCCATGTAGAGCAAACGGTAACATCTCGTGCCAATCTTTATAGGTCACTGTCATCTTCTGCACAATCTTTTTGATATTCTTATTCGCTGCTTCTACAGCCCCATTCATCTTCGGCCGGTAAGGAGAAGAGTTGTGGTGTTGTATCTTGAATTGCTCGCAGAGCTTAGTGATCATCTTGTTATTGAGATTGGTACCGTTGTCTGTAATGATCCTCTCTGGTACACCGTATCGACAGATCAGATTGTGCCGAATGAACCGTGCCACGACATTCTTGGTTACAGTGGCATAGGAAGCTGCTTCAACCCACTTTGTAAAGTAATCGATCGCTACCAGGATGAAGTGATGCCCGTTGGATGCTGTAGGTTTAATCTCACCGATCATATCAATCCCCCACATTGCAAAAGGCCAAGGTGCAGTCAAGACATTCAGAGGGACTGGAGAAACATGCACCTTATCTGCATATATCTGACACTTATGGCATGTCCGAGAATGTTGGTAACAGTCAGCTTCCATAGTGGACCAGAAATATCCTGCCCGAAGGATTTTCTTTTACAAAGGTGTGTATCTTTTCGAAAAGATGTTTCAAATGTTTTTGGAAGTTGTTTGGAAATTGTGTTTGTGAATTGTGGTTTTGAAAAGTAGGCAAGTGTGTTTTGCAAGTTGATCAAGTAACTAAGAGTTGTCTACCCCTAAATTTACTCAAAGGTTTTTCTCATGTTTTAACCCTTTTAACGGTATTGTTCCACCATTGCATTTGGTGGACAATCTTGTGTTAGGATGTTAACGGGACAGGCGCGGGTCATCGTATGGACCATGAATGCAATGATGCCAAGTGCCTTTGGCAATTTTGCTTGAAGGGACTATGATCATTTTGATTAGGCAACTTTCGAAAGCGTCATCGAGGGACTATGATCATTTGAATCGTTTTGTTTTGCCAAAGAAACTCAACGTGCAAGCATGGCCCATTTTGGAAGGCAACAAGCGGGATTACCCTAGGGGTGCAAGTGTGAATGGTGTATTGATTGTCATGCATTTATCTTTGTATTAGGTTATCTAGCGTTTGATTTTATTTACATACAAACCCTAGGTCTAACTATGGTATATTTGAAAGCGATAAATTACGGGAATTTAAAGTCTACGCTATTACAAATAAGTATCCGGGGGTGGGGGTATAAATATTTATAAATGGGGATGAGACTTGATAGGAGAGTAGTGTC
Source organism: Vicia faba (assembly GCA_948472305.1). Lineage (NCBI taxonomy): Eukaryota > Viridiplantae > Streptophyta > Magnoliopsida > Fabales > Fabaceae > Vicia > Vicia faba. The sequence continues at coordinate 1,521,812,292 of OX451735.1, read as the reverse complement.
CAAATAATTTACAATCAAATCGAATCAATCGCAATGTAAAATGTATCAATGTATAGCAATGTATAAGAATAAAGCAATGTAAATGTATCAATGTATTTGTGTAAGTGTATGTGATTTATTTACAGGTGTGAAATGTATTTATCAAGCATATATTTATTCTTTTTGGATTTTTGTATTTTTGTTAATTATGTACAAACAAAAGTTTTAATAAAAGAAAAGAAAATGTTTTAAGAAAATCTATTTTTTATGTATTAATGTTTTTATGTTTTATATGCAAAGCTTTAATAAAACAAAAAAATTGTTTTAGATTTAAGAAAAAAAATTATTTAACTCAAAAGTTCTATTCCTCTATATATTTTAAGTATACTAGCTAAAAAAAGTAATTAAGAACATTTTATGTAAAAGAGTTAATGTGTTATTATTTTTTTATTTACAAAATTTGATTATATTATAAAAAGAAAATAAAAAAAAAGAGTATTGTTAATTAAATTTAATATGAAAAACTAGTATGATATGATGTATATATAAAAAGTATTAGTTTTAGAATTAATTGGGCTTAAAGGGGAATAAGCTGGGCCCAAAACAAAAACAAATGAATCAGAAGCAAAAGGGGAAACGGGGGGGTGCACGCTAGTTTGGCAATGGGCTTAGGCGTGTGGAATTGGGCAAGGCCCAGTGGCGTCTCACAAATGTTTTAGGGTTAAGTCAGTTTTGTTTTATTTGGGAATGGATTAGGGTTACAGAGGCGCGACGCCGTTCGTCCTCTTCGCTTCCTTCGTCTTTTTCGCTTCTCAAGCCAAAGCCACTGAACGAGATCCTCCGCCTAGGGCCACCGAGCGCCATCACTACCTCCTCCTCTCCATGGACCACTCAGGCAATGTTTGCAAGGTTTGATTTCCCGTTTCTATGTTTTAGGGTTTTCATTAGTTCTCTTTGCATGTTTTAATTTCGTGTTCTGATTCTATACTGTTATTTGTGTTCTGATTTGAGGTACGTGAAAAGGAAGAGAAATTATACTACCTTTGTTGGAGGAGGACGGTGGACTTGGAGGCGCCTCAGGACAGCCGGAGGCGAAGGATTGATGATGTTGTGTGCTTCCCTGGTTTGTCTAATGCCTTTGTCTTTTTAGGGTTTTATGATGATAACCTGAGAACCCTTGCTTCTTTTCCTTCTGAACACTTCTTTTCCTCTCTTCTGTATGCTTTGTATGCTTGGCCCTGATTGCTTCTTTTCCTCGCTTCTGTATGCTTGTATGCTTGTATGCTTGCCCCTCTGATACGCTTGATATGCTGAGTTGCCTTGAAATGCTTGCTCCTGTATGCTTGTATGATGACCCTGATTGCTTCTTTTCCTCTTCCACTGTGGGCTTGCTGAGATGCTTGATATGTTGGCCCAATGATGAACACAGTTCTGAGGGTTTGTTGGCTATTTTGGTTTTGATTTGTGGGTGTTACAGTTTGAGGGCTTTTTCTGGTTTAAGGTTGGTGTTGTTGGAGCAGGTTAAAGGCTTGTTTGGCCTTTTTCAGGCTTCTGATGCTTGGCCAGGTTTAGGCTTTTTGTTTGATGTTCTTTTGGTTTGAGGTCACAGGTTGAGGATTTCTGGTTTAGGCTTCAGGTTTATAAGCTTGGAGTTTGAATGCTTGCTTTGGGCTTGTTTCAGTTTGTTTAGGCTGGTTCTGGTGTAGTTAAGGCTATGGTTTATACACAGGTTTGTGGTTTTTTGAAAGGCTTCTGGTGTATGGCTTTTGGTGAGAAGCAGGTTGTAGGCTTGAAGCTTTGAGGCTTGGCCTATTTTGATACAATTTGTGTTGTTTGAGGCAGGTTTAGGCTTGTGGTGAGAAGCAGGTTATGGCTTTTGTTTTTGTGTTGGAGGCAGGACTGTATGTTTCAATGTTACAGTTTGGAGAGTTTTTTTTGCTTTGTGTTATTCTGCCCCCTTTTCTCTTTGTCTGATATGCTTGTTATATCTTTTTTTCTTCAAGCCTAAGCCTGCTGTAAGCCCCTCTTCTTTCTCTCTTCTCTCTCTCTCTCTTGACAGATTTAAGCATTTTTTATTGCTTATGATGTACTATTCTGAAAAAGTAACTTGGCTTGGGAAATGATGTATCTGAACATTGCTTGCATTTGTCCCTTTCCTCTATATACTTTCCATATTTCTTGCATATTTTGTGTACTTTGTTGACAGCTTTGAATAGCCTTTGGACAGTTTGATATCTTTCTATATCTCTTGGACAACTTTTGACAGCTTTGGCTTAGTTTGAAATTGTGACTTTGTAGTTCAGTTTGGACTTTGTTGACAATTTATGAACTATGCAGCTTTAGCACTTTTCAATTGATTTGCCTCTTTTGGTTGAAAATTTGGATTTATGCAGTATGTTTGACAAACTTTGAATTTGTGCAATATTGTAACTTTGTGCATTTCATACTTTTTGCAAGCATTTTTATCCCTCTTTATGAACCAAGAGCAGTCTTGTGATTTGCAGAGAGGGGAACAACTGATTCCAGCCAGTTACTTTTAATGATGAACTTTGTGATTAACTGTCTGCTTTAAATTTCATTTCATCTGCTTTTGACTTTTTCTTTTTCTTTGTTTTGCAGATAAAAATCAATGGAGCAAAAGAGAAGGAGCAGTAGAAGATGAAGATTTAGAAAAATAGGATGCAATTTTATTTTCCTTTTAATCATTGTAACATTATTATTGTAAATACTTTGTAAATAATTACTGTATTTAAATAACAATTGTACAAATAATTAAAGATAAATAAAAAGTCTTTTTATCAGTTAATTCCTTTTCTTCTTCAACTATTTATTTAATTATTTATAATTCTTAAATTATAATAACTGGAAATAAATCCCAACCATTTTAACTCAGAATAATAAATAATCAATAAACGTCCGGAATTCCGAATAATCAAAGCATTGCACAGCTAAACAACAAACGTCCACATGTCCTTTTTTCATTTGATTAAATCCAACACTGCAAACTCAAATCAAATGCCTCAGCTCATCTCCCAGAGTAACTTGAAAAGCACTGTAGAATCAATTCTTCCTGAGAATGTGCGCACAAAACCCCGATTCTTGATTAAATGTCAAAGAAGCGTCCGCCTGATCAAAACCTGAGCCAACTCAAACAAAACCCTAGCAATCTGCTTGAACTGCTTTAAAATCAATGAAAACCCTAAATTTTGTCTGACTGACGAGAAAAGTCTGTTTGACCGATTCTTGAGCCAGTCTGAAAAATCAGGAAAAGCCCGAAGCTGTGATTTCTTGAAAAAGAGGAGGGCAAATTTTGGGGTACAACACATACCAATTAATTTTTTTTGTAAAAAACACATTTTTTATTTTTAAGGAAAAGTTTTTTTTTTTTGAAAAATTAAAAATATGATTTTTTTATTTATTTAAATTTTTTAGAGAATAATATTTTTATGAAAAAATATCTTAAAAATTTTAAATATAAAACTAGTTATGAATATATCATTTTTTTAATATGGTTATAAATCAGTTAATATTGACTAAAGTTCTATTATATGTAATTTGATGTAATCATTGTTTAAAGAAATACAATTAGCTATGTGGTAAGTGGTGTTGGTTGTATTGTTAATGTCTTTGGTTTGAACCTTTATGGGACCAAATTAACGAAATAGAGCACGCTCAGTCAGTCAAGCAATGATATAGGAGTACTACAAACAAAATTTTTATTTTATAAGAGTGGAATCACAGAAAATGTATTTATGAGGGGAAAATAAAATTTACCCTATTAATAGAGAGACAACTTATATTTATCCCTATTTTTTTTCTTTTTTCTTTTTTTCAATTTTTTATATATTTTATTTTAAAAGGTGAGATAGAGAGGAGTGAGTGATCAATTTGATGACTTTTTTTTCGTGTATGATTTTTTTTTGGTTTTTTATTCTAAAAAAAGTGTGGATAAATGCCTATTCTATATTAGTATATCATTATATTATGTGTTAGATGATTTTTTTATATTTAAATTTTTTAATAGTTTAGAGGGAAATATTTATTTTTTTGTGTATAAGTTTAGAGGGAAGATTGCCACCAAAAAAATTTGATGTTGCTAAAACTTTATACAACATTGAAAAATGTAGTATATTATTAGAATTAATGTAATAATTTAAAAGTGTCCCCAAAAGTATTTAAGGGAAAATTATCAAATATTGCTAAATAAATAATATGATGACACTTCAAAATCGTTCCCAAAAGTAGTTAAAGGTACAATTAACAACTGTTGCCAAAAGGCACTCCAAAAACGTCTCCATAAATATTTTAGACAACGATTATCAAGGGTTGCAAATATATTTTTGGCATCAGCCATAAATCGTTTCCCATGCAAATTTTAGGCAACAACTTTTATATCTTACCTAAAAAATTGTTGCAAGAGAAAGCAAATGTTATAGTGAATATTTCATTGATAATAAAGACAATAAATTTAAATTTCTCAGTCCACTCAACTTCAACATTACCCCTAACTATCCCTAACTTATAAAAAAGTTCATAAAGAACTATTCCATAAGGTATGAGGAAAGTCATTTCCTTCCGATAAGTCTTTATTATTTCCTTCAAGAAGTTGAAAATGGTAAGAGGAAGATTAACTCTGATGTTGTAGGTGAGTGTGATACGGTGGGAGAACTGACTTGAAGGTTTTGCGTTTGATCCCAAATGTTGCGGTTGGCAAGAGTCGCCACCGACTTTTCTTTTATCCAAAAGGAAAGGTGAAAAAGCACAGGAAAGATCTTTGAGATTATTTCTTGAGTTCGGGGGGTAGATTATGAAAAGGGAAGGTATTAGCACCCTTTTCATCCATGGTTTTCCATGGGCTCTTAGTTACTTGCTAGATCACTTGTTTTTGTTTGAAAGTATGCTTTGTGTAGTTTTTTGAAAGTATTTTGTAAAGAGACCATCGTTTAGGCAATCTTTGTAATGATTCTCGTTCGTAAGAATGTATACAAAGATGTTTGATCTTTTGAAAATGTTTTCAAGTTTGTAATAGGTTTTGAAAGTGTAGGTGTTTGTTTTGAAAATAGCAAGGATGTTTTGTTTTGAAATTGAGCAAGTAACTAGGAGCATTCTACCTACTCAAAAGTCTTTCTTGTTCATTTTCTTTCCCTTTGACATAGTTATCTTGTCATTGATTTGGTAAGTAACCCTATCTTTGGATGTAAACGGGACGGACGTGAGTCATCGTATAACCATGATTAGCAATGTTGCAAGATATCTTACATTCTCTTTTAGGGACTAAGATCATTTGAAAGGCAACTTAGATAGTGTCATCGAGGGACTATGATCTTATACTTTGCTTGTTCTTGCTAAGATACCTCACATGCGTAATATGGCCATTTTATAAAGGAAACCAAGTGGATTTACCCTAGGGGGTGCTTGTGTGCAAGTGTATTGTTTTCATGCTTGATTTTGTCTTGAATTAAGGTTTTCTAAGTATTGGTTTTAGTCTTTCCATACAAACCCTACTTACTAGCATATTATATATAAAGCGATGAATTGCGGAATTTAAAGTTACTATGCTATTACAATACTTGTGGGAGGGGGTGTACAAATTGTAAATGGGGATTGCAAGAACATAAACCTAATTAATATATTACAACCATATTGAATTGGTACAAGAATTGAATAAATAAATGTACAAAATAAATAAATTTGCAAGAATGTAAATGAAAAGAAAATGGGTATTTGTTTGGATTTTTTTTAGAGAAAATGGGTTTTTGTTTTAACCTAATTAACTAGAAGAAAATAATTAATTAAACCTAAACTTACTAAGAAAAGATTTTAAATAAAACCCTAATTCTATTAATTGATTAAAGAGAAATTTAAGTTTAAGAGAAGTATTTTTGGTATTTTTGTCTTGAAAATAATTATAGTGTTATAAAATATTTTTGTCCTTTTTTTTAATATTAAAATAATATACTTTAATTGGTGTAAAAGAAAATAACTAAAACCTATTTTTTAATTAAATTTACAAAGATAATTAGTAAAATAAATAAAGTATGATTAATAAAATAATTTTTGTGTGAGAAAAATAAATAAACTATGTCAAAATGTAAATCTATTATTTTTTATATTTTTTATGATTTTTTAATATTAGAAAAATATTTAAGAAAATAAATAAATAAAAAAATAAGAAAAAGAAAATAAAACTGGGCCAAGGGTATGTAAATGAAACAGGGGGGGTTTGCAAGCAAAAACAAAAACAACAAGGCCCAAGGAGGCCCAGCGCCTGCCAAAAAAGAGAGATTCAGAATGCAAAAATGTGAAAAATCTAAAAGGCTACCACTGGGGCTCGAACCCAGGTCCCAAAGGTTACAGGTGCGCGCTTCTACCACTGGGGTGGCTATACATTCGTTAACATAAGCAAAACAATAAATATATGATACAAAACGCGCCCTGATTTACACTTCATCTTCAACCTCCAGCCAGACCAACTGTAACTTGTTCATTTCTCAACCATTTGCAACAAAGTAAACATGAAACTTGTGTAAAATTTTACCACGATTCCATAAATATAAACAACTTAAACTAATTCTCAAGAATGAACATGAATTTTGAATGGTACCAAATTCTGACCTAATTTTTTCAGGATGTTCATATTCAAAATTCTAACTACTCAAGCAATATAAATGAAATCTAAAGACATGGTTAGCTTCAGAACAATGATGTCTACATTTTTCATTCACAAATTAAACATTAATAATGCTTGTATGAAGAGTTGAAAGTTGAGATAACTTACCTCAAAACTGAAAATCATGTTCTGCAAATGAGCACTTCTCAAGATGTTGTGATGATCATAATAGCTCCACTGAGGTCCCAGGAAGCTAATGCAATGATTAGCTTGGTTGGAGAGTGACTGAAATGGCCTGGAGAAGTCAAGATGCAAACTCTGTTTTTTGGGTTATGGAGGTTATGGTAAACGGTGTTACAGTTGTGTAGTAAGGGTTTGGATAGCCTCTATATGAGTTATAGGAGCTTTGTGATTGATTAAAACTGAAAATGCACGAGTGGATTGTGTATTTGAAGTTCAAGGTCAGAAATGACAAGTAATGGAGGTTTTTGGTGCAAGTTCTGATTTCAAAGTGTTTGAGGGCTTAAGCATTCGTGTCCTTTGTGGCAAATAGTTTGTGTATGTATAAGCCAAAGAGTTTGAGAGCTTTGGACAATCAGAAGTACAAGTTTTTAGCTAATTGCTAGGTTACTTGATTTTCAAGAAAAATGGGAAAACAAGTTTCAAGAGGAGGTACAAGCATGGGCTGAGTGATTGTAAGTGTCTAACAAGTTTCTTATGAGTTATAGGACTTGTATGATCAGAAGAGAACAAGTACAAGGCTAAAGAACAAGTTTTGTGCAAAAAGTCACTTTATCAAAATGGCAATGTGCACTTTCTTCCCAAAATGGATATAAAGCATGGCCTTGCATTGAATGCTTGGGATGAGACCTCTAACAGTTGTGAAAGAAATTAATTATGGAGTTCCTAACAAGTTTGAGGCCTGCAAAGTAGAGTTTATGCAGCACAACTTTGAATTTGAATTTTGTTCATCACCAAATGACTTGTAATTCAAGTGATAAAACCCTAACTTCATCTCTTCGATTCTCCCTACTCAAAAATGATCTCAAGGAGTTCTTAGACATTTTGGAAAGCTTGCAATGTTCTATACAACCCATATTTGAATTGCTTTTGAATATTCCCCTTGGAATTATATGAAAAAGTGCCATGAAGTTGGGTCAAAATCCTGACCAAATTAGGGCAAAATTTCACTAAGTGTTTTGTTTCATGACCATGTATTCTTAAAATTATAACTTGAGATCCAAGTACTTTTAGAAGGAGTTGTGTGAAGAAAAGTTTTATATTTCATTGATATCTACAACTTTCATGTTGGAAGTTTATTTTGAATCAGCTTGCATCATGGTGAACATTTTGCTCAAAGTTGTGAAAAAATAAGAAATTTCCAACACTTAGAAAAATTTCTAAGTTTAGAAAATTTCACTTTTCAAAATGAAATTTTGAATTTTTGATTTCTTGATGAATAAGTTTCATATTTTGACATAATTTGATGAATTGTGGTCTTTGGCATTTGAATTTGACCAAAAAGTCAAAGTTTGACTTTTCAATCTACATTTGACTTTTGATCAGTTGACTGAAAAATTCATCTATCAATTTATTGGACTTGCAATGTTTTGAGCCATGTCATTAGGTTAAAACGATTCAATTGGACTCTTGAGATCATGCCTTAAACCAATTGATCATTTGCTAGGTCAAAAATCAGAAATTGCCCTTTCTCAGTCAAAACCCTAATTTTGACCATTTTGCCCTTTTGAAGATTTGATCAAATTTCTTGAGGAATTATGGTCCAAACTTGATAAAATGATACATATGAGTTTAAAATGTTGAAGTGGATAAAAAATTATGAATTTTGACTGTAAATTGGCCATAGTCGACTTTTTCCCCAATACAATTGATTTTTAGGTTAACTGCTCAATTGACTGAGCAAAAGTGTGATCCAAGGACTGAAACTTGACATGAGTAATCTTGGGGGTCCATAATGATCCATGAAAGTCATATGTGGCATTGGAAGTTCAAAAATCTTTGTGCAATCTCAAACCTTAATTTTGGTCATCAGTGTTTAAGGAGGTGTCTTGAGCTGATCAACCCTAGTGCAGTCTTGAGCCCAAGGAGATCTTGTGAGCAAATTCTTGATAAGTGAGAGGGAAAATTTTGGGGTACAACAGTGATAAATAACAACAGATTTTTGTCATACCAAGTAAGTGTTTTCAGGTCTTTCTCTCTTGAGCGGAGATTTGCCACATGAAGTTGAAACCAAAATTGTACAGTTAGGAGTAGAGAAGTAGGACTGGAGAGCTTATTTTGGTTGACAAAAATTCAATGAAGTTGGGTTGAGTAGACACTGTTGAATTCATAGTGTTCAACACAACTACTTGTCTCTTGATAGTTGATTGTCATAGAAATCGGTGATGAAGTAATGAAGAAATAGGAGCTATTGAAATAGGACTGGATGACTTCATCCTGACCAGCTGGAACAATGGAGACATTCGTCTATATATGTTTAACGAAATTAGTGTATATGGGGCCATGAAGAATGTGAAAGTAATCATTCAACCTTTGTTTGTTAACAGCTTTTCTTAGTTCAAAACGATCAAAATCATTAAAATCAAGATACTTTTCATTGATAATGAACAACATATTTACATCCATTTTTATAAGAAAAAAAAGGACTTTGAAACAAGGAAATAAGACACAGAGAGTTGGTAATGAGAAGTTAAAAATAGGAAAAGACTTTGAAACAATTTTTAAAGACATAACGAGTTGGTAATTAGACGTTTAAATAACTCAAAAGCGTCATTGATCATCTAAAAGGGACGTTAAGACTTAAATATAAGTGGTAATTACTATTCTAGTGATATGATTCTAATGCATGTGTGCCACATCAGTGTTCTAACCTCTCTTTTAATTGTATTTTTAATTTATAAATTAAATTTTCTAACCCGTCGTTTTTCCAAAAAAAACCGAGAGAACATTTAGCGTTAAAATTGGAACCTATATTTTAATTGCATTTTTTATTTGTAAGTTTAATGTTCTAACCCACCGGGTTTCCTAAAAACCAAGGGAATATTTAGCGTTAAAATTAAGGATATTTATCAAACCCTTAATCAAATTATTGTCGTCCATTTCATGACTATTAACACTCAAGACGTTACCATTAGTGATCCGCGTGAAACATTAATAACTTCCATTATAAAGCATTTTGAATACCAAAAATTGACAATGAAACATCATGAAGCGCTTGAAACCATCCTTCACTTTAAGGTTTGTAACAGTGTTTTCCATGAAGAGTTCTCTATGATGGATTGCAAGAGCAGAAAATTATTTGGTTTTAAGGTTTGTGTTTTTAATATTTATTTGAGCAGAAAATAATATATTTATCTAACCTTTTTTTGTGTAACCAATTTTTTCTTCATATTAGAAACAAATGCAAGCAAAAGCCACAGAGAATATTATGCACCCATCATTTGATCTTCCTCAGAATATCAAGGATTTGAATATCCAACATTATAAAGAGTTAAAGTTTTGCAAGAGTATTTGCCATGAATAATTTGGGTTTAAAGTTTGTGTACTTAATCTAAGAACAAGATTTGATTTTGCAATATTATCTGAGTTTTGATGATAATAAATGAGTATGTTTGTAAGAGAAATTTTGATACTCTAATGTTTGTTATTGTTGATTAGTTCACACACATGTTCTGCTTCTGATGTATGGTGTGGCCAAGACATTAGAAGAGAATTAGTTTCGCTCTTGTGCTACACAAGTTCTGTTGAACAGTAGCAAGACACTCTAGAAGGCTCTGAAGTGTAAGTCTGATGTTTGTCTAAAGAAACCATTCAGAAGATCTGAAGATAAAACTTTCTACTTAATTCTAGATGTTGAAGACTCATGTTTCTGAAGACAACGGATTCTAAAGAAACAGTCAGAAGATCTAAAGACAAAAGTTTATACTCAAGTCCAGATTCTAAAGACTCAAGTTTCTAAAGACCCAAGGTTCTAAAGATAAGGGTTCTAAATACCAAGGGTTAAAGACTCTAAAGAAAGAAGTTCTAAAGATTCTAAAGACTTGAAGTTATAAAGACCCAAGGCTCCAAGAAAAGGTTCTCACAACCAAGTGTTGAAGACTCTGAAGACGCGGTTCTGAAGACTTGAATTTCTGATGACCTTGTGTTATGTTCTCGCTTCTAAACTCATGCTCGAAAAATCCTCTGAAGTGCAAAAGGAAAGGAGATAACATTAACATGGTATAAATAGTACATGGTACACTCAACATTTCATTCCACTACCATGAAAGGACGGACACATTGCACGATCTTGTCCCCCACGTTATTTCTCAAGCTGCCAAATATTCTGGAAATCACAAGAGTACCCCTCAACGGATATATTATTTTATTGGCTATATAAAGGCTTGAAGACTAAGAGAGAAAGCTGCCAATCAACGAAATATCCACGCACAAAGCGTTGTCCATAGCTTTCATATTTTTAGTCATTGTTCTTAAAATATTTTACATATTCAGCTTGTGTAGAAGCAATATTCTTGTAAACAAAACTTATATTCAAATGATTGTTGATTTTCCTTAAGGGACCGGGTAGGTCTGTATCCTTAAGAAGTCTAAGACTTGCGAGTTTTAGAGGTTGTTCGTACCTTGCGGGTAGCTTGTGCATTATAATAATCAGGTTAATTATTGTTTGATATTCCTTAAGGGACCAGATAGGTCTGTATCTTTAAGAAGTCTAGAACTTGCGAGTCTTAAAGGTTGTTAGTCACTTGCGGGTAGCTTGTGCAAATTTTAATTAGTTTGGTTATAGTGAATTAAGGCATCGATTGAGTGAGGCGAAATCACCTTGGTGGGTGGACTAGACTAGCTTGATAATTTTAAAGTGAACTAGTATAAACATATAGTTTTCTTTACTTCCTGTTCTTACTTATTGTTATTATCAAGAGTGAAGGAAAAAGGATTTTAACTTAAAGGGGAATAATTTTAAAGAAAAGTTTTTGTTTTAAAAACCCAATTCAAGCCCCCCCTTTCTTGTGTTTTTCACACGTTCAATTGGCATCAGAATTCCGGTTCTGAGGAGATAAAAAGTTTGAATTTTTATCAACACTTAACAGTGTGTCGATATAGTATGTGTGAGAAACCAATGGCTACACCTACTTCCACTGTTGATAATAGGGATAATGATAGAGATCACTATAGTTTAAAACCTCTTATGCTTGATGGGAAGAAATTTGACTATTGAAAGGATAAATAGAAAGTTACTTTCTAGCATATGACTTGGATCTATGGGACTTGGTAGTTGATGGCTACACTCACCCAGTAGATGATAAAAAGGTCATAAGATTGCAAGAAGTGCAATGACAGAAGCACAAAAGAAAGTATGCAGAAATCACTACAAAAGCAAGAACCGTTCTTCTAAGTGTTATTTCATATAATGAATATGAGAAAATCATAGATAGAGAGACTGCAAAGTCTATCTTTGATTCTCTTCAAATGACGCATGAAGGCAATGCACAAGTAAAGGAAACAAAGGCTCTGGCCTTAATTCAAAAATATGAAGCCTTCAAGATGGAAGTCGACGAATCTGTGGAAACAATGTTTTCAAGATTTCAGACTCTTGTGGTAGGACTTAAGGTTCTGAATAAAGGTTACTCCACTACAGATCACATTAAAAAGATTATCAAAAGTCTGCCCGTCAAATGGAGACCAATGTTAACTGCTTTAAAATTGGCAAAGGATTTGAACAACACCTCTCTTGAGGAGTTGGTTAGCTCGTTAAGAATTCATGAAATAGAGCTTGAACAAGATGAACCTCAAAATAGGGTAAAATTAGTTTATATAAAGTCTACTTCTGAGAAAACCAAGGCTTATCAAGGTAAGGAAGAATTAGAAGAATCTGAAGAAGATTCTGACGATGATGAACTCTCTGAGATATCCAGAAGAATAAGTCAAATATGGAAGCACAGACAAAGAAAGTTCATAGGTCAACGAAGGATATATGGAAGAGGTGAATCCACTTCTGGTTAGAGGAATGCTTCTAGAAAAGAAGTTACTTGCTTTGAATGCAACGAGCTTGGACATTACAAAAATGATTGTCCAAAGCTCAAGAAAGACAAGAAGCCTAAAAAGGCTTACAAAGCTAAGAAGGGTCTCATGGAAACATGGAATGGTTTCGAATCAGAAGATGAAGATTCTGATGAAGAGCATGCAAACGAGGCACTCATGGCCAGAACTTGCACAAATGAAGAAACATCAGAAGACGAACTGACACTTGATAATGAGTCAGACTGTGATGACGACAAAGAGGTCATTTCTTCTTTATCTCGCTATGAACTTGAAATTGGTTTATCTGAATTAATAAAAAGGTATCAATCTCTTCTAAGTAAACACAAAATATTGAAAAATAATTTTGTAGCTACTTCTAAGAACACTATTATAGATGAGCAAAATATTTCTGACTTAAATGAAAAACTATTTGTTTTAGAAAAATCAAACATCGCTCTGAAAAGTAAAGTGTCTAGATTAGAAGAAGAGATTTTCTCTAACACGTTTGTTACTGATAAAGTAATCAGATATGATAAAGCTTTTCAACACTTCCTTTCTAAAAGCATAGATAGAAGCAAAATGGCTTCAATGATCTATGGTGTTAGTAGAAATGGAAGCAGGGGCTTGGGATATTCAGGACCATCAAAGAAAATTGATGAGACTCTGAATTTCAAACCAAAACCTCTTTCTAAACATTTCGTTCTTGCTGGCACATATTTAAAATGTCTAGAACAAGAAGGTTCTTATACTACTGTAGCACAAACATAGACACAAAAGGAAACTTCTAAATCAAAGTATCATGCACAAATTTCACATGATTATCCTGTTGCACAAAAGTCCAAAGGTGTTAGAACCTCTGGAACTTCTAACAAAAGAGGACCCAGAAAGTGGATACATAAGGATCAGATAATCTACATTGCAGATTTCCTTGATGGCGCCACTGAAACACTAGTCATGGTACCTGGATAGTGGATGCTCGCGACACATGACGACAAAAGGAATATGTTCCAAGATTTGGAACTTAAGTTTGGGGGCAGTCAGAATGGAAAGATCATTGGCTCTAGAAAAATTGGTAATGGTAAATTCCCTTCTATTAACAATGTTCTTTTAGTCGAGAATCTGATACATAACTTATTGTCAATCAATCAACTTAGTGAAAATAGTTATGACATCATTTTTAATCAAACATCTTATAAAGTTGTTAGTTAGAAGGATGGCTCAGTTGTGCTCAATGGCAAGAGGAAGAACAATATTTATAAAATAAGATTATCAGATTTGAAAAATCAAAATGTAAAATATCTTCTGACTATTCAATAAGAGCAATGGGTCTGGCATCGACGTCTGGGTCCTGTTAGCTTGAAAAAAATTTCTCAACCAAATAAACTTGGGTTATTTAGAGGCTTGCCCAATATGAAGTATACTTCATACTCCCTTTTAGAAGCTTGTCAGGAAGGAAAATTTTTAAAAACCTCTTTCATAGATTAAAATATTGTTTCTACTTATAGGCCATTAGAACTTATTCACATTGACTTATTTGGACCAGTGAAAACTGCTTCTGTCAATAGTAAGAAATATGGAGTTGTGATTGTTGATGATTATAGCAGATGGACATGGGTAAAACTCTTGAAACACAAGGATGAGTCATACTCTGTATTTGCTTCCTTCTGTTCCCAAGTGCAAAATGAAAAATATTGCAAAGTAGTCAGAGTTCAAAGTGATCATGGTGGAGAATTTAAAAATAAAGATTTTGAAAAACTTTTTGATTCAAATGGAATAGTACATGATTTTTCTTGTCCTAGAACTCCACAATAAAATGGGATTGTAGAAAGAAAAAATAGAACACTACAAGAAATGGCTCGCACCATGATTCAAGAAACTCAGAAGGCTAAGCATTTCTGGGCAGAAGAAGTGAATACAACATGTTATATTCAAAATAGAATCTCCATAAGACCTATTTTGATTAAGATACCTTATGAATTATGGAAGAATAGAAAGCCCAACATTTCTTATTTCCATCCATTTGGATGTACTTGTTATATGTTAAACACTAAAGAGAGTCTGGGTAAGTTAGATTCCAAGACACAAAAGTGTCTGCTATTAGGATACTCTAAATGCTCTAAAGGCTTCAGAATTTATAACACAGAACCATGAATCATGGAGGAATCAATCCATGTCAGATTTGATGATAAGCTTGACTATAAAAAGTCAAAGTCGTGTGAAAAGCTTGTAGATATAACCATATTATTCGCAGAACCAAAGGAGAAGATTCAAGAAGATAAAGAATCAGAAGCTCCTTCTTCTAATATTGTTGATAGTTATTATAATCAACCTCAACCAAGGAATAAAACAATCACATCCTCTCATCCTGAAGACCTTGTCCTTGGAAGTAAAGATGCTCCAGTCATAACAAGATCAACTCTCAAACCTTCTGATGAAGTGCTTCTGGGTTTAGTTTCTTCAATAGAACCTTCATCTATGGAAGAATCTCTTCTAGATAAAGATTGAATTATGGGTATGGAAGAAGAACTGAACTGTGATCGGTGGAAATAGAACTGACTGTTTTTAGCTGGTTTCGCGAAATGTCGCGGTAAGCAAGAGTCGCCGCCGTCTTTTATGTTCTCCAACATGGAAAGGACAAAAGCACAGCAAAATTCCTTATTCGAGAATGTTTCTCGGTTCGGGAGGTAGATTTATAGAAAGGGAAGGTGTTAGCACCCTTTCTATCCATGGTTATCCATGG
The DNA here is from genome assembly GCA_948472305.1 of Vicia faba. NCBI lineage: Eukaryota > Viridiplantae > Streptophyta > Magnoliopsida > Fabales > Fabaceae > Vicia > Vicia faba. The sequence continues at coordinate 1,521,796,924 of OX451735.1, read as the reverse complement.
GCTCTTAGGTACTTGCTCTTATGTTTTCAAAAATTGTTTGCTTTTCAAGTGTGTGTGGGTTTTGAAAAAGTTTCATTTGAAAGATTTCTAAGTAACTCTTGTGTCTGTCCTCAAGAGTGTATGTAAAATTTGTTTGAAAACTTTTAGAAAGTGTAGGTGTGAAAAGTATTTTTGTTTGTTTTGAAAAAGAGCAAGTACCCAGGAGATCTACCTACTCTAAGGAATTAAGCTGTGTAAGAGTCCTTTAGATAGTGCTATCCCACCATTGAGAGGTAGGTAGCACCGTCGTTGGAGGTGTTCGGGTCAATTCGATTATAAGGGACATTGTGGTCACCGAAGCAATGGTAGGACACCTTAGAAGTAACCCTAATGTCCTAGATCCTTTGTATCCGAGGCAAACGTTTCGAGGCGATTGGATCTTTAGACAGGAGGGCGGCCTCTAAGACACCCTATACTTGATGACCACATTCGAGGCAACCAGTGAGGCGTACCCTAAGAGTGGCATGTGCTTGTGTGTTGTTTTCATGTTATGCTTATCTTGTACATGTTATTTGTGAGCTACGGATTGGTTTTATTTGTCATACATTCTTGCAGGCATAATTAACAGTTAGGGATGCGGAAAGTAAATTGCGGAAAGATAAATCTAACTATTACAAGGCGCGGGTCTATACATCGCCAAAAACAATAACCCGTTTGAAAAAATAAACTGCGAGAAAATAAATAAAGCAATAAAAGAGGTCCTAATTAACTATTACATTTCCAGAAGCAGTTACATAAATATAATGAAAATAAATTAAAGCACGAGAGAATCGAACCGGGACGTCTTAGGGTGTTGACCCTTTTTTTAAGAAAGAATTGAATTTTTGTCCTTTTTTTGTAATTAATGAAATTAAAACTAATAACTAATTAATTAATTAATTAATTAATTAAGAAAATGATATTTTTGTGTTTTTGTGTTTTTAATGAAAATAAAGAGAAAATAAATAGAAATTAAAAGTTAGCAAAAACCTAATTCTAAATTGTTTTTATTTATTGTAAAAAAGTATTAAAGTTAATTAATTAAGCTAATTTAATTTAATTTACATTTATTTACAAAATAAGTTAATAAATAATAAAATGTTTTTTTTTGTTTTTTCTGAATTTTATGGGAAAAATTAGTTTGTTAGGTTAATTAACAATAATGATAATAATTAAAAAGGAAATTATAAGGGAAAGAAAAATAAAAAAGTAACAAAACCATGGGGGGTTTGGGCCTTTTTTGGAGGTGTTGATTGCAATTTTTTGGCCCATTATCTCAAGCCTTGTTGACTTTTTGCAGTTGGCTGCGTGTGCTTTGACCAAGATGTATGGTGGTCATCCTCCCTTGGCCTTTGGATCTGGGTTTGAGGCCACTTGGCGCCCTTCTGGATGAGGCGTATGGTGAGATGCTTTGTATTGCCTGCATAGGATCATATGAAGCAAAATATGAAATAATTATTTGGGGGACCTGGGATTCGAACCCAGGTCCCAAGGGAATATGCTTGCACGCCTTGACCATCTGAGCTGTGTGTTCAATTGGAATAATAATAATAATAAGTTAATATTATATGTAAATAAAGCAATATCCTGGAAATAAAACAAAAATGCGCGCGCTTGATTTAAATAAGCCAGTAGCATGTCACCACGTCACTGTCTTCTTTGTTTTGCCTGTAAAAAGAAAACAATTAGCGGGGGTTTTTAACCCCCACAATATGGAATGGCAGAAAATAGCGAATAGGTCTCTATGCAAGATAAATTGAGCGCGAGGATAGTTTTGTGTTTGTCTCGTCGAGCCGGTTTCAACCATGGGCGTCATTGGTTCTGATTTTACTCGTGCTGTAAAGCCCTAAATTGAGAGCTCTGAAACCCTAAAAATTGTCAATGGTAGATTACGTTTCAGGGCACCATAATCAAATTGAATTGTACCAAAAGCTTCGTATGGTCCCTCTGAACACAAAACAAAACACAAAATACGTTAATGATGCATGAATCAAAGGATGCGTTTATGGAAAAAATTTCAAACTGTGAAACTGTTATCTCAGGATTCCTGGAGTGTTAGGGCTTGATTTCGATTGCAATAGGTTCCTGGGAAGGCTAACAATGTGTTTGGATCAAGAAAACACTTTGAATCGTGCTGAAAGGTGGATTTCAGTTTTCAAATTTCTTTGGAATTTTTGGAATTGGTTTGGCCGCTTGAGGGATGTTCAGGTCCTGAATGCTATATGGCTTGCTTGCATATGTATGTATCAATGAGAATTAAGTCACATTAGGAGCCTTAAACTTGTGCCATTATGTTTTGGATTTTGTTTGACCACCATTGAAGAACATTCCTTTCTTGGTCCAACAACCATGATTTTGTGTACAAAAATAGCTTGCACGAATTTGGCAGCTAGCAAATGCTTCATGAAGGCTATTCAAACCACAAGATACCATTTAATTAACTTTTTTGATTTTATTTAAATTATTATGGATTAAAATGAATTAAATCCACAAAAATTAAATAAAAATGAAAAAAATAAAGATATGGTCTTGAAATTAATCATGGGACACGTGTATGGCATGGCAAGGATGAATCAAGTGGAAGAAAGTAGGCCCTTTTGTCAAAAATTGAAGTTTCAAGGATAGTTGACTTTTGCCATTTCACAAAAATTTCCCAACTTCTCCAATGCATATCTTGCTCAATTTTGATCATATGAACATGTTCTTGGACATTTTGGAAAGGTCTTGAAGTCCTCTAACAAATGCCTTTGGTCCCATGTCATTTTGATTTACCAATCTCAAGTTATGGTCTTTGACTTAAAATGCCTTTTTGTTGACTTTTGAAAATGACCTATAATGTTGAAATTGATAACTTTTTGTGAGAGCATTTCTTGGACTTGGAATGTGAAGATGAGTTGTAGTAAATGTCATCCCATTCAAAATGAGCATTGGATGGGATTTTTCTGATGAACCATGAAAAAGTTATGCCTTGGTCAAGTTACAGTTGACTTTTCAACTGTCCAAAAATGGAAACTTTTGCATCTTGATGATTTTTGAGCCATTCTTGTGGAATCATGATCAAGACTTGATCAAATGATGATTGTGGATTCAAAATGAGATGTTGACCAAAAATTTTGACTTTTGACTGCCAAATGACCATTTTGCCCCTACAGTTGATTGTGAAGCAATTAGGGTTTTTGACTGTGCAACTTGACCTTGTGAGCCTTGAAACTTGGCATGTAGATGCTTGACAATGTTTATAGGCATGTGGGACTTGATTGAGCCCTTGAAAACCTCAACTTCCTTGCAAGAACCAAAACCCTAATTTGACTGGCTTAGGAGGGTGTTTGAACTGTGCAACCCTTGAGTAGACTTGAGCAAATTGAGATGATGCTTGTCAAAATTTGAAGAATATGGGAGGGAAAATTTTGGGGTACAACATGAACCAATTCTCAAATAATGATGCATGGGATCTTGTTCAGACACCTAAAGGTGTCCACGTCATCAGAACCAGATGGGTGTTCAGAAACAAGCTCAATGAGAAGGGTGAAGTTGTCAGAAATAAAGCACGACTAGTTGCACAAGATTATAGCCAACAACAAGGGATAGTCTATACATAAACCTTTGCATCAGTTGCTAGTTTAAAAGCTATTCTATTGTTAGTTTCTTTTTCTGACAATCATAACATTATCCTTTATCATATGGATATTAAGAGTGCATTTCTGAATGGTTATATTTAAGAAGAAATGTATTACAAGCAACCTCCTAGCTTTGAAAACTGAGAAATCAGACTTTGTTTTTAAACTAAAGAAATCTCTTTATGGCTTGAAACAAGCTCTCAGAGCTTGGTATGACAGATTGAGTAATTTTCTTCTAGAAAATAAATTTACCAGAGGAAAGGTTGGCACCATACTCTTTTGCAAAACTTTCAAAAATGATATTCTAATTGTTAAAATTTATGTTTATGATATTATTTTTGGTCTTGCTAATCCATCCCTCTGCGGGGAATTCTCTAAGCTAATGAAGGCTGAGTTTGAAATGATCATGATGGGAGAACTGAAGTTCTTTATGGGAATCTAGATTGATCAAAAACCAGAGGCTACTTACATACATCAAAGTAAGTACACCAAAGAACTTTTGAAGAAATTTAACATGACATACTACATTGTAGCAAAGACTCCAATGCATCCAATATTTATTTGGAAAAGGAAGAGGCAAGTGGAAAGGTTTTTCATAAGCTCTATCGTGGTGTGATAGGCTCTCTTCTATATCTGACTGCATCTAGACCTGATATCTTATTCAATGTTCATCTTTGCGCTAGATTCCAATATGATCCTAGAGAATCTCATTTAACTTTTGTTAAGAGTATTCTCTTTCTGGTTTCTATGATGTAAACTACGCTAAAGATCAGCTAGAAAGGAAGAGTACTTCCGGAAACTATTAGTTTCTAGGAAAGAATCTGATCTCATGGTCAAGCAAGAGGAAATCAAAAAATGCTCTTTCAATAACAGAAGCAAAGTACATTTCAATAGCACTGTGCAGTACTCAGATGTTATGGATGAAGAATCAACTAGAAGATTATCAAATTTATAAGAGTAACATTCCTATCTTATGTGACAATACCGCTGCTATTTTCTTAAGTAAGAATCATATCCTACACTCTAGGGCTAAACACGTAGAAATCAAACATCATTTTATTAGAGACTATGTTCAAAAAGAGATCCTATCTTTGAAATTCATAGATACATACCATCAATGGGCTGATATTTTTATAAAACCCTTAGTTGAAGATATATTTCTTTTTATTCTAAAGAATTTGAAAATGGATTTATGTCCAGAGTAAGATATCATTAGAATCAAACGTGTTTTAGTCGTAGTTTGAAGGGATAAAATTCCGAGTTAAACAAAAGACTTCTAATTTGTTTTATCTCATTCGTCAGAAGATGTTTCGATCAGAAATGTTACTGATCAGATGGAAATCTTTGTGGTTTTCCATATGCTGAGAATATCAAACGCATTGCTTAAATAGACTTATTGTCTACCACACTCTACCTAGGTCATGCACGAGCAGTTATTTTTCTTGAAATTGATTAATCATGATTACATTTATTTAACTACTCATTCTCACTATGTCTTTGGAACAGTCGTTTCATGTCTTACCCCCATGCCTTTATCTGATATTCCTTGTCATATTCTTATTAAATGTTTTCGTGTTCTCTCATCTTAACGTTTGATCTACTTCTCTTTTTATTTCCTTATTTTAGCAGTCCATGGCGTCATTTGAGTGTTTCAATTGTCTTATCTCGTGAACTGCTTGACTGACTATTTATATCTCCTCCCATCTATATTTATTTATCAAGTCCTAATCCTTGTATCATCTTCTACCATCTCTTCTCTTCAAGCTTGTCTGGACATCATGGCTGTTAGAACCTTTCAAGGAGATGAAAATCTTCTCGAGGTAATCAAAGAGAAAAGACTCAACTATGTGTCTGAAGATGGTTTCATCAACGGGTTTATAGAAAACCAAGGATGGTCTGGGTATGAAACATTGCTTAGAGGTCTTATTTATCCTAACCTCTTAAAGAACTTATGGCTTCATGTTCCTGTCATTCCTCATGAAAACGCCATTCATTCTTACATCTTTGGCATTTCGATTACCATCACTCGCTCCTTCATTGATGAAGCCATCCAGAGTCCACCTTTACCCAACTCTTACATGAATGTTGACATGTTTCCAAATGTTCCTAACTCTTCATTTAGATATGATCCCCTTAATTCAGATCATTTGAAACCACTTGCAAAAATATGGTTTCAGTTCTTGTTGAAAAATCTTCATCCCAAAGGAGAAGATCTTGATAAAGTTTTTCCTAAGGATATATGTCTTCTTTAATGCCTTCGCAAGAATATTCCAATTCATCTTTCGGCAATAATATTAAATCATATGAAGCTATTAATCATAGAATCCAGGAACTCTCAAAAATCATTTATTTTGTATGAACGTGTATTGTCTGAATTGTTTGAGTCAGCGGGTATAATTGAAATTGTTCAAAGAACTCCGTTCATCAAAGGAAATGATCTATTTGATGAGAGTTGTGATGTATTTGAAGTTTAGATAGCTTTCCTTGTCTGTGTTTCTTCTTCTGTTTTAATCTCCTTCGAATATCAATGAAACTTCTTATCTTTTCTTGTTATTTCTTATGGTTTTTATGTTTTTCCCACATAATTACCTTTTTTGATTATGACAAAAAGGGGGAGTAATTAAATGGACATAATTTTGATTTAAATAATAAAGTTCTAGTAAATTTTCTCTGAAAAGAGATGCTTACATTCTAACCCAGGTAAACTTCTGTTTCTGTTAGAATTGTTTTTCTTTTTCAGGAAATGAGAACTCTGATTAAAGAAGATCAGAAAATACCATCAAGACTTATGTCTAACTCTGAAGATATGTTTTAAAAATCTGGAAGCTGTCTTAGTGACATTAAAGTTTAAAGTATTTCAAATTTGATTTCATTCTCATTGGTATCTAAAGTCAAGATTCAATAAGAATAATTTCAAAGAAATCAAAATCTCAATTGTTCTATTGGCATCAAGATCTTAATTTTTCCATTGGCATCCAGAGTCAATACTAAGATCTCGATATCTGATCTATTGGAACCAGGGGAGTTTTACTCAAATGGTTCAGAGTTAGGATATTCGATCTTCATCAAGTCATTGACTCGGGGGGAGTATCATAAAAAGTATAAGTATTCCTTACCTTTCTATTTTCACTTTTTCGGATTGTATGAACAAAATCATGTCATCAAAATACATAGTTTTGTCATCACCAAAAAGGGGGAGATTGTAAGAACAAGATTTGGTTCTGCAATATTATCTATGAGCTTTGATGATAATAAATGAGTATGTTTGTATGAACAATTTTGATACTCTAATGTTTGATATTGTTGAGTATTTAACAAACAGGTTCTGCTTTTAATGGATGGCGTGACCAAGACATTAGAAGAGAATTAGTTCCGCTGCTGCGCTACACAATTTATGTTGAACAGTAGCAAGACACTCCATAAAGCCCTGAAGTATAAGCTCTGTTGTTTGTCTAAAAAAACAAGTCAAAAGATCTGAACACATAAGTTGATACTTAAGTCCGGATGCTGAAGACTCATGTTTTTGAAGACAACATGTTCTAAAGAAACAGTCAGAAGATCTGAAGACAAAAGTTTCTACTCTAGTCCATATGTTAAAGACTCAAGTTTCTAAAGACCCAAGGTTCTAAACATAAGGGTTCTAAAGACCAAGTGATGAAGACTCTAAAGACAAAAGTTCTAAATATTTTAAAGACTTGAAGTTCTAAAGACCCAAGGCTCCAAGAAAATATTCTCACAACCATGTGTTGAAGACTCTGAAGAAATTTAAGGGATCAGGTAGGTCTGTATCCTTAAGAAGTCTAAGACTTGCAAGTTTTAGAGGTTGTTAGTCACTTACGGGTAGCTTGTGCATTGTAATAATCAGATTGATTATTGTTTGATATTACTTAAGATATCGGGTAGGTCTGTATCCTTAAGAAGTCTAGGACTTGCGGGTCTTAGAGGTTGTTAGTCACTTATCGGTAGCTTGTGTAAATTGTAATCAATTTGGTTATAGTGAATTAAATCCTCGATTGAGTGAAGGGTAATCACCTTGGCGGATGGACTAGACTAGCTTGATAATTTTCAAGTGAACTAGTATAAACATACAATGTTCTTTACTTACTGTTCTTGCTTATTGTTATTATTAAGAGTGAAGGAAAAATGATTTTAACTTAAAGGGGAATATTTTTAAAGAAAAGTTTTTGTTTTAAAAACCCAATTCAAATCCCCCGTTTTCTTGTGTTTTTCACACCTTCACTTAAATATTTATTTGAGTAGAAAATTATTTATTTATCTAAGACTTTTTTTGTCTAACCCTTTTTTTGTTCATATCAGAAACAAATGCAAGCAAAAGCCATAGAGAATATCCTGAACCTATCATTTGTTGGGAGAAAAGAGTTTCCCAATATTTGATATTGCCCATAATATATCAAGGAATTGAAGATCTAACATATGATCTTCATGGACAATTATTTTTTTATGTAAAAAAAGTAGTATTCTCGGTAAATATTGTAGTTTGTAAAAAAATTATTTTATTAATGTTCAGTGTAAATAACGTAACATGTTTTATTAAAAAAACTAATAACCCCTTGGTTTTCTTGATAAACCAAGATAAAAAAGGTGCTAGTTTTTGTAAATAATAAAAGTGCAGGAGCTGGGGTTCAAACCCATGCGCTAATAAAATTATACCTCAGTGTTTTAAACACCAAGGTGATAAATATTTACTTTTTATGATGACCTTATTTACCTCCCTTCTAATGACGAGGTAAAACACATTTCGCGTCTGATGTTAGATGTGTTATTTGTAGTAGTGTCAATAGGTGTCTTACACTAAAACCCAATTTCTGCATAAAAATATGTTGCATGTGTTGACACATCTGTTCTATGAATCGACACATGTGGATCAATAATAAAGCTTTTAGGCTATGTAACTATGTGTCGACACGTTCTTCATTTCCAGTCGACACATGTCATTAAGAAAGCTCTAATGTGTCTACACATACGTGTTTCGTGTCGATACATGTACTGTTGTGTTAAAGCCTGTAGCGTCTGTAATTTTGTGTTGACACAATGATCTCATATAGGTCGACACACGTCATTACATGTGTTGACATATAAGTTACTTGTGTTAATAGATGTGCTAGAATTTCTTAAATTTTTTTTTCCTTTTCAAACTTCTAGGTTTCTCTTTTGCTTCTAACTTGCACATCTATATATACCTCATTCTTACATCATGTTCACCTTGATGAAACTATAAACACATACAAAATTTCTCATCATCTTCAACCTTGCATCTATGTATACACACAAACAACGTACACATAATCATTCATTGTTTGGGTGCCATCTAGACTTGGTTGATAACGTTCAATTTAGATTAGTTGTAACTTAAATTTGGGTTGAGAACTTAGGGGTTTCATCTAGAAAAATCAAGTGTTTTTCCTCCAAGATCATTGTGTATTTTGGGGTTATTTCAAAAAGAAAATTGAGTTGAGGTTTTCCTTCAAGATCATTAAGATTTAAAGGTTTTGGGAAAGATTACGCAATTATCGATTTTACTGAGTGAAAAGCCTTGAAGATGGTGGGTTTTACAAAGGAGTAGTGTCAGACAGTGAATCACACTGGTAAATCTTGGGATTATGGTAACAAGCAATTGGATTCAATTGAGTGAAAGCTTTAAAGATGTTGATTCTTGCAAAGGAGTAGTGTGAGACGGTGAATAAATTGACGTTAACGGCCTACTTGGTCGAGCACAAGATCAAGGGAAGAGACATTGCAAGGAACAACAATAAACTTAGGATTTGTATATTTGGATTTCTTTAATTCTCTTGTAAAACGATATATTTGCATAGTAAGAAATTTATCTCACTTCCAAACGAAACTGTGGAGAGACGAAGCCATAGCGATGACGATTGGTGAACTTCCTAAAATAATCTTGGTGTCGTTCTCTCTCTCTATCTCTCTCTCTCTCTATCTATCTATCTATCTATCTATCTATCTCTCTCTCTCTCTCTCTCTCTCTATCTCTCTCTCTCTCTCTATATATATATATATATATATATTATTTACATTTTAAAAGTAATTTGTTAAACTCTTTGATTGTGCAATTAATTCATATAGACAAAAAAAATTATTGTTGAATTGCCTTGTTAACTACCTTAAAATATATTATATTGTAAGAGGTATTTCATATCAACAAAGTTCAAAGGAAAATCTAAAAAATTAAAAGTGCAGCAAGTGTTTGATAAATTGTTTCACTTAGTTTTACCAATTGCACACTAAGTTTTCGATAAATTATTTCACTTAGTTTTTATCATTTGTTTCATTAGATATTGGTTGACCTTGTAATTATAAAATAATTAATTTAGAGTTTATCTTATTGAGATCTTATTATCATCATTTAATTGAGTTTGATATATTGCACATAACTTAGCCTCCTATAACCGGATCAATTTAGACAACTTATGATATAGGATACGACTTCCGCTTGCCATAGTTTTTGCTTAATTTTGAAAATAATTTTTTATTAAAAATTTTCTACGGGGATATATTAATCCCCCTCTAGATAGTTGCATTCCTCTAATACGTGGTATCATATAATGGCTACCAAACCTAAATGGACATAAAATAGAGCGCTTATATTCACTGGTGAGAATTATGGTTATTAGAAAGCTTGTATGTGTATTCATTTAAATTCTTATGATAAGGGTTTAGCTGGGAATTTCAACGCTCAAGTTTGATTAATGAGTTTGAAGTTAATTTTAAAACAAATTGGAGATAATTAAAGTTTGTTTTCGACAAGAATAATGAACTAGAAAAATGGTACGCATTGGCGAAATGGTACAAGGTCGAGACTTAGCGTTTTGAGGATGTTTTGAAGCGTGTTTGATTGAGATATTTGAAATGAGGCTGATAACTGAACTTTGACCTTATCCATTATTTTTGAAAAGTGACGCGCGGAGACATGCAAAGGGTAGAACACATACAAGTGAAAACGTGCCCTCTTCTGAAGAGAAGACCGTTCATGCCGAAATTAATATAAATATGAATTTTTAGTGTTAGGATTCATTGTGTTCGATATTGTACAAATTACTCATATTTACTCAAAGTACCAAAGTGTTATCGAGAAACGAGTTTCTGAGAAATGTACACATGAAGCACCATATTTACTTTTAATGTCAATTTATTTTCATTAAAGTCATTTACATTCCTTTTTAATTCCAGTCAATATTTCTCTATCTTCCTGTCATTTTCATAAATCTTTCATTACCATTTTCAAATTCACATTTACTTTCGAAGAAGTCAATATACAAAAAAGTTAAACAAAACCTATACACTATCTTCCTAGGATCAATCTAGTCGATCCTGCAAGTAACCATAGGCATTAGATTTTGGAAGACTAGCGCTTGTTTACAAAATTTCACAGTAAACATATGGGTGTGTGGGATGTTTTTGTCAACGCTCCAACGGAAATTTCCGTATCCCTAGATGGTGTCACCACACCCAAATTGGAAGCACAATGGAGTTATAATGATAATAAAATATTGGGTTACGAATGGAAATCACGAAAATTTCTCATATCTTCTCTTGGTGTTGTTGAATTTTTATCGTGTTTCCCATTGTGAAACCACTAAAGCTATGTGGGACGCATTACAGGTTGCCCATGAGGGAACCAATGAAGTCAAAAAAGATAGAATTAATACACTAAATCAAGAGTTTGAACTCTTTTGCATGAAGCATGGTGAAACCATTACCGAATGCAAAAGAGGTTCACTCATCTCATTAATCGTTTGAATGCACTTGGGAAATGGGTTTCCAATGAAATTGCTACTAATAAATTTTTGAGGTGTCTTAATAGGGAATGACAACCAAAGGTCACCATGATCAAATAAATCAACAATCTTACAATATTTTACCTCACTACATTGTTTGGTAATCTTGAAGAACACGAGCAAGAACTCACTTGCTTAGAAAAACATGAGAAAAAACATGAGAAGAAGCTAAAGAAAGATAAAGGAAAGGATAAGGAGGTAGAAAATAAGTCTTTTTCTCTAAAGGCCAGCTTGTTCTTTTGGTTAATTCAATACTTAAGCTTTTTCATGGGAAACTTAAGTCTAGATGGTCTGGCCCATTCATATAAATTAAGATTTATCCTCATGGGGATGTTGACTTATTGAATGAAAAAAACAAGTGAAGAATTTAAAGTGAATGGACAAATAGTCAAAGCCTATCTTGATGAATCCTTGCATAACACAAGGGTCACTATGGATTTGCATGAATCTTCTTGATATTTATTGTAGTCAGGCTATAAGACTATAAAATAGCGCTATTGGGAGGCAGCTCAGTGTAAATTTTATTTTTTTTATTTTGTTTAAATTTTTAGATGATTTGATTGATGATATAAAGGTGAGAAGAGTCAGTGATAAGTTAACTCGTGACTACTAGATAATGGTTAATCATGAAAAAAGGAACAATTATTGTCACTTGGAATCCAAACAAAATCATAAAAGAGGTAGTTTTTGATGCACGCAAATAAGACCAAATTAAGATTGGAGAGAGAAAGGAAGCCACACACGCGTAGATAGGTAGTAGCCATGTGTGTGACGTTATCACGGGGCAACCCCATTTAATAGTTGTCTCACGCTTATGATTTTGTGAGTGACTACATGTAACCTCTCCATTATCTTAAACTAGTTACACACTCTCACTTGGAAGTTTTGGATTTCTCTCTCTCATACTTTACCCTTCATTTCCTCTCTCTATTTCTTTTTTAAAAACCATTCTACCAACTTCAATCACATCTCAACTTCCCAACTTCTACAAACCTCCACTCATCTTCCTTAAAATCGTCCTTAAAAAGAAAACATCATCAAGTCTCCATTTTTCCCATTTTTGAAAATACTTTCATCCCCAAATCCTTTTCACTCAAACCCTAACCCTAATCATGAAGCCATCTTACTCTCTAGGCCATTACAAAACATGTGGTCTCAAAAATGCCACACCAAAAATTAATTTATCTGTAGATAAGGGATCCGACAGTGAAACATTTCGTTGTACCCTAAAATTTTCCCTCCCATTTTTCCTCAAGGCATTCTTTCAAGGCTGCTTAAATACTCAAGAATCTCAAGGGATGACCAGTCAAATTCTCCTCCTAAGCCACAGGTCTACAACTAGGGTTTTGATTTTCTCAATGAAATTTGGGTTACAAAGGCCTCAAGTGGTTCCCATGGTTCATCATAGGTCTTCAATAATGACCATGTAAAGTTTCAAGTCTTACATCACAAGTTTGCTCAGTCAATGGCTCAGTTGATTGAAAATAAATTATATGGGGTAAAAAGTCAACTATGGTCAACATACAGTAAAACTTCAAGTTTTTTTGTCAACATCAACATTTTGAAATGATATTCATCATTTTATCAAGGTATGGTCATGATTCCACAAGAGAAGGTCTCAAATCATCAAAAATCAAGAATTGTCAAATTAGAGTTTCCTTAGGAGAAGTCAACCGAACTTTGACCAAGCATAACTTTCACATGCTTTATCAAATTTTCCCTAACTAAAGCCCATTTAGAAGAAAATTCAATTCTCTACAACTTTATATTTTTGCTTAAGTCCAAAAATGCTTCGTTGGAAAGATATGAGCTAATACATTATAGGTCATTTTCAAAAGTCAACAAAAAGACACTTTTTGTCAAGGCAACTTACATCAAGATAATGTTCCCAAATGTAAAAATAATAAAAAGAGAAATTGTAGAGGACATCTTGAGCTTTCCAAAAAGTCCAGGATCACCTTGAAAAGATTAAAATTGAGCAAGTTATAAGTTGCACAAAGTTGGGAAATTTTAAGGAAATGCATAAAATGCAAAATGAACAAATTTGAAATTTTGAACTTGTGGGCCTATTTGTTGATATTCAAACAGATCCATGACCTTATGAGAGACTCTTAAATCCACTCACACATTTTCCCTATATTTTCTCATCATTTTATTTATTTATTTTTATTCAAATAAACTCAAAATAAATAAATAAAATAGAAAATAAATGGGCCAAGCATGTGATAAGCCATTTTCCAGGGCCATGTAGCTCATTACAGCATGTAAAGCTTACCAAATTCGTGCAAAGGTGAATATGGCAAGAAATATTGCAAGTTTGGAAATATTTCAAAGTTTTGATATTGTTTGATGAGAGCCTTCATGGCTTGATTCATTGCTATGTTTAGAAATCCATTCACTCACTCTATATAATGCAAGCAAGGTAGATCAAAAAGGACACGAAAATCATTGCACAAAAAACCTCCATAAATTCCATAAAATTTCAAAAGAAGTGTGAAATATGAAACCTAAGTTCCAGCCCTTCTCAATCGCAACTAAGCCTTGAAACCATCTCCTGGACGCTCATAAGGTAGGTAACGGTAAGTTTCAACGGTTCCCCAAGCCTGAATCGTGATATCTCTCTTTTCCGTTTTACATTTTGTTCATCATTCATATTCTAAAAATTGTGTGTTGTTGTTTATTACTAACATCATATATCATCATAATTTGTTGTTTAGAATAGGTCTGGATCAAAAGCATGAGGTTTTAACGTCAAAACTGTGTTTTTCCATGGTTAGGGAAAAACACTTTTGTGTTCTCGTATCCCTATTTCTAGGCTACCTCAGACAAAATGGACATCACCATTGGATTCGCAGCATGCCTTTTAGGGGGGTTAGGGTTAATTTGGGGCTTTGGTTCTCTTTTTTTTGCAGGTTTTGAATTTTTGGCCTCCGGAGAAGAAAGAGTTCACCACCTGAAAGGTGGTCTGACTCGCCTGAGAATCGCGTGGCACATTGGAGCAGTTTGATTGGTTGATTCAAATGATAATGGCCCACTTGAGCGCGCGTATTTGGCTTATCTGGCATTAGCACGTGTTTTACATTATATTTGTTTTTGCTTGTTTCCTATAGTGGATATATAGCCACCCCAGTGGCAGCGTGTGTGTTCTTAAGGAATTCCTATGCTTGGTCGTGGGTTCGAGCCAAGCATGGGATCTTTTTTCATTTGTTTCATTTTCATTACAAATCCGGTGCAAGCGAGTTTACAACGAGCATGGTAGACATAAGGTTTTGACCTTCAGATCTTAAAAGTTTCAGATCCAACGCTTCCGATGAAATCCCCATGGTGAACCCCAGTGAACCAAAAGCCATGTTGGACCCAGTGCAAGCTCTTTGACTCATTTGTTTTAGGCTTGTCTTTTCTTTTCTTTCCACACCCTCCAATACGCTTTGCAGCACTGGCCCATAATCTTTTTTTTATTGTTTGTTTTAATTTAATTCTTCTTCTAATAACTTTTTTTTAATAAAATCATAAAATCAAAAAGAGATTAGATTTAGGTTTTCTTGATTAAATTAATTTTCAAAAATAAAATTAATTAATTTTATCACTTTGTTTTTTTAATTAAAATTAGGTCCCATAATTAAATCATTTTTCTAAATAAAAATAACAAAAAAACTTTTTTCTTTCTAATCTTAGAATTTTGTTGGGTTTTCTAGATACCTTTTTCCTCTTCAATCTCCGCGCGTTTATATATAATTTCGCATTATTATTTTTCACAATTTTTGTAATTGCCCTTATTTTGTAATAGATAATTAGGACCCTTTATACTTTCCTTCCCCAATTTTTTGGTTTGTATTCCCCCCATTCCCGAAGTGATGTAATAGCGTAGTTTACTTCCCGTACTTTTATTTTCTGCCCTTATGTATATATATATATATATATATATATATATATATATATATATATATATATATATATATATATATATATATATATATATATATATATATATATATATATATATATATATATATATATATATATATATATATATATATATATATATATATATATATATATATATATATATATAATTGCTAGATTAAATAGGCGTGCATGACAAGATTTAAAATAAACGGTAGAAAACCTAACATCTAAGATAAACATAACTGAAACACAACATACTTCGCACACACGCACCTCTAAGATACCCCCACTTGTTTCCTTCAGAAAATAACAGTCACGTCTCTCGAACGTGAGAAATTTTAGAAAAAACCCTTTGGTTAAAAGATCAAGTCCCTCGATGACCCTTCGATGCTGCTGTTGGCTCCTAAATTCAACACCTACTATATATTAGCCTTATAGGCCAAATATAGAACAAATAAAGCCAAGCTGGAAAGTATTTTGACGGATGGAAAAAACTTAGAGAAAATATCTGAGTGACACATTGGTTTTCGACCAGGCATCACCACCAAGATTTTGACTAAGAAGGTCCTATGACCTTCGACTAGAAGAACATACCTTCGTGTCAATACCAAAGACGAAGGGTATTTGAATTTGAATTGTTGGAGGGAAAGACGATTTCGCCAACAGTTAAAGGAAAGCGACGTGGCTGGAAGATAGAGGTCGAGGGACATGTAGAGGACACTTGTCTTCATCTTAGAGCAGAGCCACCCCTCGACGGTTACGTAGTTTTAGTATAAAATAGGAAGTCTGTGTAGTTTTTCCGGGGTGTTCAACCTATTGTGCTAGTTACTCAAATATTGTTCAAGTACCCGCTGTGTGTGAAAGGATAAACTGAGAAATGTACGTTAGAAATACCACTTTTCATTAATAAAGTCTTTTTTACATTTCTTTGATCTTATTTTGCAAAGTTACTTTTCCTGCATCTTTACCTGCATTTCTATTAACTTTCCTACTTTCCAAAACCCCAAGCATATTATCTTTGGTCGAACGTGCATTCTTCCTAGATATCTATTTTTACATCAAACCAACATAAAAATTAGCATATTTTCTGGGATCAATCTGATTGATCCCACGAGTAACCAAAAGGACTTTCATTTTTTGGAGGATTTGCGGTTGTTTACCAAAAACCACGGTAAACAAATTGGCACACCTGGTGGGACGTTGCTAGTTTTTATCGTCTATTTGTTCATGTTATTGCGTTCCTTTTATAAGTATACAGCGTTACATGTTATTAAGAAGTGGTAGAATAACCAAGAGAAATAGTGTAAGTAGAATGGCTAATGAGCCAAATCATGGAGAAATACCTCCACCAAATACTACTGGAACAACGGTTATGACTACCGTTGGCGAAAATATTTCAGCTGTTGTTGGTTCATTACCAACGTTAATCACAAATCAAATGGGACCCTTACTTTTGTATATCGGTCCTAGGGGTCCATTAGGAACACCCCCACCAAGGGAAAATCCAGAATCTCGACCATACATTCCCCTAGGATTCTCGACAACCTGGATGGGTCGAGAATAGCCATATGGCATGCTAACCACTGAAATGGCTAGCCTTATGAATGTTGCGTCTACTTTTTCAAAAACTTTGGTGAGTGCATTATCGCCATTACAGGGATCTGGAACGAGTATGGCAAATTTGGGTAGAAACCAGATTTTAGGAGGACCATCAAATGCAATACCAAGCCTCACAAATGCTTCTACTGCAATTTTGAGGCAACAAATGGACGAAAGCAACCATGATATGGTGCAAATGTTGGCACAAACTTTAAGTACAGTGCTGAACCCCCTAATTCAAAATACTACCCAGTTGAATCAACAAATGGCAGCGCAAATGACGCGCATGGATGAATTCTTTGGGGTACCCCAAATTATTCGACAACCCCAAAGAGTTCCAATAAGAGTAAACCAAGGGGTAATTGTGGAAGAGGATTTGACTATTAATCAAAATCCTCAGATATCTAGAGTAGAAATAGAACAACCTAGGGTCGAAATACCTCGAAATCCCCCACCAATCCCTAGAGAAATCGATCAAGGAGTGATTATTGTGAATAGGAACCAAAATGCTAATGAATTAATACAGCAAGTTCGACACCAAAATTATGGAACAGACAATAATCTGACTGCCATGATCGAAAGGATTATGATTCAGAATGGGATGAACGTTGGTTTTCACAAACCAAACTTCACATCCCCATTGTCAGAATATGTTCTACAAACAAACTTACCCCCTAGGGGAAAAGTCCCCAAGTTTACCAAATTTTCAGGGGATACCACATAATCTACTGTCGAACATGTGGAGAGATATTTGATAGAGGCTGGGGAAATAGCAAACAACGAAAACCTTAAGATTAAATATTTCCTAAGTTATCTAACAAAGAATGCTTTTACTTGGTTCACTACCCTCCCAGCCAATTCGATCCACAATTGGAATCAATTGGAAAGATTGTTCCATGAACAATTTTACATGGGACAGACCAAAATAAGTCTAAAAGAATTGGCTAGTGTGAAGAGAAGATTCACTGAGCCAATAGATGAGTATCTAAATAGGTTTCGATTACTTAAAGCCAGATGATTTACCCAAGTGCCTGAACATGAATTGGTCGAAATGGCAGCAGGGGGCATGGATTATTCAATTAGGAAAAAGTTAGATACCCAATACTTGAGAGACATGGCCCAGCTGGTCGATAGAGTTCGACATGTAGAACGCCTTAAAGCGGAAAAAGCTAAAGCTACCAAAACTCATCGAAAAGAAAGAGTAGCCTATGTCGAAATGGATGATGATGATCCAGAGACATCTAATGATCCTATAGATGTCGAAGAAGGCGAGATAGACTTAGCAGAATTAAAACAAGGACCGCCATATTCTTGTAAATTGCTAGTGCCGTCAAATGGGAAAAATCCTGTAGAGTCTGAAAGAAACAACGACAAATTCCCTAAGAAAACATATAGTTTTGACATATCCAAATATGATGAGATATTTGATTTATTAGTCAAAGATGGCCAAATGATAGTGCCCCCAGGGGTAAAGTTGCCTCCTTTAGAACAAAGAAAGAAGAGAGGTTTTTGTAAATACCATAATTTTATGGGCCATAAAACCTCACAATGTTTTCTTTTCAGGGATCTTGTTCAACAAGAACTCAAAGAAGGAAGGCTTAAGTTCGTTGATAAGCCAGCGATGAAAATTGACGCAAACCCACTGCAGATGGAGACACATTATGCTGAGCCAGTTGGCATTCATATGGTGGAAGTTTTCGAAGATTTCGTTGACAAGCCCATCTTCGGTAGCTTTACTGGAAACATATCCAGGAAAACTATCAAAGGAGTGAGGAAAGCCACTGAAGGTCTAAACCTGAACAAAGGAGCTGCCCAAGGCTCAGACAAAAAGGCCACTGAAGGCCTGAAACTGAATAAAGGAGATGTTGAAGGCTCGGTGTTGTACCCCAAAATTTTCCCTCCCATTTCTCATTAATTTCTCACCACAAAGCCTTTAAAGCTCAAGATTCAGTTAGGGTTTCATCTGCTCAAGACCTCTCCTTGCACTGTTAATTCAAATTAGGGTTTGTGTTTGCACAAAGATGTCTTGACCCAAAATGCCTAAGATGACTTTCATGCTTCATATTGGACTCCCAAGTTTACCCACATCAAGTTTCAAGTCTTGATTCCAAGTTTTGCCCAGTCAATTGGACAGTTGACCTGGAAATCAACTGTATTGGGGAAAAAGTCAACTGTGGCCAATTGACAGTCAAACCTCATGAAATTTGACCCACATCAACATTATGAACTCATATGGACCATTTGACCAAGTTTGGATCACAATTCTCCAAGAAATTTGATCAGATCACCAAAAGGGCAAAATGGTCATTTTTAGGGTTTTGACTGCACAAAGGCAATTTTTGACTGTTTGACCTAGCCAATGGCAAACCCAGCTCACACATGGACTCAAGGACCCTATGGAATTATCTTGACATGATCAACAAACTCAAAAGATCCCAAGTACACAGGATTGACAGTTGAATTTCCCAGTCAATTGATCAATTTTGACTGTGTACTGAAAAGTCAAACTTTGACTTTTTGGTCAAAATCAAGAGTCAAGATTCATTTTTCATCAAAGCATGCTAAATCATGAAACTTGTTCACCAAGAAATCACAAAATGCAAATTAGGGTTTAAAATGGAATTTTTCATAACTTAGAATTTTTCTAAGTTATGAAAAACCCTAATTTTTTCCCAACTTTGCCCCACTTTTTCACCATGATCCATTTGGATTCAAACAAAAGTCAAAACATGAAAGTTGTAGCTTGTTGCATAATCTATAACCTTGATTCACAAAGTTTTCTCATTTGAAGCTTGTATCTCAAGTTACAAATTTTTGAATAAGGGCACTAAACCATTCTTAACTTAGTGAATTTTTGACCTATTTTGACAAGGTTTTCTACCCCATTTCAAGGCCATTTTCCATACACTTCCACTTGGAATTTCAAATTACACTTCAAAGATGGATTGTAGTACACATTCCAAGCTTTCCAAAATGTCCAATAACTTCTCAAACAACCTCATGGTTAGGGAGAATCGAATTTCACAATATAGCAAAAAACCACTTTGTTCATGACCAAGTTACATGTTCATAACCTTGCAATTTGCACTCAGCATGCCTTAGATTATATTACAGGTCCTTAAACCAAGTTACACTCAATAATTTAATGCTTGTTCATTGTGTCAAGGTGTTATTCTATGAGTTCAAGTATTGTACACAAGCCTAATCCATTTTTAGATAAAGTGAACTATCCATTTTTGCTAAAATTCACTTTATGTCAATTTGGAAATCCAACAAGTACATTGCAAATCTGAATGGCACAAGTTTATGAGCATAACACACTGATCAAGGAGGGATTATGCAGCACATTAGGGGCCCTCTACATGCCTAGAAACACAAGTTGGCTTTTGTTGCTTAAGAAAGAAGAAAAGTGTCATAACATCACACAACATCCATCTCAGCTTAGACACACAAGAACTAAGTTATCAAACACATTACATAGATCATAACCAAGCTGATACACGACCCTTGCACTTCTCAAACACTCCCATTGCCATAATCACCCTCAAACTGCACAAACAGGGCAAAGCCTGCAGTTTGAGTGCTATCTTCCATTTCCTTCAAGCTCTTTTGCCAAAATCAGTTCCTACATATTCCCTAACACATATGCAAGCTAACCATGCCTTGAAACACGACCTGTAACTCCTCTAACAAGTTCCACCATTTTCACTTTTTCATTTTGCAGTTGAAGTCCTACAGCTCAGTTCAAGGTGTCTCAAGGCAAAGTAGATATTGGAACAGCATCACCACACCTCAAGGAAGCTATACCAATCAGTATCTTGCACTGTAAGCTCCCCATTTGCCAGTTAGAACTCCAGCTGAACAGGTATTTTGATGAACTCGTATCTCTCTTATTATGCATCATTAGTCTTAAGTTTGTGAAGAAACAATGTCCTATTCATGCCACTGAACATGTACATTCCTTTACTTTTCATTTCTTTTGCCTGAGTAGAGAGAATTTGGAGTTTGAAAATGGCAGAAAAACTAGGTTAGGATTTGGGGGAGGAGAAATTCTCCCTCATCTTAGAGAGTTAGATCAAGTTATGCATATGGTTAGAATCGTGATTTCATGCTTAACATCTTTTGTGTTGGAAGTTTGTTCAAAAAATCAAAGAATCAGGATTTCAAACACAGCTTGCAGGCGCGCGTTTTTTGATTCAGAGGTTGAAGAAGAAGTGGTTTGGGCTGGGCCTGTGTCATTTTTTTTATTCACACCATGTTTTTGATATTGCACCCCCTGAGCCCATTTTTTCCATTTGCTTGATTTTTTTACTTTTCTTTTTTATTTCTGACTTATTTATTTTTGTTAATAATATTAAAAACATAAAAATATTTTTCCTCACCTTTTTTTTAATTTATTTGATATTTATTTGATTTTCTTCTAGCTTATACATAAATAAAGAAATATATACATTTTGTTAAAATATTAAGAAATATGTAAAAACACATTTATTTTCATTTTTATTTTTATTTTGCCTTCTGAAAATATTTATATGAAAAAATACTATTTTCTAAAATATTAAATATTATTATTATTTATATATATAATACATATTTAAAATAATACATATATACATATACTCATTAATATATTTAGGATAAATATAAAATATATACCCCTTTTATTTTTCTTATTAAAATTTAATATAAAAAATGCATTTTTGACAAATACCTCATTTTATTTTATTTTTGTATATATACATAAATATTTGTTCATAATAAATAAATGGTATGCTTTATTTAATAGAATTAGGGTTTTTGCCCTAAATTCAAAAATACTCCAAAAAATAATATCCCTTTTATTTTCTTTTTTTATTTCACATAAATAATACTTTTTTTTCATACAAAAATTCCTTTTGCATACTTGCATATTTGTTTTATTTACCATTTGAATTATACATTTTTATTTATCTTGTAAATATTCATAAAAATGATGTAATAGTTTTAGGTTTAATTTCTTGTCTAAATATCCCCATTTGAACATTGTACCCCCCTCCCTATATTATTGTGATGTAATAGCGTAGGAATTTAAATTTCGCACTTTATCGCTTTCTAAACATACTATGCTAGAATTAGGGTTTGTATGCGAATAAAGAAATGAACAAAATAGTTGGACCTAATACAAGATAAATGAGCATGAAAAATGGACAACACATTTCACACTTGCACCCCCTAGGGTATTCCACTTGTTGCCTTTTATTATTGGGCCATATTGCATGTTGAACTTCTTTGGGCAAAACAAAACAATCAAATGATCATAGTCCCTCAAAATGTTGCTTAAATGAATGATCAAGTCCCTTTTAAAGAAAATTGCCCAAAGACATTTAACACTATTGCAACTATGATCTAAACGATGACCCGCGCCCGTCCCTTTAATCTCCTAAGACAAGATTGACCACCAAATGCAATGGTGGAACAAAATTGCCAAAAGGTTTAAAACATAAACAAAAATCTTTGAGAAAAACTTTAGGGTAGATGAACTCTTAAGTACTTGTCAAACTTTCCAAGAAAACACTTGCCTATTTCAAAATCCACTTCACAAACACTTTCAAAATAAACTTTCAAAAAACCTTGAAACATCTTTTTAAAAGACAAAACACCTTTTGTAAAACATTCGAGTAAAGAATTGTTACAAGGGTAGCCTATACAAGGCATCTTTTCAAAACATTTTTCAAAACCCCACACAAAGCACCATTTTCAAATAATTGAAAACCAAGGCAAGTTGATCTAAGCAAGTCCCTAAGATCCCATGGATAACCATGGATAGAAAGGGTGCTAATACCTTCCCTTTCTATAATCTACTCCCCGAACCCAAGAAAAATCTCAAAGGTTTTTGCTGTGCTTTTTAAACCTTTCCGTAGGATAAAATAAAAAGTCGGTGGCGACTCTTGCTCAACCGAAACATTTGCGAAAACAAACGCAAAACCCTAGTCAGTTCTCCCACCGTATCACAGAACTGGCGACTCTGCTGGGGAAATCTTAAAAGTGGAGTAACCTTAGGGCTTAGATCACCCTTTTTGCATGACTAATTGTTTGATTTGTTTGCTTTATACTTTGGCTCTATTGTTTGGGTTTACAATCCTCCACCCGGATTTTGGGAAACATACATAGATAGCAATACGTTATGGAAACTGTGCGGGGTATACCGACACGGTCTAAGCAATAGCTATATTAGTGCGACATATTTGTGAGTACCGGTAACCCTTGAGTTCAATCAAGGAGAGTACGGGGCCGCTGAGTGATGTCACTAAGCACTAATAACCTAGAACCTTACTTGACCATCTTGGCCTTTTATTAGGGGTAGTGAGATGACCGGCTTTGGTGCAGTCCGAAGTTGGTAGATACTCGATACTACACTCATTGAGGGTTGTTTTCTTGGAATATTTTGGTCGCTAGTTAAGTGGCTAAACCAAAACAATGAACATTGAAAACAATCCAGTGATATTGAGCTCCTTAGAACCCGGTTACTATTTATAGGACAGGTTTTTAAGCCAACTACACTCAAGAGGGTACTTACCTGTGAAACCCCATGCAAGCCTGAAATTAGGGTTTGGTGTGATTTGCTTGTACATAAGTTTTGTGCATACATCATAAACATCATAAAGCATCATATGCATTCACTAACCATTTCAAGGGTTTGGATCTTCATCTTTGTTCTTGTTTTGTAGGTCATGGAAATTCCTCGCAGAAATACCATTCAAGTCAACCTTGTGAGAATCTCTCCTCAACTCAAGGAGATCACCTCAAGAATTCCGGAAAATTCATCCTTCAGTGAGAGACATGGTAGACTACTCAACCTAGTCAACACCAACATTGAAGAAGACATGATGAAAGTGCTATTCCAGTTCTTTGACCCTCTTCACCACTGCTTCACTTTCCCTGATTATCAGTTGGTACCCACTTTGGAGGAGTTTTCTCAACTCCTAAGAATCCCTATCCTTAATCAACTACCCTTCAATGGTACGGAAAAGGAACCAAAGCCGGAAGATGTTGCTCGAGCATTACATCTACAACCATCCGACATCAAGGGGCATTGGGAAACCAGAAGCGGCGTCAAAGGATTCTTAGCAAAATTCTTGTTTGAGAAGGCACAAGAATGTTGGAACTCATTGGACCTACAAGCCTTTGAAGAGATTGTGGCACTCCTTATCTACGGGTTGGTCTTGTTCCCAAATCCTGACCAATTGGTAGATGTCAACGCCGTCAAAATCTTCTTGTCCGGAAATCCAATACCAACATTGCTTGGGGACATCCTTCACTCATTTTACACACGAACAATGAGAAAGAGGGGTGTTCTCATGTGTTGTACTCCTATCCTCGCAAGGTGGTTTATTTCGCACCTTCCACAATCTGTCTTGAAGAATGACCAAGGTACAAGGTGGTCCCAACGATTGATGACTCTTACTCATTCTGATGTGTATTGGTGTTCTCGGTCCAGAAAAAAATGTCATCATCGTCGATCGTTGTGGAGAGTTTCCTAATGTTCCTTTACTTGGAATCAGGGGAGGTATCACCTACAACCCTTGCCTAGCTTTGAGGCAATTTGGATATGCACGGAGGGATGGCCCTCATGACATGTTGATTCCTAGCCTAGTTTTTGACTTCGACAACGATGCGCAAGGACTTCGCCAAAGATTCATCAGAGCTTGGGGAAAACTCAACAAGGTTGATAGCAAGACTCTGGGACACAAGAACTCCATCCCCCTTGAGCCTTATCTCAAGTGGGTACGAGCCCGAGCCCAAAGTCTGATGATGCCTTATCCTCATGTTCTCCCTGTGATTAAAGAGCCCGTCAATGAAGGAGAGGTTCCCTACACCATCCTACATCCAGACATGCCTACATCGTGGGAGGAAATGCAGAAAAGTTGGATTCAACTCAAGGAGGAACGGAACACTTTTGAATCTAGCTACTACGCCAGTGAAAAGAAGGTTCTAGAGCTTACCCGCCGAATCCACGAGCAAGAGGCCCTCAACACCTACATCGCACCAAAGAGGATGCGCAATGTCTTTCTGCCTTAAGAAGTTTATTTTGTAATATTTGGCCCATGGGGCATTTATGTACTAACAAATTCCTTCTTATTAATATGACGTGCGTTCTTCTTTGTCTGAAACAATTTTGAATGTTCTAGATCCTTGAATGCATTGCATACATCAGCATACCATTCATCATGTGCATAAGCAGGTCTCACTCCAGGTTTCCTTATCTGTCTGCTGTTTATTTCAGCAGGATGGATCTCGAGCAAACAGTCAAAGACCTACAAGCCCAGAATGCACAGTTCCAGCAACTCTTGATGACTTTGGTTAAAAGTCAAGAGGATATCAAGGCTCATCTGGAGAATAAGGACCCAGTAAAGAAGAAAAAGAGGGTCGGAGTGGCTACTTTGGGGAGAAGATTTGACAGAGAAGCTCGGAGAGTGCTTGAATTTCCTCCTACTTCTGATGAAGGGACTAGTAAAAGAGATCGAATTGCGGTGCCTTCCGAGTCTGATGCAGAGGAGGAAGAGGTTGAAGAGGATGAAGATTATTCTGACCAGCAGTATCCTCCAGCTGATGACAAATATAAAGGTTTAGAAGACAGATTGGCTGCCATGGAATTGCAAAGGGTACCGGGTTTGGATTTTGAAGACATGGGCTTGGTTGCCTGAATTGTGATTCCCCCAAAATTCAAAGTGCCAGTGTTTGTGAGGTATGATGGGTTGTCCTGTCCCAAAATGCATCTCAGGTCCTACGTGAGAAAAATTCAACCCTATACGGCAGATAGAAATCTATGGATTCATTTCTTTCAAGACAGCCTGTCGGAAGCTCAGTTGGAATGGTTTTATCAGTTAGAAGGAACCAGTGTCAGAAATTGGGAAGATTTGGCCACCGCTTTCTACAAACAATACCAATATAATTCTGATCTTGCTCCTACTCGTACCCAACTTCAGGGTATGTCACTAGGAACAAGTGAGGGTTTCAAAGAGTATGCACAAAAATGGAGGGATTTGGCTGGCAGGGTGCAGCCTTCTTTAACCGATCGTGAGCTCGTTGATATGTTTCTTGGAACCCTATCTGGGCCGTTTTTCAATCATCTAATTGGCAACTCTTCCGCAGGGTTTACCGATTTGATTTTAACCGGCGAAAGAATAGAAGCTGGCATCAAGTCAGGAAACATTCAGAAGGGTATTGCTGCAAGTGTTGAGAAGAAGCCTTTTAAGAAGGAGACATCTATGGTATATTCTCAGAGAAGAGCAGGAAAGATGGAGCGTCGGCCAACTGTAGGGGCCGTAATGATTCAAAACACTCCGAGTGAGCAGCCTCGCTATAACCAGTCCAGACCAAATCAGCAACGGGTGGAAAGGCCACAACGGCAGTTCACCTGTATTAATATGACTCCAGCGCAAGTGCTTCCCCATCTATTGAAGTTGAATCTGGCCACCATCAAGGAGGCGCCAAAGAATGTGAATACATCCTCCCCGCATTATCATGCCAATGCTAAATGCGCCTATCATTCAGACAGTGTTGGACACGACACCAATGATTGTTGGGCACTCAAGCATAAAATCCAAGACTTGATAGAGGCTAAGGAGGTAGAGTTTGACGCTCCAGAGAAGCCTAATGTGATATCTGCACCTATGCCGAAGCACGGCCGAAATATCAATGCCATTGAGGAGGATTTGTATGTTGCTGACGTCAGTGACCTGACTACTCCACTGCTAACCATTAAGTTTAATTTGTTAAGGGTCGGGATCTTCCCGGGATGTAAAGAAGACTGCTACTGTTGCCACTCTCTGCCGTTTGATTGTCCGCTATTAAAGAAAGGCATCCAAGGCCTTATGGATAGCCGACAAATTCTGTTCGAAAAAGTTTCTGCTGTTCCAGTTCATGTTGAAAATGTCTCAATCATAACCATTCACGCCAATCTTTCCGAGGCTGTCAAAAAGCCAGTTAAGATTACACCAGCTGCAAAATATGTTCCTTTAAAGATAACGATGCCAGGGCCTGTTCCCTATGTTTCTGAGAAGTCGATACCTTGGAACTATGGTGGTGACATCTACTACCATGGTATCAAGCAAGTCGAAGTAATTGAAGAAAATTCGGAGGATGAAGAAGCCAGCATTAGTAACATTGCGGGCACCAGCAAAATCACCAAGAGTGGGAGAATATTTTCTCCAGAGATTTCCCCTCCAAGAGCAGTCTTTGGACCCTCATCAGCTAAAGAAGTCATCCCTGCACCAGTAAAGCTCTCTGCCAGAACTCCTTTGATCGAAGAGGTTGTTGTTCCTAGTGCTGTCTTTCCTACTGTTGCTGATAAAGGAAAGGGAATACAGGATGAGCCCGTCAGGACGAGGGCTCAACCCTTGGTGATCCCGGAAGCCTCCAAGAAAGAAATGGACGAGATTTTGAGGATAATCAAGAGAAGTGACTACGACGTGGTGGAACAATTGGGGCAAACCCCCTCCAAGATCTCCATGTTGGCACTCTTGCTTTGCTCAGAAGCGCACGCTCAAGCTTTGATTAAGTTTCTGAAGACAGCCCATGTGCCCCAAGAAACCTCCGCAGATCAATTTCAACATTGCGTGGCTAGCCTGACTGCGGACAATGGATTAGGTTTTTCTGATGCCGACCTAACCCCTAAGGGCCGAAACCACAATGATGCGTTGCATATTTCAATCGAGTGTCGCGGAACCACCCTTGCACATGTTTTGGTTGATACCGGTTCATCACTGAATGTTTTGCCTAAAAAGGCCTTGGACCGGCTAGATTGCGAAGGGTTGGAATTGAAGCCGAGTGATATTGTCGTCAGAGCTTTCGATGGGTCGAAAAGAATGGTCCATGGAGAAGTTGAAATTCCTGTCAAGATAGGTACTGAGGTGTTTAAATCCACTTTCTATGTAATGGACATCCGTCCATCATACTCCTGCCTGCTGGGTAGACCTTGGATACACCATGCTGGGGCAGTCACCTCCTCCTTGCATCAAATGCTGAAGTATCCTGTCAAGGGAAAGATCATCACTGTCCACGGCGAAGAAGAGTACATGATTAGTCACTTAAATTCTTTCTGGTATGTGGAGGTTGAAGGAGAGTTCATTGAGACGCCGTTTCAACATTTCGAAGAAGTTCTTCCTGAAGTAGCAGTGGCAAAGTTGGCAGCTGAGGCACCAAGACAGATGGCCAGGATGGCATCTCTGGAGGATGCAAGAGCCGTAATCAAAGAAGGGAAGAATTCAGCGTGGGGGCAGTTACCTGACTTTTCGCATAAGACTGATAAGTTTGGATTAGGTTTCACAGCCGCTGGCCAGAAAGCTATGCGCCAGTCAAAGATTGAAAGAGCGCCAATCAAAATTTCTCCTTACCGAATCAACGCCCTGGAAGATGAAGACAAGGAAAGCAACTTTGAAGAGTGGATTCATCCAACTGTTAGAGGAGGATTGAGCAATTGGGAGGCTAAGGACTTTGTCCCCATCACTTTTATTCCGCAGTAATTTATCT
This sequence comes from Vicia faba, assembly GCA_948472305.1. Lineage (NCBI taxonomy): Eukaryota > Viridiplantae > Streptophyta > Magnoliopsida > Fabales > Fabaceae > Vicia > Vicia faba. The sequence continues at coordinate 1,521,768,459 of OX451735.1, read as the reverse complement.
GTTAAACATTTCTTATTTGGTCTGTAATATTTTATTTTCAAACAATCCGTACACTATCTTTTCACCTCCTGCCTTGCCCGGGGCATGTAGGTCCACTTGTAAGGGTTTTGACTATTTTTCATATTCAAGTGCCATGTTTAATGATTCATTGGACGTTTTTCATTTGATAAACTGCTTATGTTCATTTTCTTTCCTTTTGCATTTTTCGTTTAAAGGATGGCTATCCCTTACACACACCCACACTCACCAATGCAGGTACCCATCCACTCCGGATTCCATGGGTGACTATTCTGCTGTATCTTTCAATAACTCTGAAGATCTGGTCAATCTAGCCGAGTACGAAGATGACGAAGGTTGTGAAGTACCCGGGGAACTAGCCAGACTTCTGCAACAAGAGGAAAGGGCCATCTTACCGCATGAAGAGCCATTGGAAGCTGTTAACTTGGGAACCGAGGAGAATCGGAAGGAGGTGCAAGTGGGTGCCAACCTGGAACCAAAAGTCAAGGAACGCCTGGTACAGTTACTGAATGAGTATGTTGAAATCTTCGCTTGGTCCTATGAAGACATGCCGGGTCTAGACACCGACATCGTGGTTCACCGTCTCCCCACAAGAGAAGACTGTCCACCAATCAAGCAAAAAGTTCGCCGAATGAGGCCTGACATGTCCGAAAAGATCAAAGCGGAAGTAATGAAGCAATTCGATGCTGGCTTCCTGGCTGTTACGTCCTATCCTCAATGGGTCGCTAACATTGTACCGGTACCAAAGAAAGATGGCAAAGTCAGAATGTGTGTGGACTACCGGGATTTGAATAGGGCCAGCCCTAAAGATGATTTCCCGCTGCCTCATATTGACATCTTAATCGACAATACAGCTCAGCATAAAGTGTTTTCCTTCATGGACGGATTCTCGGGCTACAACCAAATCAAAATGGCTCCCGAGGATATGGAGAAAACAACTTTTGTTACACAATGGGGCACTTTCTGTTACAAAGTGATGCCGTTCGGGCTGAAGAACGCAGGGGCAACTTATCAACGCGCCATGGTAGCTTTATTTCATGACATGATACATCATGAGATTGAAGTTTACTTAGACGATATGATAGCTCGATCACAAACAGAGGAAGAGCACCTTGAACATCTGGAAAAGCTGTTTGCCAGGTTGAAAGAGTACAAGCTCAGGCTGAATCCAAGTAAATGCACTTTTGGAGTTAGGTCTGGTAAATTTCTGGGATTTATTGTAAGCAACAAAGGCATTGAAGTCGATCCGGCAAAAGTAAAAGCAATACAAGAGATGCCTGCTCCCCGTACTGAAAAGGAGGTTAGAGGATTCTTGGGGCGCATAAACTATATTGCCAGATTCATCTCAATCTGACTTCTACCTGTGAGCCAATTTTCAAACTCTTGAAAAAAGATCAGGCAGTGGAATGGAACGACGATTGTCAAGCTGCTTTTGATAGAATCAAGGAGTATTTGCTAGAACCTCCTATTCTGATGCCACCCGTCGAGGGAAGACCGTTGATCATGTATTTGACCGTCTTGGATAACTCAATGGGGTGTGTTTTGGGCCAGCATGACGAGTCTGGTCGAAAAGAGCATGCTATTTATTACCTTAGTAAAAAGTTTACCGACTGTGAGACTCGCTACTCACCGCTCGAGAAAAATTGTTGCGCTTTGGTATGGGTTGCTCGCCGACTAAGACAGTATATGCTGACCCATACTACCTTGTTAATATCCAAAATGGACCCTATCAAGTATATCTTCGAGAAGCCCGCTTTATCTGGAAGGATAGCTAGATGGAAAATGATCTTAACCGAGTATGACATCCAGTACACCACCCAAAAAGCTATAAAAGGGAGTGTACTAGCTGACCATCTGGCTCATCAGGCTATTGAAGACTATCAACCCATGAGATTTGACTTCCCAGACGAGGACATCATGAATTTGGACAACATTGAAAGTGACGGACTGTATGACGGACCCGAAAAGGGATCCCGATGGACCCTATACTTTGATGGTGCTTCAAATGCACTTGGAAATGGTATTGGCGCAGTACTCATTTCTCCGGAAGGTTGTCACACTCCTTTCACGGCCCGACTTTGTTTCAGCTGCACAAACAACATGGCTGAGTATGAAGCTTGCATCTTTGGTTTCGGGGCTGCTATAGACTTGGGGATCAAATCTTTGATCGTATTTGGGGACTCGGCTTTGGTCATCAGCCAAATCAAAGGAGATTGGGATACCAAGCATCCTAATCTTATCCCATACAAAGAACATGTCCTGACATTGTTGCCTCATTTTGAGCAAATTACCTTCGAGCATTTCCCGCGAGAAGAGAATCAGCTAGCCGATGCTCTGGCCACAATGTCCTCCATGTTTAAACTCAACTGGGATAATGAGGCTCCCCAGATCACCATCAAGCGAATGGATGAACCGGCACATTGCCACGAGATTAATACTGAAAAAGTAGTGGAACAACCTTGGTTCCATGAAATCAAAAGGTATCTCGAGACTAGGGATTATCCTGAAGGAGCTTCCGTAAATGACAAGAAGTTCTTAAGGAAATTCGCTGCTAAGTTCTTCCTGAGCAACGACATCCTTTACAAACGAAGCCATGATTGTGTATTACTCCGATGTGTGGATAAAGCTGAAGCAGAGTTGATCATGACTGATATACACAGCGGCACATTCGGCACTCACTTGAGCGGGCATACAATGGCTAAGAAGATCCTAAGGGCAGGCTATTACTGGTCTACCATGGAAGCTGACTGCCATCAACATTCCCGTACTTGTCACAAGTGTCAAGTCTATGATGACAAGGTTCATATTCCTCCGGTTCCCCTCAACGTCCTGACCGCTCCGTGGCCCTTTGCAATGTGGGGCATTGATATGATTGGAGAGATCAAGCCCACGGCTTCCAACGGACATCGCTTCATCCTGGTTGCCATTGACTACTTCACTAAATGGGTCGAAGCAGCTTCCTTCGCCTCTGTGACCAAAAATGTGGTTGCTCGCTTTATCAAGAAAAATCTCATATGTCGGTATGGTGTTCCAGACAGGATCATTACGGACAACGGTACAAATCTGAATAACACAATGATCACTGCATTATGCGAACAGTTCAAGATTTATCATCACAATTCTTCTCCCTATCGGCCGAAGATGAACGGTGCTGTTGAAGCTGCGAACAAAAACATTAAGAAGATCATTCAGAAAATGATAGTCACTTACAAAGACTGGCATGAGATGTTACCGTTTGCCCTGCATGGATACCGTACGACGACACGTACTTCAACTGGGGCAACCCCATTTTCTTTGGTTTATGGCATGGAAGTTGTTTTGCCTATGGAAGTCCAGATCCCTTCTCTAAGGATTATGAAGGATGCCGGTCTGAATGAAGATGATTGGATGCAGACCCTACTTGATCAACTCAATCTGATCGACGAGAAGCGACTTGCTGCTATATGCCATGGTCAGACGTATCAAAAGCGGATGATCAAGGCCTTCAATAAGAAAGTCAGACGTCAAGTGTATCGAGTCGGGGATCTCGTAATCAAGCGGATTATCTTGCCGCAAAGTGATCCCAGGGGCAAATGGACTCCTACATATGAAGGACCATTTGTGATCAAGAGCATATTTTCTGGTGGTGCAATGATTCTGACCACCATGGACGGCGACGATTTGCCGCACCCTGCGAACGCAGACATAGTCAAAAGATACTACGCATAAAATAACTCGACAAGTCGAAAACTCGAAAGGGCGGCTTGGGCAAAAATGGGCATCCCGGTGAACCGAAAACCCGAAAGGGCGGTTCAGGCAAAAATTAGGGATAAAAACGAAAAAAATCTGTACACCCGGCAAGTCGAAAACCCGAAAGGGCGGCTTGGGCAAAAAGGGGTTTCCCGGTGAATCGAAAACCCGAAAGGGCGATTCAGGCAAAAGTTAGGGAATTAAAGCGTATGATTATGTCTCGTCGGATCACTTCAAAGACAATCTCTTCATCAACCGGTTCCAGGCTTCTGATCAGTCCCGTCATCGTCAAGTAAAGCATTGAATGGACAGATATTCAGAGTTGTGAAAGCTATAGCAGAGCGGAGTCCCATGGAATTATCTCACATAGCCATCCTTTACTTTGTATAAAATCTTTCAATATTTACGACAAAGTCCTCTTACTAGGATGATTGTCTCCTTTGTACAAATATACTCAAAGAAAATCAATACAAATACTTTTCCCAAAATTTGTGTCATTTCCCTTTTTCTTTTCTCTTGCACTATTTGTTTTATTTTGAGAAACGTCCAATGTTTTGTTAAATAGGCATATGCATTTGAAAAATAATCACTTCCTAAATGAACCTAAGAAAAAGGATTACTGATAGGATGAAGGTACAAACGGATATCTTGACACCCTTTCAAAGGAAACCCCTCAAGAGATTTGGAATCCACATCCCTAGTGAACCTTGAGGTTTATCTCCAGCAGACTCTCGAGGCTTATCCCCAGCAAGGTTCTGGAAGGTATTCCCCGCAGAGTACGGACGTCTCTCCCGAGTTTTACTCAAAGTTATTTCTCACAAAGGCTTATAACTGGGTTATCCTCAGCTAACAGCCACAGAAGATCACACTCGCCAGAATTCTTCCTATCCCCGGCGGAGTTCATCAAAATTCCCCAGCCTAACTTATCAATATGATCCCCAGAGGAGCTTATCCTTGTTATCCCCAGCCGAGCTAAAATTTCAAATTATCAACCCCCAGCGGAGCCAGACTAATGAGCCTTCTCCCCACAGAGTCTTAGAAAGAGAGATCTTGAGTTCCCCAGTGAGATCACCAGAGTTGCTTCCCATCAAGCAGAAGATTCTCAATCTTACCTCCTCAGCATGAGTCTACTAGATTGATACTCCTCAGTAGAGGTCATCAGGAATTCTCTTCCCCAGTAGTAGCCAAGGATTTATTTTCCCCAGCAGCAGTCAAGATGCTTTTATCTTCAGCCACCTCGAATTCATTTATCCTCAGCAAGATAGCTCGTCAGCTTACATGCGCATTCATCACATTCATGTCATAAACATTGATGTCACGTATATCGCATCATGCATCATAACATTGCATGCAACTAACTCTTTACCTTTTCAGGAAAGATCAGTCGACAGACTAAAATCATTCAACTTCAAGATTTCTGAAAACAGTTCACGGGTTCTCCAAGTAAACGGATGTTAACCTGTCACTTATTCAGATTCTTCTTCAAGACTTCTGAAAACAGTTTATGGATTCTTCCCAACAACGGATGTTAATCTATCGACTTGTTCAGATGCAACTTTTTGAAAACAGTTTACGGACGCTTCCCAACAACGGATGCTGATCTATTGCTTATTCAACTCCAAGATTTCTGAAAACAGTTCACGGGTTCTCCAAGTAACGGATGTTAACCTATCACTTGTTCAGATTCTTCTCAAGACTTCTGAAAACAGTTCATGGATTCCTCCCAACAACGGATGTTAATCTATCACTTGTTCAGATGCAACTTTCTGAAAACAGTTTTACGGGTTCTCCAAGTAAACGGATGTTAACCTATCACTTGTTCAGATTCTTCTCAAGACTTCTGAAAACAGTTCATGGATTCCTCCCAACAACGGATGTTAATCTATCACTTGTTCAGATGCAACTTTCTGAAAACAGTTTACGGGTTCTCCAAGTAAACGGATGTTAACCTATCGCTTGTTCATTTTCTTTTCGAAACCACTGAAAACAGTTTACAGATTCCTCCCAACAACGGATGTCAATCTATTGCTTGTTCAGACCCCCAGTTCAGAAATGGTCCGAAGCTTGGACACCTTCCTGATATTCCCTTCCAGATGGCATCTCTAAGCCCATCCCCGACAAGATTTCTGTCACTCTCCCAGATGGCATCGTTAAGCCCATCTCCAAATGGCATCTCTAAGCCCATTCCCGCATCCATTGCTTTGACGAGTGCAAATTTCCGGGCACTCTAGTGTCCAATCTCCTTTTACCCTCGAGTCACGAAAGGCAAGCTTGCCCATCTAACTCTTCGGATTCAAGAAGATTGAACATGGGCAACTGTTGTACCCCAAAATTTGCCCTCCCATTTCTCATTAATTTCTCACCACAAAGTCTTTAAAGCTCAAGATCCAGTTAGGGTTTCATCTGCTCAAGACCTCTCCTTGCACTGTTAATTCAAATTAGGGTTTGTGTTTGCACAAAGATGTCTTGACCCAAAATGCCTAAGATGACTTTCATGCTTCATATTGGACTCCCAAGTTTACCCACATCAAGTTTCAAGTCTTGATTCCAAGTTTTGCCCAGTCAATTGGACAGTTGACTTGGAAATCAACTGTATTGGGGAAAAAGTCAACTATGGCCAATTGACAGTCAAACCTCATGAAATTTGACCCACATAAACATTATGAACTCATATGGACCATTTGACCAAGTTTGGATCACAATTCTCCAAGAAATTTGATCAGATCACCAAAAGGGCAAAATGGTCATTTTTAGGGTTTTGACTGCACAAAGGCAATTTTTGACTGTTTGACCTAGCCAATGGCAAACCCAGCTCACACATGGACTCAAGGACCCTATGGAATTATCTTGACATGATCAACAAACTCAAAAGATCCCAAGTACACAGGATTGACAGTTGAATTTCCCAGTCAATTGATCAATTTTGACTGTGTACTGAAAAGTCAAACTTTGACTTTTTGGTCAAAATCAAGAGTCAAGATTCATTTTTCATCAAAGCATGCTAAATCATGAAACTTGTTCACCAAGAAATCACAAAATGCAAATTAGGGTTTAAAATGGAATTTTTCATAACTTAGAATTTTTCTAAGTTATGAAAAACCCTAATTTTTTCCCAACTTTGCCCCACTTTTTCACCATGATCCATTTGGATTCAAACAAAAGTCAAAACATGAAAGTTGTAGCTTGTTGCATAATCTATAACCTTGATTCACAAAGTTTTCTCATTTGAAGCTTGTATCTCAAGTTACAAATTTTTGAATAAGGGCACTAAACCATTCTTAACTTAGTGAATTTTTGACCTATTTTGACAAGGTTTTCTACCCCACTTCAAGGCCATTTTCCATACACTTCCACTTGGAATTTCAAATTACACTTCAAAGATGGATTGTAGTACACATTCCAAGCTTTCCAAAATGTCCAATAACTTCTCAAACAACCTCATGGTTAGGGAGAATCGAATTTCACAATATAGCAAAAAACCACTTTGTTCATGACCAAGTTACATGTTCATAACCTTGCAATTTGCACTCAGCATGCCTTAGATTAGATTACAGGTCCTTAAACCAAGTTACACTCAATAATTTAATGCTTGTTCATTGTGTCAAGGTGTTATTCTATGAGTTCAAGTATTGTACACAAGCCTAATCCATTTTTAGATAAAGTGAACTATCCATTTTTGCTAAAATTCACTTTATGTCAATTTGGAAATCCAACAAGTACATTGCAAATCTGAATGGCGCAAGTTTATGAGCATAACATACTGATCAAGGAGGGATTATGCAGCACATTAGGGGCCCTCTACATGCCTAGAAACACAAGTTGGCTTTTGTTGCTTAAGAAAGAAGAAAAGTGTCATAACATCACACAACATCCATCTCAGCTTAGACACACAAGAACTAAGTTATCAAACACATTACATAGATCATAACCAAGCTGATACACGACCCTTGCACCTCTCAAACACTCCCATTGCCATAATCACCCTCAAACTGCACAAACAGGGCAAAGCCTGCAGTTTGAGTGCTATCTTCCATTTCCTTCAAGCTCTTTTGCCAAAATCAGTTCCTACATATTCCCTAACACATATGCAAGCTAACCATGCCTTGAAACACGACCTGTAACTCCTCTAACAAGTTCCACCATTTTCACTTTTTCATTTTGCAGTTGAAGTCCTACAGCTCAGTTCAAGGTGTCTCAAGGCAAAGTAGATATTGGAACAGCATCACCACACCTCAAGGAAGCTATACCAATCAGTATCTTGCACTGTAAGCTCCCCATTTGCCAGTTAGAACTCCAGCTGAACAGGTATTTTGATGAACTCGTATCTCTCTTATTATGCATCATTAGTCTTAAGTTTGTGAAGAAACAATGTCCTATTCATGCCACTGAACATGTACATTCCTTTACTTTTCATTTCTTTTGCCTGAGTAGAGAGAATTTGGAGTTTGAAAATGGCAGAAAAACTAGGTTAGGATTTGGGGGAGGAGAAATTCTCCCTCATCTTAGAGAGTTAGATCAAGTTATGCATATGGTTAGAATCGTGATTTCATGCTTAACATCTTTTGTGTTGGAAGTTTGTTCAAAAAATCAAAGAATCAGGATTTCAAACACAGCTTGCAGGCGCGCGTTTTTTGATTCAGAGGTTGAAGAAGAAGTGGTTTGGGCTGGGCCTGTGTCATTTTTTTTATTCACACCATGTTTTTGATATTGCACCCCCTGAGCCCATTTTGTCCATTTGCTTGATTTTTTGACTTTTCTTTTTTATTTCTGACTTATTTATTTTTGTTAATAATATTAAAAACATAAAAATATTTTTCCTCACCTTCTTTTTAATTTATTTGATATTTATTTGATTTTCTTCTAGCTTATACATAAATAAAGAAATATATACATTTTGTTAAAATATTAAGAAATATGTAAAAACACATTTATTTTCATTTTTATTTTTATTTTGCCTTCTGAAAATATTTATATGAAAAAATACTATTTTCTAAAATATTAAATATTATTATTATTTATATATATAATACATATTTAAAATAATACATATATACATATACTCATTAATATATTTAGGATAAATATAAAATATATACCCCTTTTATTTTTCTTATTAAAATTTAATATAAAAAATGCATTTTTGACAAATACCTCATTTTATTTTATTTTTGTATATATACATAAATATTTGTTCATAATAAATAAATGGTATGCTTTATTTAATAGAATTAGGGTTTTTGCCCTAAATTCAAAAATACTCCAAAAAATAATATCCCTTTTATTTTCTTTTTTTATTTCACATAAATAATACTTTTTTTTCATACAAAAATTCCTTTTGCATACTTGCATATTTGTTTTATTTACCATTTGAATTATACATTTTTATTTATCTTGTAAATATTCATAAAAATGATGTAATAGTTTTAGGTTTAATTTCTTGTCTAAATATCCCCATTTGAACATTGTACCCCCCCTCCCTATATTATTGTGATGTAATAGCGTAGGAATTTAAATTTCGCACTTTATCGCTTTCTAAACATACTATGCTAGAATTAGGGTTTGTATGCGAATAAAGAAATGAACAAAATAGTTGGACCTAATACAAGATAAATGAGCATGAAAAATGGACAACACATTTCACACTTGCACCCCCTAGGGTATTCCACTTGTTGCCTTTTATTATTGGGCCATATTGCATGTTGAACTTCTTTGGGCAAAACAAAACAATCAAATGATCATAGTCCCTCAAAATGTTGCTTAAATGAATGATCAAGTCCCTTTTAAAGAAAATTGCCCAAAGACATTTAACACTATTGCAACTATGATCTAAACGATGACCCGCGCCCGTCCCTTTAATCTCCTAAGACAAGATTGACCACCAAATGCAATGGTGGAACAAAATTGCCAAAAGGTTTAAAACATAAACAAAAATCTTTGAGAAAAACTTTAGGGTAGATGAACTCTTAAGTACTTGTCAAACTTTCCAAGAAAACACTTGCCTATTTCAAAATCCACTTCACAAACACTTTCAAAATAAACTTTCAAAAAACCTTGAAACATCTTTTTAAAAGACAAAACACCTTTTGTAAAACATTCGAGTAAAGAATTGTTACAAGGGTAGCCTATACAAGGCATCTTTTCAAAACATTTTTCAAAACCCCACACAAAGCACCATTTTCAAATAATTGAAAACCAAGGCAAGTTGATCTAAGCAAGTCCCTAAGAGCCCATGGATAACCATGGATAGAAAGGGTGCTAATACCTTCCCTTTCTATAATCTACTCCCCGAACCCAAGAAAAATCTCAAAGGTTTTTGCTGTGCTTTTTAAACCTTTCCGTAGGATAAAATAAAAAGTCGGTGGCGACTCTTGCTCAACCGAAACATTTGCGAAAACAAACGCAAAACCCTAGTCAGTTCTCCCACCGTATAACACTCGGGCAAAAGGGTTAATGAAAACCCACACATAAACAAAGGGGTTGCTGAAAGCTCCAACAGAAGAACCACTACAGGTTCTTACTTGGCTGCCGTGAAAGGTTCGACAGAGAACTTGGAGGCCAAAATGCAGAAAATGAATCTCATTGCCAAGAGCAACATGGAGGTCAACATGGTCGAAGTCTCTGATGCCGAGGCTTCAGAAGAGGCTATTCGACAGGAGGAAGTGAACAAAATCGCATTTCCTAAAGAAAATAAAGATCTGGAAGAGTTTTTACATCGATGCCAGAAGAAAAAGTCTGAAGTAATGCTGTGTCCCAGATGCAGTTCTATCTTCGACAAGAAAGTTGCGGAACACATACAAGGTGTGAGAGCAGTAAAGGCAAAGTGGGACAACAATGCTCAACCATAAATGGATCCAGAAGAAAGATACGATCCCAGGAGGGGACATCAAAGAGGACCCATGAACCAGTTAAGGAGGCCACCAACTTGTAAGCCTCCAACTAATGTACCTGTGGGTACTTGGCTTAACACTATGGGCAGAAAAAAGGCCCAATAAAGAAAAATGGCAGACGTTCGAAGTGCCAAGAGGCTCCTCTTTGAACTACAGAAAAGAGTACCATGCCTCTACATCAAATAAAATGGCTCACATATCGAGCAATTACAAAGGGAAGAACCCCATGTCTCGTTCACAATAGCAGAGATTCCAAAGACGGTGAAAAGCCGAGAAGGAGGCTGCAGTAGAGCCTCACCTAGAGGCTAGCACCAACATGCAAAGAAAGCAAAGAAAACCCCTGGAGAGGAAACCTCTGGCATGGCCAGAAGAATATGGGTCAAATGACGAAGGTGACTCCGACTCTGATGATACTTTAGACATCATGGTGAACATCATATTGGTGTTGCCTAGGGAATATAACTGTTAGGTCGAAGTTGAGGAAACCGACTTAATGGTCGAACAGGAAATGGCCAGACATAGGCCAACGTGTTACTATGTAATGAATAATGGCTGTGTGGAAGAGCAGAATGCTTTCTTCGAGCCACCAACTGAGGCGATGAAAAATCACCTTAAGCCCCTATTCATCAGAGCAAAGATAGGGGAAGTGACTATAAACAAAATCCTGGTTGATTGTGGAGCGACCATAAACATAATTCCGCAATCTATGCTGGAAAAGCTAGGAAAAGGGGATGCTGACATCAAGCCCCACAACATGGTCCTCTCCAATTATGAAGGAGGCATTGGAACCACAATAGGAGTCATACAACTAGATCTCAAGGTGGGATCAATCCTTCGACCCACCATGTTTATGGTGATCTCAGCGAAACCAAACTATAATCTACTCTTGGGTCGAGAGTGGATACATGGCATCGGTGCAGTGCCATCCTTGATGCATCAGAGGGTCACGGTATGGCGTCCCGATGGCATCATGGAAACCATCGAGGCAGATTAAAGATATTACCTAGGCAAAGTTAATAGCGTCGGGAAGAATAGCTTCGACATGAATTTAGCTCATATAGGGTCATGTAACCCTCCTGAATTCGATCTAACTCCAACACCCAATGCCTTCTGTTCTCTGTACCTCCACTCTGACTATGGTTTTCAATGGGATAGAGAAGATTTGTCCAACATCGACTACGGAAGGGTTGATGATATACGGCCAACAGGCCGGGGAAGTGAGTTTGGTGATGATGACTAGGGGTGTTCAAATCCAAACCAATCCAAATAAAAAACCGAAAACCGATCCAAAAAACCAAAAACCATAAAAAACCGAAAGTTATTGGTTGTGTTTGGATGTTATTTTATGAAAACCGATCGGTTCGGATTGGATTTCGGATGAATTTTTCAAAACCGATCCAAACCAAACCGAACCGCATAAATATATTTTAATACTTATTTAATTTTTATTAGTATGACATGTTATATGAATTTATTATTAGATGATAATAATTTTTTTAATAATATTTATTAGTTTGGTATAATCTATTTATTTTTATTATTTCAAGCATAATCAATCACTCTCATTTTGTAATATTAACTTTTAATATACTATATGTTATATATTATATCAAATCTATGATTTATTAGTAGTTTTATAATATTAATAAAAATATAATGTGTAATTTGGATATCCAAAAACCGATCCAAATTAAACCGCATAAAATTGGATCGGATCAGATTGGATTTTTTTAAATATATCATCCAAAACCGAACTGAACCTTAAGTGAATTAATCTTTGGATCGGATGAGTTTTTGCTTTAAAACTGATCCAAACCGAACCGCGAACACCCCTAATGATGACTGAGTCACAAGCTCTTCAAAAGATTTCGGCATATGTAGCCAAAAATAGAATGATAGCGGCTTTAGAGGCTGAAGTCAAGTACATGGTTCGTGAAGCCAATGAGCAGGTATCTCCCCAAGAAGGCCCTGGGAAAGATTTTGACCCAGAACCTCCTGACTTGGAAGAGAAAGAAGTGCAAAATCAGAGGTTAGATGCCATTTATGATGATGAACCTCTGGGTTTCGAAAAGGATCCGTTGGCAGATGGTGTTAGAATGCTAGAACAGGACCCCTTAGAAGAAGTAAATCTAGGCGAAGGTCCGATAAAAAAGCCAATGTATATCAGCGCAAAGTTAGATCCAGAACTCAGAGTCAAAATGATCCAATTGTTAAAAGAGTTCAAGGATTGCTTTGAATGGGATTATGATGAAATGCATGGTCTCTACAGAAGCTTGGTGGAACTTCAATTACCAACAAAACCTGGAAAGAAGCCTTTCAAGAAAACTCCAAGGCGCTTTGCACCAGAGATTCTGTCGAAAATCAAAACGAAAGTCGAAAGACTGCTGAAATGCAAGTTCATCCGAACGACCAGGTATGTCGAATGGATTGCAAATATTGTACCTGTTATAAAGAAAAATGGTACTTTAAGGGTGTGCATTGACTTCAGAGATCTGAATGATGCAACACCCAAAGATGAATATCTAATGCCTGTGACAGAAATGCTTGTCGATTTTGCCGTTGGTTTTGAGTACATGAGTATGCTTGACGGATACTCTGGATATAATCAGATTTTTATTGCTGAAGAAGATGTGTTGAAAACAACTTTCCGTTGCCCCGGGGCCTTAGGCACTTACGAATGGGTAGTGATTCCTTTTGGCCTAAAAAAATGCAGGGGCAACATATCAAAGAGCAGTGAACTCTATCTTCCATGATTTCATAGAGACTTTTATGCAGATTTACATTGATGATATTGTTGTCAAATCTGTTTCAAGGAAGGCTCACATGGACCATCTTCGACAATCCTTTGAGAGGATGAGGCGCTATGGTATGAAAATGAATCCTCTAAAGTGTGCTTTTGGTGTCAAAGCGGGGGATTTCTTAGGCTTTGTGGTCCATAAAAAGGGAATCGAGATAAACCAGAACAAGACCAAAGCTATCTTAGAAGCCAAAGCGCCAACCAACAAGAAGGAATTGCAGTCTTTACTTGGGAAGATAAATTTCCTAAGGAGATTTATATCCAACCTCAGTGGGAAAGCGCAAGCCTTCTCACCACTGCTTCGACTCAGCAAAGGAGGATTTGAATGGGGGCAAGAACAACAAGAGGCCTTCGACAAAATCAAAGAGTACCCCATCAAGCCACCAATTCTGGTACCTCCTTGTAGAGATAGGAGTATGAGATTGTACATAGCCGCATCTGACAAAACCTTAGGGAGCATGTTAGCTCAAGAGGATGAGAATGGTGTTGAAAGACCCATTTACTACCTTAGTAGAGTGTTAAATCATGCAGAAACTAGATATAACGAAGTTGAAAAACTATGTTTATGTCTTTACTTTTCATGTACAAAACTCAAGCAATATATTAAACCAGTTAATGTTTACGTTTCGTCTCATTTTGATGTTTTCAAATATATGTTAACGAAACCCATTTTGCACAGCAGAATTGGCAAATGGGCACTTGCATTAACTGAGTATTAATTAACCTTTATGCCTCTCAAGGCTGTGAAAGGTTAAGTGGTAGCAGACTTTATAGTTGACCACTCAATAACAGAAGAATCAATAAATTATTTGGAGATTGAACCTTAGAAGTTATACTTCGACGGTTTTAGTCATAAAGACAGAACTGGAGTAGGGGTTCTCATTATTTCTCCAAACAAAATTCCAACAACATTTAAGTACAAGATCGAAGGAGATTGTTCAAATAATGAGGCTAAATACGAAGCTTTAATCGTAGGTCTTGAAATCTTGTTGGAATTGGGGGAAACTCGAGTCGAAATAATGGAAGACTCAGAATTAGTCCTAAAATAAGTTACGAAAGAATACAAATGCATAAGAGAACTCGAGTCGAAATAATGGGAGACTCAGAATTAGTCCTAAAACAAGTTACGAAAGAATACAAATGCATAAGAGAAAATCTTATCATGTATTTCGTAATAACTAGGCGTTTGTTGAAGAATTTCTAAGTGGTTAACATTCGACATATACCCAGATTGGAAAATCAAGTGGCTAATGATTTAGCACAGGTCGCTTCTGGGTATAAAGTTTCGAAAGAGAAACTACAACAAGCAATCGAAGTTAGAGAAAGAGTAGCATCCACTAAGTTGTCTATAATAGATTTGGAAATAACAACGTTGGGATGCACTAATCACGAAAACTTTGAGATTTCGTTCATAGATAATCTAACAGAACAAGATTGGAGAAAGCCTATAGTGGATTATTTAAAAATCCAGTGGCTTAGACAGAGCGAAAGATAAAGTATAGGGCACTAAGCTATATACTAATGGGAAATGAATTGTTCAAGAACACACCTGAAGGTGTGTTGCTGAAATGCCTAAGCAAAACAAAAGCATACATAGCTCTTTTGACTACACACTCCGGGGCATATGGAACACATCAAGTAGGCCATAAGATGAAATGGCTGTTGTTTCGACAAGGATTGTATTGGCCAACTATGTTAAAAGATTGTATTGAGTTTGAAAAAAAGGATGTCAGGAATGTCAAGTGCACACAGGTATCCAACATGTACCGGCAAGCGAGCTTCATTCGATTGTGAAACCTTGGCCTTTTAGAGGCTGGGCTTTAGATCTTATTGGAGAAATTCGACCATCATCCTCTAAAAGCCAGAAATACATATTGGTAGGTATTGATTATTTTAATAAATGGATCGAAGTAATTCCTTTAGTCAATGTAGACCAAGAAAATGTCATTGAATTTATTCAAAAGTACATTATATATAGATTTGGAACCCCTGAGACAATAACGACAGATCAAGGATCAGTCTTTACTAGTCGAAAAATACAAGAATTTGCTACATAAATGGGATTCAAACTATTAACATCTACACCATATTATGCACAAACTAACGGCCAAGTCGAAGCAACAAACAAGGTAGTAATCAGTTTAATAAAGAAACACGTGAGATAGAAACCAAAAAATTGGCATAAGACGTTTGATCAAGTTCTATGAGCTTGTCGAACCTCGCCTAAAGAGGCTACAGGAACAACACCATTTCGCCTAACTTATGGTCATGATGCAGTATTGCCAGTAGAAATTTGTCTACAGTCAACGAGGGTTCAAAAACATCAGGATATTCCTTCTGAAGTTTATTGGAATATGATGTTAGACGAATTGGTGGATTTGGATGAGGAAATATTGAAAGCCTTAGACCTCTTACGATTACAAAAGAAACAGGTCGAGAAATTTTATAATCGAAAAGTAAAGCCTAAGGCATTTTTACCTGAATATTTAGTATGGAAGGTAATTCAATGGATCGAAAAGATAGAACTATGGGAAAATGGTCCCCTACGTGGGAAGGACCTTTTAAAATTATTCAAACTTTCTCTGGTGGAGCCTATGAGATCGAGGAGTTAAATGAAGATCAAAGACTTCTGAGAGTAAATGGTAAATACTTGAAAATGTATAGACCTATACTTCAAGAGGTTAAAATAGCCAATGTATAGTCACAGTCGAATAAAGAAAATGCAAAAATGGAAATTTAAATTTCATTAAAAATAGCCAAAATGGCCTTAACGTCATTACAATGAGTGATTATACAAATATAGAAACAGGATTCAAAAGGGGAGATTGGCCTTGATCTGGAGGTATTTAATCCTCTGCAATTCCAGACGTCGTTCGCAAAGAGCCTTCGACTGATGAAGGGTTTTAAGTTTAGCATCAAGCGTTTGGGCTCGAACAACATGCTTCAACCCTTCAGCAAGTTCCTCCCGGCTTTCAGACTCAGTATTAGTGGCAAGAAGTTCTTCCTTCCTTTTATCATTGGTGGAAATTTTAGCCTCCAATTCTCTGATCTGCGCCTTCATCTTAGTCGTGTCTCGGTCGATCACCTCAGCCTCTTTCTGCCTAGCTTCTTGAGCCTTCGACAGTTCTTTTACTTTGGAAGCTGATTCAGTGGCAGCATGCCAAGAAGCAGCTCCATGGTCGTTGGTCTCTTCGATCTCGCGAACAAGAGTCCTTCGACGATTATAGTCCGCTGACACTTGGTCAATAATGGAAGTTAAATCTAGAATGACGCTGGCTACATCTGGAGAAGCAATGAGGAGATCAACAACCCTCAAGGTGATCTTCATAAAGGAAGGAGCAGTGGGTTCTCCTTCCAAGGTTAGAATTAAGTCTCTTTTGAAAATTTTTGCTTTAACCTTCTGAAGTGCCTCATTAAGAGGATAGGTCGAAGTAGACTTTTCGGATGCAGTCGAGACACTGTGGTCAGAAGAACTTTCTCGCCCTTCGAGAATGGCAGTCAAGTAGCCCAGAGGATTTTGCTGTTTCATCAAGGCCAAATCTTCTTAAGTTAGAGACCATGTCGAAGGGGCATCCTCATTAGTGGCAGCAGCCACATTAACCACATGTGTGGGAATATGGGCAGTTTCAGCGTTCGTCAGGTTTTGGGCTCCTTCAGTAGAGCCTCCGATTCCATCAGTATCTGGAATTCTTTCATCCTGATTTTCCCCTCTAGCATATTCTCATTTTATGTTACGGCTACGACATCAGTGGCCTCCTCCTCTTCTTCGACTTCATGTACGTCAACCAGTGGAGCCCTATTTTCTTCATGGTCTCCTATAGGGCCTTCTTCATTGACTTCCTCTATGGTCTCATACCGAGGTTCAGAAACTTGGTTCACCTTATCAGCTGAGCTCACAAAAGAGCCTTTTGCTGAAGAAGGCTTATAAGTGGGATCTCCCTCACTATTTAATAGAGTGGCGGATCCTTCAACAGGAGTAAGAACTTGTTTAGAGGTGCCAGCAGTGTCCTGAAGATTAAAAGAAGTTTTTAATCTCAGAATTTTTATAGAGAAAAGGGTTAGTTCAATAAGTAAGTGATTGGCTGTCGAAGCAAATACCTGAATTGGAAGTTCGACACCGGGGCTGGAATTATCGCTCTCACTGGGATTATTTAGCCTGGCAGCTACTTCTTGCTCAGTAGGCTCTCTAATAACTACAGGAGGAGGCCTTGATTTGGTAGCTGTAATTTTAATTTTTTTTTGGGACGAGGCTCAGGTGCGGGAATTGCTTTCTTCAATTTTTGTCTCTTCAGAGGAACAGGAGGAGACTCCTCTTCTTCATCACTAGAGATTTCGATTTCCCGAACCTTCCTTTTCTTGGGAGTGGTTTTTTGAACATCCAGAAAGATAAGAGTCGAAGATATCAGCATCTGTATCAGAAAATAGAAAAAGCGAAAGGTATCGTAGAAAGTAAATACCTTTGGTGAAGGATCAACAGAAGGGTCTCCCCCTTTGGTGCTTTCAGCAACCTTCTTTGTGCTGGTCCTCTTGACATCTATACAAGAAACAAAGATAAATCGAACTTCGAATGATTGAATCTAAGACAAAGAGGAAAAAGGAAAGAAAATATTACCTTTCTTGATCTTGTCAAGGACCAGTTTAAAGACCTCGCGAAGGTGGTGGGCGAAGTCCTTCTCATCGAAGAACTCCTCATTATAATACTGCCTCCACCACCCTTCAAAATTGCTAGAACACAAAAAATTGAGATTGAAGTCGAACATGGTTAGTACGGTCCGACCAACGTACCTACCGATATGCTTGGTAGTAGCATCTTCTGAGTAATCTGCGTTGTAAAATAATAGCAGTTTCTCTCGAGGATAGATGGGTGATGGGAGTGACTGGACAATGTCGAATTGTCGAGAAACGAGATTTGGTTGGTAAGCAATCAAACTTAATTGATTCTTTGAGCTCTTGAATCTCATTGGCATGTTTCTGGGTCGAAGAAACGACTCCCAGATGCTCACATATTCGTCCTCTAAGTCCTTCTCATCAGTCGAAGGAAATGGTCTAGTAAACCATTATGGGCCGACTTTTCGACTGACAAAAGGAGCCATGGTCGGGAAAAAAATGTTTGTGCTCTGCAAACATCATCATAAAGCTTGTGAAGGCCTTTTGAAATTGTTGACCCTCGTTAGTCGGAGTCAGCAAAGCAAGTCTGGTACCTTCGACCCTTCTGTTCAGGATTTCTGGGGCCGCTTCATTGATCTTGTTCTTCTGAGGAAGAAAATATTCGAAGGTGGCGTTGAGCCAAAGTTGAAGAATCCAGAAAGAAGCAAGCTTGCCCTATCTCCTATGACCTTGAGTTGAGTCACACCATTGCTGATGGACTCATATAGGTTGGCCAAAATAAATTCAGCCAGACAGAGGGGGTAGTTATGATGAAGCTGCGTTGCGAGCGTGAGCATCTTCTTAGTCACTTGAAGTGACTTGGTGCAGAAGACGAAACGGGATAACCACATAGCCAGAAAGCTATATGTTCTACCTCCAATACAGTGCTGGAGGATTTATCATGGAAATGGTTGATGAATGTGGTGTATGTGGGTTTTGTAGCTGAAAACCCAATGACATCTTCAGATAGATCCTCTGGGTCGAAATAACCGCCAGTCGGTTGAAGACCGGTTATCACTGCTATATCGAAAAGGGTTGGGGTTACCATTCCATAGGGAATATGAAATATGAAGTGGGCGCTATCCCAGAAGTATAACAAAGATACCAACATAAGAGGACAATAAGACAATCCTGTCTTCGACAGCATCACTAAATCGTAAATCCCCATTTCCTTCCAAACTAGGGTTTGCGCCTTCTCCATCTTATTTAGCCAGTCTGAATACTCAAAAGAGAGATTAGGGCATGATCGAAAGATCATGTTCCCTTTTTTCATGAATTGAAGGTTAATGTCCTCCTTAGTCTGAGCGTGTTGCTGGTTAGCTGGAGTTGCATCCTCAGGATCATCCATTGGTTTCTTCGCACAACCTATAGGTTTGAGTCTTGGGTGAGTGGGGAAGAAAGCACGATTCTTTATAGGATTCTCGATGCATGTGGTCAGACGGCCAGACATAACGTATATATCTTCAGAGTACCTGATATGAATGAGAAGCTGGGAATCATATGCCTCTCGCTATTCTCTAGTCATAGGTTCATAAACGAACCCTGGCTCCTCAGTCGAAGCAGGAGAAGGGCTTGTAGGGAAGATTTCTGGTTGGTGGTGTACATCAGCGACATTCTTAGGTTTGGGGTTGTTGGGTGCGTTAGAAAGGAAAGCCATTGTTGCAAGTTAGTAAGGAGCGAAAATGACAATGTAGGATGTTTTATGCAAAAGAGTTGAAAATGCTAAGTGTTGTGAAAGTTCCAAATGAAGGGGCTCAAGACTATTTATAGTGTCCAAAAGGAAGTGTGTCTCGTCAAAGCCATTTAATACTATGGACATAGTGGGGCACGTGGCACGCTGCAAAGCAATAATCGTGCAGATAATGGGAAACGTTTGACATGCTTGCGTAGGTTCTAGGAGTAATGGTCATAATGGAATCATGGTAACGGCTTATTGAAGAGACGTCTTGGGAAAAGAGTAATGATGGTTTTTGAGAGTGGCAGCTGTTAGAAGACAAAAAGCGCACCTTATGCCTTTCGTGGACAACAAGAGGGACAGGTGTCGAATAGAAAGATCAAAGAATGACTATTTCTTTTGGCGTCGAAATAGACATTCTTGGGGGCAATTTATTGGCTCCTAAATTCGACACCTACTATATATTGGCCTTATAGGCCAAAAATAGAACAAATAAAGTCAAGCTGGAAAGTATTTCGACGGATTCAAAAAACTTAGAGAAAATATCTAAGTGACACATTGGTCTTCGACCAGGCATCACCACCAAGATTTCGACTAAGAAGGTCCTATGATCTTCGACTAGAAGAATATACCTTCGTGTCAATACCAAAGACGAAGGGTATTTGAATTTGAATTATTGGAGGGAAAGACGGTTTCGCCAGCAGTTAAAGGAAAGCGACGTGGCTGGAAGATAGAGGTCGAGGGACATGCATAGGACACTTGTCTTCATCTTAGATCAGAGTCACCCCTCGACGGTTACGTAGTTTTAGTATAAAATAGGAAGTCTGTGTAGTTTTTCCGGGGTGTTCAACCTATTGTGCTAGTTACTCAAATATTGTCCAAGTACCCGCTGTGTGTGAAAGGATAAACTGAGAAATGTACGTTGGAAACACCACTTTTCATTAATAAAGTCTTTTTTACATTGCTTTGATCTTATTTTGCAAAGTTACTTTTCCTGCATCTTTACCTGCATTTCTATTAACTTTCCTACTTTCCAAAACCCCAAGCATATTATCTTTGGTCGAACATGCGTTCTTCCTAGATATCTATTTTTACACCAAACCAACATAAAAATTAGCATATGTTCTGGGATCAATCTGATCGATCCCGCGAGTAACCAAAAAGGACTTTCCTTTTTGGAGGATCAACGATTGTTTACCAAAAACCACGGTAAATAGCTGCCTTGGTAAATGATCTTAGTACCTTATGGTAATTTCTAAAATTTCTTACAAGTTGCCTTCGTGATTGTTCGAGGACCGCCGTCTGTCCCTCAAAACATCCAATGATAAGGCTATCTACTAACTAATGGTAGGATAGCGCTATCTAAAGGAAATGAGGAAAAGAACAAAGAACTTTTGAGTAGGTAGATAGTTTATAGTTGCTTTCTCATAAAACAAATGAATTTCTCATACATACACTCTCTTTTCTAAATATTTTCAAAAACAAAAACACTTTGTATGCGTTCTCAATAATACGAGAATCATTATAAAGTTCGCCGCACTAAGGCATCTTTTCAAAAATATTTTCAAAATACACTTACACAAAAAGTATTTTCAAAAGTTAGCTACCAACTAAGAGCCCGTAGATAACTACAGATGAAAAGGGTGTTAACTCCTTCCCTTTTCATAATCTACCCCCCTTACTCAGAAAAATTCTTGAAAGGCTAATTAACTAGAGATGTATGCGCTTCTTTAAGAGATTCCAAAGCATAATAAATACTATTTATTTCCTTTTCAAGTTTTAAAATCATTTCTTTTTGGAAAGAAATTTTCTTAAGAGAATATATAGAATCCACGTACATATCATTAAAAGCTCACGACAATTAGCTATATGAATACTTATTATTGGATTCATAATTGTATACCTATGACGTTTCACCTTTCTTACGTGCCATCAAACATAGGTTGGAACACTCATCATATGAACTTGAGTAAGAATTCAGGGAAGAGCTCTCATACTCTTCTTCCCACGTGATATAGGCTCTACGACCTTTTGAACTTTTTACTTTCCTCTTCTAGAATTCCTTATCTTTCTTATGATGTTTTGTGAGACTTTGACAAGTAGTTTCGTAATGTTCTGATTTATCAAACTTGTAGCAGGTGATGTCGTCATCCTTTTTCTTGCGTTCTCTTTTGAGCGGGTGAGTATTTCTGAAATTTATCAATCATTTGTCTGGATGTTTGAGCTTGTTTCTCTTTAGGTATCCATTGACACGTTTGACGAATAAACCCATATCCTCCTTCTTAAGAGTTTCTTCCTCAGAATTATCACTTTATTCGTTTTGATTTACTAGTTTTTTTTATGACGAAGCCTTCAAAGAAAGATCCCACTTCTCTTCTTTCCCTTTCTCTTTCTTTTTAGACTTTACTTTGCTATCAGCGAGTCATTTCATTTCATTTTCATGCTCGACTAACTTCACAGACAGCGTACTGATATCCAAAGTATCAAGATTGTTAGATTCTTTTATAGCAGTAATTTTTGCTCTTTTATAACGGTAACCTTTGATTACCATTCCCTACACATATATCTTAAAAATTTGTTAGGACTATCTTTATTGGAAAAGGATTTATCCAAGTTGATTTGCTTTGTTAAATGCATTAATGTGCCTGTCTTAAATGAAAAAGGATGAAAGAAATAGGATAGAGAGAAAAAGGTATAACACTATAATTTGAATCGATATCCTAAGAGGGGGGTCTTTAGTCTGTAGTGCATGGTTTGTGTTCTTACAATGCTTGTAGTGTTATTTTGAGTTCCTAAAAAATTAACATTTAGATGATCTAAGTTTGAGTTCATGTATGAGTACTACCGTTGTCATTTGCATAAATCTGCATATGGAATGCTAAAGTAATAAATCGATATGAGAATAAAATAGTGTTTTGTAATTTCTATTTAAATTATTAGTCTTACTACAAAAGTACAAGCGTAGAGATGTCAATTATGTATCGAAAGAGCGGAACCGAGATCAACATTGTTATTCAAACCTTTAAAATATTGAAAGCATCTTGAAATTAATTGAAGAGTTATTTTCAAATTCTAAAAGAATTTTAAATAATTTAATTTCATTGCGAAAACCAATTTTTAATGTGTATAGGAATTCAGTGACACATCAGTGAAAAACGGGCATGGCCACTAGTTGATTAATTTCTACAATAAATTTATCCTCATTAAGATAAATAATTACATTTTATGACTATCGTTATATGGAAATCGCTGATACTTTATTCCCACTGTTTGTTTGACAAATGAATAAAGTTTTCTATAAAATTTAACAAGATAAATGTATTATTATATTTTTCGATTCTGCTATTTATGTATGAATTTTATGTATCATATTTATAACACTACTGTGTATTATTCTAGACACATACATATGACATATTTATGTATGATTTTTATGTATCATATTTATGATTAAATTAAAGTGACGGAAAATGTATTGGTGAAAATTAAAAAATGAAATCAACCATTTTTTAAAAGGTATTCTCGGATTCTTTTAAGAAATTAGTAATGATGGTTAAATATAATAATAATCAGATTAGAATACTCAATCTATCTTTATTTTAATTTTAATTTTTTTCATTTAAATGGTAAAAATGCAATAAATAATAACACCAAAAATTTATATGTTATTTTTTTTTTAAAATTGTTCGAACAAAATATGGATACTAAAATATTAAATATAGGTTTGATATAATGTCGATGTCACGCGAAGCTCTAGAACCATACACATAAAAAATAAACTTAGGAAAAAATAAATAATTGAAATTTATTTGATTGTGTAATTTAAAAATGTATTAGCATTAATTAGAGAAATGCATTACATCATAAGTAAGAGTGTGAATATGTGAGGTCAATTAACAAAAGGTCCACGGTTTAGTCTATACATATTTAGGCCTGACTCGACTTTTTTTAAAATATAAAATAAAAAGTTTATGCTCTTTTTGTAAACATATTTAGTTAGACTATGTCTCAAATCATAAAAACTTTTTTAAGTTTATCTAAATGATTTATTTAAATAAACACAAATAATTTTATTTTTATTAGTAAAATAAATTTTGCTCGTGTCTTTTCATTGATCCTTATATATATATATATATATATATATATATATATATATATATATATATATATATATATATATATATATATATATATATATATATATATATATATATATATATATATATATATATATATATATATATATATATATATATATATAAATAAAAGATTCTCCTACCAATTCTATCAATCATTTAAAATCAATACTAATTATACAGTTATTAATTTTACGTCAATAATAATAATAATCATAATAATAATCATAAATATTTGATACATATTCTAATATAATATACTTTAGTTGTCGAAATTAGAAAAGACCGAATGTTGAGACTTTCTCTAAACTCTTCAAGGATTTGTAACGGAAGTCCTTTTGTGAATATATCAGTAATATGAAAGCGAGAGGTGTAACACTCTATTTTTAATTATTCATTTTTATTGAATTATTTGTGAATTATATGTATTGTAGTGTGTTTTGAATTATTGATGCGCTGAGTTAATTAAAATAAGTAAGTGGTATAAAAATTAGAAGAATTATTTAGATATATTTTTAGTGATTAAATAATAAGAGTGTTTCTTTAATTAGGTGGATATATTGGAATATTAAAATAATAATGAAAATAAGATGTGTAGAGGAATTAAGGATAATCTGATCATTGTGAGGATAAGTTAGGGGTAATAAAGAGAAAATATATTTAGGAAGAATTTATTGTTGGAAAAAGAATTGTGAAAAGTTGGAGAGAAAAGAAGGACTGAGGCAAGAGGAAGGAATATAAGGGCTTAGGAGAAAAAGTTCAAGGAAATTTATCATCTTGCTGGAATAATTAGGTAAGGATAGGAATTTGTTTCAATAATAGGGGTGTGATGGAAGGGTAGAGTATGGTTCAATTCCCTTTGAATTGATGATGGATGTTGATAATTGTGGGATGCAAATTTTATTTTGAGTCAACTCCATATTTATGCCATTGTTAAGGTTTCGAAGGTTTTAGGTATAATGTAAAATTATGAAATTTATTGAATAAATGTGTTTGGATTGATGAATTGTATGAAGATTGATGCATATATGTTATGTTAATAGTATGTGAATTATAGGTAATGTTGGATTGTTGATATAAGATGTTTGAGTATGTTAGAGCATGTTTGAAAGGGTTTTAGACGGGAAAAATTAATTATTTTTGTCACAGGTTCTGTGGTAATCGATTATCACTTATTGGTAACCAATTACCGACTTAAAATTTGAGTTTTTTTTAGTTTTTCGGGGAAGCAATCTGTTACCACGTATTGGTAATTGATTACTGCTGGCTGACAACAAAGTTTTTTGAAGTAAGACTAAAATTGTCGTAACTTTTGATTTGTAAGTTCAAATGCGGTGCCGTTTGAAGTGTTAGAAAGCTAATGTTGAGAAATACACCATGGTAGTGTTTGGTGAATTACTTGAATAATAATTGTATGCTTAATTTAGTAATTTTGGTAATTGTTTGTATGAATGGTTCATGAACTTTTGATTTTCCTTGACGATTTAACTCATAACTTTGTAACGTAGATCCAAACGACATGTTGTTTAAAGTGTTAGGAAGCTAACACTCAGAGCTACAACATAACAGTGATAGGTGAAATATTTAAATATTATTCTTGTGCCTACTATATTGATAAAGTTATTGATTTATATATTCAGTTAATGAATTGTTGCATTGTTGTGATAATGTTATGTGATAATAATGTTGTTATGTTGATACTATTATGATAATATTGTGAAAATGTTGATGATGTTGTTGTAAGGTTGATGTAGTGTTGAACATGATTGTTTGTTGATGATGTTCTTATGATGTAACATTGATTATATTGTTGTGATAAAGTTGTTAATGATAATGCATGTCCAAGTATATACATGATATGTTGTTGGTGACATACACAGTCAGAAGAGAGGCCAATGTGTATGTTGTGTGTTGTATGATTGATACTCCATGCATTTATGTTATCTAAACTTCGGTTCTTTATGAAGAGCCTCGATCATATGGTGATGGATCGGTTGCGAGTAACTAATTCCTATTATGAGGAATTAGTGAAGCGTTATCTATGGAGATGGTAGAGATTTGGTGTACTCCGATTCCAAGAGGGAATCAATCATATGGTAGGGATCATGGAGTAAAATGGACCTAAGTGTTCATAATTTGATATCACATGCATGTTGAGTCAGTTGTTAAGTTCATTTGTATTTGTGTAGTATTTGGTGATTACTTTTGGTGTTATGACTTGTGGATAAGAATATTTTATATGTTGGTGTTGTTATAATTTATGTGTGATGTAGTTAATTAATCTACTTCTGATTATTTTCACTGATCATTATTGAGTTATATTCTCACCCTTTATGTTTGAATGTTTTCTCTACATGAGCATCATGCAGATACTCGGGAGTAGCACTACTAAAGTAGGTAGAATATAACTTTGGAGTTACTTCATTAGTTTATCGCTTTACTAGTGGTTCCTTGCTCTGATCATGTAACATTGGGTTGGGATAAATGTTTGAACTGATTCTTATGTCATTCATGTTGAATTTAAAGACCAATGATGTTATGGAGACTACTAAGTTGTTTTGAGCTTACTGTTATATCTCTTTTCCTTATGCTATGAAGTTAACTTTTATGAGACTAAATTCCGTGAGTTGAAATGATGTTGTTAACTGTTCTATTAATAATTCCACTATTATGATATATTATGAAATGTATTATTACATAAAAATGTGATACTGGTCAGATAATTTGGATTTCATGCAAGCATCCCGGGTATGATTCAGATGTGTTGGATGTCCTGTAAATATCTCAATTACAAATATATGTCTTTGGATTATTCTGTTGAAAACCCATGTGATGGAGCAGACTATGTGTTTCTTTTATGTGTGTGACACCTTATATGGTTATATTTATAGTTAAATTATGTGATTCTTCACGCGTGGGTTTTAGGGTGTTACAAGAGGGAATGTGAAGAATACGACCTTGGCCACGTGCAACCTTTTCACACATGAAATACGTATCTATTTCAATATGTTTGATACGTTGATGTTAAATTGGATTGTCGAATAAATAATCAACTATGATGTTGTCACAATAGACTAAAGTGGCTTTTGTGATAGGATAACAATGTTTCAAGAGTAAGTTGAAGAGCCATCATAATTCAAATACTCACTAGTGACTCCTCTTTATTTTGCCTCGCTACTAGAACGAGATAGTATGTATTGACGCTTGGCAGACCATGATGTTAAATTTGTCATCAAGATACACATAATACCAATAACAATATCTACTTGTGGCGGTTTTTAGGGGAGGTTTAAAATAACCTAGATTAATTTTGAATGTGACAATGGTAAAGAAAGTTAGTTATTTAGTTGTTGTTTAAATTTTTTTTTTCACTCTTCAGCTTACAACTTTATTTTACTTTTCTATTTTATAATTGGTTTTATGATTTTAATGTTGTAAATCCATATAAACCTATTATGAACTTCTATCAATCTTGATGAACAAGATTGTTATCACCATACAATGACAATGAAAAGAAAAGAAAATTAAAGAAGAAAAGAGATTAGGGTTTCTGGAGAGTTTCTTTCTGTCCACAAACTGTGGAAAATCTTTATTCACTTTAGAACTGCAAAAAATTCTGTGAATACAAGTTATTATCAATAATAGGTCACTTCCTCTATTTATAGTTTTAGGTTAGCTTTCTCCCTAAGCCAAAGCCCAAAACACAAAAGCCCAAAATACATATTTTGGATCTAAATCGAAATCTGTGTAGCTACCTGCATATAACACTTCGAAAAATACATATAACTCGACAGATAAGGCTTTTCGACACACGTTGTATCGAGCAACAACCTTCTTTGACACAAGTAATTACACTTTCAACACACCACCTAATTCATTGTGTCTAAGCTATCTACATTTATCATAGTTCTTAGTCCTCTAAACACTTCAACTTGCACTCCCTTTGTCATGATGTCGTCAATATGATTCTCAGTTCTGCACTGCTCCATCTTTATCCTCCCTTCTGCTACCTGCTCTCAAAGATAATGGAACCTCATTTTGATGTGCTTGCTTCGACTATGTCCTATCGGGTTCTTCGCCAAGTTAATAAATGGCATATTGTCGATCTTTATGATAATTACTCCATGATCCTTCCCTGTTATCTCTTCGACCAAGTTCACCATCCATGTTTCTTGACATGCACAAAGAGAAGTAGTTATGTACTCTGCTCAGCATGATGATAATGCCACTATTGGTTCCTTTCTCGAAATCCAAGCAACTGGTTCACCACCTAGCATAAACACATATCCTACTGTGGATTTTTGATCCTCAATATCACTACACCAACTTGAATCAGTGTACCCCACTAACTTACATTCTTTTCCTTTATCAGTTGTAGGAAATAAAATGCCATAGCCAAGAGTTCCTTTCAGATACCTCAGTATCCTCTCCGTTGTTGCTAGGTGATACCTTTGGCTTCTGCATGAATTTACTTACCATACCTATAATGTATGCTAAGTCAGGCCTTGTGTGACAAAGGTATCTTAATGACCCAATAATTATTATGTATTGGGTTAAGCTGACATCATCTTCATCTGCTTCTTTCGACAGTTGTAGTCTTGGTTCTGCAGGTTTCGAAGTCGAGTTATACTCTTCCATCTCAAATCTCTTGAGAATTTCTTCTGCATATCTTCTTTGATGAATCATTAAAAATATACTACTATTGTAGAATCCGATGCCAAGGAAATAAGAAATGTCACCCAAATCCTACATTTCGAATTCCTTGCTGAGAACACCTTAGAAGTCTTCGATCTCCTTCTTGTAGCTACCTGTTACTAACAAGTCATCAACATAGAGACAGTATAATAAATTCACTATTGCTTCACCGTACATATACTTCATGTCCAGTTGTGCACTTCACAAATTCCTTCTCCCTTAGAAAACTATCAATTTTCATTGTTAGTTCCATGTTTTTTATGGTTGGCTAAATTTTGGAAAAGCATGGATTCTAAACATGTTTCTATGTTGATGTTCAGTAAGATGGTACAACATCTTTATCAAATGTCATATCATCTCCAACTATTATGAGTTTTCTAGCAGATGTTGAAGACGATATCATAACATCTGGACCAGTAGGTACCTTATTTGACAGATGTTCCAACAGATGTTGTAACATGTTATAACAAAAAATCTTGATAGTACGTCTGGATATTAATCCTTGAAGATTTAATTTGAAGATTTGAGTATCTATAATATTCTGTACTCATTATAGGCGCATTCCAATCAAGGATTTTATTAGAAACAAGAACATATTTGATTGGTTATTAAAAAGGATCGATTGAGACTTTTTACGAAACTTTTTATGAAGATTTTTTCTATTCTTATGGAGAAGATTCTGCAGGTTTTTGGGAGTTATTGATTGAATTTGATTAAAGAATCCAAACCCAATAGTAGAAGTTTATATAAGGAGTCTCCCAAGACTTGGTTTTTAAGCATAATTTTATTTTTGTAAAACCTTGTGAAAAATAAGGGTTTAGGTTTTGATAGTCCTTAGGTTCTCCGTGTGTTTTTGTTTGTATATCCTCATGTATCTTTGATGCATTTGAGTTAACTGATTCTTACTTTCTTGTTAAGTTATTTCTTTCCTCGAAGCTGTGAAGCAAGAGTTGAGTATTGTTCTTGGTCAAAGATTTTAAGCAAGACTAAGTATTTGTAATTTAGAAGTGTGTTATTCCTGTTTTTGTTTCGTGACAATTCTTGGGATTGGAATTGTGTTTTCCCTGTGATTGGGAGTTTTTATCACTATGGTGATTGGAAGTGGGTTAGTGATTTTCCATATCTAGGAGGTGCCTAGGTAGAAGTTACAATAGGTAGGGATTAAGCAAGAAGTTGTAAATGGGGGAGTTTAGCTTCGAATTAATACTGCTTATAATGGATTTCCTTCCTGGCTTGGTATCCCCCAAAGTAGGCGAGTTTGCACCAAACTTGGTTAACAATCCTGTGTGTTCTTTTACTTTCTACAAGTTATAATTCTGGTGTGTTGTTATTTTATTTGTTGTTCTGTCAGCATGTGTCATAACATATGTTATCACATTGTGCGTTGTAAATACATTAGTCTTAACTTCTGATATTGTGCATGCCATAAATTTCAATTGGCATCAAGAGCAGGCACCTGATTTTGTTACTCGGTGAGATTCAGGGATATAGTTTATGGTGCTATGGAGAAAGAAGGAGGATATAACAATAGACCACCCATGTTGGATGGTTCTAATTATGACTGGTGGAAAGTCAGAATGATATCTTTTCTGTTATCTATGGATTGTAAAGCATGGAAATCTGTGTTGAAAGGATAGAAGCATCCTGTTGTGAAGGTCATTGAAAAAGATAGAAAAGAGGTTGAAACTGACAAAATTAAACTTGAAGAAGAGTGGGATGACAACGATGACAAAGAATCCATTGGAAACTCCAAGGCTTTGAATGCTTTATTCAATGGGGTTGACAAAAATGTGTTCAGGCTGATTAACACCTTTATTATAGCCAAGGAAGCTTAGAAATTTGTAAATACAACTTATGAAGGTACTTCTAAGGTTAAAATTTCAAGACTTCATCTTCTCACCTCAAAATTCGAGAATTTGAAGAGGGATGATGATGAGACAATTCAGGAATATCAGATGAAGATTCTTGAAATTTCCAGCTCATCAAGTGCCTTGGGAGAGAAGATGTTAGAAGAAAAGCTGGTCAGGAAGATTCTTAGGTCCTTACCTAGGAGATTTTACATGAAGGTCACAACAATTGAAGAAGCTCATGATATAAACAATATGAGAGTTGATGAACTTATTGGGTCACTTCACACATTTGAATTGGCCATTGGCGACAAGGCTGATAAAAAGAACAAAAGCATAACCTTTGTAACAAATGCTAAAAATAATAAAGGCCAAGTTGAGTTGGACACTGATGAAAATCTTTCTAACATAATTATGTTTCTTGGAAGACAATTTAACATAATTCTAAAAAGGCTAGACAGAAGAGAATGACCAAATGTTAGGGACATCACATTTGACATCAGTAAATAAGAAAATCTTCAAAAAAGCACCACGCCTGGAGAAAGGACCAATCAGAGCAAAGGTATTTAATGTTATGAGTGTGAAAGTTTTGGTCACATCAAACTTGAGTGTCCTACCTTTCTCAAGAGGAAAAAGAAGGGATTTACAGTATCTTGGTCTGATGACGATGAATCAAATAATGAGGCTAACAATGAATCTGCAAATCTGGTGTTGGCTTTGTTTGGAAGATGGGCAGGAAAATGGAAAATCATGATGGTGATAAGGATCTTGATACTTTCTTCAAAGATACTTGTAACAGGTGTGAAGCATCTATCCTAACAAAGTAAAATCATAGTAAGATCATAGTTGACTTGGAGGATTAAAAGAAAAGGCTTTTGTGTGATGCATCTCATCTGCATAATGAGGTAACTCTCTTAAATTCTAAGATTAATAACATGTCTATCTCATTGAAAAATTTGGAAGAGGAAGCTGAGATCATAAAAGAAACTGGAGATATAGGGAGGGACTGTCAGGTTAAAGAAAAGAGCCTATGATGAAGTATTCTCCTCCCGGAAGCAAGAGAAGAATCATCATGTCTAAACACATGCTACAACATTCTGGGAGACATGATCAAACCTTGTTAAGAATTCAATCATCAACTTGGATATGTCATTATTGTGGTAAGCATGTTCACAGAAAAACCTTATACTATAATCTATATAAAGACCAAAACTCTTTAGTTCATTCTAAGTTTGAGCATGTAAGCAAAGAGAGAGATGTTGATAACATTGATGTTAACAAAGAGTACTCTAGACATAGGAAATGAGTTCAGAAGGTAGGACTGGATATTGTCTCTCATCTCACTAGATCTATAAGCTTTGGTAGAGTCAATGGTAAAATCTACAAAGTTGAAAAGCTGTTGAGAGTTGGTTCACATGATATGAGGGATACTAGCATTAATTAGGGTAGAAGGTTTAATGTTAACTATCATCTAAGAGAACCTCAGGTAGAGACCTATTATTCTTGTTCAAAAACAAGTAATGATGAAGTAATGTTATGGAACCAGAAACTTGGACATCTTTATTTCAAAAGAATGAAGGAACTCATATCTAAAAGAGCCATTAGAGACATGCCAGATTTCAAGATTGAAGAAGTGTTAGTATGTGGTAAGTGTGAGTTTAGGGCTCAAGAAATAATGTCAAACAAAATGTGGCAACATCGATATGCTACCAGAATGTTGGATCTTCTTCACATGGACTTAAAAGGACCAATGCAAGTTGAAAGCATGAATGGTATGAGATATGTCTATGTGATCATGGATGATTTTTTTGGATATACATGGATCAAATTTCTTAAAGAAAAGTCAGCTGCCTTTGAAGTCTTCAAAGACTCGTGTGAAAGTATTCAAGAAGAGAAAAATAATGATATTGTCAAAGTTAGAAGTGAACATGACAAAGTGTTTAAAGATGTTAATTTATTTAAATTTTATGCTTCTGAAAATATTGGTCATGAGTGCTCTCAGTTAGGGAGAACTTTTGAACAAGTAACCAGAGATATACTTGAATCAGCAAGAATCATGCTTCATGCGAAAGCATTGCCTCTATGCTTTTGGGCTGAAGCTCTGTGTTGTACCCCAAAATTTTCCCTCCCATTTTTCATAAAA
This sequence comes from Vicia faba, assembly GCA_948472305.1. Classification (NCBI taxonomy): domain Eukaryota; kingdom Viridiplantae; phylum Streptophyta; class Magnoliopsida; order Fabales; family Fabaceae; genus Vicia; species Vicia faba. The sequence continues at coordinate 1,521,735,885 of OX451735.1, read as the reverse complement.
AACACAACCCTAGGGTTCCTCAGATATTCAAGTTGGCTCAGGAATCAATCAGACAGATTTTCTCTTGTGGCAGTAAACCAACAATTAGGGTTTTTCTTGCAATTGTCAAAAGAAATAAATTCTCAAAGATCCAATTGGCTTTCACATGTTTTCATGCTTTCTCGAGTTTACTGAAAAGACAGTGTTTGTTCTCAAGGAATGGTTGTTTGGGACAAGAGATGGAATTTAAGACTGTCATGTAAGATACTCATGATTGTTTAATCCAGGTTAACCAGATGTTTCGCGTCTCTTAAAACAATTGCTTGGTTAGGAAATGGAATATACAGTGCGTGTTTGTTTGGAGTGCAGTTGTAAGATTACAGAATTATTGGAATTTAAGTTATCAGATTGGAGCATTTTGTTTCAGTTATCTTGATTGGGAATCTTTAAGAATCAGTTAGGATGCAAAGAGAAAATTACAAGTTATTGACAGTAAAAGGGTTTCAATGGACACCAGAATATGTCATAAGACTTTCTCCATTTTTTTCAAACATTGTTACAAAATAATTTGTTCTTTTAAATACTCTATGTTTTACAACTTATGGTATTTAAAAAATAAATTAGTATAATTGTTGAATGTTTCTCTCTAAATTACAAAGAAAATCTAAATGGTTCTATGCCTAAGGTTGACTGAAGTTCCTTTGCTTCCATGCTTGCCACATAGTCTCTTACTTCCCTTGCTTTGCCACCATCCAATTGTGCCCACATGAAAATAAAAGAAAAGAAAAATAGTTAGTACAATTTATTTGGGCATAAGCAAGAATTTTCAAAAAGAAAAAAAGTGCTATTCATCATTAAAGTTTGCAAATTGGAATCAGAAGGCTATTTTTAATTCATCACAATTTATTTTCTCTATTTGTAAATCACAAGAAGATTTTTCTTCTTGGTTCACAAAAATAAGAAATGCAAGCAAGCTATCCAAACAAGAACAAATGCAGCAAAACTGGCCAAGTGCTACAAGGCTATCCAAATAAGAACAAATGCAGCAAAACTGTCCAGAAGCAAACAGAAGGCGCAAACTAAGCCAAACAAAATTATCCAAACAGCATCACCAAACAGAAGGCGCAAACTGAGCCAAACAAAATTGCCCAAACAGCAAAAACAAACAGTAATATGGTAAATAACAAACAGCATAAGCTAGAGCATACAACAAAGGAAGTATGACAATATAATAAGTTAAGTCAAAACAAGCAGAAAACTTGTTCAAGGAGCCAATTCATCATTTTCCATTTTATTGCAAACTTTTTAGAAAAAAAGCAAAAGAGTAATTGACTTTCTTAGTGTCATTGAGAGAGAAGAGAGGAAAGAAGTCACCTAGGGATGCACAGCCCTGCTGCCTTGGCTGTAACAATTGCATAGAAGTTGTTAGAAAATAAAACTGCAACAAAAAGGGCATAAGAACAATATGCCAAAATATTCAAAATTTGATGGTTTTCCCACCATTTTGAATAAGGTTTCAACCAAAGCAACACCAATATAACAGTAAACAAAACGCTGAAGCAAGAGAGAGGGAGAAAACATTTTATCAAAGTCCAAAAACTGTCAAAGCATCCAAACTGTCTAAACCTAAAAAACCCTCAAACCTCCAAAAACTGTCAAAACCAAGAACAACATACAAACCAAAACCTCAAAAAACCAAACCTGATAAACACCCAAAAAACTTTAAACCTGCAACCTATTAAACAAACAATCACAAAATATACCAAATCATCCTCAAATCTCAAGCCTGTAAAAAACTGTAAAACCATCTTAAAATCTCAAATCCTGCAAACCTGAGACAAGTTGCAAACAGAACAAAAAAACCATTCACCATTTTTAAACTCACAAAAGCATCAATACAAGTCAAAAACTCAGAAAACACATAAATCCCAAGATTGTTAACCAGCATACAGTAGCAACCTCAACAACCATCACAAAACCAAAAACTCTCAAAAGAACCAAATCAATAACCTTCGAAAACCTGCCAAAGTCTTAAACAAAACCAGCAACCATCTAAAAACTGTCAAAGTATCAAAACTCTCAAATACAAAAACCCGAAACCAAAGTCTCAAGCTGATAAACCAGTTGACCATCATCAAAAGCCAAAAAACCTTCCAAAGTCTCAAGCTGAAAAAACACATGTCTCCAACTCATCAAACCTGAACAGGCCTCAAGCAAATGTCTCAAACACCATAACCAAAAAACTTTCAACAAACTCCAAAAGCCTAAAACCAGTAATATACATCCAAGAAAAAATTCAGAGTACAAGCATCAAACAACAACCAACATCCCCATCGTTCAACAAAGAAAATAGGAGAAGGTTACCAGAGAAAAGCACGCTTTCAATCTTCATCTCTCCCCCCCGTCTCCGGCCGCCACAGAACACGAGCCTCAACCTCGTTCTTCCCATTCCTAGTTCACCGAAAAATCTCTAACAGGTATGATGTATTCCCTTTTATCACAATCCCATATATTTTTTCTTTGCATCTAAAAGATAAGGTAATTAACAGAAAACACAATAGGGATGAGAAAAATCATTTAAATTTCGTAAACCTTGAAAAGAACAAAAATTTTACCCCTTTAAGAAAATTCCTAGAACTTGCTTAGAGAGACGAAGCGGTCATGTTCCGGCAACTGAGAGTTGGGGGGAGGATCAGACAAATCGATTTCGTCGTTTTTAGGGCAATCTGAAATCAGGTTTTCAAAGCACGAGTCATGGTGAGATAGAGACGGCATGAGCGATTTTGTTCGCGAAATTGAGACAGGGATGGTTAGTGAGAGGTTTAGAGATGAATAGAGATGAGAAGATGAACAAAGTTAGACAAAGAGATGAACGGCGCCGCTGTGAGCAGAAGGGGTTCAAGAACCCTAATTTTGTTTCCACCCTTAATCAAACAAATTATGCAGAATTAGAGAGCTTGAGCCTGTTTTGATTTAAGTTTTTGTGATTAATTTTTATCATTTTCTTTTTTTATATAAACTTGTTTTGATTAATTTTTTACATTTAATAAAACATCAAAAATAATTAACTTAGTTTGTTTTCTTTCTTTAAATTTATTTATATAATTAATAAGAATGCAACAAGAATAATAAAAAATTTTATTTAATCAATTTTTTAGAATAGGTTTTATTTTTCTCTTTTCAAATAAATACATTTCATTTCATACTTTGTTGATTTTATCTCATAGATTATCATAGCTTTACTTAAATCGCACAAAAATTCGATTTGGTTGTATTGTTTGATATTTGGACATTGCTATTTCATTTGATTCATCCCCATTTGTAACAATTGTACCCCCATTCTCGAACATTCTGTAATAGCCTAGAATTTCAATTCCTGCAATTTATTGCTTTCTATATACTGTATAGTAATTAGGCGTGTATGGCAAGATTCAAAATTCAATCGATAGATGGCCTAATAAAAGAATAAATAACTTGAAACAAACACACTTTCTCACACGCGCACCTCTAGGGTAACCTTGCTCGTTGCCTCGGAAATACAATCATGTCCCTCAAATATGAGACACTTTAGAAATGACTCTTCAATAAATAAAGATCGTAGTCCCTCGATGACCCTCGATGTTGCCTTTGATTAAGACGATCTCGTCCCTTACAAAAATTGCTAAAGCGTCTCACAAGTTGCCTTCAATGATTGTAAAATTGACCCGCGCTTGTCCCTTCACATCCAATGGTGGGGCTTCTTACCAAATCAATGGTAAGATAGCACCATTAAAAGGAAGAAGAAAAGAACAACTTAAGACCTTTCGAGTAGATAGATTCGCTCTTAGTTACTCGCTTGCTCACGACAAAAACTCTTACACCTACACTTCCATTTCAAAACATTTTCAAAAAGACAAAACGTTTTGTATACATTCTTATAGAGACGAGAACCATTGCAAAACCTCTTTTCAAAACACTTTTTGAAACATGATTCACAAACACATCTTTGAACCATATTTTCGAAAAGACAAAACGTTTTGTAAACGTTCTTATAGAGACGAGAACCATTACAAAGAGATTTTTTCAAAATACTTTCAAAGCCCACACCACAAGCACACAATCAAATGAAAACAAGTGACATAAATGAGTAACTAAGAGCCCATGGAAAACCATGGATGAAAAGGGTGCTAATACCTTCCATTTTCATAATCTACCCCCCGAACCCGAGAAAATTCTCGAAAGGTCTTTCCTGTGCTTTTTTTACCTTTCCTTTTGGATAAAAGAAAAGTCGGTTGCGACTCTTGCTAACCGCACAAGTGCGATCGAAACGCAAAACATCTAGTAAGTTCTCCCACTGCATCACAGAATTGGCGACTCTGCTAGGGATAAAAAGTGGGGTTACCTTAGGGTTAGATCACCTTTACTCGGTTTCATTATTTGATTGGTATGCTTTATATTTAGTTCTTTGTATTGGGATTGATTTGATCCTCCACACGGATTTGGGGCACCTTTTTAGGTAAATAGTAATAGATTATGGAGACTGTACGGCGTAGATCGATATGGGTTAAACAATGGCTATGTTAGTGTGACGCATTTGTGGGTACTGGTATCCCCCGTGGTGAATCGAGGAGAATACGAGGCTGCTGAGTGGTGTCGTGAAGCACTAATTAACCTTAGAACCCTAATTGAATAAACTTGGCCATTAGGACGTAGTGAGGTAACCAGTTTCGGTGTAAAGCTGAAAATTGGTTGACACTCGATACTACACTCATTGAGGCTAGACTTTTGGGATATCTCGGCCACAAGAAAAGATTGATTGAGCTGAGACAATGCCTAAAAGAAAGGTCGGTGATATTGAGATCCTTTAGAACCTGATCATTATTTCTAGGACAGGTTGAGCCAACTAAAACTTCAAGAGGGTGTTTACCTACAAACTCATGCAAGCCTGAAACACAGGGATCTGTTTGTTGTGTGTATATATGTTTGCTTGTACATAAACATCATAAACATCATCAACATCATATGAATGCTCACTGACCATTTCAAGGATTTAAAAATTTATCTTTGTTTTTGTTTTGTAGGAAATGAATCCTCTCCGAAGAAACACCATCCGAATCAGCTTTGTAAAAGCGCATCCTCAACTTCAAGAGCTAGCGTCAAGAGTGCCTGGGGATTCTCCTTTTACCAAGAAGTATGGTCAAATTCTCAGTTTGGCTACATCCAACTTCCAAGAAGAGATGATGTGTGTACTATTCTAATTCTTTGATCCTGTGCATCATTGTTTCACTTTTCCGTACTATCAGCTGGTACCTACATTGGAAGAGTTATCTCTACTCTTAGGGGTGCCCGTGCTCAATCAGATACCGTTCACCGGTCTAGAAGGGATTCCAAAACCTGAAGTCATCGCCGAAGCTTTACATATGAAGAGGGTCGACGTCACAGCCAATTGGGAGACAAGAAGTGGGGTTAAAGGATTTTTAGCTAAGTTTTTGTTGGAAAAAGCTCGTTCATTCTGGGATGACATGGATTTCCAAGCTTTCAAAGAAGTGCTAGCTCTCCTCATTTATGGTTTGGTTCTGTTTCCTAATTTGGACCAGTTCATAGACGTTAATGCCATCAAAGTCTTTCTCTCTCGCAATCCTATACCCACCTTACCTTGTTAGGAGATATCTTGCATTTCCTTCATACCCGTACCATGAAGAAAAGAGGTACCCTCTTGTGTTGTATACCCCTACTCGCTAAGTGGTTCACTTCACACCTGCCTCAATCAGCATTGAAGAACGAGCAAAGATTGACTTGGTCTCAAAGGATGATGTCTCTCACCCACTCTGATATCCGTTGGTGCTCAAGATCCTTGGAAGATATCTCTATCATCGACGGCTATGGTGAGTTCCCTAATGTACCTCTTCTAGGTATTAGGGGAGGTATCACCTACAACCCGTGTTTAGCTCTTCGGCAATTTGGTTATGCCCGAAGGGACGACCCTCATGAGATGCTCGTCCGAGGTCTGGTTTTTGACTACGACAAAGAAGACCAAGGTTACCGCCAGAGGTTTACACGTGCTTGGGGAATGGTGAACAAAGTGGACAGTAGGACTTTGGAACATAAAAACTCTATCCCTCTCGAGCCTTACCTTAAGTGGGTACGGGCTCGTGCCCAGAGTCTCTTAATTCCTTACCCTTCCATCCTTCCTGTCATCATCGAGCCTGTTATTGAAGGAGACATCCCATACACCGTTCTTCATCCAGACATGCCTACCTCTCTCGAAGACCTGCAGAAAGCTTGGATTCAGTTGAAGGAAGAGCGAGACACCTTTGAAACCCAGTACTACGCCAGTGAGAAGAAAGTTCTGGAGCTCACCAAACTGCTTCACGAAGAGAAGAATCTTAATAGTTACATTACTCCAAAAAGGATGCGTTCGGTCTTTTTATCTTGAGAATTTTGCTGTATTTCAGTTTCTTTCTTTGTAAGCCCGAGGAGGCCCGATGTATTCAAACTTGGTTTTATTTAATATGACGTGTGTTCTTTTTGGTTTGAACAAATTTAAATCTTCTAAATTTCCTTGAAATCATTTGCATATCGCATCTTCATTCATCATATGCATAAGCAGGTATTCACACCAAGTTTCCTCATCTCTCTGCTGTTTATTTCAGCAAGATGGATCTAGAACAAACGGTTAAAGACTTGCAAGCTCAGAATTCACAATTTCAACAGCTACTCTTGACCTTGGCCAAGGGGCAGGAGGAGCTCAAGACTCTGCTAGAGAAAGAGAAAGAGAAAAAGAAGAAGAAGCGAGCCGATGTGGTTATCATGGGTAGAAGGTTTGAAGGACAAGCCAAATGGACTTTGGAATTCCCATCAACATCTGAAGAGGGGGAAGGAAAAGGAAAAGGAACGGAAGTGCCATCTGATTCTGAAGCAAAAGAAGAGGAAGATGAGGACTATTCTGAACAGAAATACCCTCCGGCCGATGACAAATACAAGAACTTGGAAGAACGTCTAACTGCTATGGAAGTGAAAAGAGTACCGGGGCTGGATTTTGAGGAGCTAGGGTTGGTTTCTGGAATTGTAATCCCTCCTAAATTTAAAGTGCCACTGTTTGCTAAATATGATGGGGTGTCTTGTCCCAAGATGCACCTACGATCTTATGTTTGGAAAATTCAACCATATTCTTCTGACAAAGACTTGTGGGTTCATTTTTTCCAGGACAGTTTGTCAGGAACACAGCTTGATTGGTTATACCAGTTGGAGAGAGCAGACGTCCATAATTGGGAAGATTTGGAAGTCGCCTTCTATAAACAGTATCAATACAACGCTGACTTGGCGCCAACCCGTACTCAGCTACAGAGTATGGCCATGGCTACCAATGAGGGCTTCAAAGACTACGCCAAAAAATGGAGAGATTTGGCCGGAAGGGTGCAACCACCTTTATCTTAGAGAGAGAGAGCTAGTAGAAATGTTCCTGGGTACCCTGTCAGGTCCTTTCTTCAATCACCTGATTGGAATTTCGTCCGCTGGGTTCACTGATTTGATTCTAACCGGAGAAAGAGTGGAGGCCAGTATAAAAAGCGGGAAAATTCAAAAAGATGCATCTACTTCTACTGCCATCAGAAAACCTTTCACGGGAAAGAAGGAAGTGTCAACTGTCTACTCTCAAAGGGGTCAAGGAAGAGTTGAGCGCCGACCAGCAGTGGGGGCCGTTATGATTCAAAAGTCTGCATCAGACCAGCCAAGAAACAATCAACTGAGAAATGACCAACCGAGAAATAACCAGCAAAGGGTGGAAAGGCCTGTACAGCAATTCACCAAGATAAACATGACTCCTACTGAAGTCCTACCACATCTTTTGAAGTTGAATTTGGCCATGCTGAAAGAGACCCCTAAAAACCCTAACACTGCTTCTCCATATTACCATCCGAACGCCAGGTGCGCTTACCATTCGAAGAACCCAGGGCACGACACTGACAATTATTGGGCCCTGAAGAATAAAATTCAGGATTTGATAGATGCTAAAGAAGTTGAATTTGACGCACCTGAAAAAACAAATGTTATCTCTGCTCCAATGCCAAGGCATTGCCACAACGCCCATGTTGTTGAGGAGGATCTGTTTGTTGCTACTGTAGATAATTTGATAACTCCGCTCCCTATAATCAAGTTAAATTTGTTGAAGGCTGGGATTTTCCCAGGTTGTGAAGAAGATTGTCACCTTTGTTCATCCTCATTAACCCACTGTCCATTGTTGAAGATATGCATCCAACGCCTAATTGATAACCAAGAAATCCTATTTGAGAAGTCTCCTGTTTTATCAACTCCTGTTAACGATGTTTCAATAATAACCATATCCGCCAATCCTTCCAAGGTCCCTAAAAGTCCTGTTAGGATTACATCCGCTCCGAAGGCTACACCTTTGAAGATAACCATGCCCGGGCCAGTCCCGTACAAGTCCGACAAATCAATACCATGGAACTATGGTGGAGAAATCTATTACCATGGTGTCAAACAAATGGAATACAATGCTGAGGAAGAGAGCTCTGAAGAAGACAATTCCGACATCAGTAACATTGCTGGAACAAGCAAAGTTACCCGTAGTGGAAGAATCTTTTCTCCCAAGATTGCCCCTCCAAAGGCAATTTTTGGACCCTCAGCTTCTCCTAAGGTTATCTCTACACCGGTAAACATATCTGCAAGTACACCAATCATAGAAGAAGTCACAACCCCTGTGGTTATCCCCTCTGCTGCTACTGATGTTCGAGGGAAAGGGATCCAAGAAGAGCCCTTCAGGACGAGGGCTCAGCTGTTGATCATCCCTGAAACCTCTCAAAAAGAAATGGAGGAAATTTTGAAAATAATCAAGAAAAGCGATTATGATGTGGTGGAACAGCTGGGGCAAACCCCCTCAAAGATCTCCATGTTGGCCGTGTTGCTTTGTTCAGAAGCTCATGCTAAGGCTCTGATAAGATTTTTGAAGACGGCCCACGTACCACAAGAAACCTCCACTGATCAGTTCCAGGAATGTGTGGCTAGTTTAACAGCTGACAATGGTCTAGGATTCTTCGATGCAGATTTAACTTCGAAAGGGAGAAAACATAATGATGCTTTGCATGTCTCGGTGGAATACAGAGGGACAACCCTAGCACACGTACTGGTAGACACTGGTTCGTCTTTAAACGTCTTGCCGAAGAAAGCCTTGGATAGACTGGATTGTGAAGGATTAACCCTGAAACCCATTAATATAATTGTCAGAGCCTTTGATGGTTCTAAAAGGATGGTCCACGGGGAGGTGGACATCTCGATTAAGGTGGGAACTGAAACCTTCAACTCCACATTCTATGTGATGGACATCCGTCCTTCTTATTCTTGCCTGTTGGGAAGACCTTGGATCCACCATGCTGGAGCTGTCACTTCTACTCTACATCAAATTCTCAAGTACCCTATTCAGGGGAAAATCATAACTGTTCATGGCGAAGAGGAATACATGATCAGTCATCTGAATTCTTTCTGCTATGTAGAATTGGATGGCGAATTCATCGAAACCCCTTTATAGCATTTTGAAGAGGTAGCTCAGGAGATAGCGGTGACCAAGACAGTGTCCTCTGTACCCACGATCACCAGAACTCTGCCTCGGATGTCATCTCTCAAGGATGCAAAAGCAGTAGTTGAAGAGGATGGATCCACAATCTGGGGGCAGCTTCTAGACTTTCCTTTTAAATCAGACAAGTCCGACTTGGGGTTCACCTCAACTGCTCAGAAAGATGTGCGCCGCTCTCGTGTCAGAGGGCCACCTATGAAGATCAGCCACCAGGGGGTTAATGCGCTAGAGGACAGTGAAGAAGAGGGCAGCTTGGAAGACTGGATAGTTCCTACTATCGACGGAGGACTGTGCAACTGGGAAGCAAAAGACTTTGTTCCGATTACTTTCATACCGCAGTAATTTATCTTTTCCATTTCTGTTGGATCTGTAATAATTCACAAACAATTCGTAATTTTTCAACCTTGTGTCTTACCTGAGGCACAATGGTCCATTTGTAAGGGTTCTTATTTCATTTTCATATGTCATTTCAATGAATCATGGACGTTTTTCATACATACTTTTGTGTTCATTGTCTTTATTTTTACACTTTATTTGTTTTAAGATGACTATACCCTTAGACACACCCACACTCACAAATGCAGGTACTCTTCCATTCCGAATCCCATGGGTAACAATGCTTCTATAACCTTCAGTGACTCTGAAGATCTAGTCTACCAAGCCGAATACGAAGGTGAGGAAGATTGTGAGGTGCTAGGGGAATTGGCCAGATTATTACAACAAGAGGAAAGGGCTATTCTTCCTCATGAGGAGCTGTTGGATACAATCAACTTGGGTACTGAGGAATACAGAAAGGAAATCAGAGCGGGTGCCAATCTAGAGCCGAGTGTCAAGGAGCGCCTAATTCAGCTATTGCATGATTATGTCGAAATCTTTGCCTGGTCATACGAAGACATGTCGGGACTCGATACAGACATTATGGTACACCCTCTACCCACAAGAAAATACTGTCCACCAGTGAAACAAAAAGTCCTCCGCATGAGACCTGACATGTCAGAGAAGATCAAAGCGGAAGTTATGAAGCAGTTCAATGCTGGATTTCTGGCTGTTACTTCCTATCCTTAATGGGTTGCTAACATTGTTCCTGTGCCTAAAAAAGACGGAAAGGTATGGATGTGCGTGGATTATAGAGATTTAAATAGGGCCAACCCTAAAGATGATTTTCCACACATCGACATCCTGGTCGACAATACAACCCAACACAAAGTATTTTCTTTCATGGATGGATTCTCAGGCTATAACCAAATCAAAATGGCACCTGAGGACATGGAGAAAACTACTTTCGTCACACAATGGGGTACGTTCTGCTACAAAGTGATGCCATTCGGACTGAAGAATGTCGGGGCAACCTATCAACACGCCATGGTAGCTTTGTTTCATGATATGATACATCATGAGATAGAGGTCTACGTAGATGAAATGATAGCCCGATCACAAACTGAAGATGAACACCTTAGTCACTTACAAAAGCTGTTTGTCAGATTGAAGGAGTACAAACTAAGATTGAACCCTAACAAGTGCACATTCGGAGTCCGGTCCGTAAACTATTAGGTTTCATTGTCAACAACAAAGGCATCGAGGTTGATCCTACCAAAGTCAAATCTATACAAGAAATGCCTGCTCCTTGCACCGAGAAGGAATTCAGAGGTTTCTTGGGACGCCTAAACTACATTGCCAGGTTCATTTCTCAGCTAACATCGACCTGTGAGCCAATCTTCAAGTTGTTGAAGAAAGATCAGGTTGTTAGATGGAATGATGACTGTCAAATTGCTTTTGATAAAATCAAGGAGTATTTGCTAGAGCCTCCTATCTTGATGCCACCCGTCGAAGGAAGACCGCTAATCATGTATCTGACAGTCCTAGAGAATTCAATGGGGTGCGTACTGAGGCAGCATAACGAGTCTGTTCGAAAAGAGCATGCCATTTATTACCTTAGCAAAAATTTTACCGACTGTGAAACCAGATATTCACTACTCAAGAAAACTTGCTGCGCTTTGGTATGGGCTGCTCGCCGGCTAAGGTAGTATATGTTGACTCATACCACTTTGCTGATATCTAAGATGGATCCGATCAAATACATCTTTAAGAAGCCTGCTTTGTCTAGAAGAATAGCTAGATGGAAGATGATCCTGACCGAATATGATATACAGTACATGACCCAAAAAGCTATAAAGGGGAGTGTGTTAGCCGACCATCTGGCTCATCAAGCTGTTGAAGATTACCAATCCATGAAGTTTGACTTCCCTGACGAAGAAATCATGACATTGGACAACATTGAAGATATCAGACCATATGACAGACCTGAACAAGGATCCCGATGGACCCTGTACTTTGATGGGGCATCCAATGCGCTTGGTAACGGTATCGGTGCTGTGCTCATATCTCCAGAAGGATGCCATACTCCTTTCACTGCCAGACTTTGCTTCAACTGTACGAACAACATGGCAGAGTATGAAGCGTGCATCTTTGGACTCAAGGCTGCTATAGACCTGGGAATCAAATCTTTGGTTGTGTTTGGAGATTCAGCTTTGGTCATTAGTCAGATCAAAGGAGAATGGGATACTAAGCATCCAAACCTCATCCCTTACAAAGAACATGTTCTGACATTGCTACCACATTTCGAGCAGATTACCTTCGAGCACTTCCCGCGAGAAGAAAATCAGTTAGCGGATGCTCTAGCTACAATGTCATCAATGTTTAAACTTAATTGGGACAACGAGGCTCCCCAGATCACCATTGAACGAATGGACGAACCAGCGCACTGTCACGAGATTAATACCGAAGAAGTAGTGGACCAGCCTTGGTTTCATGAAATCAAAAGGTATCTCGAGACTCAAGAATACCCTGAAGGAGCTTCAGTCAATGACAAAAAGTTCTTAAGGAGATTCTCAGCTAAGTTCTTCCTAAGTAATGGCATCCTATACAAGCGCAATCGTGATTCTATTCTGCTCCGTTGTATGGACAAGATTGAAGCTGAAAGGATTATGGCTAAATTGCATGAAGGTACCTTCGGCACTCACTCTAGTGGACATACGATTAAAAGAAAATTCTACGGGAAGGCTACTATTGGTCTACCATGGAAGTAGACTGCTATAAACACTCCCAGACTTGTCATAAATGTCAAATCTATGCAGACAAGGTGCACGTGCCTCATGTTCCTCTGAATGTCTTAACAGCTCCTTGGCCCTTCGCTATGTGGGGGATCGATATGATTGGGGAGATCAAGCCTACAACATCCAATGGACACCGCTTCATTCTGGTGGCCATTGATTACTTCACCAAGTGGGCCGAAGCAGCTTCCTTCGCATCCGTCACTAAGAATGTTGTTGCCCGTTTCATTAAGCAGAACCTTATCTGTCGGTACGGTATCCCTGAAAGGATCATCACTAATAACGGTACAAACCTTAAGAATACTATGATCACCGCTTTGTGCGAACTGTTCAAAATTCAACGTCACAATTCGTCTCCCTATCGGCCAAAGATGAATGGTGTAGTTGAAGCTGCGAACAAAAACATTAAAAAAATAATACAAAAAATGACAGTCACCTACAAGGACTGGCATGAGATGCTACCGTTTGCTCTCCACGGGTACCGTACCACGGCTCGCACATCAACTGGGGAAACACCCTATTCTTTTGTATATGGCATGGAGGTTGTTTTACCTATTGAGGTTTAGATCCCCTCTTTGAGAATCATGAAAGATGTAGGTTTGAGTGAAGACGATTGGATCCAGACCCGACTTGATCAGTTGAACTTAATTGACGAGAAGAGACTTACTGCTGTTTGCCATGGTCAGACGTATCAAAAGCGGATGATCAAGGCTTTCAACAAGAAAGTCAGATGCCAAGTGTATCAAGTTGGAGATCTTATGATCAAGCGCATCATCTTGCCACGAAGGACCATTTATGATCAAGAACATCTTTTCTGGTGGGGCAATGATTTTAACCACCATAGACGGCGACGATCTGCCACACCCTGCGAACGCTGACATAGTCAAAAGATACTACGCATAAGAGACCCGCTAGGTTGATACACCTAGGCAAAACAAGGGCATCCCGGCGAACCAAAAGGTTCGGGCAAAAATTAGGGATAAAACAAAAAAAAATATGTACACCCGGCAAGTTGAAAACCCGAAAGGGCGACTTGGGCAAAAAAGGGTTTCCCGGTGGACTGAAAACCCGAAAGGGCGGTCCAGGAAAAAGTTAGGGAATTAAAGCGTATGACTATGTCTCGTCGGATCACTTTAAAGATAATCTCTTCACAGACAAACTCAGAGCTTCTGATCAATTCAATCATCTTCAGACGAAGCAACGAATGGATAAGATATTCGGAGATACGAAGGCTATAGCAGAATGGGAACCTCGTGGGATTTTTACACACATAGCTATCTTTCTTTGTATAAATTTTTCTTACTTTTATGACACCATCCTCTTACTAGGATGTCTGTCTCCTTTGTACAAAACACTTATTCAAAGTAAATACAAAGATATCTATTTCAAAGTACAGAAAACTATTTGCCTTTTTCTTTACACTTGTGTTTTATTTGAAAAAACGTCCAATGATTCATTAATGAACATATGAATTTGAACATAATTACTGTTTACAAATAAACAGGATGAAAAAGAACAATTACTGACAGGTTGAAAGATTAGGAAAACGTCTTTAGGCTATTCCATGAGTGTGATCGGTGGATCTGGAACTGACTGTTTAACGCTGGTTCGCGAAATGTCGCGGAAGAAAGAGTCGCCACCGTCTTTTATTTTCTCCAAATGGAAAGGACAAAAGCACAGAAAAATTCCTTATAGAGATTGCTCTCGGTTCGGGAGGTAGATTATAGAAAGGGAAGGTGTTAGCACCCTTTCTATCCATGGTTATCCATGGGCTCTTAGATACTTGCTCAATGTGTTTTCAAAAAATGGTTTGTTTGCTTTTCAACTGTGGGTTTTAAAAAGTTTCTTTGAAAATTTCAGTTCGACTCTTGTATCGGTCCTCAAGAGTGTTTGAAAAGTTGCTTTCGAAAGTTTTTTGAAAAGGTGTCGGTGTGAAAAGTATTTTTGAATTTGTTTTGAAATTAGAGCAAGTATCTAGAGTCGTCTACCTACCCTAAGGAATTCGTCTGTATAAATGTCCTTAAAGTAGTGCCATCCCACCATTGAGAGGTAGGTAGCACCACCGTTGGAGGTGTTCGGGTCAATTCGAAGGTTCGGGACATGGTGATCACCGGAGCAATAGGAAGACACCTTAGAAGCTACCCTCATGCCAGGTTCCCAGATCATGAGGACTTACTAAAACATCCTCTACTCGACGATCACCTTTCGAGGGGCAAGGCAACAGTGAGACGTACCCTAGGGGTGGTGTGTGATTCGTGTGTCGTTTTCAGATATTTTCGTCTTGTCATGTATTGGTGATCTACGCGTTGCTTTTATTTTTGACATTCATTCTTTCATGCAATAGTTAACAGTTTAAAAGATGCGAGAATTAAAATTCCTACACTATTACAAAGGCGCGGGTCCACATCGCCAAATTTAATCCAGGACCTGATTTGAAATAAAATAAAGAATGCGGAAAAGATAAATGTCTGATTTACATGGCTTTGGGAGAATTACATAAAATTTATAAAAGGAAATAAATGTGCGACATAGAGTTACGATCGAATGCGAGGGCGTTGGACCCTTTTTAGGAAATTAAATCATAATTAACAAATTAAGTTAAGTTAAATGAGAAAAGGAATTATTTTTTTGGAGTTTTTTGTATTTATGGATTTTTATGAGAGAATTAAATGGAATTTAAACCTAATTCTAACTATTTAATTTATTAAGAAAATATGAAAATTAAACCTAAGGTTAGTCTAATTAATTAATTCAATTTTATTTACAAAAATAAATAATTAATTATTAGGGATGATAAAGAAAAGGAAAAAAAGATAAAAGTAATTGAAACCTAATTCTACAAATTTTAATTTATTACAAAAAACATTAAAATTTAAACCTCAAATTAAGACTAGATTAACTAATAAGATTTTTACAAAAATAATATTAAATAAAAAATATATTTTGTTTTGTGACTTTCTGATTTTTTTATATTTTTTATGTTTTAAAAATATTAATTTGAAGAATTAAATAAAAATTAAACAAAACAAATAAAAATAGAAAAAAGAATGGAAGAGAGCAAACAAAAGGGGGTGTTGTCCCCAAACTGGAGGTATTGTCTAGCAATTCTGGCCAATTGAACCCCTGACCCTTTTGACTTTTCCTGGAAGTGTGTGGCATGTTTGACTGAGACGTTCCATAGACCTTGAATCCTGGCTTTTGATTTGATCTTAGTGGCCAGGTGGCACGCTTGGACATTGAGTGTACGTTGAACCTCTAGAAGCGAGCTACATAGGAGCATGGTTAGAAAAATAATATGGAATAAAGAAGGGGGACCTGGGATTCGAACCCAGGTCCCAGTGCCTTATGAGACAACGCATTAACCATCTGTACCATGCGCTTTCTTTGTAACATTAGTGGAAGGCAATAATTATAAGAGAAAAAAGAGTTAGTGGCCTGAATAAATAAAATGCGCGCTAATCTTTGAATTGCCCATTCATATTGTGACACCTAAGCGTCTTCCTCCTCCGTTCTGCATTCGCCTGAAAAAAGAAAACAAGATTGCGGGGGTTTTAAACCCCCACAATATGATGTATGAAAAAATAGCGAATAGAAATCTATTGATCATAAATTGATCGCGAGTTATGCATTGAATTCGTCTGAAACTCCTGGTTTTAATGGTACAAGTCTCGTGTCTCAATTTTTCTTTAAACGTAAAGCCCCAAATTTGAACCTCTGCAACCATAAAATGCTCCAATGGTGGATCCTCATATGATGCACGAAAACTCAATTAAAATATATGGTTAGCTTTAGAATGATCCACTGAATACAAATCAAACATTAAAAATTGCAAACAATGCATGAATTATGATACAAGAATATGAAAAAAAGCATGAACAGGACAAGATCGTTCTACCAATTTCCTGCGTTAGGGACAATGGTTTTGATCAGTATACGTTCCTTGAAGCCTCAGGAATGCAATGAGACAGTTATTTGGCCTTGAATCGCCTTAGAATCGTGGTTTCAATTTTGAAAAATTTCACAAAAAGTGAAAAGTTGTTTATGGCTTTTGGCGCAGCTTAGAGGTTCTCAGGCATTAGGTTTTGATCAGTCTTATATGAGTGATGGATTAGGGTTGAAAAATATGTCCAAAACCTTTTGCATTGATGGAATGAATATTTGATTTTCATGCATATTTTTTCAAATCTTTTTCCATGTGATTTTGATGTCAATCATGGCCAAACCTTCTGTGATCGGTGGATCTGGAACTGACTGTTTAACGCCGGTTCGCGAAATGTCGCGGAAGCAAGAGTCGCCACCGTCTTTTATTTTCTCCAAATGGAAAGGACAAAAGCACAGAAAAATTCCTTAAAGAGATTGCTCTTGGTTCGGGAGGTAGGTTATAGAAAGGGAAGGTGTTAGCACCCTTTCTATCCATGGTTATCCATGGGCTCTTAGATACTTGCTCAATGTGTTTTCAAAATTGTTTGTTTGCTTTTCAATGTGGGTTTAAAAAAAGTTCCTTTGAAAAATTTCAGATCGACTCGTACGTCAGAGTGTTTGAAAAGTTTGCTTTGAAAGCTTTTGAAAATGTGTTGGTGAAAAGATGTTTTAATTTGTTTGAAATTAGAGCAAGTATTCTTGAGAACCTACCTACCCTAAGGAATTCGTCTGTGTAAATGTCCTTTAAAGTAGTGCCATCCCACCATTGAGAGGTAGGTAGCACCACCGTTGGAGGTGTTCGGGTCAATTCGAGTTTGTAGGGACGTGGTGATCACCAGAGCAATGGGAAGACACCTTAGAAGCTACCCTCATGCCAGGTTCCCGGATCATGAGGACTTACTAAGACATCCTCTACTCGACGATCACCTTTCGAGGCAAGGCAACAGTGAGGCGTACCCTAGGGGTGGTGTGTGCGAATTGTGTGTCAGTTTCATTGATATTTGTCTTGTCATGTTTATTTGTGATCTACGCTTGATTTTAGTTAGGGCCATTCATTCTTGCATGCATATTTAACAGTTATAAAGTTTGCGAAAAAATAAATCTAAGGCTATTACAAATGGCGCGGGTCCACATCGCCAAAATTAAACCGGACCCGATTTGACTGAAAAATAAATAAAGCGAATAAATAAAAGTGCGAGAAATTTAAATTACAATGCTTTGGGAGAGATACAAAATTATAATAAATGACATAAAATAAATGCGCAAAATAAAATAATTAAAAACAATGGGCGTTGGACCCTTTTTGCAAAAAAATTAGATTTAATGAGGAATTAGAATTAAAAATTAAATGTTTTTGGTATTTTTGTATTTTTTAAGATTTAAAAGAAAAAGAATTTATTGAAATTAAAATAAAATGCTAAATCCTAATTCTAATGTTTTTTTAAGTTATTAAGAAAAAGATTGAATTTTTAACCTAATTTAAATCTAAATTAATCTACATGCAAAAAATTTAATTTATGAAAATAAATAAAATAAATATTATTATTAAAAAAAAGGGAAATTAAAAGGAATAAAAATTAAACCTAATTCTATTTTTTTTGGGATTTTTTAGTTGTTAAAAAGAATGAAATTATAACCTAATTAAAACTAAGTTTATTTACATATTAATTTATTTAGCAAAATAATTAAAATAAAATAATTTTTAAACTTTTGTCTTTTTCTGAATTTTTTATGATGTTTTTATGTTTTTTTTGTAAAAATAAATTAATTAAATTAAACAATCAAGAAAACAAAATAATAATTTAAATAAAATATAAGAAAAATAAAAGGAGGGCAAACCAGGGGGGGTAGCCCCAATTTAGGAGGTTCAGGCCTGGAATTTTGGCCCATTAAGCTTTGAAGCTCGTTGACTTTTCTGGATTTTGTATGGCATGTTGACCAGCACTTATGGTGTTCCTTGAATCTATGCCTTTGATTTGCTTTTGTAGGACGCGTGGACGCTTGAGATTGTGAGCGTAGGGTGATCCACAAATGAGTGCCTGCATATGAATTAATACAGAAAAATAATAGGGAATTGTTCAGACCTGGGACTTGAACCCAGGTCTTATGCCTTGCCAACGCCTTCCCTGACCACTACGCCATGTTAACATATTTAATATATAAATAACGAATAAATAATATAAAGAGAACTTGGTTAGTGGCCACTAAAAACAAAAAAAAAGCGCGCGCTGGTTTAAATGAACCAACCAGCATTTGACACGGTATCGTCTTCTTCCCCATCCCTGCAAAACAAAATACATAGGCAACGGTTTTTGAAGCGTTGCAGAAAGTAGGCTATGGAAAAATAGCGATTAGCGCTATGTGAATCATAAATTCATCGCGAGTATATGGTCTTCTTCGTCCAGACCTACTGTATGCAACCATGGTATTCATGGATCCTAATTTTTCCTCTATGCAAAAGCCCTAATTCAAGAAACCTGCAACCCTAACTTCCATCCATGGCATTATCGTGTATGGTCAGCGAAAATACAATTAAACACGATGGTTAGTTTAGAAACATTACACTGAACAATAATCCACAAATAAAAATGCAAGAAGATGCGTTAATTATGATCTATGATTTCAAAAATTTCGTGATACAGTTTGAACATAGTCTACCAATTCTGGGAGTTTTTGTGGTTGTTTTGGATTGGCACGCGTTCAGAACACCCCAATGAAGCTATTGAGATCAAGGTTAGGGCTTGAATCGTCCCCTAGAATGCTTTTCAGAATTGACTTTTTTATGGAAAATTTCAAGTTTGTAATAGCCTTCTATGCGCAGCTTGCAGTCCTCTCAGATTAGGTTTTGAATCATGCTTATGTATTGAAGCTATTAGGTCAAAAAGATTGAATAAAATCCATGGCCATAATAGTTTTTGAATATTTGATTTCAATGATCTTTTCATATCTTTTTTTCATGGTTTTTGGTTCAATCATGCTCCAATCACACCAAAACTTGCCATCTTTAATTGTACACGAAATCTTGAGCCTAGAATGTGCATAAAAAGATTTTTTAGGTCAAGCTTTATATTTTTCATGTATTTAAATAACTTAAATGAATTAATATTAATATAAATTCAAATAAATAATTAAAAAATGAGAAAATACTTCCCTTTGGGCCTAATGGTCGTGCATAGGCTTGGCATGAAGAAACTTGGAAGAAAAATGGGCCCAATAGCAAATTTAGGCCTTTTGGATCAATGTTGACTTTTAAAAATTTCCAAAAATTTCCCAACTTCCACAAGGCATAACTTGGTCAATTTTTAAGCTTTTCACATGTTCTTGGACATTTTGGAAAGGTCTTTGAGTCCTCTAACCAATTCCTTTAGTCCCATGTCATTTTGATTTACCAATCTCAAGTTATGGCCTTTGACTTAAAGTCCCTTTTTGTTGACTTTTGAAAATGACCTATAATGTTGAAATTGATAACTTTTTGTGAGAGCATTTCTTGGACTTGGAATATGAAGATGAGTTGTAGGAACTGTATTTCTCTTCAAAATGAGCTTTGGATGGAATTTTTCTGATAATCCATGTGAAAGTTATGCCCTGGTCAATTTCAGTTGACTTTTTCAGCTGTCCAAATATAGCAACTTTTGCATCTTTGATGATTTCTGAGCCAAATTTTGAGAATCATGATCAAGCATTGATCAAATGATGTTTGTGGCTTCAAAATGATATGCTGACCAAAAATTTGAACTTTTGACTGTCAAATGACCATTTTGCCCCTACAGTTGACTGTAGTGCAATCTAGGGTTTTGACTGTGCAATTTTGAGCTGAATGCCTTGAAACTTGATATGAGGATGCTTGACCATCTTTGTAAGCATATGAGACTTGATTGGCCCTTTGAAATCTTCATTTTCTTGATCAGGACTCAAACCCTAGTTTTGACTGTATAGGAGACAGTTGCACTGCACAACCCTTGGGGAATTTTGTGACCTTGACTTGACAAATCTTGGAGAATATGGGAGGGCAAATTTTGGGGTGCAACAGTTGCCCCTGTTCAATCTTCTTAGACCTGAGGATGCAGATTGGCGGATGTGCCTTTCGTAATCCGAGGGTAGAAGATGATTGGACACTAGAGTGCCCAGAAATTTGCGCTCACATAGTAGTAGTGTGATGGGGGAATGGGCTTATAGATGCCATTTGGAGATTTCTAGATAGGGTGATGGGCTTATAGATGCCATCTGTATGTTGATCGCGTAAGAGATTCCTTAGCGAGAACCTGCATACCTGCAAAAGAGAAAATGAGTACCTGACACGTTGCAGGAGCTGATTTTAGATGCTTGGTATAGATGTGTCCTGACTGGTTACAGGAGCTGAGTCTGGAGCTTCAAACGCTGATGAATGAACCAGGGATGGTTATTGCCTTAGCATGAATGATAAGAGAACCTTGGGTGACTTTAATCTCAACAACGCTCGTTGAGAAAATTTTGGTGGGAATTACCATCTTTGCAGTATCGGGAAGAGAACCATATGCACTTATAATCTGAAAGGAATGATCACCTCACTCAACGTTGGAGAGGGAAACATCTGAAAAGGACTTACCACCTCACGCACTTGCCGGAGAAGGGACCATAAGAGAATGTCACCTCACACTCATCGTCGGAGAGGGAAACGTCTAAACAAGGGATTACTACCTCACACACCGTCGGAGAGGGAACCATAGGGAGAATATCACCTCACACTCATCGTCGGAGAGGGAAACATCAAAAAGAGATTACTACCTCACACACCGTCGGAGAGGGAACCATAGGGAGAATATCACCTCACACTCATCGTCGGAGAGGGAAACATCAAAAAAGGACTTCTGGAAGCAGTATCAGAACGTCACCATATCTGGTTTTACATCTGAAACTATATCTAGAAGGAAATCTGGAAGCAGCATCAGAACGTCACCATCGCTGGGTTTACATCTGAAACTATATCTAGAAGGAAATCTGGAAGCAGCATCAGAACGTCACCATCGCTGGGTTTACATCTGAAACTATATCTAGAAGGGAATCTGGAAGCAGCATCAGAACGTCACCATCGCTGGGTTTACATCTGAAACTATATCTAGAAGGAAATCTGGAAGCAGCATCAGAACGTCACCATCGCTGGGTTTACATCTGAAACTATATCTAGAAGGGAATCTGGAAGCAGCATCAGAACGTCACCATCGCTGGGTTACATCTGAAACTATATCTAGAAGGGAATCTGGAAGCAGCATCAGAACGTCACCATCTCTGGTTTACATCTGAAACTATATCTAGAAGGGAATCTGGAAGCAGCATCAGAACGTCACCATCTCTGGATCATATCTGAAACTATATCAAGAACGAATTGCGGTAGGTTGATAGTAGTCATTTGTATTGATCTTTTTCCTGAAAAGGCAAAACATAATTGTATGCAAAATCATGATGCATGAACTGTATGTCTTCAAAATTAATGAGATTCGTGCCATATGATGCATGTGCATGCTATAATGTACGAAGGTATGATGTTTATGAACATATGTTTGTCTAAGAAAATAAATCCTTGACGGGTGCCGGGCAGTCGTATCCTGGGCTGATGTTGAAGAATAGTTGCAAGAATTCCAATAGAAGAAGATAACTCCGTTGGGGAATAAAATTGGCGAATGGAGGATTCTGCGGGGAGAAAAAGATATTCTAGCGACCATGCTGGGAATAAATACTCTGTGGGGAGAAGGATGCCTTGCTGAGTGTTGATGATAACTTGCTGAGGATACCTTGCTGTATTGGAAGTGCTGATTGACTTCGCTGGGGATAAGAAGATCCTGTCGAGGACGCTCTTTCCAGGGCTTTTGGCTGAGGATAACCCAGTTATATCCTGTTAAGGAAATAACTCTTTGAATAAAGCCGGATGACGCGTTCGTGCTCTGCGAGGGATAAGCTTCCAGAATTTACTGGGGATAAGCTTACTACTTGGGGATATGAATTCCAACCTTCCTGGGGAACTGGATTGGACTCTCTTGGGGAAGTTTTGAACTGTATTGGTTGTGTTCTTCAACGAAACCTACCCTGATACTCTGGAGGACAGAACAATCAGATTGCTTAGACCATTCTTTATTGCCCCTGTTTCTGAGGTGGAGGCACTTGTGGGGTGCTGATAGTTGTTGATGGACAGACCTTCTTCAGGTAGGCAGGCGACAAGATGACAGGACATAGTCGTACGCTTTGATCCCTAACTTTTTCCTGGACCGCCCTTTCGGGTTTTCAGTCCACCGGGATACCCATTTTTGCCCAAGCCGCCTTTTCAGGTTTTCGACTTGCCGGGTGTGCAGATTTTTTCATTTCATCCCTTCATTTTGCCCGAACCCTTTTGGTTCGCCGGGAAGCCCTTATTTTTGCCTAGGTACGTCAACCTAGCGGGTCTTTGATTGTGCGTAGTATTTTTCCGACTATATCCACGTTCAGGGAATGTGGGGAGTTGCCCCTGTTGGAAGTATTTTGCCATGCCACCAGAAGGTATTTGATCAGGTCAGATTCGTCATTGGAATGCCCCCAGTGACTCAGGTGGAGATTTGCCCCAGGCTGGTTGGCCTTTTGAGAGATTCTCAGAATCCTGACTTAACTGCCCCGGATGATGGACAATAGTCATGCCATGCCCCTTGATTAGAGATACTCTTGTTCATTAGACTTTCATCGTGCGAACTTCTATGCTATTCAAACAAAAAGTCATATGCAAACAAAGTTATGTTAAAAATGCAAAGCTTATGTCTGTCTTGAAGATTTTGAAAATGCATTCTTTTTCATAAAACAAGTGAATGTTTGTAGAACGTGATGTCAACTCCGTATTTACCGTAAGCCTTAAGGAGTCAGGATACCTTTTCGTAACAGTATGCTTTCGAACTAACCCATGCTTCAGCTAGGACTTTTAAGGGTTATAACGTGGCTTGGTTCACGGTTTAAGAAACAAAGGATAAAGGCTCAAATTATTTGTACCCACCCGCTCTTCGTGATGTTCTCCAAACCTAAACTCGGTTGATCGTGCGTTAGACCTTGCTTGAGTCTTTGCTTTGATGTTCCAATAATGGTTCAGATGTTGATAGCTTATTTTGAATAGGCAGTCATTTTTTGCTTTGGTTGAGGGTTTGTGAGACCTCTTTCTTGATTTTGTTATCCCTTTCTTTTTTGCCTGAACTGTTTCCTTTTTTGGAATTACAGTCAGCGGGATGCCCCAGTTTCATAAGTCCCCTTTGTAGGTTTAGACTTTTTGGGCTTTTCATTTATGAATTTTGATGATGACTGCCTGTCCTTTTGATTGTTCTGAACCATCACTGTCTTTGTTCGTTTTGTAAGGATGCACTTGGATCAACTGAGAACTACCCTGCCCCAGGTTATGATTAAGGGTTTTGATTTTCGAAAATAAAAACTCCTACTTCTTTGGCTCTGATGGGTTGACGAGGGATTATCATCCTTATAACTCCAGTGTTTAGGGGTTGAAATAATGCCTGTACCTCATCAGCGGGGTTTGTTCAAAAGCATACTGCAAGAATCGTGGTATCGTTTTCGTCATCCTCCCTCAAGAGGCTCAGAATTATTAACCAAGAGTTGATCATCAGAAAAATATGAAAAGAATTTTGAATATAATGTAAACAGTCGTATTAATTCCCAAAACAGACATATGCGATGCATTAATAGAATAAAAGAGTTTGCTATGACATTAATTGTTTGTATAAGCAAAGAAAAAATACAGCTCAAAATTCAAATAAACAAAAGGCTTCAATGATTGGGCAACGGAGCAGTGATTATGTTCGGAGTCTCGGGCACTTCAAACTGAATCTCCCCGGCGTCGATCATGTCTTGAATCTTGTTTTTGAGAGGCCAGCAGTTGTCCGTAGTATGCCCCGGGCTATCAGAATGATATGCGCACCTATCATTGGGATGATAGTTGGGAGCAGAAGTGTTCGGATTCCGGAGAGGAGCCCTTAAGGTGATCAGCCTTGCCTTCAACATTTGTTGCAGTGCTTGATCCAGCGACATGTTGAGTTTGGTGTACTGTCGTTTCTCCTTTCGTTGCTGCCCCTGTCCTTGTTGAGCAGGTCCGGGATTGGAGATCTGGATTGCCCCTGCCTCATGACGGCTCTTTTTACCGTGCACAGCATTGGATTCTTTCTTTCCATGATGAGGTTTTTTATCCGAAGGTGCAGCCTCTTGAATTTTCCCGGACCGGATGCCAGCTTCTATTCGCTCTCCAGTCAAGATAAGATCTGTGAATCCAGCAGACGAATTCCCAATCAGGTGGTTATAAAATGGACCAGACAAGGTCCCCAAGAACATGTCCACAAGTTCCCGATCAGTCAGAGGTGGTTGTACCCTTCCAGCAAGATCCCTCCATTTCTGCGCATATTCTTTAAAACCTTCACTTGATCCTAACGACATACCCTGGAGTTGGGTACGCGTAGGGGCAAAGTCGGCATTATATTGATACTGCTTATAGAAAGCAGTAGCCAACTCCTCCCAGTTACGAACTTTGGTCCCATCCAGCTGATAGAACCATTCGAGATGAGTCCCTGAAAGACTCTCCTGGAAGAAGTGGATCCACAAATTCTTGTCCACTGTATATGGTTGAATCTTCCGAACATAGGACCTTAAGTGCAGCTTGGGACAAGACGCCCCGTCATACTTGGTAAAGGATGGTGCTTTGAACTTCCGGGGAATAACCACACCAGTTGACAAACCCAGATCTCCGAAATCCAGCCCCGGTACCTGTTGACCCTCCATAGCCTTCAACCTATCCTCCAACTGTTTGTACTTGTCCTCAGCTGGAGGGTACTGTTCATCGTCGAAATATGTTTCATTGTCAGAGACCTCTGGACTGGGCACCCTTTCCTCTGGATGACTGCTTTTTCCCACAGATGGGGTTGTCCTCTCAGTTTCAATTTGCGGTGTATTCCCAGATCTGCGTCTTGGGCTGAACAAAACAGTCCTCTTCTTTTTCTTGTCCTTCTTCAAGAGCAGAGCCTTCAGATCTTGTTGCCCCTGGGTCAAATTCATGATCAGCTCTTGGAACTGGGCGTTCTGAGCCTGGAGGTCCTTGATAGTCTGCTCGGCTGATGATTCAGGATTCATGACGGTCGGCTGAAATAAACAGCGGAGAAGGGTAAGCAACCTGTCAAAAGGATACCTGCAATGCAATGAGATGTATGATATGCATGCAATGATTCCAAGGATCTCGCGGGGTAAACAGAGAAACTTGTTAGAGTTGAAAAACCGATAACTTGATTGAAGGAACTTCCTGTTGTAGAGAGCCCTTCTTCAAGGGTCAAAGGCTCACCATATCCAGTGGGTCATAGCCCCTGACACCCATTGGCTAGAGGAAAATAAATCCTCTTTGCCCCTGGCTAGATGGTTGGTCCATCATGACCTGCATCACAAGCCCTTGAGATCCTTGAAATGGGTTAGGATGTATGCAATGGTATGCAATGGTATGATGTCATGCTATGCATGGGGTGATGTAGGTAAACCCTGTTATGAGTCCCAATTAAGGACTATAAACAGACCCTGCAAGAAATTCAGTATACTTTGTTATGAGTCCTAATTAAGGACTATAAACAAAACCTGCAAGGGATCTAGTAAACCCTGTCATGAGTCTTAGTTAAGGACTATAAACAAGACCTGCAAGAAGTTAGTACACCCTGTTATAAGTCCCAATTAAGGACTATGAACAAAACCTGCAAGACATTTAGTACCATGTTATGAGTCCCAATTAAGGACTATAAACAAGACCTGCGAGAAACAAGTGTCAGGTAACAAGCACGCAGATAGTCAAGTACGAAGGCACACAAGTCACACAAAAGAGCCCTTAGGGTTTAGGCCAGCATGAGGTCTAGGTATTACCCTCTTGAAGTTGGTGGGTTCAACCTGTCCTAATCAAAGTAACCGGGTTCTAAGGATCCCAATATCACGGGATTACTTTCATTGTTCATCGTTTCGATTTAGCCACTGAACTGGCGACCGAAATATTCCAGGAAAGCAACCCTCAATTGAGTGTAGTATCGAGTATCAACCAACCTCGGACTGCACCAAAGTCAGTTATCTCACTACCCTAAAGAGGCCAAGATAGTTCAATTAAGGTTCCTAAGGTCTGTTGATGTTTCACGACACCACGCGGAGGCCCCGTACTCTCCTTGACTGAACTCAAGGGTTACCGGTACACACCAAAGTGCCACATCAACGTAGCAGACTGTTTCAACCATGTCGGTATACCCCACACAGTTCCCTCACAGCCTTGTTGCTACTTTCTACGAAAGGTATCCCCAGATCCGGGTTAGGATCTATAGAACTCCTAAGCAACCCACAATTTAAAGCACACAAGGAAAACAATTGAAAACATAGTTATAAGCTAGCCCTAAGGTATACCTCACTTTATAAGATTTTCCCCAGCAGAGTCGCCAGTTCTGTGATCGGTGGATCTGGAACTGACTGTTTAACGCCGGTTTGCGAAATGTCGTGGAAGCAAGAGTCGCCACCGTCTTTTATTTTCTCCAAATGGAAAGGACAAAAGCACAGAAAAATTCCTTAAAGAGATTGCTCTTGGTTCGGGAGGTAGGTTATAGAAAGGGAAGGTGTTAGCACCCTTTCTATCCATGGTTATCCATGGGCTCTTAGATACTTGCTCAATGTGTTTTCAAAATTGTTTGTTTGCTTTTCAATGTGGGTTTAAAAAAAGTTCCTTTGAAAAATTTCAGATCGACTCGTACGTCAGAGTGTTTGAAAAGTTTGCTTTGAAAGCTTTTGAAAATGTGTTGGTGAAAAGATGTTTTAATTTGTTTGAAATTAGAGCAAGTATTCTTGAGAACCTACCTACCCTAAGGAATTCGTCTGTGTAAATGTCCTTTAAAGTAGTGCCATCCCACCATTGAGAGGTAGGTAGCACCACCGTTGGAGGTGTTCGGGTCAATTCGAGTTTGTAGGGACGTGGTGATCACCAGAGCAATGGGAAGACACCTTAGAAGCTACCCTCATGCCAGGTTCCCGGATCATGAGGACTTACTAAGACATCCTCTACTCGACGATCACCTTTCGAGGCAAGGCAACAGTGAGGCGTACCCTAGGGGTGGTGTGTGCGAATTGTGTGTCAGTTTCATTGATATTTGTCTTGTCATGTTTATTTGTGATCTACGCTTGATTTTAGTTAGGGCCATTCATTCTTGCATGCATATTTAACAGTTATAAAGTTTGCGAAAAAATAAATCTAAGGCTATTACAAATGGCGCGGGTCCACATCGCCAAAATTAAACCGGACCCGATTTGACTGAAAAATAAATAAAGCGAATAAATAAAAGTGCGAGAAATTTAAATTACAATGCTTTGGGAGAGATACAAAATTATAATAAATGACATAAAATAAATGCGCAAAATAAAATAATTAAAAACAATGGGCGTTGGACCCTTTTTGCAAAAAAATTAGATTTAATGAGGAATTAGAATTAAAAATTAAATGTTTTTGGTATTTTTGTATTTTTTAAGATTTAAAAGAAAAAGAATTTATTGAAATTAAAATAAAATGCTAAATCCTAATTCTAATGTTTTTTTAAGTTATTAAGAAAAAGATTGAATTTTTAACCTAATTTAAATCTAAATTAATCTACATGCAAAAAATTTAATTTATGAAAATAAATAAAATAAATATTATTATTAAAAAAAAGGGAAATTAAAAGGAATAAAAATTAAACCTAATTCTATTTTTTTTGGGATTTTTTAGTTGTTAAAAAGAATGAAATTATAACCTAATTAAAACTAAGTTTATTTACATATTAATTTATTTAGCAAAATAATTAAAATAAAATAATTTTTAAACTTTTGTCTTTTTCTGAATTTTTTATGATGTTTTTATGTTTTTTTTGTAAAAATAAATTAATTAAATTAAACAATCAAGAAAACAAAATAATAATTTAAATAAAATATAAGAAAAATAAAAGGAGGGCAAACCAGGGGGGGTAGCCCCAATTTAGGAGGTTCAGGCCTGGAATTTTGGCCCATTAAGCTTTGAAGCTCGTTGACTTTTCTGGATTTTGTATGGCATGTTGACCAGCACTTATGGTGTTCCTTGAATCTATGCCTTTGATTTGCTTTTGTAGGACGCGTGGACGCTTGAGATTGTGAGCGTAGGGTGATCCACAAATGAGTGCCTGCATATGAATTAATACAGAAAAATAATAGGGAATTGTTCAGACCTGGGACTTGAACCCAGGTCTTATGCCTTGCCAACGCCTTCCCTGACCACTACGCCATGTTAACATATTTAATATATAAATAACGAATAAATAATATAAAGAGAACTTGGTTAGTGGCCACTAAAAACAAAAAAAAAGCGCGCGCTGGTTTAAATGAACCAACCAGCATTTGACACGGTATCGTCTTCTTCCCCATCCCTGCAAAACAAAATACATAGGCAACGGTTTTTGAAGCGTTGCAGAAAGTAGGCTATGGAAAAATAGCGATTAGCGCTATGTGAATCATAAATTCATCGCGAGTATATGGTCTTCTTCGTCCAGACCTACTGTATGCAACCATGGTATTCATGGATCCTAATTTTTCCTCTATGCAAAAGCCCTAATTCAAGAAACCTGCAACCCTAACTTCCATCCATGGCATTATCGTGTATGGTCAGCGAAAATACAATTAAACACGATGGTTAGTTTAGAAACATTACACTGAACAATAATCCACAAATAAAAATGCAAGAAGATGCGTTAATTATGATCTATGATTTCAAAAATTTCGTGATACAGTTTGAACATAGTCTACCAATTCTGGGAGTTTTTGTGGTTGTTTTGGATTGGCACGCGTTCAGAACACCCCAATGAAGCTATTGAGATCAAGGTTAGGGCTTGAATCGTCCCCTAGAATGCTTTTCAGAATTGACTTTTTTATGGAAAATTTCAAGTTTGTAATAGCCTTCTATGCGCAGCTTGCAGTCCTCTCAGATTAGGTTTTGAATCATGCTTATGTATTGAAGCTATTAGGTCAAAAAGATTGAATAAAATCCATGGCCATAATAGTTTTTGAATATTTGATTTCAATGATCTTTTCATATCTTTTTTTCATGGTTTTTGGTTCAATCATGCTCCAATCACACCAAAACTTGCCATCTTTAATTGTACACGAAATCTTGAGCCTAGAATGTGCATAAAAAGATTTTTTAGGTCAAGCTTTATATTTTTCATGTATTTAAATAACTTAAATGAATTAATATTAATATAAATTCAAATAAATAATTAAAAAATGAGAAAATACTTCCCTTTGGGCCTAATGGTCGTGCATAGGCTTGGCATGAAGAAACTTGGAAGAAAAATGGGCCCAATAGCAAATTTAGGCCTTTTGGATCAATGTTGACTTTTAAAAATTTCCAAAAATTTCCCAACTTCCACAAGGCATAACTTGGTCAATTTTTAAGCTTTTCACATGTTCTTGGACATTTTGGAAAGGTCTTTGAGTCCTCTAACCAATGCCTTTAGTCCCATGTCATTTTGATTTACCAATCTCAAGTTATGGCCTTTGACTTAAAGTCCCTTTTTGTTGACTTTTGAAAATGACCTATAATGTTGAAATTGATAACTTTTTGTGAGAGCATTTCTTGGACTTGGAATATGAAGATGAGTTGTAGGAACTGTCTTTATCTTCAAAATGAGCTTTGGATGGAATTTTTCTGATAATCCATGTGAAAGTTATGCCCTGGTCAATTTTAGTTGACTTTTTCAACTGTCCAAATATAGCAACTTTTGCATCTTTGATGATTTCTGAGCCAAATTTTGAGAATCATGATCAAGCATTGATCAAATGATGTTTGTGGCTTCAAAATGATATGCTGACCAAAAATTTGAACTTTTGACTGTCAAATGACCATTTTGCCCCTACAGTTGACTGTAGTGCAATCTAGGGTTTTGACTGTGCAATTTTGAGCTGAATGCCTTGAAACTTGATATGAGGATGCTTGACCATCTTTGTAAGCATATGAGACTTGATTGGCCCTTTGAAATCTTCATTTTCTTGATCAGGACTCAAACCCTAGTTTTGACTGTATAGGAGACAGTTGCACTGCACAACCCTTGGGGAATTTTGTGACCTTGACTTGACAAATCTTGGAGAATATGGGAGGGCAAATTTTGGGGTGCAACACCTTCCAATTTGGTTATGCACGAATCTTGAGCCTTTAAGGAGAGTTTATTCTGCACAAAAAGATTTGAAAACTTTATTTTAGTATTTTTGTCATATTTTATTTTATTAAATGAATTAATAGTAATTAAAAATTCAAATAAATAAATAAAAATGATGAATAAATCCCCTTTGGGCCAAATGGTCGTGCATATGCTTTGGATGATGAATCTTGGAAGAAAATGTGGCCCATTAGCAATTTTAAAGCATTTGAAGCAAAGTTGACTTTTCAAAATACCCAAAAATTTCCCAACTTCCACAAGGCATATCTTGCTCAATTTTTAAGCTTTGATCATGTTCTTGGACATTTTGGAAAGGTCTTGAAGTCCTCTAACCAATGACTTTGGTCCCATGTCATTTTTATTTACCAATCTCAAGTTATGGTCTTTGACTTAAAGTCCCTTTTTGTTGACTTTTGAAAATGACCTATAATGTTAAAATTGATAACTTTTTGTGAGAGAATTTCTTGGACTTGAAGTATGAAGAGGAGTTGTAGGAAATGTCTTTCTCTTCAAAATGAGCTTTGGATGTAATTTTTATGATAAACCATGTGGAAGTTATGCCTTGGTCAAGTTACAATTGACTTTTTCAACTGTCCAAATATGGAAACTTTTGCATCTTGAGACTTTTTGAGCCATACTTTGAGAATCATGATCAAGCATTGATCAAATGATGTTTGTGGCTTCAAAATGAGATGTTGACCAAAAATTTGAACTTTTGACTGTCAAATGACCATTTTGCCCCTGCAGTTGACTGTTGAGCAATTAGGGTTTTTGACTGTGCAATTTTGTGCTGTAAGTCTTGAAACTTGGCATGAGGATGCTTGACCATGTTTATAGGCATGTGGGACTTGATTGGACCCTTGGAAACTTCACTTTCTTTGTCAGAACCAAAACCCTAGTTTTTGACTGTTAGGAGGCCCTTGAACTGTGCAACCCTTGGGGAATTTTGTAGCATGTTCTTTGCAAATTTTGAAGAATATGGGAGGGAAAATTTTGGGGTACAACAGTTGCCCCTGTTCAATCTTCTTAGACCTGAGGATGCAGATTGGCTGACGTGCCTTTCGTAATCCGAAGGTGGAAGATGATTGAACACTAGAGTGCCCAGAAATTTGCGCTCACATAGTAGTGTGATGATGGGAATGGGCTTATAGATGCCATTTGGAGATTGATGGATTGGATGATGGGCTTATAGATTCCATGCTAAGAGACGATGGAAAGGTGGATGGGCTTATAGATGCCATCTGGGTGTTGATCGCGTAAGAGATTCCTTAGCGAGAACTTGCGTACCTGAAAAAGAAAAATGATTACCTGGCCTGTTGCAGGGGCTGGTCTTCAAACTCTTTGCATAGATGCGTCCTGACTGGTTACAGGAATTGAATCTGGAGCTTCAAATGGTGATGAATGAACCAGGGATGGTTACTATCTCAACAGGAACAGTGAGAGAACCTTAGACGATTACTACCTCAACAGGAACGCTGAGAGAATCTTGGACGATTACTACCTCAACAGGAACGCTGAGAGAATCATAGGCAACTTCAACCTCAACAGTAACGCTGAGAGAATCTTGGATGTCTTCTACTGAGTCTTCATCAGGAAAATCTTTTAAGGGTCGATTTAACTAGACTAGAGAAGGCCTTTGACTGGATAAGAAACAGGAAAATCTTAGGGTCGATTTAACTGAACCGGTCAAGGTCTTGAAATCTTCAACTGGATAAGAAACAGGGAGATCTTAGGGTCGATCTGACTGAACCAGAGAAGGCCTTTGACTGGATAAGAAACAGTAAAATCTTAGGGTCGATTTAACTGAACCGGTCAAGGTCTTGAAATCTTCAACTGGATAAGAAACAGGGAGATCTTAGGGTCGATCTGACTGAACCAGAGAAGGCCTTTGACTGGATAAGAAACAAAAAAATCTTAGGGTCGATTTAACTGAACCGGTCAAGGTCTTGAAATCTTCAACTGGATAAGAAACAGGGAGATCTTAGGGTCGATCTGACTGAACCAGAGAAGGCCTTTGTCGGGATAAGAAACAGTAAAATCTTAGGGTCGATTTAACTGAACCGGTCAAGGTCTTGACATCTTCAACTGGATAAGAAACAGGGAGATCTTAGGGTCGATCTGACTGAACCAGAGAAGGCCTTTGACGGGATAAGAAACAGTAAAATCTTAGGGTCGATTTAACTGAACCGGTCAAGGTCTTGAAATATAGCTGAGAACTTAACTGAATCTTTCCTGAAAGGTAAAGGTCAGTCATATGCAATGCATGATGTGGATCAAGCAATGATGTTCTCAACATAAATGAGATTTGTAAGATATGATGCGTATATGCATGCTATAATGTATGGAAGTGCGATGTTTATGAATGTATCTTTTCGTTTTAGGAAAATAAATCCTTGACGGGTGCCAGGAAGTTAACTCCTGGGCTGATGTCGAAGAATAGATCTTTGCTTCCGCTGGGGATGATAGTTGCAAGAATACCAGTAGGAGAAGATAACTCCGTTGGGGAATAAACTTGGCGAATGGATTACTCTGCGGGGAGAGAGGTACTCTAACGATCTTGCTGGGAAACCATACTCTGTGGGGAGATAGAAGTACTTTGCTGAGGTTGATGAAGATAACTCCGCTGGGGATACCGTTGATAAGTTATGTTGGGAGATTTGATGAACTCCGCTGGGGATACCGTTGATAAGTTATGTTGGGAGATTTGATGAACTCCACTGGGGATAGGAAGACTTCGCCGAGGACGATCTTTCCGTGGATTTTGGCTGAGGATAACCCAGTTATATCCTGGTAAGGAAATAACTCTTTGAATAAAGCCAGGAGATGCATTCGTGCTCTGCGAGGATAAGCTTCCAGAATCTACTGGGGATAAGCTTACTGTTTGGGGAGATGGATTCCAACTTTTCCTGGGGAAACTGGATTGGACTCTCCTGGGGAAGTTTTGAACTACTGGGGAAGTGACTCCCTTGCATGTTTGATATGCCGCCGGGGAACAATCTTTAGACCAAGATTGCCGGGGATGCTTATTAAGAATGCATATATACTGCTGGGGAATGTTGAGATCTGCGGGAGGATACCCAACTTTCTTAAGTTTGATAATAGCTTTACTTGGGGAGAGTGCACTGACTTGCTGGCACACTCTCTGGGGAATTAAGATATACTGGTTGTGTTCTTCAGCTGAACCTACCTTGGTACCTTTAGTGGATAGAACAGTTAGATTGCTTAGACAACTCTTTATTGCCCCTGTTTCTAATGTTACCTGTAATTAATCCTTTGTTTCGTATACAAATATTCATGAGTTAGAAAATTATTATCAATGCATATATCACAAATTGAACCTTGGACGTTCTTCGCAAAACAAAACAGAAAAGGAAAAACAATTGGCAATTTTAACTGAAAAGTATATTTGTATTGATTTTTTTGAATTTGCCTGTAAAATAGGCGTTTATGTACAAGAGGCTGACGTCCTAGTAAGAGAACGCCGTCGAACAAAAGAGTTTATACAAATTTTTACAAGAGAAAATAAAACAGCTGTGTGAAATGAATGATCCACTGGGTTTCAACTCTGCTATTTCCTTTATATCTCCGAGCGTCTCATCACTTGATGACCTTAGTTGAAGATGAAGCTGACTGATCGATGCTGTCTGAACTTGATGTAGATACCGGATTCTGGATGCAAAGTGATCCAATGAGACATAGTATTACGCTTTATCCCTAACTTTTGCTTGAACCGCCCTTTCGGGTTTTCGGTCCACCGGGATACCCATTTTTGCCCAAGCCGCCTTTTCAGGTTTTCGACTTGCCGGGTGTACAGAATTTTTCATTTCATCCCTTCATTTTGCCCGAACCATTTTGGTTCGCCGGGAAGCCCTAATTTTTGCCTAGGCATGTCAGCCTAGCGGGTCTTTTTCATGCGTAGTATCTTTTTACTATGTCTGCATTAGCGGGGTGAGGAAGGTCGTCACCATCCATGTGGGTTAGAATCATGGCTCCTCCTGAGAACACATGTTTAACCACAAATGGCCCTTCGTACGTAGGGGTCCATTTGCCCCTTGGATCACTCTGAGGAAGGATGATTCGCTTGATTACCAGATCCCCAACTTGATATTCTTGTGGTCTGACCTTTTTGTTAAATGCCCTGATCATCCGTTTTTGGTACGTCTGACCACGACAGATAGCAGCGAGTCTCTTTTCATCAATAAGATTTAGCTAATCAAGTCGCGTCTGGATTCAATCATCTTCGTTCAGATTTGCATCCTTCATTATCCGGAGAGAGGGTATCTGCACTTCGATCGGTAAGACTGCCTCCATGCCGTAGACCAAGGAGAAAGGAGTTGCCCCGGTTGACGTCCTGGCTGAGGTACGATACCCATGTAAAGCGAACGGTAACATCTCGTGCCAATCTTTATAAGTCACTGTCATCTTCTGCACGATTTTCTTGATATTTTTATTTGCTGCTTCTACAGCTCCATTCATCTTCGGTCTATAAGGAGAAGAGTTGTGGTGCTGTATCTTAAACTGCTCGCAGAGCTCAGTGATCATCTTGTTATTGAGATTGGTACCGTTGTCTGTAATAATTCTCTCAGGGACGCCGTATCGACAGATCAGATTATGCCGAATGAACCGTGCCACAACAGTCTTGGTTACTGTAGCGTAGGAAGCTGCTTCGACCCACTTCGTGAAATAGTCAATCGCCACCAGAATGAAGCGATGCCCGTTGGATGCCGTGGGTTTAATCTCACCGATCATGTCTATGCCCCACATTGCAAACGGCCAAGGCGCAGTCAGGACATTTAGAGGAACTGGAGGAACATGCACCTTGTCTACATATATCTGGCATTTATGGCATGTCCGAGAGTGTTGGTAACAGTCGGCTTCCATGGTGGACCAGAAATACCCTGCCCGAAGGATCTTCTTTGCCATAGTGTGTCCACTGGAATGTGTTCCGAAGGTCCCTTCATGTAAATCTTCCATGATCCTTTCTGCTTCAGTCTTATCCACACAACACAGTAAGGTCGAATCATGGTTTCGCTTATACAGGATGCCGTTGCTAAGGA
Organism: Vicia faba; assembly: GCA_948472305.1. NCBI lineage: Eukaryota > Viridiplantae > Streptophyta > Magnoliopsida > Fabales > Fabaceae > Vicia > Vicia faba. The sequence goes on along the minus strand of OX451735.1, from coordinate 1,521,700,046 downwards.
AGAATTTCGCTGCGAACCTTCTCAGAAACTTTTTATCGTTGACAGATGCACCTTCAGGGTATTCCTAAGCTTCCAAATATCTCTTCACTTCATGATACCAAGGCTTCTCGGTCACCAATTCAGTTTCGAGATCACAACAGTATGCCGGTTCTTCCAGTTTCCAGATGATGATCCGGGGAGCCTCATTGTCCCATTTGACTTTGAACATGGAAGACATCGTAGCTAACGCATCCGCCAGCTGATTCTCCTCTCTTGGGAAATGTTCAAAGGTTATCTTCGTGAAGTGAGGGATCAAGGCCAACACACATTCCCTGTAAGGAATAAGATTCAGATTTTTCGTATCCCACTCTCCTTTGATCTGATTGATCACAAGAACGGAATCTCCGAAGACACTCAGAAACTTGATCCTTAAGTCGATCGCAACTTGAAGACCCATGATGCACGCCTCATACTCTGCCATGTTGTTGGTACAGTTGAAACATAGTCGGGCAGTGAGTGGAGTATGAGTGCCTTGAGGGGATATGATCACAGCGCCGATACCGTTACCCAACACATTGGAGGCTCCGTCAAAGTGCATAGACCATCGGGATCCTTCCTCAGGTCCTTCATCCGGTCCAGGTACTTCACAATCAGTCACTATCATGATGCTCTCGTCTGGAAACTTGAAGTTCATTGAATGATAGTCATCTACTGCCTGATGTGCCAAGTGGTCTGCCAATACACTTCCTTTGATAGCTTTCTAGGTCGTGTACTGAATGTCGTATTCCGTCAAGATCATTTGCCATCTTGCTATTCTCCCAGACAGAGCAGGCTTTTCGAATATGTACTTTATAGGATCCATCTTTGAGATCAACAAGGTAGTGTGAGCCAGCATATACTGTCTCAGCCGGTGAGCAGCCCATACCAAAGCGCATCAAGTTTTCTTGAGCAGTGAGTATCGGGTCTCACAGTCGGTAAACTTTTTGCTAAGGTAATAAATGGCATGCTCTTTTCGGCCAGACTCGTCATGCTTCCCCAGCACACACCCCATTGAGTTGTCAAGTACTGTCAGGTATAGTATCAGAGGTCTCCCCTCAACCGGTGGCATAAGGATCGGTGGTTCTTGGAGATACTCCTTGATTCTGTCAAAAGCAGCCTGACATTCATCATTCTAATGTACTACCTGATCTTTCTTCAGCAGCTTGAAGATTGGCTCACAGGTAGCAGTCAGGTGTGAGATGAATCGAGCAATGTAATTCAGGCGTCCTAAAAAGCCTCTGACCTCTTTCTCTGTCTTAGGAACTGGCATCTCTTGAATAGCTTTAACTTTGGCAGGGTCCACTTGAATACCCTTGTCACTTACAATGAAACCTAGCAACTTCCCAGATCTTACCCCGAAGGTGCACTTGTTCGGATTCAACCTCAGCTTGTACAACTTCAGTCGGTCAAACAATTTTTGCAGATGATCTAGGTGTTCTTCCTTAGTCTGGGACCTTGTGATCATGTCGTCAACATACAATTCTATCTCATGATGGATCATGTCATGAAATAAAGCAACCATGGCACGTTGGTAGGTTGCCCCAGCATTTTTCAGTCCAAAAGGCATGACCTTGTAGCAGAAGGTGCCCCACTGAGTAACAAAGGTAGTCTTTTCCATGTCCTCAGGTGCCATCTTGATCTGATTGTAACCTGAGAAGCCATCCATGAAGGAGAACACCTTATGCTGAGCTGTATTGTCAACAAGGACATCAATGTGAGGTAGGGGGAAGTCATCCTTGGGGCTGGCCCTGTTCAGATCCCTGTAGTCGACACACATTCTGACCTTTCCATCTTTCTTAGGTACTGGCACCACATTAGCGACCCACTGAGGGTAAGAAGTCACTGCAAGGAACCCAACATCAAACTGTTTCATAACCTCGGCTTTGATCTTCTCAGACATCTCTGGACGCATACGGAGGACATTTTGCTTGACCGGAGGACAGTCTTCCTTGGTAGGCAAATGATGGACCACAATGTCAGTATCCAACCCGGGCATGTCTTCGTAGGACCAGGCAAAGATTTCCATGTAGTCATGTAACATCTGAGTCAACCGTTGCTTCACGCTGAGTTCTAGGTTGACACCAATCTTTACCTCCTTTCTGTCTGCCTCAGTACCCAGATTTATTGTTTCCACTGGCTTTTCGTGTGGTTGAATTGCCCTCTCTTCCTGGAGTAACAATCTTGCAAGCTCTCCAGGCACTTCGCAATCATCTTCACCTTCGTCTTCGGCTAAGTTGATCGGATTTTCGAAGTCATAACTGGCAGTAGCAGAGTCGTTACTAGTGAGATCCAGAGTGGATTGAAACCTGTATGAGTGAGTGTGTGTAAATACAGCTGTTTTGCGATATAAAGAAAGGAAAGAAAGAAAAGGAGCATAAGATTTGAAATGCGAGAAAACGTCCAAGGTCTTTATTCATGGTATATGAAATGAAAATTTATATGCCCTCACAAATGAAGCCACCGTGCCCCGGGTAAGACACCGGGCCATAGAGTTTTAATTGTTTATTACAAATAACAAAACAAAGAAGTTTATTACTGCGTAACAAAAGTGACAGGAGTATGATCTTTGGCAATCCAATTGGTCAATCCGCCATCAGTTGTCGGGTAGATCCATCTATTGAACTCTGACTCTTCCACTTCATCTCCGTCCCCAATAGCATTCACTCCATGAGCAGGCAAGGGAGCTGTCACTACATTAGGCTTCTCAGATGCCTCAAATTGTACCTCCTTTGCATCAATAAGGTCCTGCAGCTTATTCCTCAAGGCCCAACAGTCATCAGTGGAATGACCCGGGCTATCAGAGTGATAAGCACAGCGGGCATTTGGATTGTATTTCGGAGAGGCAGTGTTTAGAACCTTCGGGGCCTCTCTGACAGTCACTAGGTTGGTGGACAGCAACTGTGGCAAGATCTGCGACAAAGTCATACTTAACCGGGTAAACTCTCTCCTGGGTCTTTCAGCCCTTTGAGGATTGGTTTGCCGAGGAGCGGCAGCAGGCTTAGCAATCATCACCGCGTTGACAGGATGGCAGCGCTCAGGTTTCTCTTGTCTTCTAGACCCATATACAGCACTGGCCTCCTTCTTAAAGGGCTTCTTCTCAGAACTTGCAGATGCACCCTTCTAAATTTTACCAGACTTCATCCCAGCCTCGATTCTTTCTCCAGTCAGAATAAGATCAGTAAACCCTGCAGACGAGTTACCGATAAGATGGTTGAAAAATGGCCCAGATAGGGTCCCCAAGAACATGTCTACCAACTCCCGGTCAGTCAACGGAGGCTGCACCCTGCCAGCCAGATCCCTCCACTTCTGCGCATACTCTTTAAAACCTTCACTTGACCCTAACGACATACCCTGGAGCTGGGTACGTGTAGGGGCAAGGTCGACATTATATTGATACTGCTTGTAAAAAGCAGTAGCCAACTCCTCCCAGTTACGAACCTTGGTCCCATCCAGCTGATAGAACCATTCGAGATGAGTCCCTGAAAGACTCTCCTGGAAGAAGTGGATCCACAAGTTCTTGTCCACTGAGTACGGTTGAATCTTCCGCACGTAGGATCTGAGATGTAGCTTGGGACAAGACGCCCCGTCATACTTGGTAAAAGATGGTGCTTTGAACTTATGAGGAATAATCACACCAGTTGATAAACCCAAGTCTCCGAAATCCAGCCCAGGCACTTGTTGGATCTCCATAGCATTCAGTCTGTCTTCCAACTGCTTATACCGGTCTTCAGCAGGAGGATACTGTTCCTCATCAAAATCAGTCTCGTTGTCAGAGACTACCGGACTAGGACCTTTTCCCCCTTGGGGACTACTCTTGCCTATAGAAGAACCAGCCTCTTCATTCTGCAGAGTGTTGCCAAACCTTCGGCCTGAATTGAAAAGAATAGTTCTCTTCTTCTTCTTCTTCTCCTTCTTCATGAGTAAAGCCTTCAGCTCTTCTTGGCCTTGAGCCAAACCCACGATTAGTTCCTGAAATTGCGCATTCTGCGCCTGAAGAGCCTTGATGGACATCTCGGTTGATGATGAGTCAGGATTCATGATGCTGAAATAAACAGCGAAGAACAGTAAGCCACCTGAAAAGAAGAAAACCTGCTATGCACATGATGAATGATATGTGTTTATGCAATGCATTCAAGGGCTCGAAAGTTCAAATTTGTTGTAGACAAAAAGGAACACACATTATCATTAAGGAAATAATTGTTCAGTACATCGAAGCCTTATGGGCACAAATTACAAAGCAAATCAATCCCAAAAGACACTACGCATCCTCTTTGGAGCTATGTAGGTGTTGAGATTCCTCTCCTCATGCAATAGGCGGGTGAGCTCCAGGACCTTCTTTTCACTAGCATGTAGACTGGTCTCAAGAGAATTCCGTTCTTCCTTAAGCTGGACCCATCTCTTCTGCATCTCTTCCCAGGACGTGGGCATGTCAGGATGCTGAATGGTGTGGGACACCTCTCCTTCCGAGACTGGCTCTTTGATTACCGGGAGCATATGAGGATAAGGCATTACTAACTTCTGGGAGCGGGCCCGTACCCACTTGAGATAAGGTTCCAATGGGATGGAATTCCTGTGCCCCAACGTCTTGCTGTCTATCCTACTGGGCATCCTCCAAGCTCTGATAAATCTCTGGCGAAGTCCCTGTGCATCGTTATCAAAGTCAAAAACTATGTCAGGAATTAACATGTCATGAGGGCCATCCCTTCGAGCATAACCAAACTGTCTCCAAGCCAGGCACGGGTTGTAAGTAATACCTCCTCTGATTCCAAGTAAAGGAACATTAGGGTACTCCCCGCAACGATCAATGATAGTGACATCCTCTCTGGACCGAGGGCACCAATGTATGTCTGCATGTGTAAGAGTCATCAACCGTTGTGACCATCTCAAACCCCGCTCGTTCTTCAAAGCTGATTGTGGAAGGTGCGAAATAAACCACCTTCCCAGGAGAGGAGTGCAGCACATAAGAACACCTCTTTTTCTCATGGTTCGAGTGTAACATGAGTGAAGGATGTCCCCCAACAACGTAGGTATAGGATTCCTGGACATGAAGATCTGGACAGCACTGATATCTATAAGCTGATCTGGGTTAGGGAACAACACCAAACCATAGACAAGGAGGGCCACAACTTCTTCAAAAGCTCGTAAGTCAAGGGAGTTCCAACATTCATGGGCCTTTTCGAACAGAAACCTGGCTAAGAACCCTTTGATACCACTTCTAACTTCCCAATGTCCCTTGAGGTCAGATGATTGTAGGTGCAAGGCTTTAGCAATCTCTTCAAGCTTGGGTTCCTTTTCTGTACCGTTGTAGGGTAGTTGATCAAGGATAGGGATCTTCAGGAGCCGGGAGAACTCCTCCAATGTAGGTACCAGCTGATAGTCCAAGAAGGTGAAACAGTGATGCAGAGGGTCAAAGAACTGGAACAGAACCTTTATCATATCTTCCTCAATGTTGGTATTGACCAAGCTGATGAGTCTTCCATGTCTTTCACTGAATGAAGAGCTCTCGGGAATCCTGGATATAAGCTCCTTAAGCTGAGGAGGGATCCTTACAAGGCTGATTTGAATTGTCTTTCTGCGAACAGTTTCCATGTCCTACAAAACAAGAACAAAGATGAAGATTCGAACCCCTGAAATGGTTAGTCAATGCATATGATGCTGGATGATGTCATGATGCTATGATTAAACACACCACAGATATTTACAAAGGCAAACATGTAAGGCACACAAGTCACACAAGACAAGCCCTTAGAGTTTAAGGCCAGCATGGGGTCTAGGTATTACCCTATTGAAGTTGGTGGGCTCAACCTGTCCTATTAGAAGTAATCGGGTTCTAAGGGTCTCAATATCACTGGATTGCTTTCATTGTTCATCGTTTCGATTTAGCCACTGAACTGGCGACCGAAATATTCCAGGAAAGCAACCCTCAATTGAGTGTAGTATCGAGTATCAACCAACCTCGGACTGCACCAAAGTCAGTTATCTCACTACCCTAAAGAGGCCAAGATAGTTCAATTAAGGTTCCTAAGGTCTGTTGATGCTTCACGACACCACGCGGAGGCCCCGTACTCTCCTTGACTGAACTCAAGGGTTACCGGTACACACCAAAGTGCCACATCAACGTAGCAGACTGTTTCAACCATGTCGGTATACCCCGCACAGTTCCCTCACAGCCTTGTTGCTACTTTCTAAGAAGGTATCCCCAGATCCGGGTTAGGATCTATAGAACTCCCAAGACAGTCCCACAATAATAAAGCAAGCAAGTCAATACAATTGAAAACACAATGATCTTAATCCTAAGGTACACCTCACTTTAAGTTAAGTCCCCAGCAGAGTCGCCAGTTCCGTGATCGGTGGATCTGGAACTGACTGTTTAACGCTGGTTCGCGAAATGTCGCGGAAGCAAGAGTCGCCACCGTCTTTTATTTTCTCCAAATGGAAAGGACAAAAGCACAGAAAAATTCCTTATAGAGATTGCTCTCGGTTCGGGAGGTAGATTATAGAAAGGGAAGGTGTTAGCACCCTTTCTATCCATGGTTATCCATGGGCTCTTAGATACTTGCTCAATGTGTTTTCAAAAAATGGTTTGTTTGCTTTTCAACTGTGGGTTTTAAAAAGTTTCTTTGAAAATTTTAGTTCGACTCTTATATCGGTCCTCAAGAGTGTTTGAAAAGTTGCTTTCGAAAGTTTTTTGAAAAGGTGTCGGTGTGAAAAGTATTTTTGAATTTGTTTTGAAATTAGAGCAAGTATCTAGAGTCGTCTACCTACCCTAAGGAATTCGTCTGTGTAAATGTCCTTAAAGTAGTGCCGTCCCACCATTGAGAGGTAGGTAGCACCACCGTTGGAGGTGTTCGGGTCAATTCGAAGGTTCGGGACATGGTGATCACCGGAGCAATAGGAAGACACCTTAGAAGCTACCCTCATGCCAGGTTCCCGGATCATGAGGACTTACTAAAACATCCTCTACTCGACGATCACCTTTCGAGGGGCAAGGCAACAGTGAGACGTACCCTAGGGGTGGTGTGTGATTCGTGTGTCGTTTTCAGATATTTTCGTCTTGTCATGTATTGGTGATCTACGCGTTGCTTTTATTTTTGACATTCATTCTTTCATGCAATAGTTAACAGTTTAAAAGATGCGAGAATTAAAATTCCTACACTATTACAAAGGCGCGGGTCCATATCGCCAAATTTAATCCAGGACCCGATTTGAAATAAAATAAAGAATGCGGAAAAGATAAATGTCTGATTTACATGGCTTTGGGAGAATTACATAAAATTTATAAAAGGAAATAAATGCGCGACATAGAGTTACGATCGAATGCGAGGGCGTTGGACCCTTTTTAGGAAATTAAATCATAATTAACAAATTAAGTTAAGTTAAATGAGAAAAGGAATTATTTTTTGGAGTTTTTTGTATTTATGGATTTTTATGAGAGAATTAAATGGAATTTAAACCTAATTCTAACTATTTAATTTATTAAGAAAATATGAAAATTAAACCTAAGGTTAGTCTAATTAATTAATTCAATTTTATTTACAAAAATAAATAATTAATTATTAGGGATGATAAAGAAAAGGAAAAAAAGATAAAAGTAATTGAAACCTAATTCTACAAATTTTAATTTATTACAAAAAACATTAAAATTTAAACCTCAAATTAAGACTAGATTAACTAATAATATTTTTACAAAAATAATATTAAATAAAAAATATATTTTGTTTTGTGACTTTCTGATTTTTTTATATTTTTTATGTTTTGAAAATATTAATTTGAAGAATTAAATAAAAATTAAACAAAACAAATAAAAATAGAAAAAAGAATGGAAGAGAGCAAACCAAAGAGGGTGTTGTCCCCAAACTGGAGGTATTGTCTAGCAATTCTGGCCCATTGAACCCCTGGCCCTTTTGACTTTTCCTGGAAGCGTGTGGCATGTTTGACTGAGACGTTCCATAGACCTTGAATCCTGGCTTTTGATTTGATCTTAGTGGCCAGGTGGCACGCTTGGACATTGAGTGTACGTTGAACCTCTGGAAGCGAGCTACACAAGAGCATGGTTAGAAAAATAATATGGAATAAAGAAGGGGGACCTGGGATTCGAACCCAGGTCCCAGTGCCTTATGAGACAATGCATTAACCATCTGTACCATGCGCTTTCTTTGTAACATTAGTGGAAGGCAATAATTATAAGAGAAAAAAGAGTTAGTGGCCTGAATAAATAAAATGCACGCTAATCTTTGAATTGCCCATTCATATTGTGACACCTAAGCGTCTTCCTCCTCCGTTCTGCATTCGCCTGAAAAAAGAAAACAAGATTGTGGGGGTTTTAAACCCCCACTATATGATGTATGAAAAAATAGCGAATAGAAATCTATTGATCATAAATTGATCGCGAGTTATGCATTGAATTCGTCTGAAACTCCTGGTTTTAATGGTACAAGTCTCGTGTCTCAATTTTTCTTTAAACGTAAAGCCCCAAATTTGAACCTCTGCAACCCTAAAATGCTCCAATGGTGGATCCTCATATGATGCACGAAAACTCAATTAAAATATATGGTTAGCTTTAGAATGATCCACTGAATACAAATCAAACATTAAAAATTGCAAACAATGCATGAATTATGATACAAGAATATGAAAAAAAGCATGAACAGGACAAGATCGTTCTACCAATTTCCTGCGTTAGGGACAATGGTTTTGATCAGTATACGTTCCTTGAAGCCTCAGGAATGCAATGGGACAGTTATTTGGCCTTGAAACGCCTTAGAATCGTGGTTTCAGTTTTGAAAATTTTCACAAAAAGTGCAAAGTTGTTTATGGCTTTTGGCGCAGCTTAGAGGTTCTCAGGCATTAGGTTTTGATCAGTCTTATATGAGTGATGGATTAGGGTTGAAAAATATGTCCAAAACCTTTTGCATTGATGGAATGAATATTTGATTTTCATGCATATTTTTTCAAATCTTTTTCCATGTGATTTTGATGTCAATCATGGCCAAACCTTCCAATTTGGTTATGCACGAATCTTGAGCCTTTAAGGAGAGTTTATTCTGCACAAAAAGATTTGAAAACTTTATTTTAGTATTTTTGTCATATTTTATTTTATTAAATGAATTAATAGAAATTAAAAATTCAAATAAATAAATAAAAATGATGAATAAATCCCCTTTGGGCCAAATGGTCGTGCATATGCTTTGGATGATGAATCTTGGAAGAAAATGTGGCCCATTAGCAATTTTAAAGCATTTGAAGCAAAGTTGACTTTTCAAAATACCCAAAAATTTCCCAACTTCCACAAGGCATATCTTGCTCAATTTTTAAGCTTTGATCATGTTCTTGGACATTTTGGAAATGTCTTGAAGTCCTCTAACCAATTCCTTTGGTCCCATGTCATTTTGGTTTACCAATCTCAAGTTATGGTCTTTGACTTAAAGTCCCTTTTTGTTGACTTTTGAAAATGACCTATAATGTTGAAATTGATAACTTTTTGTGAGAGCATTTATTGGACTTGAAGTATGAAGAGGAGTTGTAGGAAATGTCTTTCTCTTCAAAATGAGCTTTGGATGGAATTTTTCTGATAAACCATGTGGAAGTTATTCCTTGGTCAAGTTACAGTTGACTTTTTCAACTGTCCAAATATGGAAACTTTTGCATCTTGAGACTTTTTGAGCCATACTTTGAGAATCATGATCAAGCATTGATCAAATGATGTTTGTGGCTTCAAAATGAGATGTTGACCAAAAATTTGAACTTTTGACTGTCAAATGACCATTTTGCCCATGTAGTTGACTGTTGAGCAATTAGGGTTTTTGACTGTGCAATTTTGTGCTGTAAGTCTTGAAACTTGGCATGAGGATGCTTCACCATGTTTATAGGCATGTGGGACTTGATTGGACCCTTGGAAACTTCATTTTCTTTGTCAGAACCAAAACCCTAGTTTTTGACTGTTAGGAGGCCCTTGAACTGTGCAACCCTTGGGGAATTTTGCAGCATGTTCTTTGCAAATTTTGAAGAATATGGGAGGGCAAATTTTGGGGTACAACAATGAGCAATCTCTACAGCACGTCATTAAGATCCCCAACGGAGCCAAAATTTTGAACCACAAGTCCCTAGCGGAGCTGAGACTACCAACTACCGATCCCCAGTGGAGCCGAAACTTTAAACTATCAACCCACAGTGGAAGTCATCCAGTTTCTCCAGGTTTCCCCAGCAAGTTGTCTTGAAGCTTGAAAATCAACCAGATAACGGTTAACTCTTGTTTCTCCCCAACCTAGGATAACTCCCCAGTAGATTGGCATACAACCCAAACTCCTGAACTCCCCAACAAAATTAAGCTTTTCCCCACAGAGTTTTCACTACAGGATAAACTTTTTCCCCACAGAGCTTTTATTGCTTCTCGACAGAACAAAGACTCCCGTCAATAATCCCCAGTAGAAGTCATTAAAATTCTCTGGATTCCCCAAGCAGATTCCTCAAGAAGTATATGGAATTACCCTCACAACGGAATCCTCAGCAGCAGTCAAGGATTTATTTTCCTCAACAGTAGTTATTTTCCTCAGCAATACTGCAAATCAGCTTACATGCACATACATTACATTCATATATCATAAACATGGATAAAACACATTTATTGCATCATACATTTCATGCAACATAACTTTGTGTTTTAGCTAACATTTTACCCTTTTCAGGATAAGATTAACAACTATCTTTAACAAATATTCAAAAATTTCATGATACAGTACAGATACGCTCCAGACACGGACATCATTCTGATACTCATTCAGCTTACAGATACAATACAGATACACTCTAGACACGGAAGTCATTCTGTTACTCATTCAGACTTAATTTCAAGTTACAGTTCAGATACACTCCAGACACGGAAGTTATTCTGTTACTTATTCAAATTTCAATTTCAGATACAGTACAGATACACTCCAGACACAGAAGTCATTCTGTTATTCATTCGGATTTCAATTTCAAGATACAGTACTGATACACTCCAGACACGGAAGTCATTCTGTCACTCATTCAGTTCTCATGTTTAGATACAGTTCAGATACGCTCCAGACAAGGATGCCATCCTGATACTTATTCAAACTCCAAGTACAGATACAGTTCAGATACACTCCAGACACATAAGTCATTCAGTTACTCATTCAGACTTAATTTCAAGATACAATTCAGATACGCTCCAGACACAGAAGCCATTCTGTCGCTTATTCAGTTTCATCCTACAGATACGGTCCAGATACGCTCCAGACACGGAAGCTATTCCATCTCTTATTCGGATTCAAGTACATATACAGTTCAGATACGTTCCAAATACGAACACCATTCTGATGTTATTCTTGTGGTTTACAACAAACATTCTTGGATGGCATCTACAAGCCCATCTCCAACAAGATTCTAACATATTCTCCAAATGGCATCTTTAAGCCCATTCCCTCAGTTACACCTTTGCCGAGTGCAAATTTATGGGCACTCTAGTGTCCAATCATCTTTTACCTTCGAGTCACGAACGACAAAACTCGCCAATCTAACTCTTCAGGTTCAAGAAGATTGAACAGGGGCAGCTGTTGTACCCCAAAATTTGCCCTCCCATTTTTCATAGAAAACATAACCCTAGGGTTCCTCAGATATTCAAGTTGGCTCAGGAATCAATCATACAGATTTTCTCCTGTGGCAGTAAACCAACAATTAGGGTTTTTCTTGCAATTCTCAAAAGAAATAAATTCTCAAAGATCCAATTGGCTTTCACATGTTTTCATGCTTTCTCGAGTTTACTGAAAAGACAGTGTTTGTTCTCAAGGCATGGTTGTTTGGGACAAGAGATGGAATTTAAGACTATCATGTAAGATACTCATGATTGTTTAATCTAGGTTAACCAGATGTTTCGCGTCTCTTAAAACAATTGCTTGGTTAGCAAATGGAATATACAATGCGTGTTTGTTTGGAGTGCAGTTGCAAGATTACAGAATTATTGGAATTTAAGTTATTAGATTGGAGCATTTTGTTTCAGTTATCTTGATTGGGAATCTTTAAGAATCAGTTAGGATGCAAAGAGAAAATTACAAGTTATTGACAGTAAAAGGGTTTCAATGGACACCAGAATATCTCATAAGACTTTCTCCATTTTTTTCAAACATTGTTACAAAATAATTTGTTCTTTTAAATACTCTATGTTTTACAACTTATGGTATTTAAAAAATAAATTAGTACAATTGTTGAATGTTTCTCTCTAAATTACAAAGAAAATCTAAATGGATATATGCCTAAGGTTGACTGAAGTTCCTTTGCTTCCATGCTTGCCACATAGTCTCTTGCTTCCCCTGCTTTGCCACCATCCAATTGTGCCCACATGAAAATAAAAGAAAAGAAAAATAGTTAGTACAATTTATTTGGGCATAAGCAAGAATTTTCAAAAATAAAAAAAGTGCTATTCATCATTAAAGTTTGCAAATTGGAACCAGAAGACTATTTTTAATTCATCACAATTTATTTTCTCTATTTGCAAATCATAAGAAGATTTTTCTTCTTGGTTCACAAAAAGAAGAAATGCAAGCAAGCTATCCAAACAAGAACAAATGCAGCAAAACTGTCCAAATGCTACAAGGCTATCCAAACAAGAACAAATGCAGCAAAACTGTCCAGAAGCAAACAGAAGGTGCAAACTGAGCCAAACAAAATTACCCAAACAACATCACCAAACAGAAGGCACAAACTGAGCCAAACAAAATTTCCCAAACATCAAAAACAAACAGCAATATGGTAAACAACAAATAACATAAGCTAGAGCAGGTAGCAAAGGAAGTATGGAAATATAATAAGTTAAGTCAAAACAAGCAGAAAACTTGTTCAAGGAGCCAATTCATCATTTTCCATTTTATTGCAAACTTTTCAGAAAAAAAGCAAAAGAGAAATTGACTTTCTTAGTGTCATTGAGAGAGAAGAGAGGAAAGAAGTCACCTAGGGATGCACAAGCCTGCTGCCTTGGCTGTAATAATTGCATAGAAGTTGCTAGAAAACAAAACTGCAACAAAAAGGGCATAAGAACAATATGCCAAAATATTCAAAATTTGATGGTTTTCCCACCATTTTGAATAAGGTCTCAACCAAAGCAACACCAATATAACAGTAAACAAAACGCTGAAGCAAGAGAGAGGGAGAAAACATTTTATCAAAGTCCAAAAACGGTCAAAGCATCCAAACCGTCTAAACCTAAAAAACCCTCAAACCTCCAAAACTGTCAAAACCAACAGCAACATACAAACCAAAACCTCAAAAAACCAAACCTGATAAACACCCAAAAAACTTTAAACCTGCAACCTGTTAAACAAACAATCAAAAAATATCCCAAATCATCCTCAAATCTCAAACCTGTAACAAGCTGTAAAACCATCTAAAAATATCAAATCCTGCAAACCTGAGACATGTTGCAAACAGAACAAAAAAACCATTCACCATTTTTAAACTCACAAAAGCATCAATACAAGTCAAAAACTCAGAAAACACATAAATCCCAAGATTGTTAACTAGCATACAGTAGCAACCTCAACAACCATCACAAAACCAAAAAATCTCAAAAGAATCAAATAAATAACCTTCAAAAACCTGCCAAAGTCTTAAACAAAACCAACAACCATCTCAAAACTGTCAAAGTATCAAAACTCTAAAATACAAAAACCTGAAACCAAATTCTCAAGCTGATAAACCAGTCGACCATCATCAAAAGCCAAAAAACCTGCCAAAGTCTCAAGCTGAAAAAACACAGGTCTCCAACTCATCAAACCTGAACAAGCCTCAAGCAAATGTCTCAAACACCATAACCAAAAAACTTTCAACAAACTCCAAAAGCCTAAAACCAGTAATTTACATCCAAAAAAAAATTCAGAGTACAAGCATCAAACAACAACCAACATCCCCATCGTTCAACAAATAAAATAGGAGAAGGTTACCAGAAAAAAGCACGCTTTCAATCTTCATCTCTTCCCCCCGTCTCCGGCCGCCACGGAACACGAGCCCCGGCCTCGTTCTTCCCTTTCCTAGTTCACCGAAAAATCTCTAACAGGTAGGATGTATTCCCTTTTATCACAATCCCATATATTTTTTCTCTGCATCTAAAAAATAAGGTAATTAACAGAAAACACAATAGGGATGAGAAAAATCATTTAAATTTCGTAAACCTTGAAAAGAACAGAAATTTTACCCCTTTAAGAAAATCGCTAGAGCTTTCTTAGAGAGACGAAGCGGTCACGTTCCGGAAACTGAGAGTTAGGGGAGGATCAGACAAACCGATTTTGTCGTTTTTAGGGCAATCTGAAATCAGGTTTTCAAAAGCACGAGTCATGGTGAGATAGAGACGGCATGAGCAATTTTTTTTCGCGAAATTGAGACAGGGATGGTTAGTGAGAGGTTTAGAGATGAATAGAGATGAGAAGATGAACAGAGTTAGACAAAGAGATGAACGACGCCGCTGTGAGAAAAAGGGGTTCAAGAACCCTAATTTTGTTTCCACCCTTAATCAAACAAATTATGCAGAATTAGAGAGCTTGGGCCTGTTTTATTACATTGCCCTTAAGCCCACGCATTTTACACTACCCATTGGTCTGTTTCTTTTGTTTCAGCAAAATAACTATGTTTCTTTGGGCCTAACACCCTTAAATCCTTAAGCCCATTAGCTTTTGTTATTTTTTTCTCTTTTTATTTTCTTTTTATTATACAATATACTAATTTAACTTAAAACATTTTCATTAATTTAATTTAAGTTTTTGTGATTAATTTTTATCATTTTCTTTTTTTTATATAAACTTGTTTTGATTAATTTTTTACATTTAATAAAACATCAAAAAGAATTAACTTAGTTTGTTTAATTTTTAAAATTTATTTATATAATTAATAAGAATGCAAAAAGAATAATAATAAAGATTTTTATTTAATCAATTTTTTAGAATAGGCTTTATTTTTCTCTTTTCAAATAAATACATTTCATTTCATACTTTGTTGATTTTATCTCATAGATTATCATAGCTTTACTTAAATCACACAAAAATTCGATTTGGTTGTATTGTTTGATATTTGGACATTTCTATTTCATTTGATTCATCCCCATTTGTAACAATTGTACCCCCATTCCCGAACATTCTGTAATAGCCTAGAATTTCAATTCCCGTAATTTATTGCTTTCTATATACTGTATAGTAATTAGGCGTGTATGACAAGATTCAAAAATCAATCGCTAGATGACCTAATCAAAGAATAATAAACTTGAAACCAACACACTTTCTCACATGCGCACCTCTAGGTTAACCTCGCTCGTTGCCTCGGAAATACAATCATGTCCCTCGAATATGAGACACTTTAGCAATGACTCTTCAATAAATAAAGATCGTAGTCCCTCGATGACCCTCGTTGTTGCCTTTGATTAAGACGATCTCATCCGTTACAAAAATTGCTAAAGCGTCTCACAAGTTGCCTTCAATGATTGTAAAATTGACCCGCGCCTGTCCCTTCACATCCAATGGTGGGGCTTCTTACCAAATCAATAGTAAGATAGCACCATTAAAAGGAAGAAGAAAAGAATAACTTAAGACCTTTCGAGTAGATAGATTCGCTCTTAGTTACTCGCTTGCTCACGACAAAAACTCTTACACCTACACTTCCATTTCAAAACATTTTCAAAAAGACAAAACATTTTGTATACGTTCTTATAGAGGCGAGAACCATTGCAAAACCTCTTTTCAAAACACTTTTTGAAACATGATTCACAAACACATCTTTGAACCACATTTTCAAAAAGACAAAACATTTTGTATACGTTCTTATAGAGACGAGAACCATTACAAAGAGATTTTTTCAAAATACTTTCAAATCCCACACCACAAGCACACAATCAAATGAAATCAAGTGATCTAAACAAGTAACTAAGAGCCCATGGAAAACCATGGATGAAAAGGGTGCTAATACCTTCCCTTTTCATAATCTACCCCCCAAACTCGAGAAAATTCTCGAAAGGTCTTTCCTGTGCTTTTTTACCTTTCTTTTGGATAAAAGAAAAGTCGGTGGTGACTCTTGCTAACCGCACACGTGCGATCGAAACGCAAAACATCTAGTCAGTTCTCCCACCGCATCACACTCTGAATACTGATTGCTACATTTATAATAGGGTTACCTTAAGAAGAAATTCTGTAGTTACTCCTTATGATATATGGAAAGGAATGAAGCCTAGAGTTAATTACTTTCATATCTTTGGAAGTAATTGTTACTACTTGAGTAATAAAAGCCCAAAGGACAAGAAGAATTCTATAAGGGATGAGGGGATATTTATAGGTTACTCTTTGAAGGATAAAACATATAGAGTGTTTAACTACACAATTGGAATACCTTTGGCATCTATTAATACAACAATTGATGATTCTATTGCCAAAGAAAAGGAGGATGTTAGAGACAATGTTGGAATATCCTGTGTGCAAACTGGTGAAACATTGAGAAATGAGACTTATGAATTCACAAACACTAAGTTAGTGAATTCTCAATCCAGTACAGGTCTGTCTATTGAAGAACAAATAGAACAATCCAGGTAATTGATTACAAGTCACCTTGATGAAGGTAGCATCACTAATGTAAATCAGAAAATATCAAATGGATGTGTTGCCTTGGGGGGAATAGGTGGAAGTTTCTATGAGCTTGTGTTAAAGATATATGATGTTATGAAAGATGTCATGACATTTCATCCCGAAGATATGATCTTATTCAGATATCTTGTTCAACATGACTGGTCCAAGGATCTTGGTAGTTACAAGTAATTGATCTGGAATCTTATTGAAGGAAAGGATGACACTCTGGAGCTTATGGATAATAAGGAACAACTTGTTATTATCAAAGACATTGATATTGAAACTTGAACTATTGAAGAGTTATAGCAATTACAGAAAAGAGGGAATGAAACTTCTATTGCATCTTTCCTCTATGTTCTGGGGCATGATATGCCTATTGCTGGGGCTATTGGCTGGAAGGAAGGTATTCTGCAAGACAAAGGGCATGGCTATAACACCAAGAAATGAAGAAGGATCTTTGACAATGGAAAAATATGGTAAACCACCCGAAGCTGATCAAGAAGTTGTGTTTCCATCTGTGTGTTTCTATTTGTGGTATTACTTGTGTGAAGTGTGTGTTTCCAGTTGTGTTCTTGCCTACGTGCAACATTTTCTGATGTGATTTGTGTTTCCATTATATAC
Source organism: Vicia faba (assembly GCA_948472305.1). Taxonomy (NCBI): domain Eukaryota; kingdom Viridiplantae; phylum Streptophyta; class Magnoliopsida; order Fabales; family Fabaceae; genus Vicia; species Vicia faba. Next base: position 1,521,682,794 of record OX451735.1, on the reverse strand, counting down.
ATTTACTTCATTTCTTTTTGTTAATATTTTGGACAAAAATGGGGAGTAAAGTGTTGTGTCCTAATGTTACATCACATGTCTTGACATGTTGATTTATAATTATGATAGGACTGTGTGTTACTGCTTATGTGAGAGTAGTTATGTGTTTGGTTAATCATGTAATCATTGAGGAGGAAGAGGGTTTTTCATGCTTGTTTGTGCTAAAGCTGCTACTGTTGCTTCTGTTGTTCCACTGTAGGTGCTCTGGTCTGGGTTTTGTCCTTGAGGGGGAGAACCTATTTTGTGTGACACAGGGAGTACTAATCCGTCTGATTGTACAAGTTGTTTAAGTTGTGTTGTGTTTACAAAGTTTACATGATCAACATGTAGCCTGTGTTGTGGTTTTATTCCTCTCTCCAATTTGATTTGTTTTTTTGGTTGTCTAGTCAAAATTTGCCAAAGGGGGGGGGGGGGGGGTGATTGTAACTTCCATGTTTTTTATGGTTGGCTAAATTTTGGCTAAGCATAGATTCTAAACATGATTCTATATTAATGTTGAGTATGATGGTGCAATATCTTTATCAACTCTCATATCAGTTCCAGCTGTTATGAGTTTTCTAGCAGATGTTGAAGATGATGTCATAACATCTAGACCAACAGGTACAAGAGAGTCTGTATGTACCTTATTTGACAGATTTTCTAACAAATGCTATAACATGTTACAAAAAAACATCTTGATAGTATGTCTCAATATTTATCCTTGAAGATTTAATTTGAATATTTGAGTATCTTGAATATTTTGTACTTGTTGTACCCCAAAATTTTCCCTCCCATATTCTTCAAGAATTGCAAAGAGCATGCTTCAAAATCTCCCCAAGGGTTGCACAGTTCAAGGGCCTCCTAACAGTCAAGAACTAGGGTTTTGTTTCTAGCAAAGTAAATGAAGTTTCCAAGGGTCCAAACAAGTACCACATGCCTATAAACATGGTCAAGCATCCTCATGCCAAGTTTCAAGACTTACAGCACAAAATTGCACAGTCAAAAACCCTAATTGCTCAACAGTCAACTGCAGGGGCAAAATGGTCATTTGACAGTCAAAAGTTCAAATTTTTGGTCAACATCTCATTTTGAAGCCACAAACATCATTTGATCAATGCTTGATCATGATTCTCAAAGTATGGCTCAAAAAGTCTCAAGATGCAAAAGTTTCCATATTTGGACAGTTGAAAAAGTCAACTGTAACTTGACCAAGGCATAACTTCCACATGGTTTATCAGAAAAATTCCATCCAAAGCTCATTTTTAAGAGAAAGACATTTCCTACAACTCCTCTTCACACTTCAAGTCCAAGAAATGCTCTCACAAAAAGTTATCAATTTCAACATTATAGGTCATTTTCAAAAGTCAACAAAAAGGGACTTTAAGTCAAAGACCATAACTTGAGATTGGTAAATCAAAATGACATGGGACCAAAGGCATTGGTTAGAGGACTTAAAGACATTTCCAAAATGTCCAAGAACATGATCAAAGCTTAAAAATTGAGCATGATATGCCTTGTGGAAGTTGGGAAATTTTTGGGAATTTTGAAAAGTCAACTTTGCTTCAAATGCCTTAAAATTGCTAATGGGCCACATTTTCTTCCAAGATTCATCATCCAAAGCATATGCACGACCATTTGGCCCAAAGGGGATTTATTCATCATTTTTATTCATTTATTTGAATTTTTAATTACTATTAATTCATTTAATAAAATAAAATATGACAAAAATACTAAAATAAAGTTTTCAAATCTTTTTGTGCAGAATAAACTCTCATCAAGGCCTAAGGATTTCGTGCATATCAAAAGAGGAAAGAATTGGTGCAAATTGGCATGATTCTTCATGAAAAAATATTGAAAAAGATTCATAAAAATCAAATCTTGAAAACCATTAAAGACAAGGCTTTGGGCTTGGATTATTGACTGAATTCATTCCTTATACAAGTATAAACCTAACCCTAATGCCAAGAACCTCTAAGCTGCGCCCAAAAACCATAAACAACTTTGCACTTTTTGTGAAACTTTTCAAAACTGAAACCACGATTCCAAAGCATTTCAAGGCAAGAAAACTATCCCATTGCATTCCTGAGGCTTCAAGGAACGTTTCTGAATCAAAACCAGTGGTTCTAACGCAAGGAATTGGTAGAATGACCGTGTCCTGTTCATGATTTTTTTCATATTTATGTATCACGATTCATGCATTATTTTTAATTTTTAATGTTTGATTTGTGTTAGTTGATTCATTCTGAAGCTAACCATGTATTTTAATTGAGTTTTTGTGCATCCTACGCGAAATCACCATTGAAGCTCGCTAGAGTTTCCAAACTGCAAAATTGGGGCTTTACGTTTAAAGAAAAATTGAGACGCGAGACTTGTACCATTAGAACCAGGAGCTTCAAACGAACTCAATGCTTAGGTCGCGCCTAATTTCTGATCAAAGACGGTCTAATCGCTATTTCTCCATGTGCCATGTAGTGGGGGTTTAAAACCCCCGCAATCTTGTTTTATATTTTCAGGTCAAAAGCAAACCAACGAAGAAGAAGGCCTGCTGTCTCAACGCCATTGGTCTATTCAAGTTTAGAGCGCTTTTTTTTAATTAATAGCATCAGCGTTTGTTTTTTATATATTATTTATCTTCCATTATAATGAAAAAGAAAGCGTTTGGCACAAGTGGTGGATGTGTTGTCCTCTAAACACTGGGACCTGGGTTCGATTCCCAGGTCCCCACACTTTCTTCATATATTTTGTTTCAGCATAATCTCATGCAGTTTCCCCTCAAAGGCCTACCATACACTCATCATCCAAGCGTGCCACACACCTACTGATCTCAATCCAATGGTCCAGAATCAAGGTCTATGGAATGTCCCAGTCAACGCCTACACACCTGAACACTGAGAAGTCAAAAAAGGGCCAGGCTCCTTGGGCTTAATTGCTGGACAACACCTCCAAAATTGGGGTCAACACCCCCCATCTGTTTGTATTTTCTCTCTCACTTTTATTTTCTTTTGTTTATTTATTTTCTTTTATTTATTCCTCTTAATTAATTGTTTTATTTAAATTCTTCAAATTAAAATTTTCATAAAACATAAAAATGCCAAAAAATCAGAAAAGATAAAATATAAATATATTTCCCTTAAGCATTTTTTTTTTGTAAATAAAATTTTGTTATTTAATTTAGTTTTAAATTCTAGGCTTAATTTTAACTATTTTTCTTAATAAATTAAAAATTGTAGAATTAGGGTTTTATATTTTTATCCTTTTTTCTTCTTCATCATATTAATTATTAATTATTATTTTTTGTAAATAAAATTGTATTAATTAATTAGGTTAATTCTAGGTTTAACTTTAACATGTTTTTTTTAATAAATTAAAAATAGCTAGAATTAGGTTTTAAATTCCATTTAATTCTCATAAAAATCCATAAATACAAAAAACTAAAAAATACTTTCCTTTCTCATTTAATTTAATTAATTTCATAATTATAATTTAATTTCCTTAAAAGGGTCCAACGCCCTCGCATTCCCGATTTTTATTCTCTTCGCGCATTTTATTCTTATTTCTTTTTTTTGTAAATATTCATGTAATTCTCCCAAAGCCATGTAATAGATCAATTAGGATTTTTATATTTCTCGCACTTTATTTTATTTCAAATCGGGTCCTGGATTAAATTTGGCGATGTGGACCCGCGCCTTTGTAATAGCGTAGGAACTTTTTAATTTCCGCATCTTCTTAACTGTTAATAAATTTGCATGCAAGAATGAATGTCAAAATAAAAGCAACGCGTAGATCACCAATACATGACAAGACGAAAATATCTGAAAACGACACACGAATCACACACCACCCCTAGGGTACGTCTCACTGTTGCCTTGCCCCTCGAAAGGTGGTCGTCGAGTAGAGGATGTTTTAGTAAGTCCTCATGATCCGGGAACCTGGCATGAGGGTAGCTTCTAAGGTGTCTTCCTATTGCTCCGGTGATCACCATGTCCCGAACCCTCGAATTGACCCGAACACCTCCAGCGGTGGTGCTACCTATCTCTCAATGGTGGGATGGAACTACTTTAAGGACATCTACACAGACGAATTCCTTAGGGTAGGTAGACGACTCTAGATACTTGCTCTAATTTCAAAACAAATTCAAAAATACTTTTCACACCGACACCTTTTCAAAAGCTTTCGAAAGCAATTTTTCAAACACTCTTGAGGACTGATACAATAGTCGAACTGAAATTTTCAAAGAAACTTTTTTAAAACCCACAGTTGAAAAGCAAACAAACCATTTTTGAAAACACAATGAGCAAGTATCTAAGAGCCCATGGATAACCATGAATAGAAAGGGTGCTAACACCTTCCCTTTCTATAATCTACCTCCCGAACCGAGAGCAATCTCTATAAGGAATTTTTCTGTGCTTTTGTCCTTTCCATTTGGAGAAAATAAAAGACGGTGGCGACTCTTGCTTCCGCGACATTTCGCGAACCAGCTAAAAACAGTCAGTTCCAGATCCACCGATCACAGTACTCATTATAGGCGCAGGCTAATAAAGGATTTTATTAGAAACAAGAGCAGATTTGATTGGTTACTAAAAAGGATCGATTGAGACTTTTTAGGAAACTTTTATGAAGATTGTTTCTATTTTTGTGGAGAAGATTCTATAGGTTTTTCAGAGCTGCTAATTAGATTTGTTTGAAGAGTCCGAGCCCAACTGTAGAAGTTTATATAAGTAGTCGTCCAAGACCTAGTTTTTAAGCATAGTTTATTTTGTAAAACCTTGTGAAAAATAAGGGTTTATGTTTTTATAGTTCTTATGTTCTATGTGTGTTTGTTTCTACATCCTCATGTAACTTTAATGCATTTGAGTTGATTGATTGCTACTTACTTGTCAAGTTATTGTTCTCCTCAAAGATGTGAAGCAAGAGTTGAGTATTATTCTTGGTTGAAGCTTTTAAGAAAGACTAAGTGTGATACGGTGGGAGAACTGACTGTTTTGGAATGCTGGTTCGCGTTTTGCGTTTGTTTTTGCAAAATGTCGCGGTAAGCAAGAGTCGCCACCGTCTTTTATTTTATCCAATAAGGAAAGGAAAAAAAAGTACAGAAAAATTCCTTTTTCGAGATGTTTCTCGGGTCCGGGGGGTAGATTATAGAAAGGGAAGGTGTTAGCACCCTTTCTATCCGTGGTTATCCACGGGCTCTTAGGTACTTGCTCAAAGTGTTTTTAAAAATTGCTTTTCTTTGTGTTTGTGGGTTTGAAGGAAGTTTTTGTTTGAAAGGTGTAAGTGCGAAAAGTTTTGTTTTATTTTGAAAAGAGCAAGTACTAAAGAACCATCTACCTACTTAAAAAAGGGATCAATCTGTGCTAATGTCCTTTAGATAATTCTCTCCCACTATTGATGAGAAGGTAGCATCGTCGTTGGAGCTTTAAGGGTCAATTCGATTAAGGGACGTGCGGTCACTAAAGTAATGTTAGGACGCCTTAGCGGTAACCCTAATGTCTTAGATCATTTTTCCGAGGCAACCATTTCGAGGAAACTATGATCTTTGGACAAGAGGACGACCTCTAAAACTTCCTATACTCAATGACCACATTCGAAGGCAACCAAGTGAGGTGTACCCTAAGAGTGCGCATGTGCGAGTGTGTTATTTCGGTTAACTTATCTTTGTACATGTCAATGATTATCTATGTTGATTTTAAGTTCATACATTCGATCTTGTCATGCATTCCCTATCGTCAAACATCTAACAGTTTATAAGTTGCAGAAATTAAATTGTGGAAATTAAATCTAACTATTACAAGGCGTCAGGTATTTACATCGCCAAAAACAACCCTTGAAATTAAAATGCGAAAAATAAAATAAAGCGATAAAATAATCAAAGTCCTATTTAAACTATTACATTCTGGGAAACAATTACATCAATATGGTAAAATGGATCGCGTGCGGGAAATTAAATCGAATGCGAAATTTTTTAGGGTTTTGACCCCTTTTTGCAAGAAAGCATTTTTGGTTTTTTTTTTTTGGATTAAGAGAAATTAAATTAAGTTAACAATTAAATAAATAAATTAATTAATTAAAAGATATTTTTGTATTTTTGGATATTTAAGGAAATAAAATAAATTTGATTAAAGTTAATAAAAACCTAATTTTCTACATTAATTTTAATTATTGCAAAAATATTGAAATTATACCTAATTAAAACTAAGTTAATTAAATTAATTTATTTACAAAAATAAAAAATGCTGAATTTAATAAAATTTATTTTTGGTTTTTGATTTTTATGAAGAAAAAGATTAATTGGTTAGTGATTAAAAATAATAATGAAAATAATTAAATAAACAATATAAATAAATAAAATAAAAAGAAATAGTTAGAAATACTCAAAGGGGGGTTTTGGGCCTGACTGGAGGTGGAAATTGCAATTTTTTGGCCCAATTACACGCAGGCCTGGGTTGACCTTCTGATTCTCCACGCGCTGGTTGACTTGAGAGCATGATGGACATTCATTCCTGACCACCAGATCAGGCCTGGGGCTATCTGACGCTTCAAGATTTGAGGGAGTATGGTGCATTGCAATGTATGAGATACACTGGAACATCTGCAAGAAAATAATAGCAAAGAATATAGGGACCTGGGATTCGAACCCAGGTCTCATTGGATTTTGTACTAGCGCCCTTACCAACTCAACCAACGTGCTTTATTGTTAGTGGAATAAGTAGCAATTATTATATTGGAAAAAACAAACAATATGCTGGAAAATAAAAAAATGAGCGCGAAATATGAATGGGCCAACTGGAAAGGGACACGTCTTCATCTTCTTCGCTGGCCCCTGATTATTTACCTGCAGATTCTTATCCGCAGCTAAATCCATGGGTGTCACCTAGAATCAATTTTAGGCCATTAAAATTCAATCTAAAACCACATCCATGCTCGTATCTTCCTCCTGAGCATGTCCATGTACATTATTAGCATCAATTTTTCCTGCAATTAAAATGCCCAAAAAAAAGAACCAAGAACCCTAGAATCGGCTAGGGGGTTACATGCCATGAAAATGCAATTCAATAATGCAAAAAGCTTCTAAATGGAACGATAAGCATGATTATGTAACGATTTTGCCAAGAAAAAGCAAGAATATGAGTATGTGATTTCGAGTACATGGGCGTTTTTCAGCAGACTTACAACGCACTTGAGGAGGTGAATGGCTTTGCTTTTGATTGCTACAGACTCAGTGGATGTCCAACAAGAGAATAACGTTGAGATTTTGTGTTGAATTGGCCTCCAAGACTGATTTCAGTTTCAAGCTTTTTTTGGCAATTTTCCAAGTTTTGTTCTTCTGATTGGGCAGCCTCCAGGTTCTGAAACTCGTGCCTTTAGCTTGTATAAGTAATAAGCATTGGATTAGGTCAAATATTTGGACTTGAATCTTTGCAAATCAATGCTTGGAGATATGATTTGATCTTCCATGAAAAAGCTTTCAAATTTATCCAAAAACCATCTTTTTGTTCATGATATGGTGAGATACGAGTTTGATCATGTCCATGATGACAATTAAGGCCTGTATCAATAAAAAAGATACCAAGTTATCAATATTTAGATTTTATTTGGATTTAAATTGATTTAAAATGAATTAATTCAATAAAAATCAAATAAAATAGAAAAATTAATGAATGGACATAAGACTGAAGATAGGACACGTGTGTAGTGTGACAAGATCAAATCAAGTGGAAAAAAGTGGGCCCATTTGACAAAATTTGGAGTTTTGGGGATAGTTGACTTTTGACAATTTTGGAAAATGCCCAACTTCAACAATGCATAACTTCTTCAATTTTGAACTTATGGAGGTGTTCTTGGACTTTTTAGAAACCTTGGGATGTCCTCTAACCAAAACTTTTGGTCTTAACTCATTTTGATATTCCATGCTCAAGTTATAAGCTTTGGAAAAAAAGGTGTTTTTGTTGACTTTCAAAAATGACCTATAATGTCCAAATTTGTAACTTTTTGTGAGTGCATTTCTTGATCTTGGGGTATTAATATTGATTGTAGGAAATTGTATCCTCTTCAAAATGAGCTTTGTATGGGTCATTTCGCATAAAGTATGATAAAGGTATGCTTGGTCAAAGTTGAGTTGACTTTTCCTACAAAACCCTAATTTAGCAACTTTTGAATCTTGATGAATTTTGAGCAATCCTTGATGAATCATGATCAAATGATGAATTATCCTTCAAAATGAGAATGTTGACAAAAAATCTCGAGGTTTGACTATTTGTAGGTTACAGTTGACTTTTGCCCTAGCATAGTCGATTTTGGACCTCTTGAGCAATTGACTGACCAAACTTCCTCTGCAAGGCTTGAAATTTGACATGGATGAACTTGAGAACATATTAGGACGTTGGGGAGCACTTGAGGTCATTTAGATGCAAGGATCTTGATGCAACACAAAACCCTAATTTGAGGTTGACTGCCTTAGGAGATGATTTGACTGTCCAACTCTTGAGCACTCTTGAGCCACTTGGAGATTATTCTTGCAATACTTGAGAAATATGGGAGGGAAAATTTTGGGGTACAACAGCTACCCCTATTAAATCTTCTTAAACCTGAGGATATAGATTGGCTTTCAGGACTTTCGTGATCCGAAGGTGGAAGATGATTGAACACTTAAGTGCCCAGAAATTTGCACTCGCATGACATGGTATCAGCATTGTGATGTCGGGAATGGGCTTATAGATGCCATTTGGAGACTGTTGGTAGGTGGTATGAACTTCAACTGGAATACGAATCAAGGAGATCTTATCGGAGATCTGACTGAACCAGAGGAGGTCTTCGATTTGACTTTGACCGGATCGGCATCAGAAAAATCTTTAGGAATCGATTTAACTGAACTAAAGGAGGTCTTGGATTTGTCTTCAACTGGATCGGCATCAGGAAAATCTTTAGGAATCGATTTAACTGGACCAGAGGAGGTCTTGTCTTCTTTGACTGGATTGGCATCAGAAAAATCTTTAGGAATCGATTTAACTGGACACGAGGAGGTCTTGTCTTCTTTGACTGGATTGGCATCAGAAAAATCTTTAGGAATCGATTTAACTGGACCAGAGGAGGTCTTGTCTTCTTTGACTGGATTGGCATCAGAAAAATCTTTAGGAATCGATTTAACTGGACCAGAGGAGGTCTTGTCTTCTTTGACTGGATTGGCATCAGAAAAATCTTTAGGAATCGATTTAACTGGACCAGAGGAGGTCTTGTCTTCTTTGACTGGATTGGCATCAGAAAAATCTTTAGGAATCGATTTAACTTGACCAAAGGAGGTCTTTTATTCTTTGACTGGATTGGCATCAGAAAAATCTTTAGGAATCGATTTAACTGGACCAGACAAGGTCTTGGAATAACTTTAACTGGATCGGCATCAGGAAAATTTTTAGGAATCAATTTAACTGGACCAGAGAAGGCCTTTGACTGGATCGGCATTAGAGAAATCTTTAGGAATCGATTTAACTGGACCAGACAAGGTCTTGGAATAACTTCAATTGGATCGGCATCAGAAAAAATCTTTAGGAATCGATTTAACTGGACCAGAGAAAGTCTTGGATTAACTTCAACTACATCAGAAAAATCTTTTAGGAATCGATTTGACTGGACCAGAGAAGGTCTTCCATATAGTTGAGAATTTAACTGCATCTTACCTGAAAGGCAAAGGTCAGTCATATGCAATGCATGACATAGATCAAGCAATGATGTTCTCAACATAAATGAGATTGTATTATATGATGTGTATATGCATGTATCATGATGTATGGAAATGTAATGTTTGAGCTGGGGAAAATAAATCCCGGATAGCTGCTGGAGACAAAGTTGAATTCGTCGTTTCCGCTGGGGATGATTAACGAAGGTAATAAACCTGCAGGAGAAGAGAATTCCGTTGGGGAATAAACTGATAAGAAGATTACTCTGTGGGGAAGAGATGCTCTGCTGAGGATTATACTGATAAACTACGCTGGGGATGGATTACCGTTGCTGGTGATACTGGGTCTGTTGAGGATTCAATTCCTGTTTTGTGAAAGGAATGAACTTTGCTGGGAATGATCTTTCAATTGCAACTTGCTGGGGATAACCCTGTTAGACTCTTGTGGGATAAACCTTTGAATTCTGCTAGGAATGATCCTTTGAACTTGGCTGGGGAGATTTATTTTTGTACTCTGCTGGGAATAAACTTCCAAAGTCTACTGGGGATGATGCTTCGACTCTGTTGGGGAAGCTTCTTCAGACTGTGCTGGGGAAATATTGACTCCACTAGGGTACCTTGTATTCTGCTGGGGAACATTCTTATACTCCTCTAGGGAATATTAAGACTGTCGGGGATATCAAGCCCTTTCTAGTGCTGATGGTAGATAAACTCTGCTTGGGGAGAGCATTACTGATTTGTTCATAGTTGCAAGTCTCAGCTGGGAGAGCTACCATTACTGCCTTACTTTGCGGGGAGTGAAAGTATCTTTAGCCATATTCTTCAGCTGAATATACCTTGGTACCTGGTGGACAGAGCACCTATACAGCTTGGAAAATTCTATTGCCCCTGCTTCTGATATTACCCGTAATCGTCTTTTGTTTCGCACGTAAATATTCATGAGCAGCAATTAATGTCAAATGCATATATCAAAAATGAACACTGGACGTTCTTTGCAAGACAAAACAGATAAAGGAAAAACAGTTTGAAATTTGTCTGAAAATGAATTTGTATTGATTTAAAGTTTGGCCTGTAAATAGGCGTTTTTTGTACAAGAGGCTGACGTCCTAGTAAGAGAACGCCTTGGAATAATAGAATTTACACAATTTGTGAAAAACTAAACAAAATAGCTATGTGAATGATCCCACTAGGTTCCAACTCTACTATTTCCTTTATATCCTCAAGCATCTCATCACTTTGCTATTGGTTGAAGATGAATTAGATTTATTAGTGCCGTCAGAGCTTGATAGTCGATACCGAAGTCTGGATGCAAGGTGATCCAATGAGACATAGTGTTACGCTTTGATCCCTAATTTTTTCCTGGACTGCCCTTTCGGGTTTTCAGTCCACTGGGATACCCTTTTTTGCCCAAGCCGCCTTTTTAGGTTTTCGACTTGCCGGGTGTACAAATTTTTTCATTTTCATCCCTTATTTTTGCCCGAACCCTTTTGGTTCGCCAGGAAGCCCTTATTTTTTCCTAGGCCAGTCAACCTAGCGGGTCTTTGATTATGCGTAGTATCTTTTCACTATGTCTTCATTGACGGGGTGAGGAAGGTCATCACCGTCCATGGTGGTTAGAGTCATAACTCCTCCTGAGAAAATGTTCTTAACCACAAATGGCCCTTCGTAAGTAGGGGTCCATATGCCCCTGGAATCACCTTGAGGTAGAATAATGCGCTTGATTACCATATCCCCAACTTGATACTCTTGTCGTCTAACTTTCTTTTTAAATGCCTTGATCATCCGTTTTTGGTACGTCTGACCATGACAAATAGCAGTAAGTCTATTTTCGTCGATTAGGTTCAGCTGATCAAGCCGAGTCTGAATCCAGTCATCTTCACTCAAACCTGCATCCTTCATGATTCGAAGAGAGGGTATCTGGACTTCAATGGGCAAGACTGCCTCCATGCCATATACCAAGGAATAGGGTGTTGCCCCTGTTGTCGTCCGTGCTGAGGTACGGTACCCATGAAAAGCAAATGGTAACATCTCGTGCCAGTCTTTGTATGTCACTGTCATCTTCTGCACAATCTTCTTAATGTTCTTATTAGCCGCTTCGACAACCCCATTCATCTTCGGCCGGTAGGGAGAAGAGTTGTGATGTTGTATCTTGAATTGCTCGCAGAGCTCGGTGATCATCTTGTTGTTGAGATTGGTACCATTGTCCGTAATGATCCTCTCTAGTACCCCATATCGACAGATCAGATTGTGCCAAATGAACCATGCCACGACGTTCTTGGTTACTGTAGTAAAGGAAGCTGCTTCAACCCACTTCGTAAAGTAATCAATTGCTACCAGGATGAAGCGATGCCCGTTGGATGCCGTAGGTCTGATCTCGCCGATCATATCAATGCCCCACATTGCGAAAGGCCAAGGTGCCGTCAAGACGTTTAGAGGAACTGGATGTATGTGCACCTTATCAGCATAGACTTGGCACTTGTGACATGTCCGAGAATGCTGATAACAGTCAGCTTCCATAATGGACCAGTAGTATCCTGCCCGAAGGATTTTATTTGCCATGGTGTGTCCACTGGAATGAGTTCCGAAAGTACCTTCATGTAATTATGCCATGATCCTTTCTTCTTCATTCTTATCCACACATCGTAGTAAGGTCGAATCATGGTTACGCTTGTAAAGGATGCCATTGCTGATGAAGAACTTCGCCGCGAATCTCCTCAGAAACTTCTTGTCATTAACAGATGCACCCTCGGGGTATTCTTGAGCTTCAAGATACGTCTTCACCTCATGAAACCAGGATTTATCTATTACCTCTTCAGTCTCAGTATCACAACAATGTGCAGGTTCGTCCAATCTTTCAATGATAATCCGGGGAGCTTCGTTGTCCCAACTGACTTTGAACATAGAAGACATCATAGCCAGCGCGTCCGCCAACTGATTCTCCTCTCTGGGGAAGTGTTCAAAGGTTATCTCCTCGAAATGGGGAAGCAATGTCAACACGTACTCCTTGTAAGGAATAAGATTTGGGTGTTTCATATCCCACTCGCCTTTGATCTGACTGATCACGAGAGCGGAATCTCGGAAGACACTTAGAAACTTAATCCTTAGGTCAATTGCTGCTCGAAGACCCATGATGCACGCCTCATACTCCGCCATATTGTTGGTGCAGTTGAAACATAGTCGGGTGGTAAACGGAGTATAAGAGCCTTTAGGAGATATGATCACGGTGCCAATGCCATTACCAAAAGCGTTTGAAGCTCCATCAAAGTACATATACCATCGGGATCCTTCCTCAGGTCCTTCATCCGGTCCAGGTGTCTCACAATCAGTTATCAGCATGATGTTCTCATCCGGAAATTCGAAGTTCATAGACTGGTAATCATCCACTGCTTGATGTGCCAATGGTCTGCCAACACACTTCCCTTGATTGCCTTTTGGGTCGTGTATTGGATGTCATACTCAGTTATTATAATCTGCCATCTCTCTATTCTTCCGGACAAGGCAGGCTTCTCGAAGATATACTTGATGGGATCCATCTTTGATATCAATAGAGTAGTGTGAGTCAACATATACTGTCTCAGCCGGCGAGTAGCCCATGCCAAAGCGCAACAAGTTTTCTCAAGCAACGAGTATCGGGTCTCGCAGTCGGTAAACTTTTTGCTAAGGTAATAAATAGCATGCTCTTTTCGGACAGACTCGTCATGTTGACCCAGCACACACTCCATTGAGTTGTCAAGTATTCTCAAGTATAAGATCAAAGGTCTCCCTTTAACTGGAGGCATCAGCATGGGTGGCTCTTGGAGATACTCTTCGATCCTTTCGAAAGCGGCCTGACATTCATCGTTCCAACGTACTACTTGATCTTTCTTCAGTAGCTTGAAGATTGGCTCACAAGTAGCAGTCAGGTGCGAGATGAATCAGGCAATGTAGTTCAGTCGTCCCAGGAAGCCTCTGACTTGTTTCTCTGTTCTGGGAGCTGGCATCTCTTGTATGGCTTTCACCTTTGCCGGATCCACTTGAATACCTTTGTCGCTTACGACGAAACCCAGTAGCTTACCAGATCTCACCCCGAAGGTGCACTTGTTCGGGTTTAACCTCAGCTTGTACATCTTCAACCTGTCAAACAGCTTCCGTAGATGGTCAAGGTGTTCTTCCTCAGTCTGGGACCTTGAAATCATATCGTCGACGTATACCTCAATCTCATGATGGATCATGTCATGAAACAAGGCAACCATGGCACGCTGATATGTTACCCCAACATTCTTCAGTCCAAAAGGCATGACCTTGTAGCAAAAGGTACCCCACTGAGTAACAAAGGTTGTCTTCTCCATGTCTTCGGGAGCCATTTTAATCTGATTATAACCGAAGAAACCATCCATAAAGGAGAAAACCTTGTGTTGAGCGGTGTTGTCAACCAGGACGTCGATATGAGGCAGAGGGAAATTATCCTTGGGACTTGCTCTATTCAGATACCTGTATTCTACGCACATTCGAACCTTACCATCCTTCTTCGGCACTGGAACCACATTGGCAATCCACTGAGGGTAAGAGATAACTGCTAGGAAACCGGCGTCAAACTGTTTCATAACTTCAGCCTTGATTTTCTCAGACATCTCTGGGCGCATTCGGCGGACCTTCTATTTTACTAGAGGACAATCTTCCTTGGTAGGCAGGCGATGAACCACAATATCGGTATCCAACCCAGGCATATCTTCGTAATACCAGGCAAAGATCTCAACATAGTCATGCAGCATCTGAATCAACCGTTGCTTCACACAAAGCTCCAAATTTACACTGATCTTGACCTCTTTCTTATCTGTCTCGGTACCCAGATTCACTGATTCTACCGGCTCTTCATGTGGCTGAATAACCCTCTCTTCTTCGAGTAACAGTCTTGCAAGTTCACCAGGCACTTCGCAATCATCTTCACCTTCGTCTTCGGCTAAGTTGATCGGATTTTCGAAGTCATAACTGGCAGTAGCAGAGTCATTACCAGTGAGATCTAGAGTGGATGTGGACCTGTATATGTGAGTGTGTGTAAAATAGCTGTTTTGCAATATATAATAAAAGAAAGACAAGGAGCGCAAGATTTGAAATGCAAGAACGTCCAATGCTTTTATTAATGATATATGAAAATGACACACATAAAGCCCTCACAAATGAAGCCACGGTTCCCCGGGTAAGACACCGGGCCATAAAGCTTAAAAACATTGTCTCTTACATATTCAAAACAAAAAGTTTCATTACTGGGTAACAAAAGTAATAGGGATGAAGTCCTTTACTGTCCAGTTGCTTGGTCTACCGTCGGTCGTAGGATAGGTCCAACTGTCGAATTCAGACTCTTCTACATCGTTTTCAATGGCATTCACTCCCGAGTTGCTGATGAACACGGGAGGTCTTCCGATTCGTGCATTCCGAACATCCCTTTGAGCCTCTGCAGTGAAACCCAAACCAAACTTGTTAGTCTTCTGTGTAAGATCAGGGAGTCGGCCCCAATTTGCACACCCACCTTTCTCGACAACAGCCCGAGCATCCTTAAAGGAAGCCATCTTTATAGGAGAATCTTCAACAACAGTCTCAGCTGATGCCAACGTCTGGGGAACCTCTTCAAAATGCTGGAATGGGGTCTCAATGAACTCCCCATCCATCTCTACATATCGGAAAGAGTTGAGGTGGCTAACCATGTACTCTTCCTCTCCCTGTACTGTCATAATCTTCCCTTTGACCGGGTACTTCAGCTTCTGGTGGAGCGTTGAGGTTACGGCCCCAGCTTTGTGGATCCATGGACGACCGAGTAAACAAGAATAAGACAACCGAATGTCTATCACATAGAATGTAGAATTGAAAACCTGAGAACCAACCTTAATCGGAATATCAACTTCTCCATGAACCATTATCTTAGACCCATCAAAGGCCCTGACAACGATGTTGCTTGGTTTCAGCTCCAACCCTTCATAGTCCAACCGGTCCAGAGCTTTCTTAGGCAAGAAGTTCAATGAGGAACCAGTATCCACCAATACATATGCAAGAGTAGTGCCCCTGCATTCAATGGAGACATGCAGGGCATCATTGAGATTCTTCCCCTTAGCAGTTAAGTCGGCGTCAGAGAAACCCAACCCATTATCAGTAGTTAAATTAGCCACGCAATCTATAACCTGATCAGCTGATGTCTCTTGTGGTATGTGGGCAGTCTTCAAGAAAGTAATCAGAGCCTTGGCATGGGCTTCTGAGCATATCAATAGTGACAACATAGAAATCTTGGACGGGGTTTGCCCCAGCTGTTCAACTACATTGTAATCACTCTTTTTGATAATTTTCAGAATCTCTTCCATCTCTTGTTTAGAAGCTTCAATAGTAATCGTCTTTGGTGCCTCCGTTTGGGCAGGCACATCAGTGGTGATCCCTTTGCCCCGAGTGTCAGATGACTCGGCGACAGGGGTAAGAATAGGAGCTTAAACAGGAATAGTAGCAGGTACACTGGCGGGTGTAATAACAACAGGTCTTCGGGAAATTGGTGGAAAGATGTCAGGTGAGAAAAGTCTTCCGCTTCGGGTGACTTTAGCAGGTCCAACGATATTGGTGACATCAGTATCAGCATCCAACTCTTGCTTAACTCCACGAAAATAAACATTGGCCCCATAGTGCCAAGGGACAGCTTTATCAGAGGTGTAGTGGATGGCCCCCGGAACAGTGATGATCACAAGTGTGATCTTTGGAACAGATGTAATTCTAACAGGCTTCCTCGAGGGAGCCTTGGAAGAATTGTCGAAAATGGTAATGATGGCAACTTCTTCAGACGGAACTAAGGGAACAACAGTCTTCTCAAACAGGATCTCTTTACTATCCATCAGGCGCTGGACACCTGATTTCAAAAGATGGCAACCGATAGGTAGAACGGAACACATACGACAACCTTCGTCACAACCCGGAAATAAACCGGCTAGCAAAAGGTTCTTTTTTACAGTCATCAGAGGGGTAAAAATATCATCCACAGAAACCACAAACGAGTATTCTTCTATAGCATTCACTCCATGCTTGGGCATAGGAGCAGTAACAACATTAGGTCTTTCGGGCGCCTCAAACTCAATCTCCTTGGCATCAATTAAGTCTTGTATCTTATTCTTCAAAGTCCAGCAATCATCTGTATTATGCCCCGGTGTTGTACCCCAAAATTTGCCCTCCCATTTTCTCAACATTTTCTCATCACAAGGCCCTTGGAGCTCAAGATCCAATTAGGGTTTCCTCTGCTCAAGATTTCTCCTTGCACTGTTGACCCAAATTAGGGTTTGTGTTTGCACAAAGATATTTTGACCTAAAATACCTAAGATGACTTTCATGCTTCATGTTGGACTCCCAAGTTTACCCATACCAAGTTTCAAGTCCTGATTCCAAGTTTTACCCAGATAATTGGACAGTTGACCTATAAATCAACTGTATTGGGGAAAAAGTCAACTGTGGCCAATTGACAGTCAAATCTCATGAAAATTGACCCACATCAACATTATGAACTCATATGGACCATTTGATCAAGTTTGGATCACAATTCCACAAGAAATTTGATCAGATCATCAAAAGGGCAAAATGGTCATTTTTAGGGTTTTAACTGCACAAAGGCAATTTTTGACTGTTTGACCTAGCCAATGGCAAACCAAGCTCACATATGGACTCAAGGGCCCCATAGAATTGTCTTGACATTCTCAACAAGCTCAAAAGATCCCAAGTACACAAGATTGACAATTGAATTTCCCAGTCAATTGATCAATTTTGACTGTATACTGAAAAGTCAAACTTTGACTTTTTGGTCAAAATCAAGAGTCAAGATTCATTTTTCATCAAAACATGCCAAATCATGAAACTTGTTCACCAAGAAACCAAGAAATGCAAATTAGGGTTTAAAATGGAATTTTTCATAGCTTAGAATTTTTCTAAGTTATGGAAAACCCTAATTTTTTCCCAACTTTGCCCCACTTTTTAACCATGATTCATTTGGATTCAAACAAAAGTCAAAACATGAAAGTTGTAGCTTGTTGCATAATCTACAACTTTGATTCACAAAGTTTTCTCATTTGAAGCTTGTATCTCAAGTTACAAATTTTTGAATAAGGGCACTAAACCATTCTTAACTTAGTGAAAATTTGATCTATTTTGACAAGGTTTTCTACCCCACTTCAAGGCCATTTTACATACTCTTCCACTTGGAATTTCAAATTGCACTTCAAATATGGATTGTAGTACACATTCCAAGCTTTCCAAAATGTCCAAGAACTTCTCAAGCAACCTCATGGTTAGGGAGAATCGAATTTCACAATATGGCAAAAACTCACTTTGTTCATGACCAAGTTACATGTCCATAACCTTGCAATTTGAACTCAGCATGCCTTAAGCTAGATTACAGGTCTTTTATCTCATCTACACTCCATAATTTAATGCATATTCTTTGTGCCAAGACCATGTTCTTTGAGCTAAAGCATTGTATGAAGGTTTAATCCATTTTTAGATAAAGCAAAATAACCATTTTTGAAAAGTCATACTTTATGTCAATTGGTAAATCAAGAAGGTACAGATCAAATCTCTTTAGCACAAGATTATGGACAAATCACTCTGATCAAGGAGAGTTTATGCAGCACATTAGGGACCCTCTACATGCCTAGAAACACAAGTTGACATTTGTTGCTTAAAGTTGAAGAAAAGTGCCATAACACATACCAACTTCCATATCAGCTCAAGAACACTTAGACAAAGTTATCAAACACATTCCACACAACACAACCAAGCTAATACACGAGCCCTTAGCCTTCAAAACACCCTCAATCTCAGAATCACTCTCAAACTGCAAAAACAGGGCAAGGCCTGCAGTTTGAGTATCATCTCTCAATTCCTTCAAGCATTCTTGCCCAAACCAGTTCACATACATCCCCTAACATCTATGCAAGCTAACCAAAAGCAAAAACACGACCTGTAATCCCTCTAACTGGTTCCACCATTTTCATATTTCTGACTTGCAGGTGAAGTTCTCTAGCTCGATTCAGAAGCTTTCAAGACAAAGTAAACATTGGAATAGCATCCCTGGACCTCAAGGAAGCTTTTCCAATCATCACCTTGCACTGAAAGTTCCTACATTTCCAGATAGAACTTCAACTGAACAGGTAAGTTTTTGAATTCGTATCTCTCTTATTAGGCATCATTAGCTTTAAGTTTGTGAAGAAACAATGTTCTACTCATGCCACTGAACATGTACATTCTTTTACTTTTCATTTCTTTTGCCTGAGCCGTGAGAATTTAAGGTCTGAAAATGGTAGAAAACTTAGGTCAGGATTTGGGATTGTTAAAATTCTCTCTCATTTCTGAGAGTTAGGAGATGTTCTTTATATATTTGGAATCGTGGTTTCATGATTAACATTTCTTATGTTGGAAGTTTGTTCAAAAAATCAAAGAATCAGGATATTCAAATGGAGCTTCTTGCGCGTGTTTTTGAACAAATTTTTGTTCAGAGGTTGAAGAAGGTGTTTCATGGGCTGGGCCAGTTTTGGTTCTGCTTTTTGCACCACATAATTGCTTTTACACCCCCAAGGCCCATTTGCTTATTTCTTTGACTTTTTGACTTTTTCTTTTTTTGATTGACTTTGTTTATTTTTTCTCATGACATTAAAAATATAAAAATATTTTTCCCATCATTTTTTGAATTTATTAAGTATTTATTTGATTGTTTTGTACATAAATAAATATACATATATACTTTTTGTTTAAAATATTAAGATAATACAAATATATTTTTTATACACTTTTATTTTATTTTTACTTCCTGAAAATATTTTGTATAAAAAATACCCTTTTTATTTTTATATTAAATATTATTATTTTTTATATATAATACATATTTAGAACTTAATACATAAATATATATATTTATTAATATACTTAGAATAAAATACTAAAAATATACATATTTTATTTTATTAATATTAAACACTAAAAAATCATTTTTTACAAATATATTTCTTTCCTTATTTTATTTTTGTGTATAAATGATAAATATTGTATATATTAATAATAATACATTTCATTTAATGAAAATTAGGGTTTTGCCCTAAATTTAAAAATACTCCAAAAATAATATCTTTTTATTTTCTTTTTATTTTACATAAATAATCTTTTTTTCATACATATAAAAAACCTCCTTTTTTGCATTCTTGCATATTTTATTCCATTTTTATTTAACTATTGTACATTAATTAAATTGTATAAATTCAAAATTTGATGTAATAGTTTTAGGTTTAAATTCCTTGTCAAAATCCCCATTTGAAACATTGTACCCCCCTCCCTATATTATTGTGTTGTAATAGCGTAGGAATTTAAATTTCGCACTTTATCGCTTTCTAAATACAATGCTAGAATTAGGGTTTATATGCGAATAAAAATGAACAAAATAGTTGGACCTAATATAAGACAAACAAGCATGAAAATGGACACACAAATCACACTTGCACCCCCTAGGGTATTCCACTTGTTGCCTTT
Organism: Vicia faba; assembly: GCA_948472305.1. Taxonomy (NCBI): domain Eukaryota; kingdom Viridiplantae; phylum Streptophyta; class Magnoliopsida; order Fabales; family Fabaceae; genus Vicia; species Vicia faba. The sequence goes on along the minus strand of OX451735.1, from coordinate 1,521,662,597 downwards.
CAAAAAATGGGCCATATTGCATGTTAGGTCTCTTTGGGCAAAACAAACAAATTGAATGATCATAGTCCCTCGATAACACTTTTCAAAATATTGCCAAACAAATGATCAAGTCCCTTAAAGAAAATGCCCAAAGATACTTGGCACCATTGCAATTATGGTCCAAACGATGACCCGCGCCCGTCCCTTTCACATCCTAACATGAGATTGTCCACCAAATACAATGGTGGAACAAACTTATTAAAAGGGTTAAAACATAGCAATAAACTTTGAGAAATTTAGGAGTAGATAACCTCTTAGTTACTTGAATCAAAACCTGCAAAAACAAAACACTTGCCTATTTTCTAAAACACACCTCACAACACTTTCAAAACAACTTTCAAAAATGAAATTTTTTTCAAAAGACATACATCTTTGTATACACACACAAGCACCATTTAAAACAATTGAAAACAAAAGGCAAGTGATCTAAGCAAGTAACTAAGAGCCCATGGATAACCATGGATAGAAAGGGTGCTAATACCTTCCCTTTCTATAATATACTCCCCGAACCCAAGAAAACATCTCAAAAGGTTTTTGCTGTGCTTTTTAACCTTTCCTTAGGATAAAATAAAAAGTCGGTGGCGACTCTTGCTCAACCGAAACATTTGCGAAAACAAATGCAAAACCTCAAGTCAGTTCTCCCACCGTATCACAGAACTGGCGACTCTGCTGGGGAGAATTTTAAAAGTGGAGTAACCTTAGGGCTTAGATCACCCTCTTGCATGACTAATTGTTTGAATTGTTTGCTTTATACTTTGGCTCTATTTGTTTGGGTTTGCAATCCTATGCCCGGATTTTGGGAAACATTCATAGATAGCAATACGTTGTGGAAACTGTGCGGGGTATACCGACACGGTCGAAGCAATAGCTATATTAGTGCGACATATTTGTGAGTACCGGTAACCCTTGAGTTGAATCAAGGAGAGTACGGGGCCGCTGAGTGATGTCACTAAGCACTAATGACCTAGAACCTTACTTGACCATCTTGGCCTTTTATTAGGGGTAGTGAGATGACCAGCTTTGGTGCAGTCCGAAGTTGGTAGATACTCGATACTACACTCATTGAGGGTTGTGTTCTTGGAATATTTTGGTCGCTAGTTAAGTGGCTAAACCAAAACAATGAACAATAAAAACAATCCAGTGATATTGAGCTCCTTAGAACCCGGTTACTATTTATAGGACAGGTTTTTAAGCCAACTACACTAAAGAGGGTACTTACCTATGAAACCCCATGCAAGCCTGAAACTAGGGTTTGGTGTGATTTGCTTGTACATATGTTTTGTGCATACATCATAAACATCATGAAGCATCATATGCATTCTCTAACCATTTCAAGGGTTTTGGATCTTCATCTTTGTTCTTGTTTTGTAGGACATGGAAATTCCTCGCAGAAATACCATTCAAGTCAACCTTGTGAGAATCTCTCCTCAACTCAAGGAGCTCACCTCAAGAATTCCGGAAAACTCATCCTTCAGTGAAAGACATGGTAGACTGCTCAGCCTAGTCAACACCAACATTGAAGAAGACATGATGAAAGTGCTATTCCAGTTCTTTGACCCTCTTCACCACTGTTTCACTTTCCCTGATTATCAGTTGGTACCCACTTTGGAGGAGTTTTCTCAACTCCTGAGAATTCCTATCCTTAATCAGCTACCTTTCAACGGTACGGTAAAGGAACCAAAGCCTGAAGATGTTGCTCGAGCACTACATCTACAGCCCTCTGACATCAAGGGGCATTGGGAAACTAGAAGCGGCGTCAAGGGATTCTTAGCAAAATTCTTGTTTGAGAAGGCACAGGAATGTTGGAACTCATTGGACTTACAAGCCTTTGAAGAGATTGTGGCACTCCTTATCTATGGGTTGGTCTTGTTCCCAAATCCTGACCAATTGGTAGATGTCAACGCCGTCAAAATCTTCTTGTCCAGAAATCCAATACCAACCTTGCTTGGGGACATCCTTCACTCATTTTACACACGAACAATGAGAAAGAGGGGTGTTCTCATGTGCTGTACTCCTATCCTTGCAAGGTGGTTTATTTCGCACCTTCCACAGTCTGTCTTGAAGAATGACCAAGGTACAAGGTGGTCCCAACGATTGATGACTCTTACTCATTCTGATGTACATTGGTGTTCTCGATCCAGAGAAAATGTCATCATTGTCGATCGTTGCGGAGAATTCCCTAATGTTCCTTTACTTGGAATTAGAGGAGGTATCACCTACAACCCTTGCCTAGCTTTGAGGCAATTTGGATATGCACAGAGGGATGGCCCTCATGATATGTTGATTCCTGACCTAGTTTTTGACTTCGATAATGATGCGCAAGGACTTCGCCGAAGATTCATCAGAGCTTGGGGAAAACTCAACAAGGTTGATAGCAAGACTCTGGGACACAAGAACTCCATCCCTCTTGAGCCCTATCTCAAGTGGGTACGAGCCCGAGCCCAAAGTCTAATGATGCCTTATCCTCATGTACTCCCGGTGATTAAAGAGCCCGTCAATGAAGGAGAGGTTCCCTACACCATCCTACATCCAGACATGCCTACATCGTGGGAGGAAATGCAGAAAAGCTGGATTCAGCTCAAGGAGGAACGGAATACTTTTGAAGCTAGCTACTACGCCAGTGAAAAGAAGGTTCTAGAGCTTACCCGCCGACTCCACGAGCAAGAGGCCCTCAATACCTACATCGCACCAAAGAGGATGCGCAATGTCTTTCTGCCTTAAGAAGTTTATTTTGTAATATTTGGCCCATGGGGCACTTATGTACTGACAAATTTCCTCTTATTAATATGACGTGCGTTCTTCTTTGTCTAAAACAATTTTGAATGTCCTAAATCCTTGAATGCACTGCATACATAAGCATACCATTCATCATGTGCATAAGCAGGTCTCATTCCAGGTTTCCTTATCTGTCTGCTGTTTATTTCAGTAGGATGGATCTCGAGCAAACAATCAAAGACCTACAGGCTCAGAATGCACAATTCCAGCAACTCCTGATGACCTTGGCTAAGGGTCAAGAGGATATCAAGACTCAATTGGGGAACAAAGACCCGGTAAAAAAGAAGAAAAAGAGACTCGGGGTGGCTACTTTGGGGAGAAGATTTGACGGAGAAGCTCGAAGAGTGCTTGAATTTCCTCCTACTTCTGATGAAGGGACTAGTAAGAGAGATGGAGTAGCGGTGCCTTCTGAGTCTGATGCGGAAGAAGAAGAGGTTGAAGAGGATGAAGATTATTCTGACCAGCAATACCCTCCAGCTGATGATAAATACAAGGGTTTAGAAGACAGATTGGCTGCCATGGAATTACAGAGAGTTCCAGGTTTGGATTTTGAAGACTTGGGTTTGGTTTCCGGGATTGTGATTCCCCCAAAATTCAAGGTGCCAGTGTTTGTAAGGTATGATGGGCTGTCCTGCCCCAAAATGCATCTTAGGTCCTACGTGAGAAAGATCCAACCCTATACGGCAGATAAAAACCTCTGGATTCATTTCTTTCAAGACAGCCTTTCTGGAGCTCAGTTGGAGTGGTTTTATCAGCTAGAAGGAACCAGTGTCCGGAATTGGGAAGATTTGGCCACCGCTTTCTACAAACAATACCAATACAATTCTGACCTTGCCCCTACTCGTACCCAACTTCAGGGTATGTCGATAGGAACAGGCGAAGGATTCAAAGAATACGCACAAAAATGGAGGGATTTGGCTGGCAGGGTGCAGCCTCCTTTAACCGATCGTGAACTTGTTGATATGTTTCTAGGGACCCTATTTGGGCCTTTCTTCAATCATCTAATTGGCAACTCTTCCGCGGGGTTTACCGATCTGATCTTAACGGGCGAGAGAATAGAAGCTGGCATCAAGTCAGGAAAGATTCAGAAGGGTGTTGCTGCAAGTGCTGAGAAGAGGCCTTTTAAGAAAGAAGCAAGTGTCGTCTATGGCCCTAGAAGACAAGTCAAGCCAGAAAGTCGCCAAGCCGTCAATGCTCTGGTCATTTCAAAACCTGTTGCTGCTCCTCAGCAGTACAATCAACAAAGAGGCGAAAGGCCCAAGAGGCAGTATACTCGGCTGAGTATGACCTTATCTCAAATTTTACCTCAACTGCTATCCACCAATTTGGTGACCACCAAAGAAGCTCCTAAGGTCGTCAACACTGCGTCTCCTAAGTATAACCCAAATGCACGATGTGCTTATCATTCTGATAGTCCCGGGCACACTACTGATGATTGCTGGGCCTTGAGAAACAAAGTGCAAGATCTTATCGACGCAAAGGAAATTCAGTTCGAAGCGCCTGAGAGACCAAATGTTGTAACTGCTCCTATGCCCCAGCATAGGGTAAATGCCATTGAGGAAGAATTGTATGCTGTTTCGGTGAATGAAGTTGTTACCCCTCTTTTGATTGTTAAGAGGAACTTACTACTAGCTGGTTTATTTTCGGGTTGTAGTAAGGGTTGCCTCCTGTGTGCTCTTATCCCTACCGGTTGTCCACTGCTGAAATCAGGCATCCAAAGCCTCATGGATAGCAAGGAAATTCTATTCAAGAAAACTGTTGTTCCGTCTGTTTCCGTTGAAGAAATATCTGTTGTCACAATCTACAATCCTGCCAAAGCTCCCGTAAAGAAACCAGTCCAAGTTATGTCTGTTGCACCCATCACTATTACTGTCCCGGGGCCTCTCCCGTATGAGTCTGATAAAGCTGTTCCATGGCATTATGGAGCCGATGTGTATGTGCTTGGGGTGAAGCAGGAGTTCAACACCAATACCAGTATCAGTAACATCACTGGTCCCGCCAAGATTACCCGTAGTGGCAGGCTCTTCTCGCCTGACATTGCACCGCCAGTTATCCGAAAACCTCTCACCATCACACCCGCAAGTGTGCATGTTCCAGTTTAAATTCATGTGTCTACTACTGCCGCCGAGTCCTCTGATACTCGGGGCAAAGAAGTTGCTACCGATTCGCCTGCCAGGACGGAGGCACCAAAAAAGAAGACTGCTGTGGAAGCCTCCCAACAAGAAATGGAGGAAATTCTTAAAATTATCAAAAAAAGTGACTTTAATGTTGTTGAACAGTTGGGGCATACGCCCTCCAAAATCTCTATGTTATCATTACTGCTATGCTCAGAGGCCCATGCAAAAGCCCTGATTTCATTTCTGAAAATGGCCCATGTGCTGCAAGAGACTTCCGCGGATCAATTCACCGACTGTGTGGCTAATTTGACGGCTGACAATGGCTTGGGGTTCTCAGATGCTGACCTTACCGCCAAAGGGAAAAATCACAATGATGCCCTGCACGTCTCTATAGAGTGCAGGGGCACTACTCTCGCGCACGTGTTGGTGGATACCGGTTCTTCCCTGAATGTTTTACCCAAGAAGGCATTGGATCGCTTAGATTGTGAGGGTCTGGAGTTGAAACCTAGTAAAATCATTGTTAGAGCCTTCGACGGTTCTAAGAGGATGGTGCACGGTGAGGTAGACATCCCTATTCGTGTGGGTTCCCAAGTTTTCGGCTCAACATTCTATGTAATGGATATTCGTCCATCTTACTCCTGCTTATTGGGTCGACCCTGGATTCACAAAGCTGGGGCAGTAACATCCACTCTACACCAAAAGCTCAAATACCCTGTCAAAGGGAAGATTGTTACTGTGCAGGGTGAGGAGGAATACATGGTGAGTCACTTGAATTCATTCCGATATATCGAGATGGACGGGGAGTTTATTGAAACCCCCTTTCAGCATTTTGAGGAAGTACCTCCAGTGTTGGCATCGGCTGAGGCAGTAGTTAAAAAAGACTTTCCGTTGAAGATGGCGTCCTTAAGGGATGCCCGGGCTGTAATCGAGAAAGGCAATTGTGCAAACTGGGGTCAGCTTCCTGACTTCACTCAAAAGAATGACAAGTTTGGGCTGGGCTTTACTTCAGAGACTCAGAGGGCTGTGCGCAAGGAAAAGATCAGAAAGGCTCCGGTGTTTATCTCTAACCCAAGGGTGAATGCTATCGAGGAGGATGTGGAGGAAACAGAGTTTGACAGTTGGATCTACCCGACTACCAGCAACGGACCAAGCAACTGGACGGCAAAGGATTTTACGCCTATCACATTTGTCACGCAGTAATTAATTTCTTTTGATTTCCAATTTGTAACAAACAATGTGTTAAAACTTTTATTGGCTCGGTGTCCTACCCGGGGCATCGTAGCTCCATTTGTGAGGGCTTTTTGTATGACATTTCCATATATCATCAATCAAAACATTGAACGTTTGTTGCATTTCAAATCTTGTGCTCTTTTTTTCTTTCTGTGTTATATATATTGCAAAACAGCTATATTTACACACACTCACTTATACAGGTTTCAATCCACCTTAGATCTCACTGGTAACAGCTCTGCTACCGCCAGTTATGACTTCGAGAATCCGATCAACTTGGCCGGAGACGAAGGTGAAGATGATTACGAAGTTCTTGGTGAACTCGCAAGACTGCTACTCCAGGAAGAGAGGGCTATTCAACCACATGAAGAGCCGGTGGAAACAATTAACCTAGGTACTGAGACAGATAGGAAAGAGGTCAAGATTGGTGCCAATCTAGAGCTCAGCGTGAAGCAACGATTGATCCAGATGCTACAGGATTACATGGAGATATTTGCTTGGTCCTTTGAAGATATGCCTGGTCTGGATGCCGACATTGTAGTTCATCACCTGCCGACCAAGGAAGACTGCCCTCCGGTAAAGCAAAAGGTCCGCCGTATGCGCCCAGAGATGTCTGAAAAGATCAAGGCTGAGGTTATGAAGCAATTCGATGCCGGGTTTCTAGCAGTAACTTCTTATCCTCAATGGGTTGCCAACGTGGTGCCAGTGCCAAAGAAGGACGGTAAAGTCAGAATGTGTGTCGACTACAGGGATCTAAACAGGGCCAGTCCCAAGGATGATTTTCCTCTACCTCACATTGACGTCCTCGTTGACAATACTGCTCAACACAAGGTGTTCTCCTTCATGGATGGTTTTCAGGGTATAATCAGATCAAGATGGCTCCGGAAGATATGGAAAAGACTACCTTTGTGACTCAGTGGGGCACTTTCTGTTACAAGGTCATGCCATTCGGGTTGAAAAATGCTGGGGCAACCTACCAACGCGCCATGGTTGCTTTATTTCATGATATGATCCATCATGAGATTGAGGTATATGTTGATGACATGATAGCAAGGTCTCAAACTAAGGGGGAGCATCTTGACCATCTGAGGAAGCTGTTTGACCGACTCAAGTTATACAAGCTGAGATTGAATCCCAATAAATGCACCTTTGGGGTAAGGTCCGGAAAATTGCTAGGCTTCATTGTAAGTGATAAGGGTATTCAAGTGGACCCCGCCAAGGTTAAAGCCATTCAAGAGATTCCAGTTCCTAAGACAGAGAAAGAAGTCAGAGGCTTCCTGGGACGACTGAATTACATTGCCCGATTCATCTCACATCTGACTGCTACTTGTGAGCCAATCTTCAAATTACTGAAGAAAGATCAAGTAGTACGCTGGAATGATGAATGTCAGGCTGCCTTTGAAAGGATAAAGGAATATCTCCAAGAGCCACCCATTCTTATGCCACCGGTGGAAGGAAGACCTCTAATATTATACTTAACAGTACTTGATAATTCAATGGGGTGTGTGCTGGGGCAGCATGACGAGTCTGGCCGAAAAGAGCACGCTATTTATTACTTGAGCAAAAAGTTTACCGACAGTGAGTCTCGTTATTCACTGCTTGAGAAAACTTGATGCGCTCTAGTATGGGCTGCTCGCCGGCTGAGACAGTATATGCTGACTCACACTACTCTACTGATTTCAAAGATGGATCCCATCAAGTACATATTTGAAAAGCCTGCTCTGTCTGGAAGAATAGCGAGATGGCAAATGATCTTGACAGAATATGACATCCAGTATACAACTCAGAAAGCTATTAAGGGAAGTGTACTGGCAGATCATTTGGCACACCAACCTGTGGACGATTACCAATCATTGAACTTTGATTTTCCGGACGAAGACATCATGGTAGTAACTGACTGTGAAGTACCTGGACCGGATGAAGGACCTGAGGAAGGATCCCGATGGTCTATGCATTTTGATGGAGCCTCCAATGCTTTGGGTAACGGCGTCGGCGCTGTAATCATATCTCCCAAAGGAACTCATACTCCACTCACCGCCCGATTGTGTTTCAACTGCACCAACAACATGGCAGAATATGAGGCATGTATCATGGGTTTACAAGCTGCAATCGACTTAAGGATCAAGTTTCTGAGTGTCTTCGGAGATTCCGCTCTCGTGATCAATCAGATCAAAGGCGAGTGGGATACGAAACACCCAAATCTTATTCCTTACAAAGAGTACGTGTCAACCTTGCTTCCCCACTTTGAAGAAATAACTTTTGAGCACTTCCCAAGAGAGGAGAATCAGCTAGCGGACGCACTGGCTACGATGTCTTCAATGTTCAAAGTTAAATGGGACAATGAGGCTCCCCGGATCATTATCTGGAAATTGGATGAACCAGCATACTGCTGCGAGCTTGAGGCTGAAAAGGTGACTGAAAAACCTTGGTATCATGAGGTGAAGAGGTACTTGGAAGCTCAGGAATACCCTGAAGGTGCATCTGTCAATGACAAGAAATTCATGAGGAGGTTTGCGGCAAAATTCTTCCTCAGCAACGACATTCTCTACAAACGGAATCATGATTCAACTCTACTACGTTGTGTGGATAAGGCCGAAGCAGAGAAGATCATGATAGAACTGCATGAAGGTACATTTGGAACGCATTCCAGTGGACACACCATGGCTAAGAAAATCCTTCGGGCAGGATATTTCTGGTCCACAATGGAAGCTGATTGTTACCAACACTCTCGAACTTGTCATAAATGCCAAATCTATGCTGACAAGGTACATATTCCTCCAGTTCCTCTGAACGTCCTGACGGCACCTTGGCCTTTTGCAATGTGGGGGATTGATATGATCGGTGAGATCCGACCGACGGCATCCAATGGGAATCGCTTCATCTTAGTGGCAATCGATTACTTCACGAAGTGGGTTGAGGCAGCTTCCTACGCCACAGTAACCAAGAGCGTCGTGGCCCGTTTCATCCGGCATAATCTGATCTGTCGGTACAACGTCCCGGAGAGAATCATTACGGACAATGGTACCAATCTCAACAACAAGATGATCACCGAACTCTATGAACAATTCAAGATACAGCACCACAATTCTTCTCCCTACCGGCCAAAGATGAATGGGGCTGTAGAGGCAGCTAATAAAAATATCAAGAAAATTGTGCAGAAGATGACAGTGACTTATAAAGATTGGCACGAGATGTTACCGTTCGCTCTTCATGGGTACCGTACCTCAGCAAGGACGTCAACCGGGGCAACTCCTTTCTCTTTGGTCTATGGCATGGAGGCAGTCTTGCCAATTGAAGTCCAGATACCCTCTCTCCGAATAATGAAGGATGCAGATCTGAATGAAGATGACTGGATCCAGACTCGACTTGATCAATTAAACCTGATTGACGAAAAGAGACTCACCGCTATATGTCATGGTCAGACGTATCAAAAACGGATGATCAGGGCATTTAACAAGAGAGTCAGACCACAAGAGTATCAAGTTGGAGACCTGGTAATCAAACGCATCATCCTTCCTCAAAGCGATCCCCGGGGCAAATGGACCCCTACTTACGAAGGGCCATTTGTGGTTAAACAAGTGTTCTCAGGAGGAGCCATGATCCTAACCACCATGGATGGTGACGACCTTCCTCACCCCGCCAATGCAGACATAGTGAAAAGATACTACGCATAAATAAAAGACCCTCTAGGTTGACATACCTAGGCAAAAATTAGAGCTTCCCGGCGAACCAAAAGGGTTCGGGCAAAAATAAGGGATGACATGAAAAAATCTGTACACCCGGCAAGTCGAAAACCTGAAAAGGCGGCTTGGGCAAAAATGGGTATCCCGGTGGACTGAAAACCCGAAAGGGCGGTCCAGGCAAAAGTTAGGGATAAAGCGTAACACTATGTCTCATTGGATCACTTTGCATCCGGAATTCGGCATCAACTATCTGGCTCAGACTTCGGCATCGACCAATCAGCTTCATCTTCAACTAGGCAGCAAAGCGATGAGACGTTTGGAGACATAAAGGCAATAGCAGAGTTGGAACCCAGTAGGATTATTCACATAGCTGTTTTGTTTTCTTTTCAAAATTATAAATTCTGTGTTATTCGGCGGCATCCTCTTACTAGGATGTCAGCCTCTTGTACAAAAAACGCCTATTCACAGGCAAAATTCAAAATCAATACAAATTCATTTTTCCATACAAATAGCCAACTGTTTTTTTTCTTCTTTTTTTCTGTTTTGTCTTGCGAAGAACGTCCAATGTTCATTTTTGATATATGCATTTGACATTAAATTGCTAAATCATAAATATTTGCATATGAAACAAAAAGTTAATTACAGGTGACATCAGAAACAGGGGCAATGTAAGGTTGTTTGGTGCAGTCCAATTGTTTTGTCCGCCAAAGTACCAAGGTAGATTCGACTGAAGAATGTGACCAAGTAATCTCATCTCCCCGCAGAGTAAGACTAGATTCAGCAATACTTCCCCCAGTGAAGTCGTCAACTTTCCCCGGCAGGTCTAAAAAAGCTTATCCCCAGTAGATTCTGGAAGCTTGTTCTCCGCAGAATACGGACATCCCTCCCGAGCTTTATTCAGAGTTATCCCTCACAAGGGCTTATAACTGGGTTATCCTCAGCTATTTGCCATAGAAGATCGCCCTCGACAAGGTTCTTTCAATCCCTAGTGGAGTTTATCTTTGGTATCCCCAGCGGAGTTTATCATCATTATCCCCAGCGGAATCCATCATTAAGGTCCTCAGCAGGCCTCTCATCAAGACTTCGGCAAAGTATCTCTACCACAGAGCAATTCCCCGGCCAGTCGTCAAGGATTCATTTTCCTAAGACGAAGTTACACTCATAAACATTTCACATTTCATACATCCTGCTTACATACATGATAAAGTGAATGCTCACACTATCTCATGTTGAACAGCGTGGCATCATGCATATCATACATCATGACATTGCATACAACTTATGTTTTTGGCCTTTTCAGGGAAAGAGACAACCCTAAAGACAACGACCTTCAACTGTCACAAATTCCAGATTCGATACCTGTATCTAGCCAGGGTACATCTGAGAGTGATCAGTTTCCAGACTCGACTCCTGTATCTAGTCAGGGCACGTCTGAAGAGTTCGAAGATTCGACTCTTGTATCCAGCCAGGGCACATCTATCAACTACAGCATTTCCAGATTCGACTCCTGTATCCAGCCAGGGCATATCTGTTGACCACATTTCCAGACTCGATTCCTGTATCTAGCCAGGGCACATCTGAAGAGTTCGAAGATTCGATTCCTGTATCCAGCCAGGGCATATCTGTTGACAACTATTTCCGGATTCGATTCCTGTATCCAGCCAGGGCACATCTGTGAGCAACCATTTGTAGACTCGACACCTGTATCTAGCCAGGGCATATCTGCATAAAGAGATTGAAGATCAAACACCTGTAACAAGCCAGGAAAACATCTGTCTTTCTCAAATACACAAGTTATCGCTAAGGAATCTCTTATGCGATCAACACTTCCAAATGGCACCTATAAGCCCATTCCCGACAAGTTTCTGTCACATCTCCAGATGGCATCTGTAAGCCCATTCCCGACATCACATTGTTGAGACTCCAACATGCGAGTGTAAATTTTCGGGCACTCTAGTGTCCAATCTCCTTTTACCCTCGAGCCACGAAAGGCAAACTTGCCAATCTAACTCTTCAGGTTCAAGAAGATTGAACAGGGGAAACTGTTATACCCCAAAATTTGCCCTCCCATTTTCTCAACATTTTCTCATCACAAGGCCCTTGGAGCTCAAGATCCAATTAGGGTTTCCTCTGCCCAAGATTTCTCCTTGCATTGTTGACCCAAATTAGGGTTTGTGTTTGCACAAAGATATTTTGACCTAAAATACCTAAGATGACTTTCATGCTTCATGTTGGACTCCCAAGTTTACCCATACCAAGTTTCAAGTCCTGATTCCAAGTTTTACCCAGATAATTGGACAATTGACCTATAAATCAACTGTATTGGGGAAAAAGTCAACTGTGGCCAATTGACAGTCAAATCTCATGAAAATTGACCCACATCAACATTATGAACTCATATGGACCATTTGATCAAGTTTGGATCACAATTCCACAAGAAATTTGATCAGATCATCAAAAGGGCAAAATGGTCATTTTTAGGGTTTTGACTGCACAAAGGCAATTTTTGACTGTTTGACCTAGCCAATGGCAAACCAAGCTCACATATGGACTCAAGGGCCCCATGGAATTGTCTTGACATTCTCAACAAGCCCAAAAGATCCCAAGTACACAAGATTGACAATTGAATTTCCCAGTCAATTGATCAATTTTGACTGTATACTGAAAAGTCAAACTTTGACTTTTTGGTCAAAATCAAGAGTCAAGATTCATTTTTCATCAAAAAATGCCAAATCATGAAACTTGTTCACCAAGAAACCAAGAAATGCAAATTAGGGTTTAAAATGGAATTTTTCATAACTTAGAATTTTTCTAAGTTATGGAAAACCCTAATTTTTTCCCAACTTTGCCCCACTTTTTCACCATGATTCATTTGGATTCAAACAAAAGTCAAAACATGAAAGTTGTAGCTTGTTGCATAATCTACAACTTTGATTCACAAAGTTTTCTCATTTGAAGCTTGTATCTCAAGTTACAAATTTTTGAATAAGGGCACTAAACCATTCTTAACTTAGTGAAAATTTGATCTATTTTGATAAGGTTTTCTACCCCACTTCAAGGCCATTTTCCATACTCTTCCACTTGGAATTTCAAATTTCACTTCAAAGATGGATTGTATTACACATTCCAAGCTTTCCAAAATGTCCAAGAACTTCTCAAGCAACCTCATGGTTAGGGAGAATCGAATTTCACAATATGGCAAAAACTCACTTTGTTCATGACCAAGTTACATGTCCATAACCTTGCAATTTGAACTCAGCATGCCTTAAGCTAGATTACAGGTCTTTTATCTCATCTACACTCCATAATTTAATGCATATTCTTTGTGCCAAGACCATGTTCTTTGAGCTAAAGCATTGTATGAAGGTTTAATCCATTTTTAGATAAAGCAAAATAGCCATTTTTGAAAAGTCATACTTTATGTCAATTGGTAAATCAAGAAGGTACAGATCAAATCTCTTTAGGACAAGATTATGGACAAATCACTCTGATCAAGGAGAGTTTATGCAGCACATTAGGGACCCTCTACATGCCTAGAAACACAAGTTGACATTTGTTGCTTAAAGTTGAAGAAAAGTGCCATAACACATACCAACTTCCATATCAGCTCAAGAACACTTAGACAAAGTTATCAAACACATTCCACACAACACAACCAAGCTAATACACGAGCCCTTAGCCTTCAAAACACCCTCAATCTCAGAATCACTCTCAAACTGCAAAAACAGGGCAAGGCCTGCAGTTTGAGTATCATCTCTCAATTCCTTCAAGCATTCTTGCCCAAACCAGTTCACATACATCCCCTAACATCTATGCAAGCTAACCAAAAGCAAAAACACGACCTGTAATCCCTCTAACTGGTTCCACCATTTTCATATTTCTGACTTGCAGGTGAAGTTCTCTAGCTCGATTCAGAAGCTTTCAAGACAAAGTAAACATTGGAATATCATCCCTGGACCTCAAGGAAGCTTTTCCAATCATCACCTTGCACTGAAAGTTCCTACATTTCCAGATAGAACTTCAACTGAACAGGTAAGTTTTTGAATTCGTATCTCTCTTATTAGGCATCATTAGCTTTAAGTTTGTGAAGAAACAGTGTTCTACTCATGCCACTGAACATGTACATTCTTTTACTTTTCATTTCTTTTGCGTGAGCTGTGAGAATTTAAGGTCTGAAAATGGTAGAAAACTTAGGTCAGGATTTGGGATTATTAAAATTCTCTCTCATTTCTGAGAGTTAGGAGATGTTCTTTATATATTTGGAATCGTGGTTTCATGATTAACATTTCTTATGTTAGAAGTTTGTTCAAAAAATCAAAGAATCAGGATATTCAAATGGAGCTTCTTGCGCGCGTTTTTGAACAAATTTTTGTTCAGAGATTGAAGAAGGTGTTTCATGGGCTGGGCCAGTTTTGGTTCTGCTTTTTGCACCACATAATTGCTTTTACACCCCCAAGGCCCATTTGCTTATTTCTTTGACTTTTTGACTTTTTCTTTTTTTGATTGACTTTGTTTATTTTTTCTCATGACATTAAAAATATAAAAATATTTTTTCCATCATTTTTTGAATTTATTAAGTATTTATTTGATTGTTTTGTACATAAATAAATAAATATACATATATACTTTTTGTTTAAAATATTAAGATAATACAAATATATTTTTTATACACTTTTATTTTATTTTTACTTCCTGAAAATATTTTGTATAAAAAATACCCTTTTTATTTTTATATTAAATATTATTATTTTTTATATATAATACATATTTAGAACTTAATACATAAATATATATATTTATTAATATACTTAGAATAAAATACTAAAAATATACATATTTTATTTTATTAATATTAAACACTAAAAAATCATTTTTTACAAATATATTTCTTTCCTTATTTTATTTTTGTGTATAAATGATAAATATTGTATATATTAATAATAATACATTTCATTTAATGAAAATTAGGGTTTTGCCCTAAATTCAAAAATACTCCAAAAATAATATCTTTTTATTTTCTTTTTATTTTACATAAATAATCTTTTTTTCATACATATAAAAAACCTCCTTTTTTGCATTCTTGCATATTTTATTCCATTTTTATTTAACTATTGTACATTAATTAAATTGTATAAATTTAAAATTTGATGTAATAGTTTTAGGTTTAAATTCCTTGTCAAAATCCCCATTTGAAACATTGTATGCCCTCCCTATATTATTGTGTTGTAATAGCGTAGGAATTTAAATTTCGCACTTTATCGCTTTCTAAATACAATGCTAGAATTAGGGTATATATGCGAATAAAAATGAACAAAATAGTTGGACCTAATATAAGACAAACAAGCATGAAAATGGACACACAAATCACACTTGCACCCCCTAGGGTATTCCACTTGTTGCCTTTCAAAAAATGGGCCATATTGCATGTTAGGTCTCTTTGGGCAAAACAAACAAATTGAATGATCATAGTCCCTCGATAACACTTTTCAAAATATTGCCAAACAAATGATCAAGTCCCTTAAAGAAAATGCCCAAAGATACTTGGCACCATTGCAATTATGGTCCAAACGATGACCCGCGCCCGTCCCTTTCACATCCTAACATGAGATTGTCCACCAAATACAATGGTGGAACAAACTTATTAAAAGGGTTAAAACATAGCAATAAACTTTGAGAAATTTAGGAGTAGATAACCTCTTAGTTACTTGAATCAAAACCTGCAAAAACAAAACACTTGCCTATTTTCTAAAACACACCTCACAACACTTTCAAAACAACTTTCAAAAATGAAAACTTTTTCAAAAGACATACATCTTTGTATACATCCCCACATGGATCATTACAAAGGTTGCCACCACATTGGCTTCTTTTCAAAACATTTTCAAACCCACACACACAAGCACCATTTAAAACAATTGAAAACAAAAGGCAAGTGATCTAAGTAAGTAACTAAGAGCCCATGGATAACCATGGATAGAAAGGGTGCTAATACCTTCCCTTTCTATAATCTACTCCCCGAACCCAAGAAAACATCTCAAAAGGTTTTTGCTGTGCTTTTTAACCTTTCCTTAGGATAAAATAAAAAGTCGGTGGCGACTCTTGCTCAACCGAAACATTTGCGAAAACAAACGCAAAACCTCAAGTCAGTTCTCCCACCGTATCACACCCGGGCTATCAGAGTGATAAGCACAGCGGGCATTAGGGTTATACTTCGGTAACATTGTATTTGGATTCTTTGGGGCTTCCTTTGGAATCACCAGATTGGTCTTCAGCAACTGTGGCAGAATCTGCGACGAAGTCATGCTGAGACGGGTGAATTTCCTTCGAGGTCTCTCGTCCTTCTGTTGATTGTTGTATTGAGGAGCACCAGCAGGTTTTGAAATAACAACCGCATTAACAGCTTGGCGGTGTTTAGGTCTATTCTGTCTTCTTGCACTATAGACAACACTTGACTCTTTCTTAAAGGGCTTATTCTCGATGCTTGATGAGGCACCCTTTTGTATCTTACCAGCCTTAATACCAGCCTCAATCCTCTCACCGGTCAAAATAAGCTCTGTAAACCCAAACGAGGAGCTTCCGATCAGATGGTTAAAGAATGGACCAGACAGGGTCCCCAGAAACATGTCCACAAGCTCCCGATCAGTCAAGGGTGGTTGTACTCTTCCGGCGAGGTCCCTCCACTTCTGAGCATAATCTTTGAATCCTTCACCCGTTCCCATTGACATACCCTGGAGTTGGGTACGCGTGGGAGCAAGGTCGGAGTTGTACTGGTACTGACTGTAGAAAGTAGTAGCTAAATCTTCCCAACTGCAGATACTGGCTCCGTCCAACTGGTAGAACCACTCAAGCTGAGTCCCTGAGAGACTGTCTTGAAATAAATGGATCCATAGGTTCTTATCAGCGGTGTACGGCTGAATCTTCCTTACATATGACTGGAGGTACAGTTTCGGACAAGAAACTCCGTCATACTTAGAAAAGGTTGGTGCCTTGAATTTGTGGGGAATCACTACCCCAGATGATAGACCTAGATCACCAAAGTCCAGACCAGGAACTTTCTGAACTTCCATAGCACTCAACCGGTCTTCCAGTTGCTTGTATCTATCCTCGGCAGGAGGATACTGGTCTTCATCGAAGTATGTCTCGTTGTCGGAGACCACAAGGCTAGGAGCCCTCCTTTATTCCTGACTATCTTTCCCTCCAGATGAGGTTGTCAAATCAACTTCATTCTGTAGCCTGTTTCCAAACCTGTGCCCTGTGTTAAACAGGATTATCCTTTTCTTCTTCTTCTTCTCCTTCAGAATCAGGGTCTTCAAATCTTGCTGACCCTTAGCTATATTCATGAACAACTCTTGAAATTGGGCATTCTGGGCCTGGAGGGCCTTGATGGCTTGCTCAGTTGAAGGTTCAGCAGACATGATGAGTGCTGAAATAAACAGCGAAGAAGATAAGAGTCCTGTAATGGGTACCTGTTATGGAGTGCATGGGATGAAATGCGTATGACATGATTTCAAAGACAATCGGGTGATTCAAATTTATAAACAAGAAATGAAACACACTTTATTAGATAAACTTCGAAATTCAAATTGTTCAACTGATGCCCTTAAGGCGTTACAAGAATGGAAATAATGAAAAGTAAATAAAAATGGAAATGGAATAAACAAAGGACAATCAATGCTCCCAAGGTCTCTTCTTATCGGTGCGGAAATAGTCATTGCGAATCCGCTCGTTCTCCAATTGCCTAGTCAACCTCTGGATCTTCTGCTCTTGCTCGTTGAACTTCTCTCGGTAAGTATCCCGTTCTTCCCTCAGTTGCATCCAATACCTTTTCAATGCCCCAATGTCAGTGGGCATGTAAGGGTGGAGGATGGTAGGAAGAACCCCCTCTTCGTTAGCAACTTCAACAATGACAAGCCGGATGGCTTCATACGGCATACCCAGCTTTTGGGCACGGATACGGACCCATCTGAGATATGGCTCCATTGGAAGAGAAGTCTTTGGACCCAACTCATGTGGATCAGATCTATGAACTCTATCCCAAGCCCTTATGAATCTGCGACGTTGCTCGTCGCTATCCCCTTGAAAATCAAATATGATACTAGGCATTAACAGCTCATGAGGTCCTTCTCTTCTGGCTCTCCCAAACTGACATAAGGCCAAACACGGATTGTAAGAAATTCCTCCATGGGTTCCTAACAATGGAACATTGGGATACTCCCCATAGCGATCAATGATAGCCTCCTCATCCATACCCTTAAGAGTCCAGATAATGTCATTATGAGAGAGAGACATAACCCTATAAGCCCAACCCATGCCTTCTTTGTTCTTCAGCACTGACTTGGGGAGGTGCGAAATAAACCACCTCGCCAATAAAGCAGCACAGCACATCAAGGTTCCCCGCTTTCGGGCCGTACAAGCATAAAGCTGATGAAGAATGTCACCCAAGAGAGTGGGTACAGTATTGCGAGAGATAAAGATTTTTACCGCATTCACATCAACAAAGGAGTCAGAGTTTGGAAACAATACCAAGCCATATATCAGAAGGGCCAGAATATCCTCGAATGCCTTGAAGTCTAGACTATCCCAGAAATAGTTAGCCTTACCAACCAAAAACTTAGTCAGAAAACCCTTTGCTCCACTTCTAGTCTCCCAATTAGCCATTACCTCTTCTTTTGTCAAATGAAGGGCTGCAACAATCTCTTCGGGCCTAAGAATCTTCTCCCAACCAGTAAACGGGGTCTGCTCCAGAATAGAGATACCGAGCATATCAGAGAACTCTTCTAAGGTAGGAACCAACTGGTAGTCTTGAAAAGTAAAGCAATGGTACATCGGATCATAGAATTGGACCAGAACACTCATCATCTGTTCGTCCAATTTATAGGTGACCAAACTGAGAAGACAACCATGTCTTATGAGGAAGGAAGTAGTATCAGGCATCTTTGCAATCAATTCTTTAAGCACAGTGGGAACCTGGACAAAGTTGATCCGGATGGTATTCCTACGCATGGGCATCATGATGGCCTACAAAACAGAACAAAGATGAATCCCTCCTATCTTTGAAATAGGTTAGTCCAATACAAGATGTATGCAATGTTATGATGTCATGATGTCATGATAGAAAGCACACCACAAGTATCCACAAATAGCAAACCTGATAAAGGCACACAAGTCACACAGAGAGCCCTTAGATTTCAGGCTAGCAAGGAGCTTAGGTACTACCCTCTTTCAGTTCAATTGGTTTAAACCTGTCCTAAAAATAGTAACTGGGTTCTAGAGGATCTCAATATCACTGACTACCCTCAATCGGTCATAATTCCAGTTTAGCAACCTTTTCTTGCAGCCGGAATCATCGCGAGAGTTTAGTCTCAATGAGTATAGCATACTGCTACTGTTCTATGGCCAAGTTGGTCAATTTAAAGGTTCTAAGGTCAGTTGGTGCTTAATGACCCCTTAGATGACCCATATTGTCCTCGTTCCAACACAAGGGATATCGGTACAATCTAAAGTGCACACCAACGTAGCTACTACTTCAACCGTATCGGTCTATGCCGTACAATTCCCTCACAGTTTATTGCTACTTACCTAAAGGGTATCCCCAGATCCGGGTTAGGATCTATAGTAACTCCGAGACAAGCCCACAAATATAAATCATACAAAGCAAGCAATTGAAAACATAATGATCTAATCCTAAGGTACACCCCACTTATTAATATGTCCCCAGCAGAGTCGCCAGTTCTGTGATACGGTGGAAGAACTGACTGTTTTAGAATGCTGGTTCACGTTTTGCGTTTGTTTTCGCAAAATGTCGCGGTAAGCAAGAGTCGCCACCGTCTTTTATTTTATCCAACAAGGAAAGGAAAAAAAAGCACAGAAAAATTCCTTTTTCGAGATGTTTCTCGGGTCCGGGTGTAGATTATAGAAAGGGAAGGTGTTAGCACCCTTTCTATTCGTGGTTATCCACGGGCTCTTAGGTACTTGCTCAAAGTGTTTTCAAAAAATGTTTTTCTTTGTGTTTGTGGGTTTGAAGGAAGTTTTTGTTTGAAAGGTGTAAGTGCGAAAAGTTTTGTTTTGTTTTGAAAAGAGAAAGTACTAAAGAACCATCTACCTACACGAAAAAGGAATCAATATGTGCTAATGTCCTTTAGATAATGCTATCCCACTATTGATGATAAGGTAGCATCGTCGTTGGAGCTTTAAGGTTCAATTCGATTAAGGGACATGTGGTCAATAAAGCAATGTTAGGACGCCTTAGCGGTAACCCTAATGTCTTAGATCATTTTTTCGAGGCAACCATTTCGAGGCAACTATGATCTTTGGACAAGAGGATGACCTCTAAAACTTCCTATACTCAATGACCACGTTCGAAGGCAACCAAGTGAGGTGTACCCTAAGAGTGCGCATGTGCGAGTGTGTTATTTCGGTTAACTTATCTTTGTACATGTCAATGGTTATCTATGTTGATTTTAAGTTCATACATTCGATCTGGTCATGCATTCCCTATCGTCAAACATCTAACAGTTTATAAGTTGCAGAAATTAAATTGCGGAAATTAAATCTAACTATTACAAGGCGTCGGGTATTTACATCGCCAAAAACAACCCTTGAAATTAAAATGCGAAAAATAAAATAAAGCGATAAAATAATCAAAGTCCTATTTAAACTATTACATTCCGGGAAACAATTATATAAATATGGTAAAATGGATCGCATGCGGGAAATTAAATCGGATGAGAAATTTTTTAGGGTTTTGACCCCTTTTTGCAAGAAAGCATTTTTGGTTTTTTTTTTTTGGATTAAGAGAAATTAAATTAAGTTAACAATTAAATTAATTAATTAATTAATTAAAAGATATTTTTGGATTTTTGGATATTTAAGGAAATAAAATAAATTTGATTAAAGTTAATAAAAACCTAATTTTATACATTAATTTTAATTACTGCAAAAATATTGAAATTATACCTAATTAAAACTAAGTTAATTAAATTAGTTTATTTACAAAAATAAAAAATGCTGAATTTAATAAAATTTATTTTTGGTTTTTGATTTTTATGAAGAAAAAGATTAATTGGTTAGTGATTAAAAATAATAATGAAAATAATTAAATAAACAATATAAATAAATAAAATAAAAAGAAATAGTTAGAAATACTCAAAGGGAGGTTTTGGGCCTGACTGGAGGTGGAAATTGCAATTTTTTGGCCCAATTACACGCATGCCTGGGTTGAACTTCTGATTCTCCACGCACTGGTTGAGTTGAGAGCATGACGGACATTCATTCCTGACCACCAGATCTGGCCTGGGGCTATTTGGCGCTTCAAGATTTGAGGGAGTATGGTGCATTGCAATGTATGAGATACACTGGAACATCTGCAAGAAAATAATAGCAAAGAATATGGGGACCTGGGATTCGAACCCAGGTCCCATTGGATTTTGTACTAGCGCCCTTACCAACTCAACCAGTGTGCTTTATTGTTAGTGGAATAAGTAGCAATTATTATATTGGAAAAAACAAACAATATGCTGGAAAATAAAAAAATAAGTGCGAAATATGAATGGGCCAACTGGAAAGGGACACGTCTTCATCTTCTTCGCTGGCCCCTGGTTATTTACCTGCGGATTCTTATCCGCAGCTAAATCCATGGGTGTCACCTAGAATCAATTTTAGGCCATTAAAATTCAATCTAAAACCACATCCATGCTCGTCTCTTCCTCCTGAGCACGTCCATGTACATTATTAGCATCAATTTTGCCTACAATTAAAATGCCCAAAAACAAGAACCAAGAACCCTAAAATCGGCTAGGGGGTTACAGGCCATGAAAATGCAATTCAATAATGCAAAAAGCTTCTAAATGGAACGATAAGCATGATTGTGTAACGATTTTGCCAAGAAAACGCAGGAATATGAGTATGTGATTTCGAGTACAGGGCCGTTTTTCAGGAGACTTACAGCGCACTTGAGGAGGTGAATGGATTTGCTTTTGATTGCTACAGACTCAGTGGATGTCCAGCAAGAGAATAGCATTGAGATTTTGTGTTGAATTGGCCTCCAAGACTGATTTCAGTTTCAAGCTTTTTTTTGGCAATTTTCCAAGTTTTGTTCTTCTGATTGTGCAGCCTCTAGGTTCTGAAACTCGTGCATTTAGCTTGTATAAGTAATAAGCATTGGATTAGGTCAAATATTTGGACTTGAATCTTTGCAAATCAATGCTTGGAGATATGATTTAATCTTCCATGAAAAAGCTTCCAAATTTATCCAAAAACCATCTTTTTGTTCATGATATGGTGAGATACGAGTTTGATCATGTCCATGATGACAATTAAGGGATGTATCAATAAAAAAGATACCAAGTTATCAATATTTAGATTTTATTTGGATTTAAATTGATTTAAAATGAATTAATTCAATAAAAATCAAATAAAATAGAAAAATTAATGAATGGACATAAGACTGAAGATAGGACACGTGTGTAGTGTGACAAGATCAAATCAAGTGGAAAAAAGTGGGCCCATTTGACAAAATTTGGAGTTTTGGGGATAGTTGACTTTTGGCAATTTTGGAAAAATGCCCAACTTCAGCAATGCATAACTTCTTCAATTTTGAACTTTTGGAGGTGTTCTTTGATTTTTTATAAACCTTGGGATGTCCTCTAACCAACCCTTTTGGTCTCATCGCATTTTGATATCCCATGCTCAAGTTATAAGTTTTGGAAAAAAATGTGTTTTTGTTGACTTTCAAAAATGACCTACAATGTCCAAATTTGTAACTTTTTGTGAGTGCATTTCTTGATCTTGGGGTATGAATATGGATTGTAGGAAATTTCATCCTCTTAAAAATGAGATTTTGATGGGTCATTTCTCATAAAGTATGAGAAAGTTATGCTTGGTCAAATTTGAGTTGACTTTTCCTGCAAAACCCTAATTTAGCAACTTTTGAATCTTGATGAATTTTGAGCAATCCTTGATGAATCATGATCAACCCTTGATAAAATGATGAATTATCCTTCAAAATGAGAATGACTTTTGACTATTTGTAGGTCACAATTGACTTTTGCCCTAACACAGTCGATTTTGGACCTCTTGAGCAATTGACTGACCAAACTTCCTCTGCGAGGCTTGAAATTTGATATGGATGAACTTGAGAACATATTAGTACATTGGGGAGAACTTGAGGTCATTTGGATGCAAGGACCTTGATGCAACACAAAACCCTAATTTGAGGTTGACTGCCTTAGGAGATGATTTGACTGTCCAACTCTTGAGCACTACTGAGCCACTTGGAGATTATTCTTGCAATACTTGAGAAATATGGGAGGGAAAATTTTGGGGTACAACACTAAGTATTTGTAATTTGGAAGTGTGTTCTTCCTGTTTTTCTTTTGTGACAATTCCTGGGACTAGAATTATGTTTTCCCTATGATTGGGAGTTTTTATCACAGTGGGATGATGATTTTCCATATCTAGGAGGTTCCTAGGTAGAATTTGAACTGGGTAGGGATTAAAGGAGAAGTTGTAAATGGGGGTGTTTAGCTTTGAATTAATATTGCTAATAGTGGATTTCCTTCCTGGCTTGGTAGCCCCATAGTAGGTGAGTTTGTACCGAACTAGGTTAACAATCTTGTGTGTTCTTTTACTTTCTGCAAGTTATAATTTTGTTGTGTTGTTATTTTATTTTTCGTTCTTTCAGCAGATGTCCTAACATTTATTATGACATTGTGTGTTTGTAAGACACCGGTCTTAACTTCTGATATTGTGCGTGCCAGAAATTTCATTCTTATTCCACCTCTTGGAGCTTGTTTCAATCCATACATGGATTTATCTATCTTGTAAACATTTCTCTCTTTGGCATGCTTTACAAAGCCAACGAGTTATGTAAAATAAACTTCTTCATCTAAGGGTCCATTACGGAATGCACATTTCACGTCCATCTGACAAGTGTGCCAACTGTTCATTTCTGCTAGACCAATAACCAACCTGATTGTTTTGATTCTAGCAATAGGTGCAAAAACCTCATCGAAGTTGATTCCTTCTTTCTAAAGAAATACTTTCGCCATAAGTCTTGCTTTGTATCAAGTTACTTCCCCTTTGTGATTCATCTTCACCTTCTATATCCATTTGACATCAATTTCCTTCTTGCGTTGAGGTTATTCGACAACTGACCAGGGTGTTGTTGTCATCGATGAACTTCACTTCTTCATTCATTACTTTCACCCACTTCGAATCATTCAATGCTCACCTGCATTAATAGGTTCAACATCTGCATAGAAAGCATAGTGTACCATCTCACCTTCATTATCAACTTATTCATCTGATGTAATCAAACAATCTTGAAAACTTGCAGGAAGGTGTCTAGTTCTCTGAGGTCCGCTTGGGCTTGCATCACCTCTCACTTCTTCTTGTCGCACTTATCTTTCGACTTCAGTAGCTGATTCTTCATAAAAGATTCTCACTGAATCCTTATTTACATTTTTTAGTCCAATCTCATTCCTTAAGCTCATCTATGATCATGATTATGCTGATCACAATCTGCTTGTTCACTGAGTCGAACAAATTGTAGTGTCCTATCAAATGATATCCTACTAGGATCACCTGACTCGACTTATCATCAAGTTTTCTTATCAACTGATCTGGCACATGTCTATATGCAATAGATCAAAATACCTTCAGATGACTCAAACTAGGCTTCACAATAGACCAATATTCTTCAGGCGTAATTCCTTCTAGCTTCTTCATCAGACATCTTTTAAGGATATATGTTGCACTCGGCACAACTTCACCCCAAAACTCTTTAGGTAAATGCTTTCCTTTCAACATACTTCTTACCATATTCATGATGGTTTGATTCTTTCTTTCTACAGTTTCATTTTATTGTGAAGTATAGGGTGGCACCACCTCATTCAAAATCTCCTCTTTCTCACATAACATATCGTAGTCTTTAGACACATATTCTACACAACCATCAGTTCTCAATACTTTGAGCTTTCGGCCACTTTGCCTTTCGACCATACACTTAAACTTGGAAAATACCTCAATCACTTCACTTTTCTTCTTGATCGGGTAAGTCCATAGTTTTTGACTGAAATCATCTATGAATGTTACAAAATACTTATTACCTCCATTCGACTCCACCTAGATTGGTCCACATACATCAGAGTATATGATTTCGAGAATAGCCTTCGACTTGCTTCCTGCATCTTTGCTGGAGATATTTTTGTGTTGTTGCGCCTGCACGGATTCCTCATACAACTCATTTGGAATGTCAATTTATGGAAATCCTGAAACCATATTTCTTATTTTCAAATCTCTAATGTCTCTGAAGTTGAGATGACGAAGTCGATAATGCCATATCCACTCATCTCTACTAGCTGAAGTTGCTAGGCATTTTTACTCCATCTTATTTAGTTCAATCTTGAAGGTTCTATTTTGAGACATGGGAGCCTTCAAGATTAACCTTCCACTTGCGTCGACGACTCTCATCATCTTTTCTTTGATCGACACTTTATAGTTCTTTTTGAGCAACTGCCCCATGCTAAGAAAATTACTCTTCTTTCCTGGTATGTACAACATATTGGAAATTACTGACATATTGCCATCCTTCCTTATAATTAGAAAATCTCCAATACCTTCAACTTTTAGAGTATTGTAATTTGAGAATTTCACCATGTTCTTCATTTAGGGTTTTATGTTGACGAACCAATATTTCCTTCCAAACACGTGTGATGAGCATCCTGAATCCAAGTAACATTGGTCCTTGAATTTCTCTTCATCTCTTGTTGTGACCATCAGCATCATCTCTTCTTATACATACTTTGTGAAGTTAGAATCACTTTCTTGATTCTTTCACTTTTCTGGTAAATCAATATAATAGTGACCATACTTATGATAATTGTAACAATGAATGTGACTTTTGTCTAGTTTTTGACCACCACCTCTTCTTCTACCTCCAACATAACCTATTTGGTTACCTTGGTATGGGGATCTTCTCTAATTTAACACAATTCCTTCCTGTTGGTCTCCTCTACCAGTTGAATTGTTGTATCCTCCTTAACCTTTGTTGTCGAACCACTTTCATTTGTATTTCATGTCTCTTGTTGACTGTGCCTACAAAGCCATACCACTCTTCGACTTACTTGCATCTCTTCCAGCCATTCTTTGTTCATAAGATTCAAGCATCCCTTGATGCTCTTCCTTTGAAAAAGTTGACATATTCTTCGACTCTTATACGACAACTACCACATGTCCAACCTTTGGAGCCAAAGATCTCAAGATATTTGAATCAACTACTCTTGTTGTTAATGTCTATCCATAAACCTTAATTTGATTCACTAGTTTCGTAACCCTAGTGAAGAAATCAAATATGCTCTTGTTATCTTCCATCTGAAATAATTCATACGTTCTTTTATGAGTTTGTAACCTCACCTCTTTTACCTTCTCAGAGCCTCCCAAAGATTTATTTAAAACTTCCCAAGCTTCTTTTGCATATTCTATATCACTAACCTTTTCGAAATTGTCTGGACTCAGACATTGATGAATTATAAAGAGATCTTTATAATTCTTCTTTGATTCTTTGTATTCCTCCTCTTGTACTTCTAAAGCATCTTCTTCAATCAACTCTAATCCATGTTTCACAAGATCCAAAAGATCTTGACAACAAAACACAACCTTCATCTGCTTGCACCAATTCTTATAGTTATCAGCTTTAAGAATTGGAAGACTTGCTAGAAAATTCCTGTTCGGGTAATTCATTGTCATCGTTATTGCTTTCCATTAATCGCTCAACCAAAATCTTGATACTAGATGTTGGAAATCCACATAAACCTATGATGAATTTTTATCAATCTTGATGAACAAGATCGGTATCACTGTGATACGGTGGGAGAACTGACTTGAGGGTTTTGTGTTTGATCGTAAATGTTGCGGTTAGCAAGAGTCGCCACCGACTTTTCTTTTATCCAAAAGGAAAGGTGAAAAAGTACAAGAAAGACCTTTGAGATTATTTCTTGAGTTAGGGGGGTAGATTATGAAAAGGGAAGGTATCAGCACCCTTTTCATCCATGGTTTTTCATGGGCTCTTAGTTACTTGCTAGATCACTTACTTTTGTTTGAAAAATGTGCTTTGTGTGGTTTTTGAAAGTATTTTGTAAAGAGGCCATTGTTTAGGAAATCTTTGTAATGATTCTCGTTCGTAAGAATGTATACAAAGATGTTGATATTTTGAAAATGTTTTCAATTTTGTAAGATGTATGTGTTTGTTTTGAAAATAGCAAGGATATTTTGTTTTGAAATGGAGCAAGTAATTAGGAGCATTCTACCTACTCAAAAGTCTTTCTTGTTCATTTTTTCTTTTCCTTTGACATTGTTATCTTACCATTGATTTGGTAAGTAATCCTATCTTTGGATGTTAACGTGACGGGCGTGGGTCATCGTATAACCATGATTAGCAATGTTTCAAGGTGTCTTAACATTCTCTTTTAGGGACTGAGAACATTTTGTATAAGGCAACCAAGTGGAATAACCCTATGGGTGCTTGTGTGCAAGTGTATTGTATTCATGTTTGTTTTTGTCTTGAATTAGGGTTTTCTAAGTATCGGTTTTAGTCTTTCCATACAAACCCTAATTACTAGCATGTTATATATAAAAGCGATAAATTGTGAGATTTAAAGTTACTACGCTATTACAACATTTGTGGGAGGGGGTGTACAAATTGAATGGGGATTACAAGAATATAAAACCTAATTAGTCTATTACAATCATATTGAATTGACATCATTGTACAAGGAATTTAAATGGATACAATGTACAAAATGAATAAATGTACAAAAATGCAAAATGTGAAGCAAATGGATATATGTTTGATTTTTTTAGGAAAAAGGGATTTTGTATTAATATAATTAATTAAATAAAATAATTAATTAAACTTAAAAGTAAACCTAATTTACAAAGAAAAGAAAATTAATAAAACCCTAATTCATTAATTGGTTAAAGAAAATAAGTTTAGAAAAAGTATTTTTTTGGTATTTTTGTCTTGAAAATATTTATAGTATTATAAAATATTTTTGGCCCTTTTTAATATTAAAATGATATATTTTAATAGGTGTAAAAGAAAAATAAATACTAACCTAGTTTTAATTAAATTTACAAGATACGTTAGTAAAAATAAATATAGTATAGTTAACAAAAATATTTTTTTTTGTGAGAAAAATAAAATAAACTAAGTTAAAATGAAAATATATTTTTTTGTGATTTTTTAATATTAAGAAAAATATTTAAGAGAATAAAAATGAAATGAATAAAAATAAAAAGAAAAATAAATAAACTTGGGCCAGGGGTGCAAACAGCCTGCAGGGGGTTAGCTAGCAAAAATAAAAACATGCCAGGCCCAAAGAGGCCCAACATCTGCCAAAAAGACAAAAATCAGAAAAGCAAAAATGTGAAAAAATTAAAAGGGTACTACTCGGGCACGAACCCAGGTCCCAAAGGTTACAGGCGCGCGCTTCTACCACTGGGGTGGCTGTACATCCATTAACATAAGCAAAACAATAAATATACAAGGCATAACGCGCCCTGATGACTTCATCTTCAACCTTTAGCCAGACCAACTGTAACTTGCTCATTTCTCATTAAGAATAAAAACTGTAAACATGAAACTTGTAGCAAATTTTCTCACGGTTTCAGAAATGTAAAGCATTAAAACTATAGATTAAAGATAAGCATGAATTTTAATGGTCCTAATCTGAACCCTAAAAATCTCAGGAGTTTCAGTTTCAAAATTCTCTAAGCTCAAGAAAAATTAATGGAAATTATGGACATGGTTAGCTTCAGGGTAATGATATCTACATGTTTTGTTCACAAATAAACTATTGATGATCCCTGTATGAAGAGTTCAAAGTTGAGAAGACTTACCTCAAAACTGGAAATCGTGTTTTGAGTTTGAGCTTGTTTCAAGTGATGGTGATGATCAGGTTAGCTTCCTTGAGGTCCCAGGAAGCTAATGCAATGATTAGCTTCAACAATGGATGGATGAAATGGTCCGGAGAAGGCAATGTGCAGAGCTGAGTTTTTGAAAATGGAGGATGGTGTGAATGGTGTTACAGTTCTGTAACAGGGTGTGGGATCAACTCTATATGATATTTAGAAACTTTAGAAACCAAAAGGCCAAGAAACGCACGAGTAGATTATGAGTTTCAAGTTTTTTGTCAATTTGTATGAAAATGGAAGTGTGTAGTGTGATTCTGAGTTTTTGGTTCTTTCAAGGCTTGAGCCTTCGTTTCCTTGTGTCAAATGGTTTGTGTATGTATAAAAAAAGTGTTTGAGAGCTTTGGACAATCAGAAGTACAAGTTTCTAGCTTTTGGCTAGGTTACTTGATTTAGAAGAAAAGAGGGAAACAAGTTTCAAGAAGAGGTACAAGCATGGGATGGGTGATGGTAAGTGTTTGAAACGTTTCTCATGAGTTATAGGACTGGTTTGATCAGAAGAGAACAAGTGCAAGGCTCAAGAACAAGTTTTGTACAAAAAGTCACTTTATCAAAATGACAGTGTGACCTTTCTTCCAAAAATGGATATAAAGCATGTCCATGCATTGAATGCTTGAAGTGAGGCCTCTAACAATTGTGTAAACCATTAATTATGGAGTGCCTAACAAGTTTGAGGCCTGCAAAGTAGTGTTTATGCAGCATGGTTTGAATTTGAATTTTGTTCATCACTAAAATGACTTGTAATTAAAGTGATAAAACCCTAACTTCATCTCTTCGATTCTCCCTACTCAAGAATGATCTCAAGGAGTTATTGGACATTTTGGAAAGCTTGCAATGTTCTCTACAACCCATCTTTGAATTTATTTTGAATATTACCCTTGGAGCTATATGAAAAAGTGTCATGAAGTTAGGTCAAAATCCTGGCCAAATTAGGGTAAAAATTTCACTAAGTGTTTAGTTTCATGACCACATGTTCGTAAAATTATAACTTGAGATCCAAGCATTTTTGGAAGGAGTTTTGTAAAGAAAATTTGTAGATTTCATGGAGATCTACAACTTTCATGTTGGAAGTTTCTCTTGAATCATCTTGTATCATGGTAGAAATTTTGCTCAAAGTTATGAAAAAAACATGAAATTTCCAACACTTAGAAAAATTTCTAAGTTTAGAAAGTTTGACTTTTCAAAATGAAATCTTGACTTTTTGATTTCTTGATGAATAAGTTTCATATTTTGATATGTTTTGATGAATTGTGATCTTTGGCACTTGAATTTGACCAAAAATTCAAAGTTTGACTTTTCAGCATACAATTGACTTTTGATTAGTTGATTGCAAAATTCATTTGTCAATCCAATGGACTTGCAATATTTTGAACCTTATCATTAGGTAAAAAATGATGCAAATTGACTCTTGAGATCATGCCTTAAACCAATTGACCATTTGTTAGGTCAAAAATCAGAAATTGCCCTTTCCCAATCAAAACCCTAATTTTGACCATTTTGCCCTTTTGGAGATTTGATCAAATTTCTTGATGAGTTGTGGTCCAAACTTGATCAAGTGATACATATGAGTTTAAAATGTTGATATGGATAAAAAAATTATGAAGTTTTTATGTAAAGTGATCATAGTTGACTTTTTCCCCAATACAATTGATTTTTAGGTCAACTGCTCAATTGACTGAGCCAAAATGGGATCCAAAGGTTGGAACTTGACATGAGTAATCTTGGGGGTCCATAATGATCCATGAAAATCATATGGGGCATAGAAAGTTCAAAAATCCTTGTGCAAACTCAAACCCTAATTTTGGTCATCAGTGCATAAGAAGGTGTCTTGAGCTGATCAAACCCTAATGCAGTCTTGAGTCAAGGGAGATCTTGTAAGCAAATTCTTGATAAGTGAGAGGGAAAATTTTGGGGTACAACAGCTGCCCCTGTTCAATCTTCTTAAGCCTTAAGAGTTAGATTGGCGAGTTACGCCATTTGTGACTTAAAGGTGGAAGATGATTGGACACTAGAGTGCCCAAAAATTTGCACTCGGTGATGTGATGGTAGAGGGAATGGGCTTAAAGATTCCATTTGGAGGGATGATAGAAAGTTGTTGGAGATGGGCTTGTATATGCCATCCAAAAGTGATGGTTGAATATGAAAGAGAGTCTGAATGAGTATTAGAATGGCATCCGTGTCTGGAGCGTATCTGAACTGTACCGTGTCTAAAAGTTGAAATTTTGAATGAGCATCAGAATGGAATCCGTGTCTGGAGCGTATCTGTACTATATCTGATGGTTGAATCTGAATGAGTATCAGGATGGCATCCGTGTCTGGAGCTTATCTGAAATGTATCTGAAAGTTGAATCTGAATGAGCATCAGAATGGGATCCGTGTCTGGAGAGTATCTGAACTGTATCTGAAAGAGACTCAGAATGAGCGTTAGAATGGCATCTGTGTCTGGAGCGTATCTGAATTATATCTGAAAGAGACTCTGAATGAGCATCAGAATGGAATCCGTGTCTGGAGCGTATCTGAATTGTATCTGAAGGTTGAATCTGAATGAGTATCAGAATGGCATCCGTGTCTGGAGCGTATCTGAATTGTATCTGAAAGAGACTCTGAATGAGCATCAGAATGGCATCCGCGTCTGGGGAGTATTTGAACTGTATCTGAAAGAGACTCTAAATGAGCATCAGAATAGAATCCGTGTCTGGAGCGTATCTGAAATGCATCTGAGAACTTTGAACATTGTTAATGGTAGGTGTTAACCTTATCCTGAAAGGGTAAAATGTTAGCTAAAATGCAAAGTCATGTTGTATGAAATGCATGGTATGATGCATTCGTGCTATCAATGTTTATGATATATGGATGCGATGTATGCGTATGTGAGATAATCTACTGCATTGTTGTTGGATTGGGAAAATAAATCTCTGACTGCTACTGAGGATATGTAAGTCTTCATGTTTGTGAATTTGAAGTGTTGATGAATTTCCGCTTAGAGAAATAAACTACGTTATAAGGGAAATGTTGTGTACTGCTTGTAAAATCCTGTTGGGAAATCCTGAGAAATTGAACCACTTCTACTGGGGATTGATAGCTGGAAGCTTTGTTCCACTTGGGATTAAACTGCAAACTGCAGGGGACTTATGGAAATAGCATAGAGAGATTTCCCTACCTCTTAAAGCCATAAGTGATTGTCTTTCTATTTTGTTTATTTGTAAACAGTAGTTATGTTCAAATGCATATGTTCAAAAATGAATCATTTGGATGTTTTTGTAAACAAAACACAAAAGTAAATAAAAACAGATAGTTTTGCACTTTCAAAGGGATATCTTTGTATTAACTTTGAGTAAGTATTTTTGTACAATGAGCCAAACATTCTAGTAAGAGAATGTTGTCGTAAAAGATGAAAATTTTGATACAAGGAAAAGATAGCTATGTGCAATAATCCCATGGGGTTCCCATTCTGCTATAGCCCTCGTATCTCTGAGCATCTTGTCTATTTTTCGCCTTGTCCAAAACTGATTGAATTGATCAGAACCTCTGAGTTTACAGGTTTTCCGTAAGGTGATCCAATGGGACATAGTCATACGCTTTATTTCCCTAAGTTTTGCCTGGACCGCCCTTTCGGGTTTTCAGTCCATCGGGATACCCTTTTTTGCCCAAGCCTCCCTTTCGGGTTTTCAGCTTGCCGGGCGTATATATTTTTTTGTTTTATCCCTAATTTTTGCCCGAACCTTTTTGGTTCGCCGGGATGCCCTTGTTTTTCCTAGATGTGTCAACCTAGTGGGTCTCTTATGCGTAGTATCTTTTGACTATGTCTGCGTTCGCAGGGTGTGGCAGGTCGTCACCATCCATGGTGGTCAAGATCATTGCACCACCAGAGAATATGTTTTTGATTACAAATTGTCCTTTGTATGTAGGAGTCCATTTGCCCCTGGGATCACCCTGCGGTAATATGATAAGTTTGATCACCAGATCTCCAACTTGATACACTTGGCGTCTGACCTTTTTGTTGAAAGCATTGATCATCCGTTTTTGATACATTTAACCGTGGAAAACAGCAGTAAGTCTTTTCTCATCAATCAAGTTTAGTTGATCAAGTCGAGTCTGGATCCAATCTTCTTCATTCAACCATGCGTTCTTCATAATTCTTAGAGAGGGGATCTGGACCTCAATAGGCAAGACGACCTCCATGTCGTATACCAGAGAGTAGGGTGTTGCCCTGGTTGATGTGCGAGTTGTGGTATGATACCCGTGGAGAGCGAATGGTAGCATCTCATTCCAGTCTTTGTATGTGATTGTCATTTTCTGTATTATCTTTTTAATGTTCTTATTTGCGGCTTCGACAACACCATTCATCTTCGGCCGGTAAGGGGAAGAATTATGATGCTGGATCTTGAATTGCTCGCACAGGGCGGTGATCATAGTATTATTTAGATTCGTACCATCGTCTGTAATGATCCTCTCCGGGATACCGTAACGACATATGAGATTCTGCTTGATGAACCGCGCGACAACACTCTTGGTAACGGAAGCGAAAGAAGCTGCCTCCACCCACTTGGTAAAATAGTCAATGGCCACTAAAATGAAGCGGTGTCCATTGGATGTTGTTGGCTTGATTTCCCCAATCATATCAATCCCCCACATAGATAAGGTCCAAGGAGCCGTCAAGACATTCAGAGGAACCGGGGGTATGTGCACCTTGTCAGCATAAATCTGACACTTGTGGCAAGTTTGAGAGTGTTGATAGCAATCTTCTTCCATGGTAGAACAGTAATAGCCTGCCCGTAGAATTTTCTTTGCCATCGTATGCCCACTGGAATGGGTGCCAAAAGTGCCTTCATGTAACTTATCCATGATCCTTTTAGCTTCAAACTTGTCTACACACCGAAGTAACACAGAGTCATGGTTGCGTTTGTAAATAATGCCATTACTAAGGAAGAATTTAGTAGAGAATCTCCTTAAGAACTTCTTATCGTTTACTGAAGCTCCTTCTGGGTATTCTTGGGTTTCGAGATACTTCTTGACTTCGTGAAACCAAGGCTGGTCCACTACTTCTTCAGTATTAATCTCTTGACAGTGTGCTGGTTCATCCATTTGTTCAATGGTGATCTGGGGAGCCTCATTATCCCATTTAAGTTTAAACATAAATGACATTGTGGCTAGTGCGTCCGCTAGCTGATTTTCTTCTCGCGGGAAGTGCTTGAAGGTAATCTTCTCAAAATGTGGGAGCAATGTCAAAACATGTTCTTTGTAAGGGATAAGGTTAGGGTGTTTGGTGTCCCATTCCCCTTTGATATGGATGATGACCAAAGTTGAATCTCCGAATACACTCAAGGATTTGATCCCCAAGTCTATGGCAGCTTTGAGACCAAAGATGCACGCTTCTTATTCTGTCATGTTGTTTGTACAATTGAAGCAAAGTCTTGTCGTAAAGTGAGTGTGACATCCTTCTGGAGATATGAGTACAACACCAATACCATTGCCGAGTGCGTTAGATGCCCCATCAAAAACCAGGATCCATCGGGATCCTTGTTCAGGTCCGTCATATGGCCTAAATTCTTTATAGTTGTTTACCATCATGATGTCCTCATCTGGGAATTCAAACTTCATGGACTGGTAGTCTTCTACAGCTTGGTGAGAAAGGTGATCATCTATTACACTGCCCTTTATTTCTTTTTGGGTAGTATACTGTATATTCTGTCAGGATCATCTGTCATCTCACTATTCTCCTAGAGAGAGAAGGTTTCTCGAAGATGTATTTTATTGGATCCATTTTAGATATCAACAAGAGATTATGGGTCAACATATATTGTCTTAGCCGGCGAGCAGCCCATGCCAGAGCACAATAAGTTTTCTCGAGCAGTGAATATATTGTTTCACAGTCGGTAAACTTTTTGCTCAGGTAATAAATAGCATGCTCTTTTCGGCCAGACTCGTCATGCTGCCCCAACACACACCCCATTGAATTTTCCAAAATAGTCAGATACATGATCAATGGCCTTCCCTCGACTGGTGACATCAACACAGGATGTTCTTGCAGGTATTCTTTGATCTTGTCAAAAGCAATTTGGCATTCATCATTCCATTTGAATACCTGATCTGTCTTCAGTAGTTTGAAGATTGGTTCACAAGTAGCTGTCAGGTGAGAAATGAATCTAGCAATGTAGTTCAAACGTCTCAAGAATCCTCTGACTTCCTTCTCAGTACGAGGAGCAGGCATCTCTTGTATCGCTTTCACCTTGGCAGGATCTACTTCAATACCTTTATTACTTACGAAAAAGCCTAGGAGTTTACCAGACCTTACCATAAATGTGCACTTATTTGGGTTCAACCTCAGCTTGTATTTCTTCAGCCTCTCAAACAGTTTCTGTAAATGATCAAGATGCTCTTCTTCTGTTTGAGATCTTGCTATCATGTCATCCACATAGACCTCTATTTCGTGATGTATCATGTCATGAAATAGCGCTACCATGGCACACTGATAGGTTGCCCCAACATTCTTCACTTCGAATGGCTTAACCTTGTAGCAGAATATGCCCCACTATGTGACAACTGTTTTTTTCTCCATGTCCTCAGGCGCCATTTTGATTTGGTTGTAACCTGAGAAACCGTCCATGAAGGAAAACACTTTGTGATGTGCCATATTGTCAACTAGAATATCAATGTGGGGAAGTGGGAAATCATCCTTAGGGTTGGCCCTATTCAAATCTCTATAGTCCATGCACATTCGTACCTTGCCGTCCTTTTTGGGCACGGGAACAACATTGGCAACCCATTGCGGATAAGAGGTGACAACCAAGAATCCAACATTGAATTGCTTCATGACTTCAGCTTTAATCT
This sequence comes from Vicia faba, assembly GCA_948472305.1. Classification (NCBI taxonomy): domain Eukaryota; kingdom Viridiplantae; phylum Streptophyta; class Magnoliopsida; order Fabales; family Fabaceae; genus Vicia; species Vicia faba. Next base: position 1,521,626,953 of record OX451735.1, on the reverse strand, counting down.
TCTCCGACATATCTGGTCGCATTCGACAAACCTTTTGATTTACTAGTGGACAGTCTTCTTTTGTAGGTAGACAATGTACTACGATATCTGCATCAAGTCCTGGCATGTCTTCATACGACCAGACAAAGACCTCAACATACTCGTGTAACAACTGAATTAGACGCTCTTTGACAATGGGTTCCAAATTGGCCCCCAACTTGACCTCTCTTTTGTCTTCTTTGGTACCTAGGTTGATTGTGTCCACTGGTTCCTCGTGGGGCTGAATGGTTCTCTCTTCTTGTTGTAGTAATATGGAAAGTTCCCCTGGTACTTCACAATCTTCCTCACCTTCGTCTTTGGCTTGGTAGATTAGATTTTCATAGTCACAAAAAGCCATAGCAGAGCCGTTACCGATGGGATCCCGAATGGATGTAGACCTGCATTGTGAGTGTGAGTGTGTGTAAGAGTATAACTATCTTTGAAAGAAATGAAAATGTAAAACGAAAAATAATGAGCACAAAGTTTGTATGCAAAAACGTCTATGATTCATTGATGTCATATGGAAATGAGATAATAAACCTTACAAATGGACCATTGTGCCTCGGGTAAGACACAAGGTTTTAAGAGTCTGAATTGTTTTAATATTACAGATCCAACAAAATGTAAAGACAAATTACCGTCGGATAAAAGTGATCGGGAGAAAATCTCTGGCCTCCCAGTTGCTGAGACCTCCACTGACAGTTGGGAAGATCCAATCCTCCAGGTTGTAGCTATCTTCATCATCCTCCATCGTATTGACTTCGCGATTGCTGATCTTCAAGGGTGGTCCTCCAGCACGAGCGCGATGTACAGCCTTCTGGGAACTTGAAGTGAAACCCAGGCTAAACTTGTCAGATTTGTATGGGATATCTGGGAGTTGTCCCCAAATAGTGCACCCACCTTCTTCTATCACCGCCTTGGCGTCCTTCAAATATTACATCCTGAGTGGACGCCTTGTAATCTTGGGAACTTGAGACACAACCTTGGTCACTGCCACATCTTGTAGGACTTCTTCAAAGTGCTGGAATGAAGTTTCAATAAATTCACCATCTAACTCCACATATCTGAAGGAACTGAGATGGATGATCATATACTCTTCTTCTCCATGGACGGTGATGATCTTCCCTTGAATTGGATATTTCAGCATTTGGTGCAATGTAGAAGTAACAGCGCCAGCATTGTGAATTCACGGTCGGCCTAGCAAGCAGGAATATGAAGGGCGAATATCCATTACATAAAAAGTTGAATCAAATGTTTGGGTTCCAACCTTTATGGGGATATCCATTTCCCCATGCACCATCCTTTTTGAGTCGTCAAAGGCCCTCACTACTATGTTGCTTGGCTTTAATGTCAATCCCTCACAGTCAAGCCTATCAAGAGCCTTTTTAGGCAACACATTCAGAGACGACCCGGTGTCCACCCAAACATGAGCTAAGGTTGTGCCCATGCATTCCACTGAGACATGCAATGCCTCATTATGCTTCCTTCCTCTTGGCGTTAAATCAACATCTGAAAAACCTAGACCATTACTGCAGCCAAACTGGCTACACAGTCTTGGAACTAATCGACAGATGTTTCTTGGGGTACATGAGCAGTTTTTAGGAATTTTACCAAGGCTTTTGCATGAGCCTCGGAACATAGTAATAAAGCCGGCATGGAAATTTTTGATGGAGTTTGCCCCAGTTGCTCGACTACATTGTACTCGCTTCTTTTTATGATCTTTAGAATTCCCTCCATCTTTTTCCGGGAGGTCTCAGGGATAGCCAATGATTATGCCTTCATCTGGACAGGCTCAATCAGAATACTTTTACCTCGAGTCTCAGTTGACTCGGCAGCAGGAATATCATTAGGGGTGATAACAGGGATTGTAACAGCTTTTTCAGCAGGAGTATTAGCAGAGATTATTGTAGGACTGGGAACAACCTTTGGAGGAGCAACAACAACATGAATGATTATTGGTCCAGAAACTGCTTTTGGGGGAGCAATTTCTTGAGAGAATATTCTTCTACTTCGTGTAATCTTGCTAGTCCCTGCAATATTACTGATATCCGAGTCAACTTTCTCAGAACTTGAATCATCGGCAGCTGGCCAATCTTTCTTGATACCGTGGTAGTAGACATCCCCTTTATAATTCCATGGTACGGTTTTGTTTGACGAATACGGGATTGGTCCAAGCATTGTAGTTATCAAAGGATCTACTTTTGGAACTGATTCTAATGGGTCTTTTGGTGGAGACCCTGGAAGAATTGTCAGAAATGGTCACGATGGAAACATCATTATAAGAAACAGTTGGAACAGAAGTCTTTTCAAACAAAATTTCCTGGTTATCTATTAGGCACTGAAAGCCTGCTCTCAACAAAGGACGGCTAGTTGGTGAGGACAAACAAAAATGACAGCTTTCATCACAGCTTAGGAATACACCGACATTCAATAAGTTTTTTTTGATAGTCAGGAGTGGGGTCATAAGTTCATCAACTGAAGTAACAAACATATCTTCCTCAATAGCATTGGTATTATGGCCATGTTTGGGCATAGGGACATAAATGACATTGGGCTTTTCTGGCGCATCAAATTCAATCTCTTTGGCTTCAAGGAGGTATTATACTTTGTTCTTCAGAGCCCAACAGTTGTTAGTGTCATGGTCGAGACTCTCAGAATGGTATGCACAACGGGCATTAGGATGATAGTGAGGAGAGGTTGTGTTAGGGTTCTTTGGAGCTTCTTTTAAAGTCACTAGGTTGGATCTTAACGGATGCGGTAATACTTGAGATAATGTCATATTAATTCGGGTGAATTATCTGACTGGTCTTTCCATTCTTGGTTGGTTGTTTCTTTGTTGATCATGCGCAGGTTTAGGAATCATAACAGCCCCCACCATTGGACGGCGTTCGGCCCTATCTTGATTTCTCTGAGGATATATGTGATCGGTGGATCTGGAACTGACTGTTTAACGCTGGTTCGCGAAATGTCGCGGAAGCAAGAGTCGCCACCGTCTTTTATTTTCTCCAACAAGGAAAGGACAAAAGCACAGAAAAATTCCTTTAAAGAGATTGCTCTCGGTTCGGGAGGTAGGTTATAGAAAGGGAAGGTGTTAGCACCCTTTCTATCCATGGTTATCCATGGGCTCTTAGATACTTGCTCAATGTGTTTTCAAAATTGTTTGCTTGTTTTTCAATGTGGGTTTAAAAAGTTTCTTTGAAAAATTTCAGATCGACTCGTACGTCAGAGTGTTTGAAAAGTTTGTTTTGAAAGCTTTTGAAAATGTGTTGGTGAAAAGATGTTTGAGTTTGTTTTGAGATTAGAGCAAGTATCCTTGAGAACCTACCTACCCTAAGGAATTCGTCTGTGTAGATGTCCTTAAAAGTAGTGCCATCCCACCATTGAGAGGTAGGTAGCACCACCGTTGGAGGTGTTCGGGTCAATTCGAGTTTGTAGGGACTTGGTGATCACCAGAGCAATAGGAAGACACCTTAGAAGCTACCCTCATGCCAGGTTCCCGGATCATGAGGACTTACTAAGACGTCCTCTACTCGACGATCACCTTTCGAGGCAAGGCAACAGTGAGGCGTACCCTAGGGGTGGTGTGTGCGAATTGTGTGTCATGTTTCAGTTATTTGTCTTGTCATGTTTATTTGTGATCTACGCTTGATTTTAATTAGGGCCATTCATTCTTGCATGCATATTTAACAGTTATAAGTTTGCGGAAAAATAAATCTACGACTATTACAAATGGCGCGGGTCCACATCGCCAAAATTAAACCGGACCCGATTTAGCGGAAAATAAATAAAGCGATAAATAAAAGTGTGAAAAGTAAAGTTACATGGCTTTGGGAGATTTACATAATTATTTAAACGATTAAAAAATAAATGCGCGAAAGAAATTAAAACAAAATTAGGGCGTTGGACCCTTTTACAAACAATTAAAAGTTAATGAGAATTAAAAAATTAAATGATAAAAAGAATTAAATGTTTTTTTGGTATTTTTTATATTTTTTAGATTTAATAAGGAAAAGAAGTTAATTGAAATTAAATTAAAAGGCAAATCCTAATTCTATTATTTTTTAAGTTTATTATGAAAGAATTAAATTAACCTAAATTAAACCCTAAATTATTTATATACAATTTTTAATTCATGAAAATAAATAACTAATACTATTATTCTGAAAAAAAGAAAATAAAAAGTTATTAAACCTAAATTCTATTTTTTTGGATTTTTATTAAAAAGGAATTAAAATTAAAACCTAATTAAACTAAATAATTTACATTCTAATTTATTTATGAAAATAATTATAATATAAATATTTATTAATTTTTAGCTTTTTCTGATTTTTTTGAATGTTTTTTTTTTATATTTTGTTAAAAAGAGAAAATTAATTAATTAAAGCAATAAAAATAAATAACATAATAATTAAAATAATAAAAAGAAAAGAAAAAGCAAACCAGAGTGGGGTGTTGCCCCAAATAAGGAGGTATAGGCCTGGAGATTCTGGCCCAACAAGTCTTAAATTCGTTGACCTTTTCAATTAGGTATGATGCATTGACTGGCGTATGTGGTACACTTTTGATCTACGCCCTTGATTTGCTCTCCAGGACGCATGGCTGGTGGATTCTTGAGGATGCATAGCATGGATCATCACTAGCGCTGCATAGGATTTTAGTTTGAAAAATAATATGGAATTTTGCCAGACCTGGGACTTGAACCCAGGTCTTGAGGATTATTCACGTCACATGTTACCAACTGAACCAAGCGCATTTAGTTAACATATAATAACACGTAAATATAATAAGTGAAACATAATGCTAATTGGTTAAAAACGCGCGAATTTCAAAAGGGCCTATCACCAATTGACACGATGCCTTCGTCTTCCTCACCCTGTAATACAAAACACTATGGGAACGGTTTTGAAGCGTTGTTTTAGAGGGGCTAGCAGAAAATAGCGAATAGCTCCATGAGCTTCATAAATTGTTCGCGAGGTATGTGTTTGCTTCGTCTTAACCTGCTCAATTCAACCATGATACTCACGAGCCCTAATTTTTCCTCTACGCAAAATCCCTATTTTAAGAAACCTGCAACCCTAATATTCAAACATGGCGAATTCGTATATATGGCACAAAAAAGCAATTGAATGTAATGGTTAGCTCAGAAACATCATTGTAAGCAATAATCCATAAATAAAAATGCAAGAGGATGCTTAATTCATGCTATGCGATTTCAGAATTTTTGCTTCACAGTTGGACTTAGGAGTACCAATTCAAGGCGTTTTTGCTGATGTTAATGATTGAGAAATGTTCAAGAATGTCTCAGGATGCTATTGGAATGCAAGTTGAAGCTTGAATCGACCTCAAACCTTGATTTCAGTGTTGAACTTTTTTGAGAATTTTTGCAAGTTTGTAAAGTCAATTGCTGCGCAGTCTGGAGTCTTTTGGCATTAGATCTTTGATTCTGATCATATAGCCAAGCTTTTAGGTCAACAAAACTTGAGAAAATCCAAAGCATTGATTGTTTAGATATTTGATTTTGTTAAGAATCTTTTCACATCTTTTTTCATGTTGTTTTTGTTCAATCATGATCCAATCACACCAAAACTTGCCATAATCAATCAAGCACGAAATATTGAGATTAGAATGTGCACAAAAAGATTTTTTTAGGTTAGGTTTATATTTTTTCATGTATTAAAATGATTTAAATGAATATAAATTAATATAAATTCAAATAAATAATTAAAAAGCATGAAAATACTTCCCTTTGGGCCTAGTGGTCGTGCATAGGCTTGGCATGAAGAAACTTGGAAGAAAAATGGGCCCATTTGCATTTTTAGGCCTTTTGCATCAATGTTGACTTTTCAAAATTCCTAAAATTTCCCAACTTCCACAAGGCATAACTTGGTCAATTTTTAAGCTTTTCACATGTTCTTGGACATTTTGGAAAGGTCTTTGAGTCCTTTAACCAATGCCTTTGGTCCCATGTCATTTTGATTTACCTATCTCAAGTTATGGTCTTTGACTTAAAGTCCCTTTTTGTTGACTTTTGAAAATGACCTATAATGTTGAAATTGATAACTTTTTGTGAGAGCATTTCTTGGACTTGAAGTATGAAGATGAGTTGTAGGAAATGTCTTTCTCTTCAAAATGAGCTTTGGATGGAATTTTTCTGATAATCCATGTGAAAGTTATGCCCTGGTCAATTTCAGTTGACTTTTTCATCTGTCCAAATATAGTAACTTTTGCATTTTTGATGATTTCTGAGCCAAACTTTGAGAATTATGATCAAGCATTGATCAAATGATGTTTGTGGCTTCAAAATGATATGTTGACCAAAAATTTGAACTTTTGACTGTCAAATGACCATTTTGCCCCTACAGTTGACTGTAGTGCAATCTAGGGTTTTGACTGTGCAATTTTGAGCTGAATGCCTTGAAACTTGACATGAGGATACTTGACCATCTTTGTAAGCATATGAGACTTGATTGGGCCTTTGAAAAGTTCATTTGCTTGACCAGAACTCAAACCCTAGTTTTGACTGTATAGGAGACAGTTGAGCTGCACCACCCTTGGGGAATTTTGTGACCTTGACTTGGCAATTTCTTGATGAATATGGGAGGGCAAATTTTGGGGTACAACAGTTGCCCCTGTTCAATCTTCTTAGACCTGAGGATGCAGATTGGCTGACGTGCCTTTCGTAATCCGAGGGTAAAAGATGATTGAACACTAGAGTGCCCAGAAATTTGCGCTCACATAGTAGCAATGATGATGAGGGAATGGGCTTATAGATGCCATTTGGATGTTACTTGGATAGGATGATGGGCTTATAGATGCCATCTGGACGTTGATCGCGTAGGAGATTCCTTAGCGAGAACCTGCATACCTGCAAAACAGAAAAATGAGTACCTGACACGTCGCAGGAGCTGATTTTAGATGCTTGATATAGATATGTCCTGACTGGTTACAGGAGCTGGGTCTGGAGCTTCAAACGCTGATGAATGAACCAGGGATGGTTACTGCCTTAGCGTGGATGGTAAGAGAATCCTGAATGATTTCAACCTCAACAACGCTCGTTGAGAAAATCTTGGTGAGAATTACCATCTTCGTGGTGTCAGGAAGAGAACCAAAGGACATTATAATCTCAAAGGGAGTCACCTCACTCACCGTTGGAGAGGGAACTATAGGAAATTATAATCTGAAAGGAAATATCACCTCACTCGCCGCTGGAGAGGGAAACATCTTGAAAGGGAATTACCACCTCACTCGCCGTTGGAGAGGGGACCATAATAGAATATCACCTCACGCTCATGCCGGAGAGGGGAACATCTGAAGAAGGAATTACCACCTCACTCGCCGTTGGAGAGGGGACCATAAGAGAATATCACCTCACGCTCATGCCGGAGAGGGGAACATCTGAAAAAGGAATTACCACCTCACTCGCCGTTGGAGAGGGGACCATAAGAGAATATCACCTCACGCTCATGCCGGAGAGGGGAACATCTGAAGAAGGAATTACCACCTCACTCGCCGTTGGAGAGGGGACCATAAGAGAATATCACCTCACGCTCATGCCGGAGAGGGGAACATCTGAAGAAGGAATTACCACCTCACTCGCCGTTGGAGAGGGGACCATAAGAGAATATCACCTCACGCTCATGCCGGAGAGGGAAATATCTGAAAAGGACTTACCACCTCACACACCGTTGGAGAGGGAACCATAGGAGACTATCACCTCACACTCATCGTCGGAGAGGGAAACATCTGAAAAGGACTTACCACCTCACACACCGTTGGAGAGGGAACCATAGGAGACTATCACCTCACACTCATCGTCGGAGAGGGAAACATCTGAAAAGGACTTACCACCTCACACACCGTCGGAGAGGGAACCATAAGAGACTATCACCTCACACTCATCGTCGGAGAGGGAAACATCTGAAAAAGGAATAATCGCCTCACACATCGTCGGAGAGGGAACCATCTGGGATAACTTCTACTGAGTCTTTATCAGAAAAATCTGTTGGGAGTCGATTTAGCTGGACTAGAGAAGGCCTTGAAATATGTTTTGAGAATTTCAACTGCATCCTTCCTGAAAGGTAAAGGTCAGTCATATGCAATGCATGATATGGATCAAGCAATGATGTTCTCAACATAAATGAGATTTGTATGATATGATGCGTCTATGCATGCTATAATGATGTATGTGATGTTTTATGTATGTTTTTGTCTAGGAAAGTAAATCCTTGACGGGTGCCGGGAAGTCGTATCCTGGGCTGATCTTGAAGAAAAGATTTTTGCTTCCGCTGGGGATGATAGTTGCAAGAATGCCGGTAGGAGAAGATGACTCTATTGAGGAATGAACTTGGCAAATGGAAGATTCTGCGGGGAGAAAAATACTCTAGCGACCATACTGGGGAGTGATACTCTGTGGGGAGAGGGATGCTTTGCTGAGTGTTGATGATAACTTGCTGGGGATACCCTTGTTGTGTTGGAAGTGCTGATGGACTTCGCTGGGGTAAGAAGACTCTGTCGACGGCGATCTTTCCATGGCTTTTGGCTGAGGATAACCCAGTTATATCCTGTTAAGGAAATAACTCTTTAAATCAAGCCGGACGATGCGTTCGCGTTCTGCGAAAGATAAGCTTCCAGAATTTACTGGGGATAAGCTTACTGCTTGGGGATATGAATCCCTAACTTTCTGGGGAAGCTAATTGGATTTTCCTGGGGAGTTTTTGGACTGTATCGGGGAAGTGACTCCACTGAATGTCTGGATATACCGCCGGGGAACAATCTTTAGGTCAAGACTGCCGGGGATGCTTGTTAAGAATGCCTGTATATTGCTTGGGGAATGTTGAGATCTGCTGGAGGATACTCAACTTCCTTAAGGTTGATAATAGCTTCGCTTGAGGAGAGTGTACTGACTTGCTGGCTCACTCTCTGGGGAATTGGGATGTACTGGTTGTGTTCTTCAGCTGAACCTACCTTGATACCTTGATGGACAGCACAATTAGATCGCTTGGACGGCTCATCATTGCCCCTGCTTCTGAGGTGGGAGAGGAAGACCTGTGAGGTGCTGATAGTTGTTGACAGGCAAACCTTCTTCTGGTAGGTAAGTGACGAGATGACGGGACCTAGTCGTACGCTTTAATCCCTAACTTTTGCCTGGACCGCCCTTTCGGGTTTTCAGTCCACCGGGATACCCATTTTTGCCCAAGCCGCCCTTTCAGGTTTTCGACTTGCCGGGTGTACAGTTTTTTCATTTCATCCCTTCATTTTGCCCGAACCCTTTTGGTTCGCCGGGAAGCCCTTATTTTTGCCTAGGCATGTCAACCTAGCGGGTCTTTGATTTTGCGTAGTATTTTTTCGACTATGTCCGTACTCTTAGGATGTAGGGAGTTGCCCCTGTTAGAAGTGTTTTGTCATGCCACCAGAAGGTAGTTGATCAGGCCAGACTCGTTGTTGGAATGCCCCAAGTGACTCAGGCGGAGACTTGCCCCAGGCTATTTGGCCTTTGAGAGATTCTCCGAATCTTGATTGGACTGCCCCAGATGATGGACCATGATCATGTCATGCCCCTTGATTGGAAGTGCTTTTGTTCACTGGGTATTCATCGTGCGAATTTCCCTACTGTTCAAACAAAAAGTCATATGCAAACAAAGTTGTGTTAAAAATGCAAAGCTTATGTCCGTCTTGAAGATTTTGAAAATGCATTCTTTTTCATAAAACAAGTGATAGTTTGTAAAACGTGATGTCAACTCGTTATTTTATCGTAAGCCTTAAGGAGTCAGGATACCTTTCGTCACAGTATGCTTTCGAACTAACCCATGCTTCAGCTAGGACTTTTAAGGGTTATAACGTGGCCTGGTTCACGGTTTAAGAAACAAAGGATAAAGGCTCAAATTTTATTTATACCCACCCGCTCTTCGTGATGTTCTTCAAACCTAAACTCAGTTGATCGTGCGTTAGATCTTGTTTGAGTCTTTGCTCTGATTTTCCGATGATGGTTCAAACATTGATGATTTGTTCTGACTAGGCAGTCATTTTTGTTGAGGGTTTGTGAGACCTCTTTCTTGATTTTTGTTATCCCTTTCTTTTTTGCCTGAACTGTTTCCTTTTTGGAATCACAGTCAGCGGGATGCCCCAGTTTCATAAGTCCCTTTTTATAGGTTTTGACCTCTTGGGCTTTTCGTTTATGAATTTTGATGATGACTGCCTGTCCTTTTGATTGTTCTGAACCATCACTGTCTTTGTTTTGTAAGGACTTCTTTGGTGCCATTCGTTATGCACTTGGATCAACTAAGAGACTACCCTGCCCCAGGTTATGATTAAGGGTTTCAATTTTCGAAAATAAAACTCCTACTTCTTTGGCTCAGATGGGTTGACGAGGGATTATCTTCCTTATAACTCCAGTGTTTAGGATTTGAAACAATGCCTGTACCTCATCAGCGGGGTCCGTTCAAAAGCATACTGTAGAGATCGCGGTATCATTTTCGTCATCCTCCCTCAAGAGGCTTAGAATTTTTAGATCAAGAGTTGACATCAGAAAAAATATGAAAATAATTGGCATTTAGTGAATACGAATATATTGATTCAAAATAGACATAAGCGATGCATTAATGAAATAACAACGTTTGACATGAATAAATGTTTAGACAATCAAAGAAAAATGCAACTTGAACATTCGAATGAACAAAAGTTTTCTAGTTTGAATTAGTCACTTCAGATGGAAGATTCTCAGCAGAAGCATTTCATTTGGCCACCCGGCAAGAGCTCCAGCACCCTTCCGTCGATCAAGTCCTGGATCTTGTTCTTCAAGCTCCAACAGTCATTGGTGTCATGTCTAGGACTGTCAGAATGGTAGGCACATCTTTTATCAGGGTTATAAGTAGGAGCAGAGATGTCAGGATTCTGGGGAGGACCCTTTAAAGTAATCAGATTGACCTCCAACAAGTGTTCCAGCATTAGAGATGGTGGTATGCCAGTCTCAGTGAAATGTCTTCCAGGCGTGTATCGCTTGCGTCGATTACCCCGTTGATACTGGGCTTGTGAAGTAGTAGCAATTTGGAGAGGTTCATTCTTCACCATACCAGACTTTGGTCCTCTTGGTGGCTGATCAAAGACTTGGTCCCTGACTTGGGCTGGTTGCTTCATATCTTGATGAAGCTGACTGATCATGGCCCTCAGCTCTCCTTGCTCCTGAGCTAAACCTTGAATGAGGGCCCTTTGCCCCAACATCTGGGTTTTCAATGTGTCTACCTCAGCTTGTAGACGTTTCAGTTGTTCGTCCTTGTCGTCTTCAGGACTCTTTCTGATCAGATTCCCCATGAGGAGTGCCCTCAACTCTTCCTGCCCCTTGGATAGACCTAGGAAGATTTCCCTGAACTGAGTCTCTTGAGCCTGAAGACCCTGGTTATCTGGTTGGAAGGCCATTGCTGAAATAAACAGCGAGAAAGGTAAGTGACCTGCAAAAGGGGTACCTGTAATGCAATGATGTGTATGTATGCATGCAATGTTTTCAAGGACCTCGCAGGGTAAACAGAGAAACTTGTTAGAATTGGAAACTGACAACTTGATTGAAGGAACTTCCTGTTGTAGAGAGCCCTCCTTCAAGGGTCAAAGGCTCACCATATCCAGTGGGTCATAGCCCCTGACAACCTTGGCTAGAGGAAAATAAATCCTCTTTGCCCCTTGCTGGGATAATTGATTCACCATGACCTGCATCACAAGCCCTTGAGGTCCTTGAAATGGGTTAGGATGTATGCAATGGTATGCAATGGTATGATGTCATGCTATGCATGGGGTGATGTAGGTATACCCTGTTATGAGTCCCAATTAAGGACTATAAACAAACCCTGCAAGAAATTCAGTATACTTTGTTATGAGTCCCTATTAAGGACTATAAACAAAACCTGCAAGAGATTTGGTAAATCCTGTCATGAATCCTAGTTAAGGACTATAAACAAGACCTGCAAGAAACTTAGTACCCTGTCATGAGTCCCAATTAAGGACTATAAACAGAACCTGCAAGTGGTTAGTACACCCTGTTATAAGTCCCAATTAAGGACTATGAACAAAACCTGCAAGGCATCAAGGGTCAGATAACAAGCATGCAAGTAGTCAAGTACGAAGGCACACAAGTCACACAAGAGAAGCCCTTAGGGTTTAGGCCAGCATGAGGTCTAGGTGTTACCCTCTTTCAGTTGGTTGGTTCATACCTGTCCTATCAAAGTAACCGGGTTCTTAGAGGATCCCAATATCATTGACTACCCTCAATCGGACATAACTCCAGCATCGCAATCTTTTCTTGCGGCCAGAACCATCACGAGAGTTTAGCCTCAATGGGCGTAGCATACTGCTACTGTTCTAATGGCCAAGTTTTGTCATTTAAGGTTCTAAGGTCTGTTGGTGCTTAATGACTCCTTGGAAGACCCATATTCTCCCCGTTTCAACACGAGGGATATCGGTACAGACCAAGGCGCCACACCAACGTAGCCACTGCTTCACCCATGTCGGTATACGCCGGACAGGTCCCTCACAGCTTATGCTACCTAAACAGGGTATCCCCAGATCCGGGTTAGGATCTATGTAACTCCCATGCAACCCACAATAGTAAAGCAAGCAAATCAATACAATTGAAAACACAGTTATGAACTAGCCCTAAGGTACACCTCACTTTATAAAATGTCCCCAGCAGAGTCGCCAGTTCTGTGATCGGTGGATCTGGAACTGACTGTTTAACGCTGGTTCGCGAAATGTCGCGGAAGCAAGAGTCGCCACCGTCTTTTATTTTCTCCAACAAGGAAAGGACAAAAGCACAGAAAAATTCCTTTAAAGAGATTGCTCTCGGTTCGGGAGGTAGGTTATAGAAAGGGAAGGTGTTAGCACCCTTTATATCCATGGTTATCCATGGGCTCTTAGATACTTGCTCAATGTGTTTTCAAAATTGTTTGCTTGTTTTTCAATGTGGGTTTAAAAAGTTTCTTTGAAAAATTTCAGATCGACTCGTACGTCAGAGTGTTTGAAAAGTTTGTTTTGAAAGCTTTTGAAAATGTGTTGGTGAAAAGATGTTTGAGTTTGTTTTGAGATTAGAGCAAGTATCCTTGAGAACCTACCTACCCTAAGGAATTCGTCTGTGTAGATGTCCTTAAAAGTAGTGCCATCCCACCATTGAGAGGTAGGTAGCACCACCGTTGGAGGTGTTCGGGTCAATTCGAGTTTGTAGGGACTTGGTGATCACCAGAGCAATAGGAAGACACCTTAGAAGCTACCCTCATGCCAGGTTCCCGGATCATGAGGACTTACTAAGACGTCCTCTACTCGACGATCACCTTTCGAGGCAAGGCAACAGTGAGGCGTACCCTAGGGGTGGTGTGTGCGAATTGTGTGTCATGTTTCAGTTATTTGTCTTGTCATGTTTATTTGTGATCTACGCTTGATTTTAATTAGGGCCATTCATTCTTGCATGCATATTTAACAGTTATAAGTTTGCGGAAAAATAAATCTACGACTATTACAAATGGCGCGGGTCCACATCGCCAAAATTAAACCGGACCCGATTTAGCGGAAAATAAATAAAGCGATAAATAAAAGTGTGAAAAGTAAAGTTACATGGCTTTGGGAGATTTACATAATTATTTAAACGATTAAAAAATAAATGCGCGAAAGAAATTAAAACAAAATTAGGGCGTTGGACCCTTTTACAAACAATTAAAAGTTAATGAGAATTAAAAAATTAAATGATAAAAAGAATTAAATGTTTTTTTGGTATTTTTTATATTTTTTAGATTTAATAAGGAAAAGAAGTTAATTGAAATTAAATTAAAAGGCAAATCCTAATTCTATTATTTTTTAAGTTTATTATGAAAGAATTAAATTAACCTAAATTAAACCCTAAATTATTTATATACAATTTTTAATTCATGAAAATAAATAACTAATACTATTATTCTGAAAAAAAGAAAATAAAAAGTTATTAAACCTAAATTCTATTTTTTTGGATTTTTATTAAAAAGGAATTAAAATTAAAACCTAATTAAACTAAATAATTTACATTCTAATTTATTTATGAAAATAATTATAATATAAATATTTATTAATTTTTAGCTTTTTCTGATTTTTTTGAATGTTTTTTTTTTATATTTTGTTAAAAAGAGAAAATTAATTAATTAAAGCAATAAAAATAAATAACATAATAATTAAAATAATAAAAAGAAAAGAAAAAGCAAACCAGAGTGGGGTGTTGCCCCAAATAAGGAGGTATAGGCCTGGAGATTCTGGCCCAACAAGTCTTAAATTCGTTGACCTTTTCAATTAGGTATGATGCATTGACTGGCGTATGTGGTACACTTTTGATCTACGCCCTTGATTTGCTCTCCAGGACGCATGGCTGGTGGATTCTTGAGGATGCATAGCATGGATCATCACTAGCGCTGCATAGGATTTTAGTTTGAAAAATAATATGGAATTTTGCCAGACCTGGGACTTGAACCCAGGTCTTGAGGATTATTCACGTCACATGTTACCAACTGAACCAAGCGCATTTAGTTAACATATAATAACACGTAAATATAATAAGTGAAACATAATGCTAATTGGTTAAAAACGCGCGAATTTCAAAAGGGCCTATCACCAATTGACACGATGCCTTCGTCTTCCTCACCCTGTAATACAAAACACTATGGGAACGGTTTTGAAGCGTTGTTTTAGAGGGGCTAGCAGAAAATAGCGAATAGCTCCATGAGCTTCATAAATTGTTCGCGAGGTATGTGTTTGCTTCGTCTTAACCTGCTCAATTCAACCATGATACTCACGAGCCCTAATTTTTCCTCTACGCAAAATCCCTATTTTAAGAAACCTGCAACCCTAATATTCAAACATGGCGAATTCGTATATATGGCACAAAAAAGCAATTGAATGTAATGGTTAGCTCAGAAACATCATTGTAAGCAATAATCCATAAATAAAAATGCAAGAGGATGCTTAATTCATGCTATGCGATTTCAGAATTTTTGCTTCACAGTTGGACTTAGGAGTACCAATTCAAGGCGTTTTTGCTGATGTTAATGATTGAGAAATGTTCAAGAATGTCTCAGGATGCTATTGGAATGCAAGTTGAAGCTTGAATCGACCTCAAACCTTGATTTCAGTGTTGAACTTTTTTGAGAATTTTTGCAAGTTTGTAAAGTCAATTGCTGCGCAGTCTGGAGTCTTTTGGCATTAGGTCTTTGATTCTGATCATATAGCCAAGCTTTTAGGTCAACAAAACTTGAGAAAATCCAAAGCATTGATTGTTTAGATATTTGATTTTGTTAAGAATCTTTTCACATCTTTTTTCATGTTGTTTTTGTTCAATCATGATCCAATCACACCAAAACTTGCCATAATCAATCAAGCACGAAATATTGAGATTAGAATGTGCACAAAAAGATTTTTTTAGGTTAGGTTTATATTTTTTCATGTATTAAAATGATTTAAATGAATATAAATTAATATAAATTCAAATAAATAATTAAAAAGCATGAAAATACTTCCCTTTGGGCCTAGTGGTCGTGCATAGGCTTGGCATGAAGAAACTTGGAAGAAAAATGGGCCCATTTGCATTTTTAGGCCTTTTGCATCAATGTTGACTTTTCAAAATTCCTAAAAATTTCCCAACTTCCACAAGGCATAACTTGGTCAATTTTTAAGCTTTTCACATGTTCTTGGACATTTTGGAAAGTTCTTTGAGTCCTTTAACCAATGCCTTTGGTCCCATGTCATTTTGATTTACCAATCTCAAGTTATGGTCTTTGACTTAAAGTCCCTTTTTGTTGACTTTTGAAAATGACCTATAATGTTGAAATTGATAACTTTTTGTGAGAGCATTTCTTGGACTTGAAGTATGAAGATGAGTTGTAGGAAATGTCTTTCTCTTCAAAATGAGCTTTGGATGGAATTTTTCTGATAATCCATGTGAAAGTTATGCCCTGGTCAATTTCAGTTGACTTTTTCAACTGTCCAAATATAGTAACTTTTGCATTTTTGATGATTTCTGAGCCAAACTTTGAGAATTATGATCAAGCATTGATCAAATGATGTTTGTGGCTTCAAAATGATATGTTGACCAAAAATTTGAACTTTTGACTGTCAAATGACCATTTTGCCCCTACAGTTGACTGTAGTGCAATCTAGGGTTTTGACTGTGCAATTTTGAGCTGAATGCCTTGAAACTTGACATGAGGATACTTGACCATCTTTGTAAGCATATGAGACTTGATTGGGCCTTTGAAAAGTTCATTTGCTTGACCAGAACTCAAACCCTAGTTTTGACTGTATAGGAGACAGTTGAGCTGCACCACCCTTGGGGAATTTTGTGACCTTGACTTGGCAATTTCTTGATGAATATGGGAGGGCAAATTTTGGGGTACAACAATATATAACATCCACTTCTTTCTTTCTGATGAATAGCTTCCTTACAGAAGCAGAGGATGCATCTTTTTGAATATTTCCATTCTTTATCCCGGCTTCTACCCTTTTTCTGGTCAATACCAATTCAGTAAAACCTGCCGATAAACTCCCAATTAAGTGATTGAAGAAAGGACTAGACAAGGTGCCCAAAAACACTTCTACCAACTCTCTTTCAGATAGGGGAGGTTGAAATCTTCCGGCCAATTCTCTCCATTTTTGCGCATAGTCCTTGAAGCCTTCACTTGAAACCATGGCCACACTCTAGAGTTGAGTACGGGTAGGCACAAGATCATCATTGTATTGGTATTGTTTGTAAAAGGCAGCAACAAGATCTTCCCAGTTATGAACATTGGCTCTTTCTAACTGATAAAACCAATCAAGTTGAATTCCAGACAGACTGTCTTGAAAGAAATGTACCCATAAATCCCTGTCGGCGGTATGAGGCTGGATTTTCCCCACGTAGGACCGGAGATGCATTTTGGGGCATGAGACTCCGTCATATTTGGTGAACACAGGTGCTTTGAATTTTGGAGGAATGACAATTCCTGATACCAGTCCCAAATCTTTAAAGTCCAAGCCAGGGACTTTTTGGATTTCCATTGCACTCAACTGTTCTTCTAGATGCTTATACTTGTCGTCGGCTGGAGGGTATTGTTCTTCATAATAGTCTTCTTCTTCTTCTTCCTCTTCTGAATCAGACAGAACAACTGTTTCCTTGCCTTTCCCATCTCAATTGTCTTTCTCACCAATGTCGTTGCAAAGTATAAGACCCTTCTTGTCTGCCCTTGGAATCTTCTTCCCATGTTTAGAACTCTAGTTATTTTCTTCGTCTTCTTTTTCTTCTCCTCAACCAGCAAGGGCTTCAACTCTTCTTGTCCTTTGGCCAGAGTTAAGAACAACAGTTGAAACTGTGCATTCTGAGTTTGAAGGTCCTTCACCGTTTGCTCGAGATCCATCTTACTGAAATAAATAGTAGAGAGATGAGGAGACTTGTTGCAAGAAACCTGCTTATGTTATGATGAATGGTAAATGCATATGCAATGATTCCAAGGATCTTAAGATTCAAATTTGTTTTAGACAAAAAGGAAACACACGTCATATTAATAAATTAAAGCTTTGAGTATATCAATGCCTTCTTAGGTAAAAAAAAATACAATAACTCTAAGATAAAAGGAAGTACGCATCCTCTTTGGTGCAATGTAGGAACTCAGAGTCTGCTCATCATGAAGTAGCCTAGTGAGTTCCAAAACCTTCTTCTTGCTTGCGTAGAATTGGGCTTCGGAAGTATCTCGCTCCCCCTTGAGTTGTATCCAATCCCTTTGTAGGTCTTCAAGAGAGGTGGGAATGTCAGGATGTAGGATAGTATATGGAACATCTCCTTCCATGACAGGCTCGATGATTACCGGGAGAATGGAGGGATAAGGCATCATGAGACTCTGAGCACGAGTTCGTACCCATTTGAGGTAAGGCTCAAGAGGGATAGAATTTTTATGCCCCAAAGTCTTGCTATCTACCTTGTTCAAGATCCTCCAAGCTCGGATAAATCTCTGACGAAGACCTTGATCGTTGTTCTCGTAGTCAAATACCAAACCTTGAATCAACATCTCATGAGGGTCATCCCTTCGAGCATAAGCAAACTTCCTTAAGGCTAAGCGGGGTTGTAGGTGATACCTCACCTAATTCCAAGTAAAGGGACATTAGGAAATTCTCCATAACGGTCAACAACAGTAACATTCTCTATGGATCGGGAACACCAATGAATGTCTGAATTTTTGAGCGTCATCAACCTTTGTGACAACCTCGAACCTTGCTCATTCTTTAATACAAATTGGGGAAGATGCGAAATAAACCATCTTGCCAAGAGAGGAGTGCAACACATAAGAACACCTCTTTTCCTCATTGTGTGAGTGTGAAAATAGTGTAGGATGTCTCCTAGAAAAGTAGGCACTGGGTTGTGGGATATGAAGATTTTGACGGCGTTCACGTCTATGAGTTGGTCAGAATTTGGAAACAAAACCATCCCATAGATGAGGAGAGCCACAATTTCCTCAAAAGCTTGCAGGTCCAAAGAATTCCAACAGTTTTGGGCTTTCTCGAACAAGAACTTTGTTAGGAAACCTTTGACACGACTCCTTGTTTCCCAATGAGTTGTGACATCAGATGAGTGCAAGTGTAGAGCTTGAGCAATCTCTTCTTGCTTTGGGTCTCTTTTCTTACCGTTGAAAGGTAGTTGGTTGAGAATGGGAATCCCCAAGAGTCGGGAGAATTCTTCCAAAGTAGGCACAAGTTGATAGTCGGGAAATGTGAAACAATGGTGTAAAGGATCAAAGAACTGAAAGAGCACCTTCATCATGTCCTCATCTGTGTTAGAGGTGACCAAGTTCAGTAGGTGACCATGTCTCTCGGTGAATGGATAATTTTTAGGAATCCTTGAAGCTAGCTCTTTAAGTTGTGGAGGGATCCTTATAAGATTTAGTTGAATAGTTTTAATGCGAAGAGAATCCATGTCCTATAAAACAAGAACAAAGATGAATCCCAAAAATCCTTGAAATGGTTAGTGAGTGTGTATGATGTTATGATGTTCATGATGTTATGCACAAGTATGTATATGCAAACAAAGAAAACAAGTCCTTAGGTTTAGGCTTGCATGGAGTATCATAGGTAAGTACCCTCTTGAAGTTTAGTTGGCTCAAACCTGTCCTAGTAATAGTAACCGGGTTCTATGGAGCTTAATATCACTGGTTTGTTTCCTTGGTCATTGTTTCAGCACAAGCCTCTTTAATGGTGACCAAAATATCCTAAGAAACCAAACCTCAATGAGTGTAGTATCGAGTATCTACCAACTTCGGACTGCACCAAAGTCGGTCATCTCACTACATCCATGGATTCAAGACTACACAAGGTTTGATCAGCTCAAGACACCTCCCTAAGCACGGTTGACTCAAATTAGGGTTTGAGATTGCACAAGGACAAATGGACTTTTAATGCCCCATATCAATTTCTTGGATCATTTTGAACCTTCAAGATTTCTCATGTCAAGTTTCAAGTCTTGGATCACATTTTTGCTCAGTCATTTGATCAATTGACCTAAAATCAATTGTATTGGGGAAAAAGTCAACTGTGGTCAATTTACAGTCAAACTTCATAATTTTTGGTCCATATCAACATTATGAACTCATATATGTCATTTGATCAAGTTTTGATCACAATTCCTCAAGAAATTTGATCAGATCATCAAAAGGGCAAAATGGTCAAAATTAGGGTTTTGGCAGAGAAAGTACAATCTTTGATTTTTGACCTAACAAATGACTTATTGGTTTGAGACATGATCTCAAGGTTTCAAATACTTCATTTTGACCTAATGGCATGGCTCGAAATATTTCTCAAGTTCAATTGATTGATAGTTGAATTTCAGTCAACTGATGAAAAGTCAACTGTACACTAAAAAGTCAAACTTTGACTTTTTGATCAAAATCAAGTTTCAAAGATTACAATTCATCAAGACATGTCAAAATATGAAACTTTATTATCAAGAAATAAAAAAGTCAAGATTTCATTTTGAAAAAGTCAAAATTTTCTAAACTTAGAATTTTTTCTAAGTGTTGGAAATTCAGATTTTTTTAACAACTTTGAGCCAAATTTTCACCATGACGCAAGATGATTCAAGAGAAACTTCCAACATTAAAGTTGTATATCTCAATGATATCTAAAACATTTTAGAGCAGAACGTTTTCTAGAAATTCTTGGTTTTCAAGTTATGATTTTGTGAAGACATGTTCATGAAACTTAAAGACTTAGTGAAATTTTGCCCTAGTTTAGGCAGGATTTTGACCTAACTTCATGACAATTTTTCACATAGTTCCAAGATGAATATTCAAAAATGTCTAACATATAGGTTGTAGATGATGTCACAAGCTTTCCAAAATGTCCAAGAACTCATTGATATCATATTTGAGCAAGGAGAATCGAAGACAAGAAGTTAGGTTTTCATTCTTGTTTTACAAGGCAGATTTTTAGGATGAACATGAAGCAAATCCACGCTAGGCTGCATAATATTTTCTTTTCAGGCTCCTTACTTGCTTTTAACTCCATAGTTAAATGTCTACACAGCTGTTAGAAGCTTTAATCCAAGTATTCAATACATTGCTCATGCTTAATACCATTTCAGGAAGAAAGGCAACATTGCCATTTTGAAATAGTGGCTTTTTTGCACAAAGTCAATTCTTGAGCCTCTAACTTGTTCCTCCTGCACAAGCTTCCTCTACAAAGTCAGAAGAGCATATTTAAAGTTTGCAACCACTCTAGATAGCATGGTACAAGCCCTGGGAAGATGTTTTTCATGTTTACTTAAAAAACAAGCAAAGCTGCCACAACTTGAGAATTCAAATTCTGAGTTGTTGTAACACTTGAAACCTCTTGCCTATAAATACATGCAGTATTTGCAAGCTAAGAAAGAAATGCTTAAGCCCTGAAACACCCTAAAATATAGAATCACCAAGAACGCCTCAAAACTTGTCATTTCTGAGTTTTTAACCCAATCTTCAAATCCACTTGTGCGTTTCTTGGCCTTTTGGTTCCGAAAGCTTCTAAACATCATACATAAACAATACCACACCCTACTACACTTATGTAACTCCATCTTCATCATCCTCCATTTTCAAAAACTGAAGCTTGCACTTTGACTTCTCCAGGACATTCCAGCCATCCATTGCTCAAGCTAATCATTACATTAGCTTCCTGGGAACTTGAGGAAGCTAACTTGATCATTGCAGCACCTTGAATCAAGCTCATTTGCATTTCACGATTTCCAATTTTGAGGTATCTTTTCTGAACTTCTATCTTTTCATTTAGGCATGGTTAAGCTTGCATTTGTGAAGATAAAATGTAGACATCATTGCCCTGAAACTGTACATGTCCATAGATTTCATTTATATTGATTGAGCTTAGATAATTTTATGTTTGAATCTCTGAAAAAAGTTAGGTCAGAATTTGGTACTTTTAGAAATTCTCATTCATCTTTGATTTATAGCTTATTATATTTATATGGTTGGATTTATATGAAAAAATGGAGCAACTTTCATGTTTGCATCTTTCATTTTTATTGAGAAATGAACAAGTTACAGGATCCATGGCTAGAGGGTGAAGATGAAGTCATTTTCAGGACTTGACTTGTGTTATGTATTTAGTGTTTCACTTATGTTAACGGATGTATAGCCACCCCAGTGGTAAGGCAGCGCGTATCACATGCTCAGGGCGTGGGTTCAAGCCCCAGCGCTGCCACTTTTCATTTTTTCCCCATATTTTCTCTCTTTTTTTGTCACAAACAGGCGCATGGGCCTCCAAGCAATGGGCCTTGTCTTTTTGCTAACTTCTGACCCCTCTTTTACTTTTGCACACCTGACCCAATTATTTTTTATCATTTCATTTTCTTTTTTTATTTTATTTTGTTTCATTTTTCTTTATTATATTTTTATTACTATTATTATTATTATTAATAATAATAATAATAAAAATAATAATAATAAATACAAAAAAATATTTTTATTTATTATTTTCACCCTTATTTATTTTATTTTTCTTTTATAAAGACAAAAGGCAAAAACATTTTTCTTAACAATTTAATTTCTTTTTAATAATAAATTAATAATTAGGTTTAAGTTTAATTATTTTTCTTTTTTAAATTAAAATTAACTTAGAATTTAGGTTTCTTTTAAATAATTAATTTTCATATTATTTTTATTAACTTAAAACCTTTCATAAAAAAACCCTAAAAATGCTTTCTAACTTGATTTCTTTTCTTTTAGTTTAGGTTTAATTTTATTTAATTTTAATTAATCATTATCTTAATTAGGTCAAAACTAAACCCTTTCATTAAAAACCAAACAAAAATCATTTCTTTTTTCATTTATATTCTTGCATTATTTTCTTTTCAATTCTTGTATATTATTCAATATGGTTGTAATAGATAATTAGGTTTAATTTTCTTGCAAATCTCCATTGTAAATTTGTATACCCCCTCCCCTAATGATGTAATAGCGTAGTGATTTTACTTTCTGCAATTTATCGCTTTCATATAAATGTTAGTAATTAGGGTTTGTATGGCAAGACTAAAATCAACAATTAGTAAACCCTAATTCAAGATAAACAATGCATGTAAACCAAACACACTTGCACACTTGCACCCTTAGGGTAATTCCACTTGTTGCCTTACAAAAATGGCCATGTTATGCATGTGGGATATCTTAGCAAAAACAATCAAACATACAAGATCATAGTCCCTCGATGACGCTACAAATGTTGCCTTTCAAAATGATCTTAGTCCCTCTAAGAGAAATGCTAAGATATCTCACAACATTGCTATCATGACCATACGATGACCCACGCCCGTCCCTTTACATCCAAAGATAAGAATTCTTACCAATCAATTGTAAGATAGCAATATCAAAAGAAGGAAGAAATGAACAAAGACTTTTGAGTAGGTAGATTGTTCCTAGTTGCTTGCTCATTTTTAAAAACAAACATCCTTGCTCATTTTCAAAACAAACACCAAACACTTTCGAAACAAACTTTCCAAACATGAAATGTTTTCAAAAGCTCAATACTTTGTATACGTTCTTACGAACGAGAACTATTACAAAGTTTTCCTAAACGAAGGCTCCTTTTCAAAATACTTTCAAAACCACCACAATGCACATTTTCAAACAAAAGCAAGTGATTTAAAAAGCAACTAAGAGCCCATAGATAACTATGGATGAAAAGGGTGCTAACACCTTCTTTTTTCATAATCTACCCCCCTAACTCAAGAAATAATCTCAAAGGTCTTTCCTGTTCTTTTCAACCTTTCCCTTTGGATAAAAGAAAATTCGGTGGTGGCTCTTGCTAACTGCAACATTTGTGATAAAACGCAAACATCCCAAGTCAGTTCTCCCACCGTATTAGAGAAGTGGCGACTCTGCGGGGAGAAACTTAAAAGTGGGGTTACCTTAGGGATAAATCACCTTTACTTGCTTTCATTGTTTGATTTGTTTGCTTTACATTTTGGTTCCTTGTTTGGGCTTGTTTTAAATCCTCTATCCGGATTTGGGATACCTTATAGGTAATTAGCAATGCGTTGTGGAAACTGTGCGGGGTATACCGACATGGTCTAAGCAATAGCTATGTTAGTGTGACACATTTGTGGGTACCAGTTGCCCTTGAATAGTCAAGGAGAATACGGGGCCGCTGTGTGGTGTCATAAAACACTAACAGACTTTAGAACCTTTACTTGACCAACTTGGCCATTATGAAGTAGTGAGATAACCGACTTTGGTGCAGTCTGAAGTTGGTTGATACTCGATACTACACTCATTGAGATCAGACTTATCAGGATATTTCGGTCGCCATTAAAGAGGCTTGTGCTGAAACCATGCCCGACAAGAAAGATCAGTGATATTGAGATCCCTTAGAACCCGGTTACTATTTCTAGGATAGCTTTGAGCCAACTAAACTTCAAGAGGGTACTTACCTATGAGACTCCATGCAATCCTAAACCTAAGCACTTGTTTGTCTTGTGTGTATATTCTTACTTGTACATAACATCATAAACATCATAACATCATACTCATTCTCACTAACCATTTCAAGGATTATTGGGATTTATCTTTGTTCTGTTTTGTAGGACATGGCTTCTATCCGCAAGAATACTATCCAAGTCAATCTCGTAAGAATTCCTTATCAACTCAAAGAGTTAGCATCAAGGGTCCCTGAGAACTCTTCATTCACCAAAAGACATGGTCGCCTCCTAAACTTGGTTACCTCTAGTACTGATGAAAATATGATGAAGGTGCTCTTCCAGTTCTTTGATCCTCTACACCATTGCTTCACTTTTCCAGATTATCAGCTCGTGCCTACTCTAGAAGAATTCCCTCAACTCTTGAGGATTCCTATTCTCAATCAACTACCCTTCAACGGTACGGAAATAGATCCAAAACCTAAAGAGATTACCCAAGCACTACACTTGCAATAATCTGATGTCACGACTAATTGGGAAACAAGGAGTGGTGTCAAAGGGTTCTTAGCCAAGTTATTGTTTGAGAAAGCTCAAGATTGTTGGAACTATTTGGACTTACAAGCTTTTGAAGAAATCTTGGACCTTCTCACCTATGGGATGGGTTTGTTTCCAAACCCTAACCAACTTACAGATGTAAATACTGTCAAAATCTTCATGTCTCGCAATCTGGTGCCTACTTTGTTGGGAGATATCCTACATTATTTTCACTCTCGCACTATGAGGAAGAGAGGGATCCTCATGTCTTGCACTCCTCTCTTGGATAGATGGTTTATTTGGCATCTTCCCCGATCTGTGTTGAAGAACGAGCAAGGTTTAAGGTGGTCCCATAGGTTGATGATGCTCAGACATTCGAATATTCATTGATGTTCTCGATCCTTGGATAATGTTACTATCAACGACCGTTGTGGGGAATTCCCTAATGTCCCTTTGCTTGGAATTAGGGGAGGTATCACTTACAACCCTGGCTTATCTTTACGACGGTTTGGTTATGCCCAAAGAGATGGTCCACATGATATGCTCATCCAAGGAGTGGTATTCGACTACGAGAGCGATGATCAGAGTTATCGTCAGAGGTTTATACGAGCTTTGAGGATGGTATACAAAGTGGATAGTAAGACGTTGGGACAAAATAATTCTATTCCCCTTGAGCCTTACCTTAGGTGGGTACGAGCTCGTGCTCAGAAACTTGTGATACCTTATCCCTCCATCTTACTAGTTATCATGGAACCTGTGGTTGAAGGAAATGTCTCGTACACTGTCCTCCATCCTGACATGCCTACTTCTCTTGAAGACTTGCAGAAGGGTTGGATTCATTTGAAGGAAGAACGAGATACCTTCGAAGCTTAATTCTACGCTAGTGAGAAAAGGGTCTTGGAGCTTACAAAGCAATTGCGTGAAGAGAAAAACGTGAACGCTTACATTGCGCCGAAGAGGATGTGTTCGGTCTTTTTATCTTAGAAATTTATTTTGTAAGCACAAGAGGCATGTTGTAGTCATTTTGAGCTAATTAATGAAATTTGACGTTTGTTCATTCCTTGTCTATACAAATTTAAATTTCATGAATCCTTGAAATTATTTGCATATACATCTTCCATGCATCATAACATAACAGGTTTTCCATGACAGGTTTCCTTATCTTTCTGCTGTTTATTTTAGCAAGATGGATATAGAGAAAACATTGAAGGACCTTCAAGCACAAAACTCTCAATTCCAAGAGACTCTACTGGCCCTAGCCAAGGGGCAACAAGATATGATGGCATTGCTGGAAGCTAAAAAGAAACCCAAGAGGAAAGCTCTGGTCAACATGGGTTGAAGGTTCATAGAGCCAGTCCGCCAGATCCCGGTAGTGGAAGACTCATCTGAGGAAGACGAGAATCAGATTTGAGAAGCTAGGAGTACCCAGGTTGGGTGTACCAATGATCAAGCGTCTGATGATGATGATTATTTTGATGAGCAGTATCCTCCCGCCGATGTCAAGTACAAGCAGCTAGAAGACATGTTGAAGGTTGTTGAAATCCAAGTCATCCCCGGTTTAGATTTTGATGATTTAGGTTTGATCTCTAGGGTTGTTATTCCCCACAAATTCAAGATACCTGTCTTTGCAAAGTACGATGGAGTTTCCTGTCCAAAACTTCACCTGAAATCTTATGTGCGCAAGATACAACCACACACTGCTGATAAGAAGCTCTAGGTTCACTTTTTTCAAGAAAGCTTGGCCGGGACGCAACTAGAGTGGTTTTACCAGTTGGATGGTTCCCATATCAATACGTGGGAAGACTAAGCTATCGCTTTCTACCACCAGTACCAGTATAATGCCGACTTGGCGCCGATAAGAGTTCAGTTGCAAGACATGACAATGGGGAAGAATGAAGGATTCAAAGAATACGCACAAAAGTGGAGAGACCTTGCCAGTATGGTTCAACCACCCTTGACTGACAGGGAGCATATTGATATGTTTATGGGTGCTTTATCTGGTCTATTCTTTAACTTATTAGTTGGATGTTCTTCTTCCAGTTTCACCGAGCTAATCTTAACCGGTGAAAAAGTTAAAAGCGACATCAAAAGCAGGAAGATTCCATTGGCATATGCCTCCACTTCCAATACCGTAAATAAACCTTTTGCCGCAAAGAAAGATATCAATATTATGTAGGGGGCAAGGGCCCATACCAAGAAGGATGATCGCCAGTCTGTTAATGCCGCTCGAATTTCCAGTCCAACTTCCGCTCAAAGACTACCTGCTAATCACCAACGGTTTTAAACTCCGAAAAGAGAATTCACGAGGTTAGGCATGTCACTATATGAAGCCTTACAAAACTTACTAAAGGTTATTTGGTGACATTGCGCGATCCTCCAGCCAATCCAGATACCTCTTCACCAAAGTATAATCTGAACGCCAAATGTGCATATCACTCAAGTAGTCTCGGGCATGAGGCTGACCAATGCTGGGAACTGAAGAATAAAATTTAAGACTTGATCGATAACAAGACCATTGAATTTGATCCTCCTACAACTCCGAATGTAATCACTGCACCTATGCCAAACCATGGCAAGGGTGTCAATGGTGTTGAAGATACAGTTTTCGTTTCCTCTGTAAAAGACTTAACTACTCCATTGAACATCATCAAGAAGAATATGTTGAAAGCCTGGATTTTCCCTGGCTGTGTGAAGGGTTGTGTTTGTTGTGCCAAACAACTCAATAGATGCAAAGGGCTGAAGGAAGGAATTCAACGCCTAATGGATAGTCACGAGATCCTATTTGAGAAGACTCTGCTTGCCAAAAGTTTGACTAATAAATGTGAAGATCTCTCCATTATAACCTTCTCAAACAAGCCTCTCAGGATCTCCTCCAAAGGTCCTATTCAAATTTCAAATGAACCAACTGTTACTCCCCTAATAATTACCAATCCTGGACCAATTCCCTACTCTTCTAACAAAGTTGTGCCATGGAACTATGGTGCTGAGGTGTTTTACCATGGGATAAAACAAGACGCCTGGATTGAAGAAGAAAAAGTTGATGACGTTGGTAACATAACTGGCTGAAGCAAAGTGACCAGAACTGGGAGAATTTTTTCACCCAACATCTCACCACCAGTTGTTACAAAAGCACCTATCAGCATCACTGCTGCTAAGCTAAGTACTGATGCAAGGGGAATGAGAAATTTGTTGAGCCAGTCGTGACAAAAATACCTGCAAAGGACGTTGCTGATGAAGAACCTTCCGCTCGTGAGATGGACGAGATCTTGAAAATCATAAAAAGGAGTGATTTCAAGATTGTGGAGCAGTTGGGGCAAACCCATTCCAAGATTTCTATGTTGTCTTTGCTACTCTGTTCTGATGCCCATGCTCGGGAATTAATCAAGTTCTTGAAGAAGTCTCATGTCCCTCATGAGACCATATCTGACCAATTCAAGAATTGCGTGGCAAGCTTGACAGTTACTAATGGTTTGGGGTTCTCAGATGCCGATCTAACACCGCTTGGGAAAAACCATAACAAAGCCCTACATGTTTCTGTCGAATTCAAGGGGACTACCTTATTGCACGCTCTGGTTGACACTGGCTCTTCTTTAAACGTGCTACCCAAGGGGGCATTAGACCGTTTAGACTGTGAAGGTTTAGTTCTAAAACCCAGTGATATTATTGTGAGGGCCTTCGATGGATCAAAAAGGACAGTTCATGGAGAGGTAGATCTTCCAATCAAGGTGGGATCACAAATTTTCAACTCCACCTTTTACATCATGGATATCCATCCTTCCTATTCTTGTTTGTTGGTCCACCCTTGGATCCATGGAGCTGGGGAAGTAACCTCAACTCTTCATCAAAAGCTCAAGTATCCGGTCAAGGGAAGAATTGTCATTGTCTGTGGTGAGGAGGAGTTCATGGTAAGCCACCTCAACTCTTTCAAATACGTGGGGATGGATGGTGAATTCATAGATACCCTGTGTTAAGCCTTTGAAGTTGTGCCACCAATGATTGCTACTGCTAAATGTTCCTCTGATGTGTCCAAAGCTGTTAAGTTTGTGCCGAAGCTGGTTTCATTCAAAGATGCTCGTGCTACAGTTGAAGAAGGAAGTTGTGATACTTGGGGGAAACTCCTCGAGATCCCATTCAAAGCGGACAAATTTGGTTTGGGCTTCATCGTCAAGGCTCAGAAGGAAGTGAGGCACACTCGTGCAGGAAATCCCCCTCTCCGTATTGGAAGCCACGAGGTTAACAGTGTAGGTGATTCTGATGATGAAGTTGCATTTGAAGATTGGGTGTAGCCTACTATAACGGAGCTTAAGAATTGGCATGCAAAGGACTTCGTGCCCATTTCCTTCATTGAGAAGTAATCACTTGTTTATTGCTTTTGTTAATTCAAGAACATTTTGTCTGTAATATTAAACAATGACTTTTAAGCCATGTGCCTTGACCGGGGCACTATGGTCCATTTGTCAAGGGTTTTATTTATGTTCATGTTATCATATGATCATTCAATACAAATCATTAGACTCTTTTGCATTCAAATCTTTGTGCTCATTGTCTTTCTTTTTCTTCAAATACATTTTTCAAAATAGCCATGTATCTTACATGCACACACACACACACGCACACACACACACTCTTGCAGGTCCTCATCCATTCTGGATCTTATTGCCAATGACTCTACCATTGCCGGCTATGATTTTGAATGTCCAGTTAACCAAGCCGAAGACGAAGGAGAGGAAGATTGTGAAATACCGAGAGAACTAGCCGGACTTCTATTAAAAGAGGAAAAAGCTATTCAGCCGCACGAAGAGTCAGTTGAAGTCATCAATCTGGGTACCGAGACAGACAAGAAAGAGGTCAAGATCGGCACTAACCTGGAAAGCAGTGTCAAGAGCATATTGGTTCAAGTGTTGCATGACTATGTGGAAGTGTTTGCTTGGTCGTATGAAGATATTCCAGGGTTGGATACTGACATTGTAGTTCATCGTCTGCTGACAAAGGAAGATTATCTTCCTGTCAATCAAAAAGTCTGTCGCATGAGGCCTGACATGTCTAAAAAGATAAAAGCTGAAGTGATGAAACAATTTGACGCAGGATTTCTAGTTGTGACATCTTATCCCCAATGTGTTGCAAATGTGGTGCCAGTGCCAAAGAAAGACGAAAAAGTTCGCATGTGCGTAGACTATAGGGATCTAAATAGGGAAAGCCCTAAGGATGACTTCCCTCTACCTCATATTGACATCCTGGTCGATAACACTGCTCAACATAAAGTCTTCTCTTTCATGGATGGTTTCTCCGGCTATAATCAAATTAGGATGGCTCCCGAAGACATGGAGAAGACCACTTTCTTTACGCAATGGGGAACCTTTTGTTACAAGGCCATGTCGTTCGGATTGAAGAATGTAAGGGCAACATATCAAAGGGCTATGGTAGCTTTGTTTCATGATATGATTCATCATGAGATAGAGGTATATGTGGATGATATGATTGCAAGATCACAAACTGAGGAAGAACATCTGGATCACCTGTACAAGCTATTCGAAAGGTTGAAAAAGTACAAATTGAGGTTAAACCCTAACAAGTGCACATTTAGAGTACGATCTGGAAAGCTTCTAGGTTTTGTTGTCACCAGTAAAGGCATCAAAGTCGATCCTACCAAGGTAAAGACCATCTAAGAAATGCCAGTCCCCTACTCTAAAAAGGAAGTTAGAGGATTCTTGGGTCGTCTTAACTATATCGCCCGCTTCATATCTCACTTGACTGCTGCTTGTGAGCCCATCTTCAATCTCTGAAGAAAGATCAAGTAGTCAGATAGAATGATGAATGCCAAGCTGCCTTTGGTAAAATCAAAGAATATATGCAAGAACCTCCTATTCTCATGCCTCCAGTTGAAGGAAGACCCTTGATCATGTACTTGACAGTACTAAAGAACTCTATGGGGTGTGTTTTGGGCCAACATGATGAGTCTGGCCGAAAAGAGCATGTTATTTATTACTTGAGCAAAAAGTTTACCGACTGTGAAACCAGATATTCTCTGCTCGAGAAAACTTGCTGCGCTCTGGCATGGGCTGCTCGTCGGCTAAGACAGTATATGTTAACTCATACCACTCTGTTGATTTCTAAGATGGATCCAATCATGTACATCTTCGAGAAGCCTTCTCTTTTCAGACGGATAGCTTGGTGGCAAATGATCTTGACTGAGTATGACATTCAATACACCATGAAAAAGGCCATCAAAGGAAGCGCATTATCAGATCATTTGGCCCATCAAGGTGTCGTTGATTATCAACCTATGAACTTTGACTTCCCGAATGAGAACATCATGCTAGTGACTGACTGTGTGAAACCTGGACCGTATGACAGATTGTAACAAGGATCCTGATGGACTATGGTCTTTGACGAGGCTTCCAACGCTTTGGGTAACTGAATTGGTGTTGTGATCAT
Source organism: Vicia faba (assembly GCA_948472305.1). Taxonomy (NCBI): domain Eukaryota; kingdom Viridiplantae; phylum Streptophyta; class Magnoliopsida; order Fabales; family Fabaceae; genus Vicia; species Vicia faba. Next base: position 1,521,596,049 of record OX451735.1, on the reverse strand, counting down.
ATCCCCTGAAGTTTTCCACACTCCTTTCACTGCCAGACTTTGCTTCGGTTGCACGAATAATATAGCTGAGTATGAAGCGTGCATTTTGGGTCTGAAGGCTGCCATTGATTTGAGGATCAAGCATTTAAATGTGTTTGGGGATTCCGCTCTAGTGATTAGCCAAGTAAAAGGAGATTGGGACACTAAACACCCTAATCTCTTCCCTTACAAGGAACTTGTGATATCTCTGATTCCTTACTTTGAAGAGATCACCTTTGAACCCTTCCCTAGGGAGGAAAATCAGTTGGCTAACGCCTTGGCCACCATGTCTTCTATGTTTAAGGTTAGATGGGACAACGAAGCTCCCATGATTACCATTAAGAGATTCGACGAACCTGCACACTGCTATGAGCTCGAGACTGACACAAAAAAGCCATGGTACCATGAGGGTAAGAGATACCTTGAAGCATAAGAGTACCCTGAAGGGGCATCCATCAATGATAGAAAGTTCTTACGAAGATTTGCAGCCAAATTCTTCCTAAGTAGCGGAATATTGTACAAGCGCAACCATAAGTCTACTATACTCCGGTGTGTGAAAAAGAAGGAGGCATAGGAGATTATGGAAGACATGCACGATGGTCTCTTTGGGATTCACTCAAGCGGACATACCATGGCCAAGAAAATCTTGAGAGCTGGTTACTATTGGTCAAAAATGGAGACTGATTTCCAATAACACTCTAGGACCTGCCATAAATGTCAAATCTATGCTGACAAGGTCCATGTGCCTCATATCCCTATGAACTTCATGACCGCTCCGTGGCCATTTTCAATGTGGGGCATTGACATGATTGGAGAAATCAAACCCACCGCTTCCAATGGACATTGCTTCATTCTAGTCGCTATTGATTATTTCACAAAATGGGTGGAAGCCGCTTCATTTGCCTCAATCACAAAGAACATGGTAGCCAGATTCATCAAACATAACCTCATATGCCGCTATGGTATCCCCAAAAGGATCATCACCGACAATGAGACTAACCTCAACAATGCTATGATTACCAAACTTTGCACTCAGTTCAAAATCAAGCATCACAATTCTTCTCCTTATAGACCTAAAATGAATGGCGCAGTCGAAGTGGCCAACAAAAAAATTAAGAAGATTATGTAGAAGATGGTAGTGACCTACAATGACTGGCATGAGATGTTACCGTTTTCTCTTCATGGATACCATACTTCAGCTAGGACATCAACTGGGGCAACTCCCTTTTTCTGGTCTATGGCATGGAAGTTGTTCTGCCAGTGGAAGTTCAGATTCCCTCATTAAGGATTATGAATGAAGTAAGATTGTGCGAAGACGAGTGGATTTAGACGAGATTGGATCAGTTGAACTTGATCGATGAGAAACGACTATCCGCTGTTTGTCATGGTCATATGTATAAAAAATGTATGGTCAAGGCTTTCAACAAAAAGATCAAGCCTCGAGTATATCAAGCTGGTGACTTGGTGATAAAGAGCATCACTCTGCCACAAGGCGACCCCATTGGAATTTGGGCTCCCACCTACAAAGGGTCGTTTGTTGTCAAGAGAGTGTTCTCCGGTGGTGCCATGATGCTGACTACCATGGATGGTGAAGACTTCCCACATCCTGTGAACGCAGACATAGTTAAAAAATACTATGCATAAAGGACCCGCTAGGTTGACACACCTAGGCAAAATAAGGGCATCCCGACAAACAAAAAGGTTTGGGTAAAAATTAGGGATATATGCAAAAGATTGTACACCCGGAAAGTTGAAAACCTGAAAGGGCGACTTGGGAAAAAATGGGTATCTTGGTGGGCTGAAAACCCGAAAGGGCGGTCCAGGCAAAAGTTAAGGATTAAAAGCGTATGACTATGTCCCGTGGAATCACCACAGTCGACTTTATTACCAAGATCCAAGTTCAAATGGTCCAAGATCAATCCAATCAACTTATGTTAACAACAAGGGGCATTCAAAGACATTGGGGCAATAATAGAGTTGGAATGCAATGAGATTATTTCCACATGACTATTTGTTTTTGTTTTCAACTTTTGTTTTCGTTTTGACGATTTCCTCTTATTAGGATCTCCGTCTCTTTGTACAAAAACTCCTATTCATGGGAAAAATATCAATACAAGTATACTTTGAAGTGTAAACTTTCTGTTTTGTTTTGAATGCAAAGTTGTCCAATGACTAAAATTGTACGAACATATGCATGTGAACATAATTAAAACTATTTTGCACATGTGTCCTGCTAAGCAGCAACAAGCATCTCTTTAATGTATATGAAATATCCCCACAGAGTTATTTCATTAGCATTATCCCCACAAGACAGCTACAATAAACGAATCCTCAATAGAGTTACCCACAAAGTCTCTTTGCATAGGTTGGTCTCCAGCCAGAGTCTCAATCTCTTGGCAGTTTTCTCCCCAGCTAAGTTGATCCTACAAGAAGAAGCCTTGTGGATATCTTCCTAAAAGAAATCACCTCGTTAGCAGTTCATCAAGTATTCATCAACAGGGTTTATTTCCCCAACAGGGTTTATTTCCCCAACATACAACAATCAACGGACATCAAAATTCCCTCGGCATATTCTATCTTCCCCAGCTGAGTCTGTCTTCCCCGATTGAGTCTACACTGTCCAGTTGGAGTTTTCCTTTCAGACTATTACAAATCAGAGGGCAACAACCCCTAATCCCCAGTAAAGTCATCAACAAAACCTTTACTATCTCCAAAAGACACTATGAAGCCTGGACCCGACCAGATAATACTCAACTTCTCAAATCACTATAGAGCCTGGACCCCAGATATTAGTGTAACTTTTCAGATACTATAAAGACTGGACCCGACCAGATAATAGTTAACTTCTCAAAATACTATGAAACCTGGACCCGACCAGATAATAGTTTAACTCTTCGAGATATTGAAGAACCTGGACTCAACCATACCAGGATTTAACTTCTTTTCCCCAATAGAGTTTTCCTCTACCCCAACAGGTTACTGTGAAGCCTGGATCTGACCAGATATCAGTTTTCAGCTTCATCTTTTCAAGAAAGTTATTGTGAAGCCTAGATCCAACCAGATAGCAACTCCCCTCAGAAGTTTGTTGTGAAACCTGGAATCCGACCAGATAACAACTGAGTTCCAAGCAAGTCTGTAAAGCCTGGATGTGACCAGATATCAGTTCAACTCTTTCTCTTCAGATAAGTTTATTTGTGAATCATGGACCCGACCAGATATTAATTAACTTCATCCACCTCAAAATCTGTAAAGCCTGGATCCGACCAGATATCAGTTCAACTTCATCTATTCAAGCAAGTTATTGTGAAGCCTAGAGCCTAACCAGATAATAACTAGCTAAAATCCCGAGCAAGACACTATGAAGTCTGGACCCGACCTGATAATAGTATAACTTTTCAAAAACCATAAAGCCTGGACCCGACCAGATAGTAGTTACCACTTCAAGTTATTGTGAAGACTGGACCCGACCAGATAACCGTTCAAGTTCAAGAAAATTTATGCGAAGCCTGGAATCCGACCAGATAACAGTTAATTTATTCTCCCCAAATAAGTTATCATGAAGCCTGGATCCGACCAGATAACAATTGACTTCCTCATCCTCAGCAAATTATCGTGAAGCCTGGACCCGACCAGATAATAGCTAACATTCAAGAGATAATCCCTGGCAGAAGCATTTGGTCAATAAATTTAAAGATGTGTATATTCTTCATCCCTAACAACAATCCAGGATTCAACTTCCCAGGAACTTCTCAGCAGTAGTCAGGGATTTATTTTCCCGGAGAAATATGCATCCTACATTCATACATCATAGCATATACATACGAAATGCATTTAGCATGATCTTATTCATCTTGTGAACATCATGCATACATCTGCATTTTACTAACCCTTTTTTCCCACAGGTGAACATCAAGTTTTAGTATAAATCAACCAAATATTTGTGTTGATACTTCTTCTAGTGTTTACCACCATTCCTCCAAATGGCATCTATGAGCCTATTCCCAATCCATCTTCGAGTGCAAATTTTTGGGCACTCTAGTGTTCAATCATCTTCCACCTTCAAGTCACGAATGGCAAGTCCGCCAATCTAACTCTTCAGGTTTAAGAAGATTGAACAGGTGCAGCTGTTGTACCCCAAAATTTTCCCTCTCATTTCTCAAAGTAATCTCTCACAAGATCTCCATGGATTCAAGACTACACAAGGTTTGATCAGCTCAAGACACCTTCCTAAGCACTGTTAACTCAAATTAGGGTTTGAGATTGCACAAGGACAAATGGACTTTTAATGCCCCATATGACTTTCATGGATCATTTTGAACCTTCAAGATTGCTCATGTCAAGTTTCAAGTGTTGGATCACATTTTTGGTCAGTCAATTGATCAGTTGACCTAAAATCAGTTGTATTGGGGAAAAAGTCAACTATGGTCAATTTACAGTCAAACTTCATAATGTTTGGTCCATATCAACATTATGAACTCATATATTTCATTTGATAAAGTTTGGATCATGATTCCTCAAGAGATTTGATCAGATCATCAAAAGGGCAAAATTGTCAAAATTAGGGTTTTGGCTAAGAAAGTGCAATCTTTGATTTTTGACCTAGCAAATGACTTATTGGTTTGAGACATAATCTAAAGGTTTAAAATACTTCATTTTGAACTAATTTCATGGCTCAAAATATTTTTCAAGTTCAATTGATTGATAGTTGAATTTCAGTAAACTAACGAAAATCAACTATACACTGAAAAGTCAAACTTTGACTTTTTGATCAAAATCAAGTTTCAAAGATTACAATTCATCAAGATATGTCAAAATATGAAACTTGTCCATCAAAAAATCAAAAATTCAAGATTTCATTTTGAAAAAGTCAAAATTTCTAAACTTAGAATTTTTTCTAAGTGTTGGAAATTCACATTTTTTTTCACAACTTTGAGCCAAATTTTCACCATGATGCAAGATGATTCAAGAGAAACTTCCAACATGAAAGTTGTAGATATCAATGAGACCTAAAACATTGTAGAGTATAACTTTTTATATAAATTCTTGGATTTCATGTTATGATTTTGTGAAGACATGTTCATGAAACTTGAAGATAGTGAAATTTTGCCCTAGTTTAGGCAAGGTTTTGACCTAACTTCATGACAAATTTTCACATAGTTCCAAGATGAATCTTCAAAAATGTCAAACATAGAGGTTGTAGAGGATGTTACAAGCTTTCCAAAATGTCCAAGAACTCATTTTGATCATACTTGAGCAAGGAGAATCGAAGGCAAGAAGTTAGGGTTTCATTCTTGTTTTTCATGCTCCTTACTTGATTTTCACTCCATAATTAAATGTATACACAGTCGTTAGAAGCTTTAATCTAAGAATTCAATGTATTGCCCATGCTTAATACCATTTTAGGAATAAAGGCAACATTGCCATTTTGGAAAAGTGGCTTTTTTCACAAAGTCAATTCTTGAGCCTCTAACTTGTTCCTCCTGCACAAGCTTCCTCTACAAAGTCAGAAGAGCATGTTTAAAGTTTGCAACCACTCTAGATAGCATGGTATAAGCCTTGGAAATATGTTTTTCATGTTTATTTAAAAAACAAGCAAAGTTGCCATAACTTGAGAATTCAAATTCTGAGTTGTTGTAACACTTGAAACCTATTGCCTATAAATACATGCACTATTTGCAAGCTAAGAAAGAAATTCTTAAGCCCTGAAACATCCTAAAATAGAGTATCTCCAAGAACACCTCAAAACATGTCATTTCTGAGTTTTAAACCCAATCTTCAAATCCACTCGTGCGTTTCTTAGCCTTTTGGTTCCTAAAGCTTATAAACATCATACATAAACAATACCACACCCTACTACACTTCTGTAACTCCATCTTCATTATCCTGCATTTTCAAAAATTGAAGCTTGCACCTTGACTTCTCCAGACCATTCCAGCCATCCATTGCTTAAGCTAATCATTGCATTAGCTTCCTGGGAACTTGAGGAAGCTAACCTGATCATTGCAGCAGCTTGAATCAAGCTCATTTACATTTCACAATTTCCAATTTTCAGGTATCTTTCCTGAACTTCTATATTTTCATTTAGGCATTGTTAAGCTTGCATTTGTGAAGATAAAATGTAGATATCATTACCCTGAAACTGTACATGTTCATAGATTTCATTTATAGTGATTGAGCTTAGTGAATTTTAGGTTTGAATCTCTAAAAAAAGTTAGGTCAGAATTTGGTACTTTTAGAAATTTGCATTCATCTTTGATTTATAGCTTATGATATTTATATGGTTGGATTTGTATGGAAAAATGGAGCAACTTATATGTTTGCATCTTTCATTTTTATTGAGAAATGAGCAAGTTACAGGATCCATGGCTGGAGGTTGAAGATGAAGTCATTTTCAAGACTTGACTTGTGTTATGTTTTTTATTGTTTCACTTATGTTAACAGATGTATAGCCACCCTAGTGGTAAGGCAATGCGTGTTTCATGCTCAGGGCGTGGGTTCAAGCCCCAGCGCTGCCACTTTTCATATTTTTTCACATTTTATTCTCTTTTTTTGTCACAAACAGGCGCATGGGCCTCCAAGTAGTGGGCCTTGTCTTTTTGCTAACTTCTGACCCCTCTATTACTTTTGCATAGCTGACCCAATTATTTTTTATCAATTCATTTTCTTTTCTGTTTTTATTTTATTTTGTTTCATTTTTCTTTATTATAGTTTTATTACTATTATTATTATTATTAATAAAAAATCCAAAAAAAATATTTTTATTTATTATATTCACACTTATTTATTTTATTTTTCTTTTATAAAGACAAAAATACTTTTCTTAACAATTTAATTTCTTTTTCATAATAAATTAATAATTAGGTTTAATTTTAATTATTTTTCTTTTTTTAAGTTAAAATTAACTTATAATTTAGGTTTCTTTTAATTAATTAATTTTCATATTATTTTTATTAACTTAAAACCTTTCATAAAAAAACCCTAAAAATGCTTTCTAACTTAATTCTTTTCTTTTAGTTTAGGCTTAATTTTATTTAATTTTAATTAATCATTTTCTTGATTAGGTAAAAACTAAACCCTTTCATTTAAAACAAAACAAAAATTATTTCTTTTTCCATTTACATTCTTGCATTATTTTCTTTTCAATTCTTCTACATTATTCAATATAATTGTAATAGATAATTAGGTTTAATTTTCTTGCAAATCCCCATTGTAAATTTGTATACCCCCTCCCCTAATGATGTAATAGCGTAGTAATTTTAATTTCCGCAATTTATCGCTTTCATATAAATGTTAGTAATTAGGGTTTGTATGGCAAGACTAAAATCAACAATTAGTAAACCCTAATTCAAGATAAACAATGCATGTAAATCAAACACACTTGCACACTTGCACCCTTAGGGTAATTCCACTTGTTGCCTTAGAAAAATGGCCATGTTATGCATGTGGGATATCTTATAAAAAACAATCAAACATACAAGTGAAGATGTGAAAAACACAAGAAGGGGGTTGAATTGTAAAACTTGAAACAAATGTGCAGAAAACACTGTATTTTTATCCTGGTTCGTTTGATCTCAAACTACTCCAGTCCACCCGTCAAGGTGATTTCGCCTCTCTCCAACGAGGTCTTAATCCACTATAATCAACTGATTACACAACTGCTTTAACAACTGTTAAAGCCTTCTTGAGTTTAACCACAGACCGGTTTATCTCAAGGAAATTCTCTTACAGATAATTGAACAAAAGTGTGTTTGATGTTTTCTAATAAAACTATATATCACAACTGTGATAATACACAATATTAATCTTAGAATGAAACTGGACTGCTAATGCTTTTGAGTATGCGTGGTTGAAAGCTTTAGCAAATTGTATGAGTGAGTTCGTTTACGTAGGCGTGTATATGCGTGAAGATTATTAACCTTTTCTTTTCTCACACAGTCTTGTTTATATAGCTAGGAAAAGATATGTTGTTGTCCATGAATCACTTTCAATGATAATAACGTTCTTTCCTTTTTGAGAAGATCTTGTCTTGGAATAAAGCCGTTGGTAATAAATTTGTCTTGAATGCTTAGTAACGTTGACGCTTCAGAGTCTTCTCTGCTTATGGTAATCAAAGTGTTCTTGGCTTTAACTGATTCTGACGCTTCTGAGTGCTGATGACTTGGTAAGGATCTTGATCAGAGTCAGAGTATTTTATGCGCAAATTCTAGTCATCAGGCTTCAGCGTATAATCTGGTAACTTCAGTGTGTAGCACATGTTTGATCTTCTGATGCTGACATATCTTCTGATGCTGATGTTGATACTGATCTTCTGATGCTGATTCCATCGGAGTTTCTGTAAATACAAAACATAATTTTAAGTAGCATATATGTCTTATATATAAATCTTACAATTTATTTATTCTTGTATTTTGTTATCATCAAAACTCTAATTGAGGGTTGTAGAATCAAACTATGTTCTAACAATCTCCCCCTTTTTGATGATGACAAAAACCAGATTTTTTTCAATTAAAACTAAAGAATAAAAGGTATCAGAGATTAAAGATAAGGAATAAAAGGTGTCAGAGCTCAAAAATAAAGAGTAAAAGGTATTAGAACTAAGAAGAGAAAAACTCCCCCTGAGTTGATAACTTCCCTTTAATTTCAAGAGACTTTGAGCATCAGAACTTTACTGTATCAGCGTTCCTCAGATTCATTCAGAATTTTGTACCTGTAAGCTTTTCAGAAGAAAGAAATTCAAATATATCAGAATGTTAGAATATTTGAGACTTATGTCTCAGTAATCCGTTATTGAAAAATATCATTCTTTCTCCCCCTTTTTGTCAGTTATCAAAAAGCACAAATAATCAGAGTTAAAAGATCAGAGCTAAAAAGCATTTATATATTAAAAATAGAAGCAATGATAAGTTCAGAACATGTAAAAATATTACAGATAAACAACTTATAAAAACAACACAAAAATTATAAGAAGGAGGAGGAAGTCGTGTGAACAGAGCTTCTAACATGCTCTTGATTTGGGTGCTGGTTTCCTGTTGCTGAGATAACATGTTCTCTATAGCATCGATTTTGGTGTCCTGCTTATCTATTCTTTCATTCATTAGCATATCAGATCTTTTCAAGTCCTCCAGAGTCTTCCTGTCAAGAGAGGAAACTTGACGATCTTTAGAAACAGGATGCTTCTTAGAGCTTTCTTCAATATCTTCTTCTTGAACCTGTTCTTCAGCCGGAATTATCTGTTCTTCTGCAGGTTGAACTTTGGATGCTGGACGCTGTTCAGACCAAGGAGCAATGTCCAGATGGAGAACTTTTTCCTTAAGGAGCTTGCTCAGAACTGGACCTTCAATTTCTTTCAGCAGATTGCTGAAGTTCTATTGAGCCTGTCCATAGCTCTGGTCTTGCAACTTAAAGGTTTCAGCGCATACCCATCTTCTGAATTTTATCCAGAGGCAGTCTGATACAGCAGGGTCAACCAGTTCCAGACTTGCTTGTTTCAGAGAAGTGATCCACTTATGTATTTCTGTTTCAATGTTCAATATGTTGGAACCAACATCTGGATGTTTCGGTTTAGGGATGGTTGTTTTGTGGTTGATGGCAACAAGACGTTCAAAGACTGTTAAATCAATAACAGTCTTGCTGTTTTCTTATGACTTGGCTTTTGGTGAGGGAGTGGGAGAGTCAGGAATTATTATTGGACTTGATGGGGAATTTGGTGGAGTTATTTCTGGTGAAGAGGGAAGTTGAGGAATATTCACAGTGGTACCACAGGGCAATTGAATGGCCAGAGGTTGTGGTTCAGGGGATTCAGAGGGTTGAGCCTCAGAGGTTTGAGTCTCAGGTTGTGGTGATTGTTCAGGTTGAGGAGAAGGTGGATTAATTTCTGGTTGAGGAGATGAAGGTTGTGGGATTTCTGGTTCTGGGATTTCTGGTATTGGTGAGATGGGAATTTCTGGTTGTGGTTCTGTGTTTGGATTTGGATTTTTTGTTTCGGGAGCAGAAGTGTGTTGGTCTATATCAGAAAGAACTTTTTCAAGTTCTTGTTGTGTTTCAACAATATTTGGATTTTGTGGTTGGGAGCGAGATCTTCTGAGGGTTAAGGATTCAGAAGGGTCAAAGTCAATGTCAAAATCATCAAAAGTTTGAGGTGTTGGGTTATCAGATGGAGTTGGAATTGGGATAGATGTTGATATAGCAATTGAATCTAAAACAGTGACAGAAGAAGGATTACCTCTCTTCTTGGGAGTCTGTTGAGATGATCCTTCTGCAGCAACTTTTCTTTTCTTTGTCTTCTTCAGAACAACCTCTAGAGCCTTCTGCTGAAGATCTTGAATATTCAGATTTGGTGCTGTACCATCAGCTTTACAAGCATCCAGATATCTCAGAATGATTTATGGTTTGGAGTCAATTTCTGAGAACAGAGGGAATTTGTCCAGAGGGACTCTTCTGCTGGAGATTTCAGCAAAAGGAGTGACGTTGGGCTCCTTCTTAATGTTCTCTATCAACTTCATTTTCTTCAGATTTTTGGCATTCAGCTGCTTGCCAACAGTAGGTTCCAGAGTGTTGATTTCTTGTGCCTCTGTCAAATGATCAACCAGCCTATTCTCTGTTAGAATATCTGATATCAGTATTCCTAAGGGTATCCAATCCCTTTTTGTACATTCCTCTTCTCTCGTTTCCTTAACACTTGTTCTTAGATGGTTGAACAGAAGATGATCCAGATTTATCTTGACCTTCTGAGAGATGAAATAGATCAGAAACTACTGATCAATATTAATGTAATCAGGAGAGCTGGTAGGCTTCTTGTGGTTAAAGTAGCCCAGAATGATCTTGGCCCAAATTTTGTGCTTGTCTTTCAAATCCCTTATCTTGCTGGAGGGAAGCCCCAGCGTGAAAATTTCCCTTGCAATTAGGGCAACATCTGCACACCTTTCTGCCATATCAATACAACGAACACCACCACCATTGTAGCCTATCAAACGTGCAATGAGGTCTTCAGTAATAACAATCTTCTTCCCCATGATGTAGGACGTAACTTGATGATTTGAAGAAGAAGCGTGAATCCAAAATTCCTTTACCAGAATAGGAAATGTTGGACCCACCAGCCTGTCAAAATACTTTTCCCAACCTTGAGCTTTAACCTCTTTAGATAAATCAAACCTATTCTCCTTAAGGCTGTTAAAATCCACGATTAATTCTGACAGAACCTCTAGGTTTTTGACTGGTGTTAGAAGCGTTCTGAAGGGTACTTCATATTGTTCAGATGAAACAGTTTTCTAGGAACCTGAAGAAGGAATGCTGGAAGAAGCCATGTTCACACGAGGTTTTTGTGAAAAAGATTGAAAGGATTTATGAGAAAGTAAGAACACTGAAATCAGAAATATTCAGAGAAAATGAAAGTGAAGGTAAAAGAGTGTTAATGGTGTGAAGTGTGTTTAAATAGATTTCTAAAAAGGTTTTGAAAACATAAATGTTAAGAGAGAGAAATAAATAATGATTATTAGCATTTAATGATAGCTGATTTTAGGGGATTCAGAAAGATATTTGGAACGGTTACCCATGACATGTGTCTCAATGCATCCAATCAGCGCTTTGCCTTTTCAGAAACGTGAACGCGTGTTCAGCCTCAGAAAATAGCTGATGACTGGATGACACTTGTTTGCTTGAGTGAACATCACATTTTTATCCTTGAAATGAAGCGCTCAGATCTTCATGGATAGATTCTGATACAATCTGCACTTCTAAAATTCTGAAAGAAGATTGATCAGTGGTTCACAGAAAATAAACAAAGTTCTGAAGGTTAATATATAGAATCAAAACAATTTCATTATGGGCAGAGCTTCATGCTGAGATGTTTCAGAATGAAGTTGAACCTATCTTCAGAAAGTGGTTTTGTGAAAATATCAGCCCATTGATGGTCTGTGTTAATAAATTTAAAATTTAAAATCCCTTTCTAAATATAGTCCCTAATAAAATGATGTTTTATTTCTATATGCTTAGCCCTAGAATGTAAAATTGGATTTTTACTAAGACAAATAGCAGAAGTATTGTCACAGAGGATATGAATGTTACTCTCAAATATCTGGAAGTCCTCAAGTTGACTTTTCATCCAGAGCATTTGTGTGCTGTATCCAGTTGCTGCTATGTATTCAACTTCTGTTGTTGATAGAGCAATTGTGGATTGTCTTTTGCTGGACCAAGAGATCAGATTTTCTCCCAGAAACTGGCAGCTTCCAGAAGTACTTTTACGTTCTACTCTGTCTCCAGCGAAATCAGCATCACAGTAACCTACTAAGCTGTAATCACTTGATTTTCTATAAAACAAACCCAGATTAGTAGTACCTTTCAGATACTTAAAAATTTGCTTAACTGCTGTTAAGTGAGATTCTCTAGGATCTGATTGGTATGTAGCACAAATGCATACACTGAATAAAATGTCAGGCCTTGAAGCCGTCATATAGAGAAGAGAATCAATCATACCTCTGTAGACCTTTTGTTCTACCTTTTTACTTACCTCTTCTCTTTCCAGAATGCACGTGGGATGCATTGGAATCTTTGATGGCTTATATTCTGAGAGATCAAATTTATTCATAAGTTCTCTGACATATTTGCTCTGATGAATGTAAGTTCCTTCTGGGGTTTGATTGATCTGAATGCCCAGAAAGAATTTCAGTTCCCCCATTAGGCTCATCTCAAATTCTGCCTGCATACACTTAGCAAACTTTCTTCCCAGAGAAGGTTTAGTAGATCCAAATATGATATCATCAACATAAATCTGACATACTAAAATGTCATTCTTAACTGTCTTACAGAATAGAGTTGTGTCCACTTTCCCTCTGGTGAATTCCTTTTCTAACAGGAAGTTACTTAGTCTTTCATGCCAAGCTCTGGGAGCTTGTTTCAAACCATACAATGACTTCTTTAGTTTGAAAACATATTCTGGATTTTTGGAACTTTCAAAACCAGGGGGTTGGTGCACATATACCTCTTCTTATATATAGCCATTTAAGAATGCACTCTTAACATCCATATGATACAGAGTGATGCCTTTATTAACAGCAAATGAAATTAAGAGTCTGATAGATTCTAACCTGGCGACTGGAGCAAAGGTTTCTGTATAGTATATCCCCTCTTGCTGACTATAACCTTGTGCTACCAATCGTGCTTTGTTTCTGATGACTTCACCTTGTTCGTTCAGTTTGTTTCTGAACACCCATTTTATTCCAATGACGTTGAATCCTTTTGGTTTGGGAACTAGATCCCATACGTCATTTCTTGTGAATTGATTTAGCTCCTCTTGCATTGCTAGAATCCAGTCATTGTCCAGAAGTGCTTCATCAACTGTTGATGGTTCAATTAGAGAAACAAGTCCCATGAGGGATTCTTCAGAGTTTCTGAAGCTAGATCTTGTTCTGCTTCTGGATGGTCTTTTCTGAAGTTGATCAACAGAAGGTGCTGGATTGCTTGCAGTGCTTCTTTCTGATGTTGAGGGAGTGTCTCTGTTAAGAGCTTCTGATGATTTGTCTTCAGTACCTGTGAATTCAACTTCCATACCTGCAAATACTTCATTCTGCTTTGACTTTTGAGAGTCAAGCTTATCATCAAAACGAACACTGATTGATTTTTCCACAATCTGTGTTTCTGTATTGTATACTCTGTACTCTCTTGAGCGTTCAGAGTATCCTAACATAATACCCTTTTGTGCTTTAGAGTCAAACTTGTTCAAATAATTTTTTGTATTCAGAATAAAGCAAGTACATCCAAATGGATGAAAATAGGAAATGTTGGGCTTTCTGTTCTTCCACAACTCATATGGAGTATTTTCCAGAATAGGTCTTATGGAGATTCTATTTTGAATGTAACACGCTGTGTTTATTGCCTTTGCCCAGAAGATCTTAGCAACATTAGTCTCGTTTATCATGGTTCTGGCCATTTCTTGCAATGTTCTGTTCTTTCGTTCTACAACTCAATTTTGCTGGGGAGTTCTAGGACAAGAGAAATCATGCAGAATGCCTTTGTCATTAAAAAATGATTCAAAATCTTTGTTTTCAAACTCTCCACCATGATCACTTCTGACTTTGACGATTCTAAGATCCTTTTCATTCTGAACTTGGTTGCAGAAGGTGACAAACACAGAATGTGACTCATCCTTGTGTCTTAAGAACTTTACCCATGTCCATCTGCTATAGTCATCTACGATTACTAACCCATACTTCTTGCCACTGACTGAAGCAGTTTTAACTGGTCCAAATAAGTCAATGTGCAGAAGTTCTAATGGCTTAGAGGTGGAAACAACGTTTTTAGATTTGAAAGCTGGTTTTGCAAACTTGCCTTTCTGACATGCTTCACACAGAGCATCTGAATTGAACCTCGGGTTAGGAAGTCCTCTGACTAGATTGAGTTTGTTAATCTGAGATATTCTTCTCATACTAACATGTCCCAATCTTCTGTGCCAGATCCATTGCTCGTTGTTAACAAACAGAAGACACTTTACATTCTGACTTTTCAGTTCAGAAAGTTTGATTTTATAAATGTTGTTTCTCCTCTTCCCATTAAATAGGATAGTCTCATCTTTCTGACTAACAGCTTTGCATGAATTTTGATTAAAGATTATATCATAACCATTATAACTTAATTGACTTATGGATAACAGATTATGCATTAATCCATCTACTAATAACACATTACTTATAGAGGGAAGATTTCCATTACCTACTGTTCCAGAGCCAATGATCTTTCCTCTCTGATTGCCTCCAAAGCCTATGTGGCCTCCAGGCTTAAGTTCCAGGCTTTGGAACATATGCCTTCTTCCCGTCATGTGTCATGAGCAGCCAGAGTCCAGGTACCATGATTGGTGTTTCTGCTTTGCTGCTAAAGATATCTGCCACATGTATTATTTTATCCTTAGGTACCCATATTTTCTTGGGTCCTAATTTGTTAGTTTTATCAAAACTCTGGTTGAATTTTGGTTTGACAGAATAATTACTACTAGTATATTTGATGTCATGTGTGTGCCCATATATAAAGTGTGAATCAAGTGGAGTACGTTTTATAACTAGATCCATGGCATTTTTTGGTGTAGGTACCTTACCTTGGTATCCTATTCCTTTTCTGCCATTTTTGCTAACTCCATAGATCATTGAAGCTATTTTGCTTCTATCTATGTTTTTAGCTAGAAACTTCTGAAAGCTGTGATCATACTCCTTGATGATCTCATCAGCACTGCTGGGAGTTTCAGGAATTGTTTCCTTCTGAGAGTTTTCTAATAGATTTTCTAATTTTGAAATTTTATCTTTTAACTCAGAATTCTCCAATTTGAGACTCCCAGTCTTATCAGAGTCAGAAGCAAGATTCCTTTTCAGGTTTCTGAATTTGACTCTGATATGCTGATATCTTTCCAGAATTTCACTAAGGCTTTCAGCTAGTTCAGCCTTAGTAAAGTTTATAGAAAAGTCAGGGAATACCTCTTCTGTATCTGATTCAGAGTCTGACTCAGAAGCTTCACTGTCTTCTGTTATGTTTGCCATGAGAGCTATGTTTGCTCTTTCATCATCTGATTCTGATTCAGCTTCAGATGTGTCAGAATCATCCCATGTAGCCATGAGACTTTTCTTCTTTTCCTTGCCAAACCTCTTTTTGGGCTTTTCCTTCTGAAGCTTTGGGCAATCACTTTTGTAGTGCCCTTGCTCGTTACATTCATATCAGATGATGTCTTTGTTGTCTGGCTTTCTGTTTCCTGAGAAACCTTCAGATCTTCTGTGTCCAGAGGAGGATTCTGACATTCTGTATCTGGAGAAAGATTCGTTCTGATTCTATGACCTTCTGGGATTCCTGAACTTCCTTTGCCTTTGCTTCCATAATTGGTTCACCCTTCTGGAGAGGAGAGATAGTTCATCTTCTTCTTATGAGGACCCATCAGAGGTTTCTTCAACAGCCTGCAAAACTTTGGAGTCAGATTTTCTGTTAGATTTTAAAGCTAATGGCTTACCTTGCTTTTGAGGTTCATCTACTTCTAGCTCTATCTCGTGACTTCTGAGGGAGCTGACAAGTTCCTCTAGAGTGATTTTGTTGAGATCCTTCGCTAGCTTAAGCGTTGTGACCATTGGCCTCCACTGTTTTGGCAAGCTTCTGATGATCTTCTTAACATGATCAGCAGTGGAATACCCTTTGTCAAGAACTTTGAGACCAGCAACCAGAATTTGAAATCTTGAAAACATAGTCTTTATTGATTCACTTTATTCCATCTTGAATGCCTCATAATTCTGAATGAGCGCAAGAGCTTTTGTTTTTTTGACTTGAATGTTGCCTTCATACGTCATTCTTAGAGAGTCAAACATATTCTTTGCAGTGTCTCTGTTTGATATCTTTTCGTATTCTGAGTAAGAGATGGCACTGAGAAGAATTGTTCTGGCCTTGTGATGATTTTTGAAATCACGCTTTTGTTGATCAGACTTTGCTTTCCTGTCAATCTTCTGACCACTTCCATCCACTGGGTGCGTGTATCCATCAGTCACCATATCCCACAGATCAGCATCATGGGCCAGAAAGAAACTTTCAATTCTGTCTTTCCAGTAGTCAAAGTTCTCTCCATCAAAGACTGGAGGTTTGCCACTGAATCTGTCTCTTTCTTCATTGTTGTCATTGCTGATGTTTTGATGTGGTCCTTCCATTGTGTTTTTCTGACGCTGGATCTTGTACTGACACAATTAAGTGTTATAAGCTCAGAACCAGGCGCTCTGATGCCAATTGAAGATGTGAAAAACACAAGAAGGGGGGTTGAATTGTAAAACTTGAAACAAATGTGCAGACAACACTGTATTTTTATCCTGGTTCGTTTGATCTCAAACTACTCTAGTCCACCCGTCAAGGTGATTTCGCCTCTCTCCAACGAGGTCTTAATCCACTATAATCAACTGATTACACAACTTCTTTAACAACTGTTAAAGCCTTCTTGAGTCTAACCACAAACCGATTTATCTCAAGGAAATTCTCTTACAGATAATTGAACAAAAGTGTGTTTGATGTTTTCTAATAAAACTATATATCACAATTGTGATAATACACAATATTAGGCTTAGAATGAAACTGGACTGCTAATGCTTTTGAGTAGGCGTGGTTGAAAGCTTTAGCAAATTGTATGAGTGAGTTCGTTTACGTAGGCATGTATATGCGTGAAGATTATTAACCTTTTCTTTTCTTTTCTCACACAGTCTTGTTTATATAGCCAGGAAAAGATATGTTGTTGTCCATAAATCACTTTCAATGATAATAACGTTCTTTCCTTTTTGAGAAGATCTTGTCTTAGAATAAAGCCGTTGGTAATAAATCTGTCTTGAATGCTTAGTAACGTTGACGCTTCAAAGTCTTCTCTGCTTATGGTAATCAGAGTGTTCTTGGCTTTAACTGATTCTGACGCTTCTGAGTGCTGATGTTGATACTGATCTTCTGATGCTGATTCCATCAGAGTTTTTGTAAATACAAAACATAATTTTAAGTAGCATATATGTGTTATATATAAATCTTACAATTTATTTATTCTTGTATTTTGTTATCATCAAAACTCTAATTGAGGGTTGTAGAACCAAACTATGTTCTAACAACAAGATCATAGTCCCTCGATGACGCTATAAATGTTGCCTTTCAAAATGATCTTAGTCCGTCAAAGAGAAATGCAAAGATATCTCACAACATTTCTATCATGACCATACGATGACTCACACCCGTCCCTTTACATCTAAAGATAAGGCTTCTTACCAATCAATGGTAAGATAGCAATATCAAAGGAAGGAAGAAATGAACAAAGACTTGTGAGTAGGTAGATTGTTCCTAGTTACTTGCTCATTTTTCAAAACAAACATCCTTGCTCATTTTCAAAACAAACACCAAACACTTTCAAAACAAACTTTCCAAACATGAAATGTTTTCAAAAGCTCAACACTTTGTATACGTTCTTACGAACGAGAACTATTACAAAGTTTTCCTAAACGAAGGCGCCTTTTCAAAATACTTTCAAAAGAACCACAAAGCATATTTTCAAACAAAAGCAAGTGATTTAGCAAGCAACTAAGATCCCATAGATAACTATGTATGAAAAGGGTGCTAATACTTTCCCTTTTCATAATCTACCCCCCGAACTCAAGAAATAATCTCAAAGGTCTTTCTTGTTCTTTTCAATCTTTCCCTTTGGATAAAAGAAAAGTCGGTGGTGATTCTTGCTAACCGCAACATTTGCGATAAAACACAAACATCCTAAATCAGTTCTCCCACCGTATCACACATGGGTACTACAAAAATGGTGAATATGGTATCGAGTATACACATGTACTGATACCCGTATCGGGTACACGTACCATACTCGTGGTACTTCATTTTTTATTATTATTCAGTTTCGAGTGAAATTTTAGTTTTCTCAAATGCCAATATAATATATTTATGTGTTTTAATATCTTCATTATTGTATCTTAACATTTTTTTATTTTTTAAACTTTATAGTGATGTTTTGTTGTGAAGCTTAATAATTTAGTTCTCTACTCATATATTTTATAGAAAACTCTTATTTTTAGGTTTAATTGTAGTTTTAGTCCCCCTACTTACATATTTTTAACGCTTTAGTTCCCCTTATAATTTTTCAGCCTTTTTATTCCTCTACTTCTCTTTTCTTGGGTTTTTTAAATCCCCCTCTTGTTTGATTAGGTGGCACTGAAATAGGTGACATGACATGGAAGGTGGGTTGCCACATCATTAAATGAGTTTGACCAAAGTAATTAAGTTCTGAATAATACATTTTTACATTAGATTTGTTAATAAAATTATAATACAATTAAATTATAATTGGCAGTTTAGGAATTTCAATTGTTTAAAACTCAAACTTTTGCAATTCGATTCAATTTTAACCCTAATTCCATTTGCAGTCTCGTTCTAAATCCCTTTCTAGGTAAGTCCTTTTCTTCAATCAAGTTGTAGCGATAAAAAAATGTAGTGGGGTAAATCAGAAATCGAGCTATTAATTAACTTGTCTCACAAAAGCAAGAGTCGCCACCGCGCTTTATTATTTCCAAGGGAAAAGGAAAAAAGAGCGAAATAAAACCCTAAAATATGCAATGTAAAATAATACTTAAAAGTAATGAAAATACAAGGCGTTTTGAAAAGAGGTCTAGAGTTTGGGGGTTGGTTATACAATGGGAAGGTATTAGCACCCAATGCATCTATAGTATCCTATAGGAACCTTTTGAAATATCTGCCTATTAAAATTGTTTGTTTGATTAAAATGGTTTGTTTTGGCCCAAAATGGGTATGGACGAGATTTCGAAGATACGACGATCTAACATCGAAGTTTTGACTTAAAAGGTGTGAGTTTGAAAATTGAATATTTGGGAAAATTGTCTTAAGTTTTTTAATAAAATAATAAACGAAAGATGAATGAGGGTATTCACACGATTAGATGAGATGTGTTTGATGACATGAAGTCAACAAAATTAAAACAATTCCCTTGGATGGAGACGGACGAAATATATAAAGATTAACGATTGATGACAAAATTAATTAAGATGACAATTGAATAATTAACTAATGTAAATTAAATTATACTAGCATGCATTTTGAACAATTAAGTAAATAAACAAAATTAAGTAAATATTAAATTACAAAAATCATGGATTTTTAATAATTTAAACAAATAACAAGAATTAAATCATGAAACATGTATTTTTTTGAATAATTAAATAAACAACAACAAAAATTAAATAAAAAAATTAATATCATGTTGACAAAATTAAATAAAAGATAAATTTATAATAACATATTTATTTTTATGTATTGTAATTAAATAATGATTATAATAAAGTAGAATAATATATAATCAAATTGAAAGGAAACCCTGGAGAAGATGCAAGAATCTAATCGAATTATTCATGAGCATCTGGAAAGTTAGGAGAAGACAAGTCTAGATCAAGTAACTTCCTTCAATCAGATGACTGATATGTTGAAGAAGTTCATGGAGAAGTTTAACAAAGAGTATTAGGATTAGACTGTATCTTAGAACTTAGGATTTATTCCCTTATGTTTCTAAAATTTTTTATAGTTCTAAACTCTTGTGTTTAATTTAGTTTATCTGAATGTTAGATATCTTTATTATTTATCTTTCTATCTCAGTCAATCTTAAGATAAAACTTAAGACACATTATAAATAAACCTTTATGAAAAACTCAAAGAATTAAGAAACCTTAAATCATCTACCTTATCTAGTTGTTTGTACTTCTTTCAATCAATGAATTATACTTCATGTGTTAATTACCTTCTCAGTTTAAATTTTCTCTCTCTTTATTACCTTTCTAATTTTACAATTAATCTGTGTGATTTATATTATTCTCCCTATCACCTATTTCCTTCAACTGGTATTTCAATATTTTTTTGTCTCTGTATCACCTTTTAGATTTCTGACAAAGGGGGAGAAAGTAAAGTGATATTTTGATAATGTTTATTCTCAAAGTATTAAACTCAAACATATGTAATGTTGTTGCTACTAACTATTAGTTTGATGTTTTCTATATGGGAACTCTAAACAAGTTCATTAAGTTTATTCTAAGACATGTTAAAGATGAAGATCCCGATGCTAAGGTTGAAAACCTTATGGATGAAATCAACTCTGATTCTATACAAAAGATGTTGTACACTTTGTGAATATATGAATATTCACACAGATGTACCAAACACAATTTAGAAGTTATAAACTTACTGAAAGTAAGGTAATCTTGCTTGATATAATAATGTTTATAAGTTGTTAACTTTCTGAAAGTATGGAATTTAGACTTAAAGCCTTAGAAGTTGTGCTCTCCTGAAAGGAAGACAAGTTAACATTTTGATGCATGCTCTCATACAAAGATGCCACTCAGAAGTTATGCTCAGATACATGTGCTTCTACAACATACACTCTATTCAGAAGTCGTGAATTGTCTGAATGTCTGATACATTGGAAAATATCAGATCAAATGTTGATGCTTGAGAAGTATAATGTTTTGGTTGTGATATTAGAATCAAGGAACAGAAGCGCAAATACATGATGTGTGGCATTATTTAATCAGGCTCAAAATCAAGTTTTGATTCTTAGTCAAGTGCTGATAGAAACCAGGTTCTGAGATAAAGACCAGGTGTTCTAGTCAGATTTTGATGAGTTATTGTAGGGAAGTGCTACTTCTCGATTCTATGTTCTGAATGCTCAAAATTTATTTTGTGAGTCTTGGGCTTAGGGGGAGACTCTGAACAAGCTTAAATGAAATTTTGAGTTTAATAAACTTAGGGGGAGCTGTGAGCTTAACTCTTAATTTGTCGGCTATGGTGATTACCCTGTATAAATTATTCTAACAAAATACATGGTTTTATCATCATCAAAAACGGGGAGATTGTAAGAACAAGAAGTGTTTCTACATCTAGCCTTGATATTTTTATGATAACTTTACATGTTATCTTAGAGAATAATTGTACATACTAATGATTCTGTTCTAGTGTGTAGGTGCTTCTATAATGTTCTGAATCTGGTACAAGGCGTGTGACATCATCGGGTTCTAAATATACACTACTGGAATAAAATATATGGTTACGTGTTACAGTTGAAGTCAAGATTCTGAATCTATCTTCTACAACACGTCTAAGGAACATTAGTACAAGAGGTTCTGATCGTGACTTTGTGGTTAAGCTTTTGAGGACTTCTAAAGCTTTGCTTCTATGTGTTACAAGTTCTAAAGATTAGGAAGACAAGGTTCTGCTGAGCAAGTTCTGATGGTTTGAAGAAAAGCAAGTTCTTACAACCAAGTGCTGAAGACTTTAAAGACAAAGTTTTGTGTGAAAAGTTCTGAAGACTCCAAGACTTAGGTTCTAAGACTTAAGAAAGATTTTTCTACAACAAGCTTAAGTGTTTGTGACCTCTACCCTCTAGGATGGTGTAAGGATAATCCTTTATACTATATTGTATACCACTCTCATTATGACCGTTGGGAATAAACGATTGGATTTACAGCTATCTTTCTTCACTTAACAAATATTTGTTTACAAGCTTAATATAAAAACACTATTCGGAGAAAAGGTGGAAAGTTATTATTGAACAGTGATAGGATACCAAAATATTATTTTATAATATCTAAACTCTTACACCTTATTCTATTTGTTGGGAACTAACCGTTGGTGCAGGAAAAGTCCTTTATATCCTCACAAGGTCTCGCTCTATCAAAGGCTATAAAAGAAGATTGAAGATTCAAATAAAGTCATCGTTGGCCATCAAGCTCCATCCTGTGAAAGGAAAGCAGTGGATGCTAAAGATGTTAAAGTTGCAATGCTACACATTCTGAAGACCACTAAAGAAGAGAGAAAAGAAAGAAAGAAGATTTCATCAAAATGTCATACAACTATCATCATATACATCTTGATTGAAACAGAAGAAGTAAGGAGTTATTTCTCGTATATTTCTCAAGAAGAAGAAGACTAAAAGATGCTATTCAACTTCCAACAACATACATCTTGGTAAATCTCCAAAGAAGCAAGGAGTTCTTGCTCGGAACTTGCTCAACAAGAAGATGAAGAAGAACACTACAAGATTCTACTCAACTTCTGATCATATACATCTTTGTAGAACATTGTAATGAACACTAGAGTTGTTGCTCGTATAGTGTTTCTGTTTGAATCTCTTCATGTAAATTGTTTTAACACTTGAGTTGTTAATTGAATAAATGTTAAACAATATGTGCTTAAAACACTTGTGTAATATGCTTAGAAGAAGTATTCATGTAAACACAAGATCACCATCAATTATTGTTGATTGATTCCTTCAAAGACTTGGTGAAAATCATATCTCAAAAATATCTTGCAGGATCAGATTCTGTTAGGTCAATGGTAGTCATATCTCAAAGCGGACCCAGTGAAGGTCAAACTCTTGTGAGATCACTGGTGGATATCATTGAAAGGAAATCCTGGTAGAAGATCTTGAGGGATCAGATTCTATTGGGTCAATGAACTTTATATCCGGTTGGATCACTGAACGTGTCATTGTGTGTTAGTCACCAGCGGTTTCCCGTGCACTAGTAATCAGTTTGGTTATAGTGGATTAAGTCCTTGAATAATGCAAAATCATCCTTGCGGGGGTGGACAGGAGTAGCCTAGTTAACGACGAACCTGGATAAAATACTTGTGTCCTTTTCTCTTTATTGTCTTTATAGTTATTATCATTTGAGTGCTTAGAATTTCTAAAGGGGAATGTTTTCTATGATCACAATTCAAACCCCCCCTTTCTTGTGTTTTCTCTACCTTAAATTTCAACTGTTGAACAATTTGAGAAGTATGGAGGTCAAGGTAGAGGCAGATTTAGGGGAGAAGTAAAATGATGTTATAATTCCAAGCCATGATTCAGTTGTTGAGAGGGGTGTGGTGTCTAGGCAAGGAGTGATCGAAGAAGGGAAGGTTACGATTCAATAGGGGGTGATGAAGAAGGGTTATAGAGTGTTGAAAAGGAAACAATTTGCATCCTTACTTGATTTGAAAAGGGTGGCTAGGTTATATGTGCAAGATAGGAAAGAATTATTGAAGGCTTTGAAGAAATCTAATAAGAGGAGGGGGTCAAAAAAGTCCAAGGGTCATTTGAAGGAAATCTTAAAGGGGGTTTCTTTGTCTGCTGAGTTAGATTCTTCGATTAATAAGAAGGAGTGGAGGCATTGGTTGACTTTACATGGGGAAAAAAGGAAGTGGAGGAAGATGTGGAGAATGTTGGGAAGAAGACACAGACAAATTTTATGGGAAAATGTTCTAATATGTTCAGTGTGTTATCAAGAGGAGGGGAAAGGGGGAAAAGAAGGTGATTTTGCTAGGTTAGGGTAACGGTGGAGTGGGTTCTTAGGTTGTGGCGAGAGGGTGGATTAGTCGGGGCAGTATGGGTTTTTGATAAAGATAATTTCTTTTAATGTTTGTGGGTTGGGTGGGTTGGAGAAGCGTAGAGAGGTGAGGAAGGTAGTGTTGGTGAAGTGACCATGGATTTTATGTATTCGGGAATTAAAATTTGAGGTGGTGGGTGAATTTCTTTGTTGGTTTATGTGGGGGAAGAGTCGGTAGGATTTTCCTATAGGCCTTGTGTGGGGGCATCTAAGGGCATTTTGACTATGTGAGACTTGATGGAGGTGGAGGTATGGGATTCTAGTAGTGTGGATAATACCTTGATTTTACAAGGTAGGTTTGTAAAGAGTGGGGTTGGTGGGTGTATGCGTCGTGTGATGGTGTGGGGCGTTAATTGATATGGGACATGCTTGGAGTTGTTATGTCTAATTCTGGTGGAGGCCTTTGGTGTATGGTGTAGGACTTCAATGCTATTAGGAATCATTCTGAACGACGTAGTATTGTCACTATTGAGTGTTATGTATATTATTCGTCTTTTAATACGTTTATTGAAGATAATGCCTTGTTAGATCTTTCGTTGTATAATATAGCTTTACTTGATACCGTGGGGACGGACAGGTTATGAGTAGTTTGGATAGGCTTTTAGTCTCTGAAGAATGGTGTGTTACTTGGCCTAATTTTACTGAATGTTTTCTTCTAAAGGTCTCTCTGACCGTTGACCTTTGGTATTGACTATTGATGTTTAAAACTTGGGAGTGCTGTTGCATCATATGCTGAAATGTTGGGCAGATTTATCGGGGTATTATGATTTTATGGTTGAATAGTGGATGACATTTCAGATGGAGGGGTGGGTGGTTATGTGTTGAAGGAAAAACTAAGTTTAACCAAAGGAAGTTTGAAATAGTGGCATCAACAACATACTCAAAATTTGGAAGGGAAAATATCGAAGGTAAAAGAGAGAATTGAGTTTTTAGATGTGAAAGGTGAACAATTTAGTTTAGAGGAAGCTGAGATAGCGGAATTACATGAGATATCGACTAATTTGTTTTCTTTGTCATAGTTGAATGCTAGTATGTTGTGGAAGAAGTCTAGATTGGATTGGTTGAGGGAAGGAGATGCAAACTCTAAATTTCTTCATGGGTTTATGTCATAGAGATGAAGGTCTAATGGGATCACTTCCTTATTTGTTAATGGTGTTTTTATTGAAGGTGTTTCCTCGATTAGGGAAACCATTTTCCAGCATTTTTAGTCTCATTTCAAGGTGGCCGAAGGTGATTGTCCTAAGATTGATAACTTGTCGTTTAAAACTCTTAGTGGAGTGGAAGGGGCTGAACTTATTAAGACTTTTTTCGTTGGAAAAAGTGAAACAGGCAGTGTGAGATTGTGAAAGTTATAAGAGCCCAAGTCCATATGGAGTGAGTTTTGGTTTTATAAAAGAATTATGGGATATCTTGAAAGATGATATATTGAGATTTGTGATGGAGTTTCAGCGTAATGGAAAGCTTAAAAAAGTTATTAATGGTAGATTTATTACTATGATACCTAAATTTGATAGTCCTCAGCGGGTGGCGGATTTTCGTCCCATTTCATTGGTTGGGTGTCTTTACAAAGCATTGACAAAAGTTCTGGGTAAAACATTGAGAAAGGTAATTTGAGGTCTAATCTCTGATACTCGATTTTCTTTTATTTCTAGTAGACAAATATTTGATGGCATTCTTATTTCTAATGAGGTGGTGGATAATGCTCGGAACAATAAGAAAGAGTTATCGTTATTCAAAGTGGATTTTAAGAATGCTTATGAATATGTGGATTGGAGATATTTGAAAAGGGTGATGGTTATAATGAAATTCTCTGTTTTGTAGGTGAAATAGATTGCTTAATGTGTTTCGACAACGTCATTGTCAATTTTAGTGAACAGGAGTCCAACAGATGAGTTTAGGTTGGAGAGAGGCTTTCGTTAGGGGAATCTGTTATCACCTTTTCTCTTTTTAATCGCCGCAGAGGGTTTCAATGTGTTATGGAATGATTCTTTTGAGGGTGGTTTGGTCACATGCTATAGAGTGAGTTGTAGCATTGGTTTTCCAATTACCCATCTTTAGTTTGCAGATGACACTTTGTTGATAGGATCCAAAAGTTGGGTGAATGTCAGGGTGCTGAAAGAAATGTTGCTATTGTTTGAATCCATTTCGGATTTAAAAGCTAATTTTAATAAGAGCATGATGGTAAGTGCGAACATTTCAAATTCTTTGTTAATGGAGGCAGCGTTGGTGTTAAATTGTAAGTTGAGAGTGATTCCTTTTGTGTATCTGGAGTTGCCTATTCAAGGGAATCCGCACAAGCTCAGTGTTCTGATACCTTTTCTGGACTGCATCAAAAGCAGGTTATCTGGGTGGAAAAGTCGTAATCTATCTTTCGGGTTCGTTTGGTTCTGTTGAAGTCTATTTTGTCCTCTATCTCGATTTATTTCCTTTCGTTCTTCAAGGCTCCTACATGTATCATATCTTCCTTTGACTCTTTATTTAATTCATTGGGGGGGGGGGGGGGTAGGGAAGGTAATAAGAAAATAACTTGGATTGATTGGAATACAATTTGTAAGAGTAAAGAGAATGGAAGGTTATGGGTAAGAAGAATGAGGGAGTTTAATGAGGCTTTATTGGGGAAATCGAGGTGGAGGGTGTTATAGGAGAGTGAAAGTCTTTGGTATAGGGTTTTAGCTTATCGCTATGTTGAGGAAGGGGGAGGCCGGGGTTTGGAATTGAAGGAGGGTCTTGTTGGTGGATGAACTTGAGTAGGTTCATTCAAGGAGGTGGGTTGCTCGATAATATTGAGTGAGTGGTAGGTATAATGGGGAAAAATCCTTGTTCTGGAGGTATTCTTTGTTGGAGATAGTGGTTTTAATGTCTAGATTACGTGGGCTCTATGAGTTATCAAAACATAAGGGTGCTACAGTGGCAGAGATGTTTGCTTTAGGGTGAGGAAAGGATGAAGAGACTTGGAGTTGGCGTAGGAGGTTGGTTGCTTGGGAGGAAGATTTGGTTGGGGAGAGTATTTGGTTGGTGGATTCTTTTGTTTTACAGGAATTGGTTGATGAGTTTTGGGTGTGGAGACTCCATTCTTCAATGGGTATACTATGAGCAGTGCTTATCATTTTTTGACGCAGTCGGTGGAGCCTCATCATCTCGCGGAATTTCACTCTTCATGGTCTAAAACGGTGCCGCTAAAGGTTAATCTTTTTGCTTGGTGGATTTATCATAATAGATTACCTATGAAGGATAATTTGGTAAGACGTCATATTATTAGCATTGTGGAGCAGATTTGTTCAGTAGAGTGTGGTCAGGTTGAGCATAAAGACCTATTTTTGTGCGGTGTGGTTTCTACGGTAAAATTTGGTTGGTCATATTAGGTTGGTTAAGTTTTTCGTCGATTTCTCATGGCCATCTTCAGGAGCATCACAGTCATTTTGTGGCTTTGGGCGAGTGGTCGAATTCAGCACGGATTATTTTATCACATCATTTGGGTAACAACTATGTGGAGCATTTAGAAAGTGCATAATCAACTGATCTTTCAGAACATTCATCATTATTTGAGTTCTATTGGTGAAACAGTAAAACTTCAATCTTTCTGGTGGTTAAATCCTATGCAGTGTATTATAGTTGGTGTCTTATAGCTTGGTGTTTTTGTTTCTCAGTGTTGCGGTTTGATCTTATACTAGTTGGTGATGTAATCATTTTTTTTTTATATTTCTTCTAGTACTCCTTATGCTGAAAGATCTTTTTGAGTGATTAATATATCATTTTAACTTGTTAAAAAAAGTAATTTCGAATATATTAATAAAAAAATTAAGACTTACTCTGTAATTTTTTAATTGTTTTTAATAACAACAAAATACTAGTTGGCTCCAATTTTTTTAAATCATTACCTTAACTAAATATTTATATGGATAAAGTGTATATTCACGTCTTCTTTGAGGTTGAACAATCAAAATGCACTACTACAAAAAGGGAAAAGACAACGCTTTTTTTGGCCTTTAACAGCGCTTTAAAGTGCTGCCTAAAGCGGCGCTGCTAAAAGAAAAGACAGCGCTTTTTTTCAACGTAAAAGCGATGCCTTATGTCCACTTTAGACAGCGCTTTTAGAATAGACAACACTTTTTTATATACCCCTTTAGTAGCTCTTGGGCTTTAGACAGTGCTGTAATTTTTTCCATATAGGCTTTAGACAGTGCTTTCCTTTGAAAGCGCTGTCTATTCCCCCACTTTAGACAGCGCTTTCAGACTTTAGGCAGCGTTTTTTTTAAAAAAAGTTTTTACAACACTTTTCTCCTAAAGCGCTGTCTATTGTTTATAATTTTTTTTAAATAAATTATCTATTTTAATCAGAATTTTTATCATATTTGGTAGCTTCATTCCAATATTTTGATTCAGGTTTTCAGAATTTTCTTTTATGCTCCATATTTGGTAGCTTCATTCCAATAAAATATACATATATAAAAATTGCACATATATATAAATTGATGATATAGACAACAACAATTATAAAATTTATGATACAAGTTAAAATTCTACAAGTTAAAATGCCTAAAATATTCAAAATTAAATTTACATCTATACATCTTTCTATCTTCGAGAATTCTCATGAAACAACAACAACATGAATATCTTAGCTCTATCTTCTAGACATGTACCTATAAACCTGGAAAAAAACAAAATGATCAAAATTCATAACATGATAATATTAACGTTGCACTTTATTCGAATTTAATTTATACTCAAAACTCGAAAGTTTTCATCAAAGGAAATAAGACAATATACCTTAGCTTATAAAATTCTCAACCCGATAATAAATTGACACCATTCCTCCATAAGTTCATCTAATTGATCTTTTGAGTAATGTGCACAATTGAATTTCTCAAAGTACTACATATATAATAATATAACATAGTATGTGATTTAGTTAAAACAATATGTCATTTTATGAGAAACACAAAATATGAAAATAGTATGTAATTCCTAAGTTAGAAATCCATACCGTGGATGGAATCTCTAATCGATCCAAAATAATAGTTTCTTTCATAAACCTCAACATAAAATAGCCACAAATCTATACCGTTACGCTGGCGAGGACACTATACATGGAAAGAAAATACGAATATATATTAGGATATACCCCTTAAATTTTTTTATCAAGTATCATCACTAAAGTAAGCAAAACTGAATATCTCTTTGTGAAAATATACCTCCACTCTGATCCATGTAACGTTGTTGGCTCTACTTTTTGGTACTTGAATATCATAAACATAAACACAAACCCAGATATGTTGACCATAAACATAAGCATAAACATAAACATAAACATAAACATAAACATAAACATAAACCTTAAATGTTGTCATACATAAACCTTAAATTAAAACATGATTAACATTATACTATATTCATTGAAATAAGGGATTAAATTGTTTATTTAATTAAACAAAGTTGATCGGAGTATACCTGATGTATATACCGATAACACCGAGGCCTAATTCCAAATGCCTAAAAACTTGCTCCATATCCTCTCTACCAATTGCTTCAAGATATTCAAAACCAAAGATATCTGCACTCATAGGTATAAGTCGGGTACCACCATCCGGAATATCTGTAATTCCTAAATATGTCCGAAGGCACGACCTGAACTGAGCAGTAGTTTTTTTGTGTGCCATGGTCTTCTTAGCAACATTCTTTTTTTGTGTGGAAATGTTTCTAATTTCAGGCGCCTTACCCCTGCTGAGTTGTACAGTCTCTTTAGCATGAATCTAGTTATCATATAATTAGTTAGGGGAAGTATAAAATCACAAATTAGCATTTCTCATAGCATAAATGTCATATAATTGTGTTACCTCAAATGATGCAATTGACTCGGTATCCCGCCTAATCCCCTTATCTTTTGGAATGGATTTTTTGGGAGTCTAACATTACCATGTAAACAAAATGTAAGTATAATTGCCATAAAAAATTTGAATATTAATGATTTTAAGCATACCTCATTATCTACGCAAACAAGGCTTGATGGCCATGCAACAAACGATCCTATTGCATCTGCCACCAATGTTGCATCCGCCACATTGTCAGGTAGTTGTAACAACGCACCCCCTCTAAAACGACGTCGACCGGTACTTTCAAAAATCCCTCTGGGAGCGGTCTATGGTGAAGCATTTCTCCCGAGATATTATACACTTTTCCCTTGCCAACCACCCGACAAGTCGGTGTCGACAAATAGAGTTGACACCGGGAAATGCCCTATAATTTAATAAATATGGTTATATAATTAATAAACATGGTTATATAGTTAATAAACATGGTTTTATAATTTATAAAGATGGTATATAATTACCTCGGGAATATTTTGTCCAAATTTACCATTGATACTAGCTTTGTTACTAGTATCTTTAAAGCCGGTAGCTTGATCGATTTCCTTTTCCTTTCTCAGCTCATAGACTTCTTGTTGTAACTTTTCCAACTTCTCCTGCAGTTCTTTATTGCTTAGAGATTTTGTCTTTGTTTTTTTTCCAAGGATGTTGGAGTGATCCCAAATCCCTTACCCCACATCCGACCAGAATACTCACGAATATCTAATGCTCGTGAGAGTATTCTCCTATAATCAGTATCTTCGTCTGGAGGTATAGACTGGGAAAGACTCTCCCGAAATTCATATAAATATTGTAATTAAAGAATGATATGTTAATAAAAGAATGATGTAATTAAATAAATAAAAGTATGATGTAATTAAATAAATAATGTTATACTTACACATCTCTCGAAAATTTGTTGAACTTTTTCTTCAACAACTCCATCCTTACACACACGTGCTTCCTTCCACAAAATGTGTTCCGGAAGAGATGTTTTAGAATTATTCTCTTTTGTTAGCTACACAATAAGCCAAAAAACATGATTAAATATAAGCGTGTATATATTATATATACTTTACAATTTATAGATACTTACAATAGATTGTTGTAATCGTGCATATCCCATACGGCCTTTTCTGTATGGATATGCTGGACTTGATGCTCGTTGTCAATTTACGACACTTAAGCTCTCAAAATTTTGGGTACTTCTTTTCGATTTAAAAGTTTCCCATTCTTCAGCTGTAATCAAATCAACATATTTCCTTGGAAGCTCTGCATCAACAAAAATTTTATCTGCATCCCTTAGAAACTTGTTTGACAAGAAAGCTCTAAACCCTCTATGTAGTTTCCCGGCCAATTTAAGAATATAATATCTCCTTGTATCCTCAATGATGAACGTCCTCTACGAAAATCATAAACAAAGTGCGTTAGTATAAGTAACCGAAAATCATAAACAAAGTGCGTCATTAAAAACAATTAACATCACATATGGTACCTGTATCTCACTCCATATTTTATATTTAGCATCGTCCAACACTCTTTCTCTCCAATCTTCACATGTGATTGG
Source organism: Vicia faba (assembly GCA_948472305.1). NCBI lineage: Eukaryota > Viridiplantae > Streptophyta > Magnoliopsida > Fabales > Fabaceae > Vicia > Vicia faba. Next base: position 1,521,564,715 of record OX451735.1, on the reverse strand, counting down.
AATTCCTCTTCTTACCACGGAACCGAGATAACTTGTCAACGTTGAACCTTTAGGCTCAATGAGTTGGCCTTATTGGCTCCAATGCACTTCATACTTTATGCCTTGGTCTCTATCCCGTATTATTCTCTTCATTATTGTTATTCCTCTTCTATATTCCATTTCCGTTTTACTAATGACCTTATCTCCATCATGCACAAAATCATCACGTGGGTGATCATCGTTAGTAGCCATCTAACCTGTAATAAACATAAACATAAACCCAATATAAAAGAGAGTCAGAAGCAAGTCAAAAAATATATATAAAATGACAATGCCAAAAATTAACATAAACATAAACTTAAATGTAAACACAAACATAAACATAAACATTTTAATATCCTACCTCTTTCACTAACACCTCTTTCTTTTCTTGGTTGGAACATGAATTACTTGCTTCTTAACAATGCAGACGGATGGATTTATCCAAATTCCCTCATTATGATCATTTCTGATATATGATTCATCCGGTATAATATTCTCATCTTGATCATTTATAATATACGACTCATTTCGTCTAATAGATGACTCATTCTCATCATCAGTACCACCTTGGTCTACACCATTATCATTAACCACTTTGTTAGAAAAAAGCACTATAGACCATTTTGTACTCGTCGGGTCAGTGACATCGAACACTTGTTTAGCTTGAGAGGCTAGAATAAAAGGCTCTTCTTTGTACCCCTGTCTATGAAGATCCACTTGCAAAAATCATGACATATCCATTCGTATGCCACCACCACTTACCCACTTGCAACCAAAGATAGGGATCTGAAACTTCTCATAATCAAACACCCAAATATGCTCGATAACTCCAAAATATGACAGATTTGCATATTTGGGGTTTAGGTCCTTCATACTAGAAATGTGCATTGCTTCAGCAAGCACGGTGACACCACTATTTTGCATAATACTTTTATCATCATGTTCTTTGGTATAAACTGTGTATCCATTAATTGCGTATGCGCTATAGGAAAACACATGCAAACTTGGACCATATGCCAAATATCTCAACCTTTCTGTTATTGAAGCGGGATCTGAATGAAGCTTTGAAAAAATATGATCCTTAAACAACGGTATAAAACTTTGATTGTGCTCCCGTACTATCCAATTTTCATTTCTATTCCGATTTAACCCTCAGAGTATATCCTTGTGCATTTCAACATATGGCTCAACCTCACTGTCATTGTGCAGAACATACAGATGCACTCGATCGCGTTCATCTTTTGATACTGTCACAATTTTATTTCCAATTAATCTTTTACCTGCCTTTTTTTTCAAAGATATGACTTTTGGGGAGGCCAATGGATTGAACTTTGGACAAATATTCAGTACAAAACTCAACCGCTTCTTCAACAATGTATCGCTCAACAATACAACCCTCTGGGCGACTTTGGTTTTTCACGTACCCTTTTAATACTTTCATATAACGTTCAATAGGGTACATCCATCTCATATAAGCTGGGCCGCACAACTGTGTCTCTTTCACAAGATGAACAACTAAATGTACCATTATGTCAAAAAATGAGGGAGGAAAATACATTTCAAGCTCACACAAAGTAATAACAATTTCTTTTTGCAATGTTGATAAGATCTCAGGATCAATCACCTTACTACAAATTGACCTAAATAAAAAAAACAACTTAGTTATCACACTCCTTACTTTATCTGGCAAAATAGAACGTATACTTATTGGTAGAAAATGCTCCATTATAACATGGCAATCATGTGTCTTTAAACTCTTTAACTTGAGGTCTTTCATAGACACAAGTCTTCTAATATCTGAAGAGTATCATTCTGGAACTTTAACTTCACTTAGAAACTTACACAATATCATTTTCTCCTTTCTAGATAGAGTAAAAGCAGCAGGTGGTAGATATGTTCGGCTTTCTTTCTTCACGGGTCCTAGTTCAGTTTGTATTCCCATATTTAACATGTCCTCCCTTGCTTTAAGGCCATCCTTAGACTTTCCTTTAATATTGAGTAACGTACCAATAACAGTTTCAAATAATTTTTTTTCAATATGCATAACATCGAGAAAATGTCTCACATACAGAGACTTCCAATATGGAAATTCAAAAAAATCGATCTCTTCTTCCACCCACCTTTGACAATCGTATGCGCAAAAGGCTTGCCAAACTGAGTACACACATCTTTCACCTTTTCAAAAATTTGGTCACCTGACAATGCAGATGGAGCTTTATGTTGTTCGGTGTCTCCATTGAATGCTTTTCTCCATGCACGGTAGTGATGTTTAAAATGTAAGAATCTATGATGACCGAGAAACACATTCTTCTGACAAAGTTCCAAACACGTCGTATCAGTTCCATCTTCACAAACAGGACACGCACGTTGACCCTTAATGCTATACCCAGATAGATTCCCGTATGCTGGAAAATCATTAATTGTGCCAAACAACATTGCCCTCAAATTGAAACTTTGTTTCCTATATCCATCATAAACCTCCACCCCGTTCTCCCACAAAATCTTTAAATCTTCGATCAAAGGTGTCAAGTATACGTCTATGTCATTCCCTGGTTGTTTAAGCCTAAATATTAACATAGATAACATCATGTACTTACACTTCATACATAGCCATGGAGGTAGGTTATAAATCATAAGAATCACAGGCCATGTGGTATGTGAGATACTTTGAAGACCATGTGGGTTCATTCTATCAGTAGATAAAGCCAATCGAAGGTTTCTTGCTTCTTCTCCAAAATCAAGATAATCATTATCAATTTTCGACCACTATGGTGAATCTGCCGGATGTCGATACTTTCCATCAATAATTCTTTCATCTGCATGCCAAGTAAGGTGTCTTGCATCGATTTCACTACGAAACATTCACCTAAATCTCAGAATTATAGGAAAATACCATAAGACTTTTGCTGGAGAATATTTTTTCTTATATCGAGACAACCCGCATTTAGGGCACTCATTTAACGAAGCATATTCGTCTCGAAACAAAACACAATCGTTTGGACAAACATGTATCTTATCATAGCTCATGCCAATAGAGCACAACATTTTTTTGGCCTCATAGGTTCGATTAGGAAGATCATTATCCTCCGGAACCATATCTCTCATAAGGGCTAATAACTCTGTGAAACTTTTATCTGACCATCCATTGCCCGCCTTTAAGTTATACAAATTTAATACCGTAGACAGTCTTGTGAATTTAGTACACTCTTTATACAACGGTTTCTCTGCATCGCTTACCAATCTCTCAAACATTTTGGGACAATCCTGAAGATCTTCTTCAAGTGCATCTGCAATCTCTTCGACTCGATCAAAATCGTATATATTTGTGTCCTTGTCGTCTGAAGCATAGGCCGTACTACTTTTCTCTCCCGGTTCAACATTGTCGTTACTTTTTTCACCGTGAAATATCCAACACGTATAACTTCTATCAATGCCACACATTAGTAAATGCGATTTCAATCCATCTGCATTAACCCGACCCACATAACAACAACCCAAGCAAGGACACTTCATTCGACTGGGGTCTTTGGCGTGTTCAACAGCAAACTTAACGAATTCCAATACCCCATTCTTGTACTCTTGTGACAATCGATCGACAAACATCCATTTTTTATCCATTTTTTTCTACTTATTCAAGTAAACAAAAATACTATAAACAAATTATTCTCTTTTTGTTTAAATTAAACGAATTATTTCTAGAAATTTATTTCTAGAGTTAATAACATGGACTAAAAATAAATATATCTATATAAAAATAATTGTGTTTTTTAATTGATCGATACAAATAGAATTTGAACTTGACTTACTAAAGAAAGAAAAGGGGCTATTGGTGTCGACGGCGGATGATGCGGCTTTGATGTTCTTCGAATCGGTGATGGTCTTCACCTAACTACACCAATAAAAAAGTATCATCAAAAACAAGTTGTATATATATTTAGGTTCAAAATACTAGTAACAAAATACTAGTTTGTGGAAAATATAAACATGATAAACAATTCAGAAACCAATTAAAATAACAAAAAAACCCATCATATATATCATCTTTTATATTCAAAAACATAGAACCAAGAATCCAAAAAATGCTAAAAATGCTAAATGTTAAAAATGTTGCTGTTATATATCAAGCTCTACCAAGAATCTAAAAATTAAAATGCATACATATAACCCAGTTTAGACACATCAATAGAGATAAACACATTTGGACATCAATAGATATTAACACATTTTCAAGGATGATAACTCAGTTTGGACATCAATGGAGTTAAACACATTTTCAATAAAGAACATACCTTGAGAACCGGCCGGTGTGGGTGGAGGAAAACAGAGCGAGACGGTGGAGGACGGTACGACGACGAACGGTGGAGGACGATTTGAGACGGAGAAGGAAATGGGTTTCGCGAGGGAAAGAGTTTATGTTTTCGTGATAGTGATACTGTGAATACAAAGGTTCTATTTTTTTAATTCTGACTCATAAGGGTTTAGACAACGTATTCTAAAAGCACTGGCTAATATGGACCTTAGACAACGCTTTTGAAAAGCGTTGGCTAATAGTGATCTTTAGCAGCACTTTTCTATTTTTTTTTTAAATTTTTTATGACTTTGGACAGCGCTTTTTTAAAGCGCTCTCTAAAGTGGCCCTTTACCAGCGCTTATGATAAAGCGCTTTCTAAAGCAATCCTTTAGCAGCGCTTTTTAAAAGCGCTGTCTAAGGTCATATGTTTAACAACGTTTTTACTAATTATTTTATACGTTTTCCGTTTTTTTTAATTCACTTATAGCAGCGCTTTTGTACAAAAGTGCTGTCTAATATGCGCTGTTAAAACTCACTTTTGACGTAGTGATGACATCACTGTAATTAAGACTACATTTTTTTTATTTAAAATTAAGGATCCCTAATTTTTTTTTGTAAATTCAAATGATCAATATTAAAATCTAATGTTGTAATAATACTTTAAAGTATAAAAAAAATATTTTCTTAAGTTTAGCGCATGATTATTCCAAATGAGGAAATAAGTAAACTAGAAAAGGAAGTATTCATATATGCAGCATCTATAAATACCAATAGAGAATTATACTGTTTTTTTTTTAAAATCATGAGGAGCAGTAGAAGTTGAAAGAAAAGAAGAAAGCGTTGTTAGATCTATTTTCATTAGCTATTGTGAGGTAAAATTTTACAATTTTATTATTTAGTATTTTTTTAATTCACTGTTCTCTTGATATTGATGTTCTTTGTCTCTTGAAATTATATATCTTCTAAGCTATTTATACCTCTGATGAGAGAGATATAAATTAAAATTTGAAAAGATAGTATGAAAATTAATAAGAATTACAAAGAGTGTAGACGATGGTGTAGAAAATTTAAATCCATGAGTGTTTACATGTCATTGTTTTTGTTATTATTTGACCCTTCTATATTTTATTTTAAGTCATTTTCTTGTAATATTTTATTAATATTTTTATATATAAGAATTGAGGACGCGCATAAATTATTTATAAATTTAAAACTTAATTTCAAAAATTATAATTTATATATATTATTGGTAAAGTACAATGTATAATTGATAAAATATATTTATGATTAGTAATATGTATGTAATAAATTTTTAAAAAGTTCTTAAATACCTTACCATAACAAAATATTTATAATGGATGATTTTGGTTTTATTTTATAGAAAGTTTTTCATAAATACGTTATCAAAACAAAATCAAATCAATGTATTTAGTCTTAGTACTATTACTATCATAGTATCTCAATAATAGAAACAAAAACCATCGATATCATTTTTTAAATACAAAATCAATAATTTACTTTTTAAAACTTAAGGTTTTTATTAATAAAAAAAATTAAGGTGTTTGTTTATAAACTATTTGGCTTGAGATTAATTTGAATGATAATGAAAAAATTATGCAGAGAAATTAACATCAAAGAAGAAGAAAAGGCAATGACTTTTAATTGGATTCAAGGAGTATTCTATGCTTTCTTAAAGTGTTTAGGTGTTGAATCCACTGAAGTCACCATGCATTCAGATCCACCACTTCCAAATACTCAAACTCTTGTATGTATATTATTAATTCTAACTATTGTTTATTTTTCTCCAAATGTATTAAAAATTTCATTTATTTTATATATTAGTTACCAAAACTTATAATAGTTTATATGCAGAATGGAAGTTCAATAGAAAAGAGTACTAGTTATGTCTCAATTTCTGAATTATTATTAGTAAGTATATCTCTATCTTGTCATATCCCATGATACATTTTCTCTGATTTAATAAGAAAAGTTATATATTTAATTTATATTTTGTAGATTAAATGTGGTTTTTAAAACTTGAATTGTTTTAATTAATATTTTTATATAGCATATGTTTAGCACTAATTTTCAAGAGTATTTGTTTGATTCAGGAAAAGAATATTGATTCATCTAGTAGAAGAGATAAAAAAGAGAATGTTAGTGTGAACTCGAGTAAGTTGGTGGAAACTTACAGCGACAAGAAGAAGGACCAAGTATATAGTGTTGTTGGTCTTTCATCAACCATAAAAAAAGAACCATCACCATTACAACCGAACATACATACATTTAGTATTGTAGCTCCTATCAAGTAGCAACAAAAAAACCTCCCATGCTGAAAATTCATTATTCAAAAATACTCAAACTCTTATATGTATAGTAATTATTACGTTGAATACATTGTGTGTTGAATGCAAGTTAGATAGTAATGAGCGCTCTTCAAAGGCTTACTCCACCTAGTCAATATCCACTTGATATTTTATATTCCTTTCCCGACTTTTAATTTATTATTTAATTAGAATTATGATGTGATTGTAATAATGGAAGAAAGAGACCATTTAATTTTTATTTTTAATTAATACAAAAATTATATTTGATTGTGAGTAATATTACGCGTTATGTTTGTATGTATCAAAGAATTTTCCAATAAAAAAAAAAGTAAATTAATTCTACCTTATTTATGACTATTATTTTTAAATTAATCTTCATTAATAAAAATTTTATTTCTATGTTAACAGGTTAGAATTGGACCCTAACATGTTTCAATGAGAAATAAAAAAGTTTGGTTGATCACGTTATTACCAATCCAAGTGGTGCACTTAGTGTATATATATATATATATATATATATATATATATATATATATATATATATATATATATATATATATATATATATATATATATATATATATATATATATATATATATATATATATATATATTAAAGAAAGGAAAGAAAGTTTCATAGCTCCTTCCTGTTGGAAATCCACCAAAGTCTATGATGAATTTTTATCACAATGACAATTTAATTATGAGACAAACAAAAAAAAGAAGACAAGACAAATAATTTCTGCAGAGTTTCTCTCTGCTCACAAACTGTGAAAACTTTGTTATTCACTTGCAACTACAAATTCTGTGAATATAACTTGCTTGACTTGCTTACAAAAATAGGGGTTACTCCCTCTATTTATAACTGGGCTTACACCCTAAGCCCAGAGCCCAAAATATCTATTTTGTTACTAAATCAAATTTAATTTATTCTAGACTTAAATCAAGTCTATTTAAATCTAAACAAATCAAATCTTTTCGACACATAGTTTCGACACACTAAATTACAATTTAACACACCACCTAATTCATTGTGTCTAAGCTATTTATGTTCATCATGGCTCTTAGTCTTCTGAATACTTCGACTTGCACTCCCTTCGTCATGATGTCTGCAATCTGATTCTCAGTTCTGCAGTGTTCCAAATTCATCTTTCCATCTACTACCTGCTCTCGAAGATAATGGAACCTCATTTCGATGTGTTTACTTCGACCATGTGCTATTGGGTTCTTCGCCAGATTGATTGCTGACTTGCTGTCGATCTTCATGGTAATTGCTCCATGATCTTTCTCTGTTATCTCATCGACCAAGTTCATCATCCAAGTTGCTTGACATGCACAAAGAGAAGCAGTTATGTATTCTGCTTCGCATGATGATAATGCCACTATTGGTTCCTTTCTTGAATTCCAAGCAACTGGTGCACCACCTAGCATAAACACATATCCTGCTGTTGACTTTCGATCTTCAGCATCACTACACCAACTCGAATCAGTGTATCGCACTAACTTGCATTCTTTTCCTTTATCAGCTGCAGAAAACAAAACACGATAATCGAAAGTTCCTTTGAGATACCTTAGTATCCTCTTCACTGCTGCTAGATGTGATACCTTTGGCTTTTGCATGAATCTGATTACCATACCTACATTGTATGCTAAGGCAGACCTTGTATGACAAAGGTATCTCAATGATCCAATAAGTCTTCTGTATTGGGTTGGATCAACATCATCTTCATCTGCATCTTTCGACAGTTGCAGTCTTGATTCTGCAGGTGTCAAAGTTGGGTTGCATTCTTCCATCTTAAATCTCTTGAGAATTTCTCATGCATATCTTCTTTGATGCATCATCAAATCTCAACTGCTCTTGTAGAATTCGATGCCAAGGAAATATGAAATCTCACCCAAATCATACATATCGAATTCCTTGCTGAGATTACCTTTGAAGTCTTTGGTCTCACTTTTACAGCTACCTGTTATCAACAAATCATCTACATAGAGACATAGTATAAGCAATTCACTATTGCTTCTTCTTACATATACTCCATGTTCAGTTGTGCACTTTACAAATTCCTTCTCCCTTAGGAAACTATCAATTTTCTTATTCCAAGCTCTTGGAGCTTATTTCAATCCATACAGGGATTTATGCAGCCTGTACACCTTTCTTTCTTCGTCATGTTTCACAAACCCAATTGGTTGTTTAACATAAACTTCTTCTTCTAAGGATCCATTTAGGAATGCACACTTCACGTCCATCTGACATATGTGCCAACTGTTTATTTCTGCTAGACCAAAAACCAACCTGATTGTTTCGATCCTAGCAACAGGTGCAAAAACTTCATCGAAGTCTATTCCTTCTTTCTGTAGAAATCCTTTCGCCACAAGTCTTGCTTTGTGTCGAGTTACTTCACCTTTCGAATTCGTTTTCACTTTGTATACCCATTTGACATCAATTTCCTTCTTGCCTTGAGGCAATTCGACAAGTGACCAAGTGTTGTTGTCTTCGATAGGCTTTACTTCTTCGTTCATTTCTTTCACCCACTTCGAATCCTTTAATGCTTCAACTGCATTAACAGATTCGACATCTGCATAGAAAGCATAATATATCAGCTCACCTTCATTATCTCTTACATCATCTGATGTAATCACACAATCTTGCAATCTTGCAGGCATGCGTCTTATTCTTAGAGGTCTGCTTGTACTTAGTATATCTGCTGGTTCCTCTTGTCGAACTTCTCTTTCAACTTGAGTTTCTGGCTCTTCAAGAAGGATTCCCAATGAATCTTTCTTGACATTTTTAGTCCAATCCCATTCTTTAAACTCATATATGATCACGTCCCTGCTGATCACAATCTGCTTTTTCACTGGATCGAACAACTTGTAGCCTCCTGTCGAATGATATCCAACTAGAATCATTCGACTTCACTTGTCATCAAGTTTTCTTCTCAACTGACCTGGCACATCTCTATGTGCAATAGATCCAAATAACTTCATATGACTCAAGCTAGGCTTCACACCAGACCAACATTCTTCTGGAGTAATTCCTTCTAGCTTCTTTGTAGGACATCTGTTCAAAATGTATGTTGCAGTCGAAACAACTTCACCCCAAAACTCTTTAGGTAAATTCTTGCCTTTCAACATACTTCTCACCATATTCATGATAGTTCGATTCTTCCCTTCTACAATTCCATTTTGTTGTAGAGTATAGGGTGGCACCACCTCATACATAATCCCTTCCTTTTCACATAGTCTGTCGAAGTCTTTCGACACATATTATCCACCACCATCAGTTCTCAAAATTTTGAGCTTTCAACCACTCTGTCTTTCGACCATAGACTTAAACTTGGCAAATACTTCGATCACTTCACTTTTCTTCTTGATCAGATAAGTCCACAGCTTTCGACTGAAATCATCTATGAATGTAACAAAGTATTTGTTACCTCCCATCGAATCCACTTGGATTGGTCCACATACATCAGAGCATATAACTTCAAGACTAGCCTTCGACCTGCTTCCTGCATCCTTGCTGTAGCTATTCTTGTGTTGCTTCGCCTGCACACATTCCTCACATACCTCGTTTGGAATTTCGATTTCTGGTAATCCTGAAACCATATTTCTTCTCTTCAAATCTCCGATGTCTCTGAATTTGAGATGGCCTAGTCTATAATGCCATATCCATTCATCTCTACTAGTTGCAGTCAAAAGGCACTTGTGCTCCATCACATTTAGTTCAATCTTGAAGGTTCGGTTCTAAGACATAGGAGCCTTCAAGATTAATCTCCCATTTTCATCAACGACTCTCATCATCATCTTCGATTGACACTTTATAATTCTTTTCGACCAATTGCCCTATACTGAGAAAATTACTCTTCATGCCTGGTATGTACAACACATTGGAAATTACTGACCTCTTGCCATCTTTCCTCATAATCATAACATCACCAATACCTTCAGCTGCTAGGGTATTGTCATTTGCAAATTTTACCATATTTTTCATTGAGGGCTTTATATTGACAAACCAGTCTTTCCTTCCAGACATATGTGATGAACATCCTGAATCCAAGTACCATTGGTCCTTGAATCTATCTTCATCTTTTGTTGTGACCATCAACATCATCTATTTTTCTTCTTCTTCTTCTTCTTCTTCTTCATGTTTTGCAAGCTTTGCATCACTTTCTTGATTTTATCGTTTTTCTGGACAATCACTCGAATAGTGACCATACTTCTGACAATTGTAGCATTGAATGTGACTCTTATCAGGTTTTTGACCACCACCTCTTCCTCTATTTGCAACACCACCTCTTTGGTTTCCTTGGTATGGTCTTCTTTGATTTGACACGTTTCCTTAGATTTGGTTTCCTCTACCATTCGATTTGTTGTAGCCACCTCCACCTCTGTCGAAACACTTTCCTTTGCCTTTGGTCTCTTTTGCTGAATATGCCTGCAAGGCCACATGAATCTTCGATTTGCCTGCAGCTCTTTCATTCATTCTTTGTTCATGAGATTCAAGCATCCCTTGAAGCTCTTCCTTTGTCAATTTCGACAATTCTTTCCCCTCTTCTATTGCTACCACTATGTGGTCGAACTTAGGGGCCAAAGATCTTAAAATCTTTGAAACAACAACTCTTGTTGTTAACGTTTCTCCACGTATCTTAATTTGATTTACTAGTTTTTTAACTCTAGTGAAGAAATCAGATATGCTTTCACTGTCTTCCATCTGAAGCAGTTCGTACATCCTTTTGTGAGTTTGTAACCTCACTTCTTTCACCTTCTTAGCGCCTCCAAAAGACTTCTCAAGAATTTCCCAAGCTTCGTTTGCAGATTCTGAATCACTAACCTTTTCGAAATTGTCTAGGATGACACATTGATGAATTATAAATAATGATTTATAACTCAGCTTCTCAGATTCTGTATATTTCTTCTTTTCTTCTTCTGAAGAATTTTCTCTAAGCGCTTCGAATCCATCTTTTACAAGGTCCCAAAGACCTTGACACCTGAATAAGACTTTCATCTGTTTGCACCAATTCTCATAGTTGTCAACTTTCAGAATTGGTAGGGTTGCTGGATAGTTTGCATTCCCATAACTTGTCATCGTGAATTCTTCAATCGTTCTTGATTGATACTTCCCTTGAATCGAAACAAAGCTCTTGATACCAGATGTTGGAAACTCACCAAAGTCTATGATGAATTTCTACCACAATGACAATTTAATTATGAGACAAACAAATAAAAGAAGACAAGACAAATAATTTCTGCAGAGTTTCTCTTTGCTTACAAACTGCGAAAACTATGTTGTTCACTTGCAACTGCAAATTCTGTGAATACAACTTGCTTGACTTGCTTACAAAAATAGGGGTTACTCCCTATATTTATAATTGAGCTTACACCCTAAGCCCAGAGCCCAAAATATCTATTTTGTTACTAAATCAAATTTAATTTATTCTAGACTTAAATCAAATCTATTTAAATCTAAACAAATCAAATCTTTTCGACACATAGTTTCGACACACTGAATTACAATTTAACACTTCCAACTCCTATTAATATTTGCTCCTCTTGAGTATTTTTATAACATTGTACATAACAACACAAAACAAACAACAAAGGAGTGAGAATATGCTCAAATATATTAACGGTGTGAGAGAATGTAAAAGGGTAGTTTAAATTACACGATCCATAACACACATTCAATTTACACGACAATACAACAATCAACTCACATAATCTTTATGTATGTAATGTGATTTACAACTCGACTCAATGCATATGATACCAATTTGTACCTCAGAGGTGTGTTACTGATTTCATCGACTCAATAATGGTTCCTCATTCGAACTGGGTCCTCACTTCTGAACCTCGGGTCCCACTTATGAACCCTGGACTTATCACATGTCCCCGCTCCTGAACCCGCGGCTTTCCTCTTTCAACATTGACATATATGATGCCTAACATATAAATAATGCACAACACTTATGGTTCCACTTATAACCATATAAAACATGCAATACAACATCGACAGTAGTCCCTACTTCTGAACTACACACTTCAATGCAACATTTATAATTTCATGCACAACAATAATTACACAATCAACTCAATTATTATTTCATCATTATAATGATTCATCAACCAACTGTGACGGTACCAAAATATTAATAATCAGTACTCAACATAACCAAATAATCACAAAACCATAACTTTGTCGAAGAAATTGACTCAAAACAAATCGACTCTGTGCTGTCAGCCTCACAAGACAACACAACAGCATGTTAGGCGAGCTCTTTCCAAGCAACAATCCCCTTCTCCGGTCGAGCTCACAAAACCATAATCTCTTCCTATTTTTCACAGCTCTCCAGGCAAGCCTCTGATCTCGCTAAGCGAAAACGATTGAACCTGTTGCTAGCTATGATTTTGACAAAGGAAAAATCTAGCTAAGGAAAATAATATGGCCGAAGACAAGATGAGGAATGTCGGAGTGGGGTCGATCAAGAATGTGGACTTAGAATAAATTTCTGAGAAAGAAGAGGCCTAAGTCGACATAAGGCGCGACGACATGATGACCATGTTCATGGCAGGAAATTGGGAATATAAGAACACAGGAGAAAAATATTGTCCACTAATGGGCTTGAGAACATGGGAACGTGCAAAAGAGAAGCAAGTAACTAGCAGACACGTGGCCCCTGGAGAAAAGAAGCCCGTCAAAGAAGCTGTTATTTTTCATACTATAAATAAGACATTGTAAATAGTTTTAAGGGGATTCAAACCTTACGCAAATACTCAAAGTACCCAAGCTATGAGCGAAATGATTCAAGCAAGGGAAATGTATGTTTAAATCACCAGTTTTTTCCATTTTATTATCAAGCAAATTTACTTTCAACTTTATTCAAGTCTTGAAAATTACTTTATCATTCAAGCCTTTCCTGTTTTTACCAACATCTTTATCGTTTGAGATAACAAGTAGATTTCACTCTGTGTCGAAATCACTTGCATCTAAATCACTCATTACGTCTTATTTCAAAAACACTTTGGAATTGAAGCATCATCTTGAGATTCACTAGTCGATCTCACAAAGCAACCTTTAACAAGAGGTTAGCATTGTTTACCAATTTCTAGAGTAAACACCTGCAAAAAATAAGAATACGGTTTTCCACCATTAGAGCTCCCCTAAAGCTCCAATTTCAACCCACGTGCACCAAAATCGACCAGAAAATAATAGATACATATTATACTATTAATAAAACATCACAGATGCATTGATTAACATCCAATTTCATCAATCGTTCATGAATCCAAGATTATATTTGTAAATCCCACATATAATAGTTGTCTAGAATATATATTACACATAGAGTTATTAGTATTGAAAATCCATAAGACACTAACGGCAACCATACATATATACATGCCTAAAGTAATATAATGAAACATGGAACAATGTACATATAAAAGGTTCCTAAAATAAAACTAAGATATAGATCATCATCTACACAACATAATAAACATCACCGAAAACATCATGTCGTCAAGTCCTCAAGCAAGCTTTTCCTTGCCCTTTACATGCATAGAACTTCTTGAAAACAATAATAATAGTCGGGTGATATAATAATATAAGATGGTTCCATATCTTATGAGTCCACTCAGCTCTACAAGGATTGTACTCGCTTCTTAACTTATGTCCCTGCAAGAAGAATAAGACTCAAGCACCTAAGGAAAACTTTCATTGTATGAAACATGTACTCATGAGTTCCCAACTCAAAAAAATCACTTATTCAGAAACCATACAAGGTATATTTCTACAGCCAACCCTACGTCTAGGATTATTAACACGGTTTACAGATCCTTGTAAACATACTTCAACTTTTGTGGATTTCAGATTCTTCATGGGACTCGTGAGCAATCATAAGAATCTTTCTCCCCATGAGACTCAAACCCATTTTGAGCGTTATTCCTCGTATGGAACTCTAACCTACTTTGAGGTCCACCGCTCTATGGGACTCGAAGCCATTTATGATCCAAATATCTCCTCTATGGGACTCTAATCCATTTATCACGTTTGTGATATAATAGTTCCTATATCCCAATTCTTGCTTTCCATAAGCATTGAAACATGGGACATTCATGCTGGGGGTCATTTCCAAATTCATGATTTGTTCATCAAAAGATACATGATTAAACACTAATCACTAGGTGATCATTTTCACCCTCATAACAAACACCATGTTACATACAAACCACATTATTATACAATTTGATTAATTGGTAAAGACTATCCATCCACGATACACACTAAGGTACCTTTGTGTCCAAACATCGTCAACTAATCCTTCTATCCTAGCTTAAATTATGCCACTAGTTTATTCACCTACATGTCATCCTAGTTATCCTCACTCATCATCATCTTAGATTATTCAAGTTATTAGGAACAAACAAAGTCAAATATAAATCAAAATAAAAAAATCATATAAGACTTATAATTATTAATAATAGTCGCCAAGCATCCTTGGTTTTATTCATGGTTTCTCATCATCATACAATATCTCATTGTATTAACTTTCCTTATTTTCAAGTTTTGAATCAATCAAAACCATGATTCTTGAGTTATGGTGTAAAAAATAACCAAAGTATTTTTTTTCTAATGATGTCAAGATCGCTTGGTTGGTTCCTAGAGAGCTCTTAGCGAGAAAAGTCAGTATACAAAAACCCAGCTCCTCTACTAACAAAGACCCAACAAGATCATCTTGCCTGCTCTTCGCCTGGAGAGATCAAACAGAAGGACATTTTCAAAATCTATGCTAGGCTCTCTTGGCGGGCCATTTCCTCGCCTAGAGAGGATGCCAATACTAGACCAGTAAGAAACATGACCAGGAAGTGAAGAATAAACAATAACATAACACAATCTGGTAAGTTCCTACATACCTTGGACTTAGCTCCCGTGATTTAAAAATTTCCTTTCAACCTTAATCTTGGAGTAATTTTCAATAATACATGATCACCTTCTACAACTCCAACAATCTTCGTCTATTGTTACCCATAAGATCCTCCCCCATTCCACATCCTTATAATACATCAAGATCACAACTTTGGGATGCATCTCACCTTTGCTCCCTCTTCTTTAAGCTTTTCCTTCAGGGATCATCAAGCACCCTATTTGTTTATCTTGTACATACATGTTTTATGTTTACTAATCTCTAACTAAAATCAAGAAAAATATGTTATTTTCACTAATGCATTGTAGGGGTTGAACCAAGTTACGTCTCTCTCACCTCCTAAGCTAGGGTTTGGAAGATTGATCCTCAATCAACTGGATATCCATTGAACCTCAAGGGCTTTAATTTTGAAGCTTTTCTTATAATATCAAAAGTGCTATGTATTGAGTATATCTCAACTTCATTTGGTCAAAATTATCTCAAGGTTTTGTAACTTAGTTCATCAAGAAACTTTATAGGTTTATGTGTTTATTTTCATGCCTTCTTCAAAAAGTTTCATCAAGTTATAAACCTCACCATCAAGTGTACTTCAATATAACATAATTTAAAGGTATTACGCACTCCATCATGCCTTTATTAACAAGCAAAGTTCAAAAGATTCAATGTTGATTCAAGTGGTTTGACCTAATTTGGCAAGATTTTGATTCTATGATCACAAGTGTATAAATTTCTCAATTTTCAACATCTTGAGATGATTATTTTGATATGGACCCTTCTCATCATCCCAACAACTTCCTTTCACATGAAAAGAGTCAATTATGCTTGGAGAATCATCAAAAGCTTGAAAAGATTATACGGCTCTTGAGAAATTAGTGAAATTCTTGACATAACTTTTGAAGACCATAACTTGCTCAATTTTTATGATTTTTGAGTGATCCCAATGCCATATTTCTCTTAAAATATTCCTATTTAAAATATCTTCAAGGATCTAAGGCCAATTTTCAGTGGAAGGTCATTTATGTTTTGAAAAGATTATAGGTCATCTATGGAGTTTTCAAGTGATTTTCGTCAACTTCCAAAGACCATAACTCTCTCAATTTCTATGATTTTGAGTGATTTCAATGCCACAATTCTTTTTAAGGAGTCTACTTCATTTCATATTCAATGATCAAGAGACAATTTTTCAAAACATATAGGTCACTTTGGAGTTCATACTTAGAAATTTTTCTAAGTATGAAAACCATATGATTTTTCCCAATTTCAAAGAAGCACAACTCTTGGCTCAAGTGGCCAAATTGATTCTTCTTTGCACATTGTAAAGGTTGTGATGTTGTCTATCCAATGCAATAAGAATCATGCCATAAAGCCTCCTACATTGATTTCCCTATGTTTTAAAGTTGGCATCTTAGAATTGAAGTTTTCTATGCAGTCAGAAATGCATTTGCTTAATGTGCGCTATAATAACCAAATTGATGCATGAATTCATTTAAACATGATTAACAAAGTTTCTTGAACCAATTTAAGCAACAAAACGCATGATTTTCTTGAGTTTTGATGAGCTGCACATCACACTTTTGGCATGATACCAGGTTGACACGATTTCTCTCAAGACCTCATCATCTCACATGCTTAAGCACTCCATTCACTTCCATATAAATAGAGGATGCTATTTCACTTATAAACCAAAATTTTTATAACCAATTAAGCTTTGCCAAGATCCCGTTCGAACTCTTGAGCTTGAATTTTACTTTCTTCTTTCCACCCTTCAAACACTCAAAGCTTTCATTCAAATAGCTTCACTAACATTAAGTGAACCTAACTAGACCTTTAGCAAGAATAATCATGCCTCAAATCAAGCTCACCAAGTCAGAGTTTAGAGCAAATCATCTTCACTTTATTCAGGTATAATTCTCCACCAAATCAACTTAAATTTTTTACTACAATGTAGCTCTTGGTTCACTGATGCTCATAGCATTGTTAGTTTTTAAAAATGGATGCATTTGATAGGTATGTTTTTGAGTTTTTCAGTATTAAACTTGTCTGGTTTTTTCAAAATCGAGTGAGCTACACTTTATATTAAAATTTTGCGAGCAGATGGTTGAGATCGTCTTGAATAGACACATCTAATGGTACCAATATGAAAGTGTAAATTTACAATTTGAAGAAACTCATGTTTGCCCTAGTTGCAGGTGTCTGGAGGTTGAAGATGACCTACGTGTCATCTTCAACCAATGAAATAGCACAAATTGTTTTAATTTTATTGGTTTGACTTTTTAATACAAGATGTGTGCTACTTGACTAAAGGCCAAGATGGATGCGTGTGTTGTGACCTTCACACCTGTCAGCTCAATTAATGAGCTCAGATCTGATGCCTCAGGTTTTTTCATGTTTTATATTTATCTTTTTATTTTGTTTTATCTTTAAAAAATTCATAACTCTTCCATTTTTTGTCCAAAAAATATGAAAAAATTCACAAAAATATTTTATTTCATTTCTGATTTAATGAACATTTTTTCATAATTTCTAGATGAGATTTAGTATTTTAAATATTTTTTGAGATGTTTATTTGAATTTAATTGGTTTAAAAATATTTTTATAACTTTTAAATTCTAAAAATTTTATGGGATGATTCAATGATAGTTTGACATCCTATGGTGACCTTGTTTGATTTTTCCTTCTGACTTGGCTATTTTTTTATGATTTTTGATTTATTTCACTTGATATTTGTATTTTTAAAATTAGTTTGACTTCTGAAAATTACGAAAAAATTTGTCAACATCCTTTGAGGTATTTATGATTTTCTCCTTGCCTTTGGTTGCAATTTATTTGAAGATTTGTTTGTAGTTTCCTAATTTTGCTTTTATTTCCATTTAATTTCATTTAAAATATTTTTTATTTTTATTTTTCTTGTCATTTAATTTTTGTATATATTCTGGCTGATCTTGGACCACATGTTTTAGTCATAAGTTTCATTAATATCATTTGATCTTGGGTGTTGAGTTTAAACTCCACCAAAATGGATGAATGATTTTAATGATAACTTGATTAATCCTTTGATTCAAATGGGGAGTTTATTTCATTGTTCATCTCATCTTCATCCCCTTTTTCTTTTGATCAATTTGGATAACACATTTGAACTTTAAATTCATCTAAGCTTATGGATGGTTGAAAAACCGTTCTCCATGACTTAGGTCTTGATCACCTTTTGTTTTTACTTATGCTAGATGTTTTAGGAGTATGATTTGTACCATATCTCTAACATGTATGGTACATACATTGTTATTGACCAACCTCGTATAGTATTGACTTCTATATAAGTTCGTCTGTGATTGTTTAACATAGCGCTAAATTGTCCCGATTCAGAAAATGATCATTCGTGGCTCAAACTTTATGTTTGAATGTCCAGACATGGTTGATTGTTTGGCTTTGGCCAATACCTTCGAGACTTGTTGTTAGGAGGCTTTGATTTTATCAATTCTCTAACAAGTTTTCATTATTTTTTTAGTCAAAGATCATCATTCAATCATCATTGATCATACTTTGTTACTCTTAACTTCTAACTTACTAACCATTAACAATTAAATTTATTTTATGTCTTTACTTTATGCATTTACTTTATGCCTTTATTTTTTATACCTTTACGTTTATGCACTTTTATCTTTAGCATTTACATTTCATGTTATTTGTTTTTTACTCACTTGAGCATTTATCTTATGACATTTTATCTTTGTTCACTTGAGCTTTCTTTTTCTTTTAAAACCACTTAATAATCAACTTGAATAATTAAAAGACTTAACTCTTCAGACTATTGGTTACTATACTTAGCATATTGGAGTTGTGGACTTCTTGGACTTATGATTCGAAGCTTCGATACCTTGAGACCTTGGAACCTTGGAACCTTTGGATCTTGTATTTCCTTGTTGTTATTCTGTCTATGTATTTGGAATTATTCTATGTGCAGGTGTTATTATTTTGGTCTTAAGTAGTACATGGGTCAACATTGAAAACCTTGCTTTAACCTTGATTCATTTGAGGCTGGTTTCATCTGAGGCTTGATGTAACACCTTGATTTCTATTTATTAGTTATTTTACAAGTTTTTTATTTTATTAATTATTATTTAATATAATAATTAATTAATTGTGTGATTTGGTGCATATATGTGTTGTGTGTGTATTGGGTTATTACTTGTGAGAATGGAAAAACAATTAATTGGGTCTTATGTGTTACATTAGTGTCAGTGGATAAAGTTAAGTCCTTTAGAGTAAAACAATAGTTAGTAAGTATTTTGTAAAACAAAGAGATAATAGAGTTAGAAAGAGTAAGTTGTCAAAACAAGAGAAGAGAAGAAAGAGGAGAAAAGGGAGAAAGGAGAAGAGGAGAAGGAAGAACCCTAGAAGGATATAAATCAAAGATAAGGATGGGTTTTCATTTGATTATGGGAGTATGTGATTGTGAAATATGTAATGGATAGTAAACATGATTTATGGATTTATATTACAATTTCCAAGTTTTTACATGCTTAGGTTTTGAATGACAAATCATGAAATTGATGTTTGAATCATGTTTTGATATTTGTAATTGAACCTACATGTTAGATATAGGTTATAATGCAATTAATTACATGAATATAGCTGATAGGAGTGGACTTTAGTGACAAGATTCGTAGGAGGCATAAGCTATCTTTGCATAATTTTTCTTGTTTTTCGAAAGGCCGCTTAGCGCCCTATGTCGTGCTTAGCGCGGTCTAGGATGAAATTTTTTATATTTTATAAAAATGTTTAGGGTCTTGCATGTTTATGATTTATAAGAAATTTCCATGAATTTTAATAATTTATTAAATGTGTATTGGATAGATTTTGGATGACTTTTTGATGAAAACATAACACTAGAATTTGTGTATATGTATGTTGTAAGTTGTTGATGAATGAGAATAACATGGTTTGGCATTGTTTCTATGTGTTATTGTGGTGTGTTGAGTTGATTAATGTTATGAGAGTGCATTGTATGTGATTGATGACATGACTTATGTATGTTTGTGCAATGGTGAGATAATTCAAATGTGATGAATTATATGATGTTTGCTTGTATAATTAAGATTGAGAGATGGTCTTAATTGAATATGATTGTTGAGATTGCACATGCATAATTTTTTGTCAAGAGTCTATGTTTTCTAGTTTCATGGATGGTAGTGACTTTTCCCAAATCTAGGGGATTGGTTTTAAGCTTAGAGGACGGGCTTTTTGGTGGTTATCTGTCTGAGGGATGAACACGGTTTAAACGTAAAAACTGTTAAAGATAACAATTGGTACCATATGCATATTGCATAGAGTCGCATTCAAGTCACACGTGTCGATGTGAAATTTTGAATTGATATGAAATATGTGATATTGATGTGAATTTTACATTTGTAGTATTTGTGATTGATTATCTATTGAATCATGAATTGTTGAGCTATGTTGTATATGTAAACATGTGAATTGAATGGGATAATGTGTATACATGATTATGTGAAGTGTGATAAATTCAATTGGTGTATGCATGTTATGAATTGCTTTTTATTATATATTTTTATAATGATATGAATTCTCACCCTTCTGTTGATATGATGTTTTGTACGACATTGCTCAGGTACCTAAGATAGTGGTGCTTCTTGCGAGGATTAGTCATAAGAGCTAGTTCTTTGTTTATCCGTATTAGATAGTGAGTCATGCTCTGGCTATGTAACACGGGAAAACGTTCAAACTCATGTTTTTTAAGAGATGTTTGATATAATTTTATTTATTTATGTTGTATTGAGATTATGTGATGAGTGGCCTTTAGTGCCTAATGTTGTAATGCATTATTTCTATTTATGAGATTCAAGTATTGGTATCATTTTGAAAATAAAATTATTTCGCTGCTATATACATATGTGTCAGTATATGGATCATGATTTTAATCTATTTGAAGATTAGAGAGGATCATGTTGAGCATCTAAAGATTGTGTTATTTGTGTTTGATCGCGACTTTAAGAGTCTATCAGAATTACTGACTGCAAGTACACAGTCTAATCACGTAATTTTAAAATATATCGAACCCATAGGGACTGATAATCAACTAATGCTATCTAATGTTACTATGTAAATCTAATACTAGTGATTAATCTTGGGTTTTAAGAGAAACAAGGGATAAATCAAGGTTTAATTAAGATATTCAATAACGGGATTCTGACATGCAATTCGTTAAACTTCAGGGATTCAATAAATCGTAGGCATAATTTTTAAATGTTAAAATACTCTTCAGTAGAAAATATCAATTTAAAAGTATTTGTCTCACACTCTCGTGTTTATTGACTCTGACTAAATTCCTAAATCATAATACTATGCTCTC
Organism: Vicia faba; assembly: GCA_948472305.1. Lineage (NCBI taxonomy): Eukaryota > Viridiplantae > Streptophyta > Magnoliopsida > Fabales > Fabaceae > Vicia > Vicia faba. Next base: position 1,521,542,788 of record OX451735.1, on the reverse strand, counting down.
GCTGTCTCATCTGAATTTAGAAATAATTTTTGGAAATCAACAGTTTCTAATTAGCCCTAAAGTGCTCTCGCTGTGTTTAGAACTAATGTCTAGTTTCTGCTATCCGATTAAAAATATAAACAACCATTTTATTGATTATAACCATTGTGTGTCTTTTACTCTCTTAACAAAACTGTGTCAATTAAAATTAGGAACTAAACCAAAAAAATAGTTTGTAAAATATTTACGCCAACAGATTTATAAACCCCGTCCATGAGACTACTTGCACATACATGTATCAAGGGAATTATCCGAACATAGTTTTAAACGTAAACATACGGTACAGTAATTAAACATAAAGTAAAACATGATTTCTAATACCAAAAGAAACTATAAAAACTAAATAGAAAACCTGGAAGTAAACTGAATTGAATAACTGAAATAAATCTTCGAGTACAATAGGCTTGGCTACAAACTCGAATTAAAACCACGATCCTCCACAAATGTAGGCAGGATTTACTTAAATGGAAAATACTGAATGAATACTGAAAATATCCTAATACTAGAGTTAAAATAGTCCCCCGATGTAAAACAACTATTGCTATTTCAAGAAATTTACTGCCTAAAAACTAAGAATGAGAGTGCTATGAACTCATGAAAATTGGACCCCCTAGAAGTTGTGATAAACTCCTTTTATAATCTCTGCTAAATTTTCTTAACTCCCTTGGAGAAAAATCAAGACTCGTGACTTCATGGCCCAAAGTATTCGGAAGACTCTGTAAACCAGAAAAAAATCAGGGGGGGCTTGTTTTGTTACGTGGATAAAACCATACAACAAAACAAACAACGTGACTAGGGATATCAATCGGGAAGGAAATGTTTGAAGGATTCTTCCCTGCTCTCCACCCCACCCTCAAATTTATTCTCCATTCCCGTTTCCAATCCCCATCGCGGTGGAATATTTTCCTCCATCCCCATCCCCACAGATCCCCACAGAGATCCATGGAGATCGAATTTTACAAAAAAAAAAACTATACTATTCGATCAAAACTATGACACTAGTATTTCGTTATTTTTTCCCCTTTTTAAAAAAAAACACATATATTTTGCATCTTTATTTTTTTAATAACTAAAAATACATCTTGCATCAATAACAAAAAAAGAAAAAGCACTTGTTATTTCTAATATTGTTCTATAAAAAGATAAAAAAAATATTAACACAACTTGTTGCTATCATGTTTCCGGTAATTTACTACCACAATATTGTTTTCATCCACCGCTAGTGGTTGATTATGTGTGAGTGTGGAAAATCTATAACTACTAATTTATTAATTGAATGAAAAATATATTACTAATAGAAGTAAAGTGAATTTGAAGAGTGATTATCATAAGCACAATGAATAAATAATAGTGGTTGTTGTGATGATGAGATCAAAAAAGATGATGAATGAAGGAGACAAAAATAATTGAGAAAAGAAAAGAAGGAGACATTGTGTACATTCTATGTATTTGGTGCACTTTTCTTGAGTTGGATATTTAGATAGTGAAACAATACATTATACAATAAAAGATAAAAAGAAAATAATCCACTAATGACTCTTCATTTTCTAATACAATAATATTTTTTTATGTAAAATTATATAATTGTAGATTATATAATATATAAAATATTAAAATTAAATAATATGCTCGAAGTTGGGGAATCCATGGGGCGGAGGGTACTTTCCCAATCCCAGCCTCAAAGTGTCATCGGGGGAACTTTTCCCTCAATCCCCATCCCCACAAGGGGAAAAATCCCCAACTTTGATACTCCAAACATATGATACCCACATCGATCTCTGTTAACAAATGAAAATTGACATCCCTAAACATGACAAGTTGACAGAGTATCGCGAGGGCCACACATGCCTGGCGAGGGACACACCCTTCTTACTTGCATGGCGAGGGCCACAAGCCTAACTTTGTATTTTTTTCATTCTTTTCTTCATTTCTTCTCTGTTTCTTTCTCTTCTTCACATTTCGCCTCTTTGCTAACATACACCTGAAATACAATAAAAATGCCACCATAATAGGAAAAAAATAAATAAATACTGGTAACAAAATTCATACGAGTCAAGTCGAATATGCAATGTAATTTCGTGTTATTAGTGTTAAAACAGAAGCAATATTTGCTAAACTTTCTAAGTGTGAGTTTTGGTTGAATGAAGTGAGTTTACTTGGTCATGTGATATCGGGTGGTGGTATTGTTGTTGATCCGTCAAAGATTGAGGTTGTGTCTCAATGGGAAGCTCAAAAATATGTTTCTGAGATTAGATGTTTTCTTGGTTTAGCAGGTTATTATCGGAAGTTTATTGAAGGATTTTCCAAGTTATCCTTGCCATTAACGCAATTTACTAGGAAGGGTCAAGCTCTTATTTGGAATGCACAATATGAAGCTGGTTTTCAAGAGCTTAAGAGAAGATGGACAACCACTCATATTTTGATTTTGCCTAATTTGGAAAAATTGTTTGTTGTGTATTGTGACACTTCATTAATGGATTTAGGAGGTGTGTTGATGCAGAATCGACAAGTTATAACTTATGCTTCAAGGAAACTTAAAGTACATGAAAGGAATTATCCGACTCATGATTTAGAGTTAGCTGTTGTTGTGTTTGTATTAAAACTTTGGAGGCATTATTTGTTTGGATCAAGATTTTAAGTGTTTAGTGATCAAAAGAGTTTGAAATATCTTATTGACCAAAAAGACTTGAATATGAGGAAAAGAAGATGGTTGAAATTCTTGAAGGATTATGATTTTGGTTTGAATTACCATCAGGGTAAAAAGAATATTTTGGCTGATGTATTGAGTAGGAAGTCGTTGCATATGTCAATGTTGATGGTGCAAAAGTTGGAATTACTTGATCAATTTCGATATATGAGTTTGGTTTGTGAAGAGACTTCTTCTGGAGTTAAGCTTGTTATGTTAAAGCTTACTAGTGGCATTTTTTATGAGATTCGAGAAGGTCAAAAATCTTATTTGAGTTTGGTAGATCGATTGACGTTTATAATTAAAGGTCAAGGTGGCAATTTTTAGATTGATGAGGATTGTATCATGAGATGTCGTGATAGAGTTTGTTTTCTTAATATAGCCGATTTGAAGAAGAGGATTCTTTAGGAAGGGCATCGTATTGGATTGAATATTCATCCTGGAGCTATTAAGATGTATTAGGATTTGAGGAAATTATTTTGGTGGCCATGTATGAAGAAAGATATTGTAGAATTTTTGTACTCTTGTTTAATTTGTCAGAAGCCGAAGATCAAACATCAGAAACCATCTGGTTAGATGCAACCGCTATTTATTCCTGAATGGAAATGAGATAGTATTTCTATGGATTTTGTGTCTGGTTTACCCAGAACACTGAGTAATTTTGAGGCTATTTAGGTTATTAAGGACAGGTTGACTAAAACTCCTTACTTATTCCTATGAGAATGGATTATCCAATGGAGAAGCTAGTTAAGTTATACATTGATAAGATTGTCAGTTCGCATGATATTTCGTCTAACATTGTATCAGACAGGGAGACAAGATTTACTTCGAGATTTTGGGAAGGTTTGTAAAATGCCTTGGGTACGAAGTTGCATTTGAGTTCTGCTTATCATCCGCAAACTAATGGTCAGATTGAAAGGACAATTCAGTCACTTAAGGATCTTTTGAGAGCTTATGTATTGGAACAAGGAGGTGCTTGGGATAATTACTTACCTTTGATTAAGTTTACTTATAACAACATTTTTGTTGTACCCCAAAATTTGCCCTCTCTTTTCTCAAGACATTTCTCAAAGGTTCTCAAGAGTTTGATCAGACAAGCCCACCTCCTAAGCACTGAGACAAAAAATTAGAGTTTTAACTAAAGTTGACTGATCATTGACTTTTGACCTAATATATAATCTAATGTTTTGAAAAATAATCTCAAGGACTAAAACAAAACATGTTGATCTAATTTCATGACTCAAATCATTTCTCAAGATCAAAAGATTGATAGCTGAATTTTTGATCAACTGATGAAAAGTCAACTGATACACAAAAAGTCAAACTTTGACTTTTTTGGTCAACATTACATTCCAAAGATCAAAATTCATCTAGATATTCAAAAATATAAAACTTGATCATCAAGAATCAAGAAAGTCAAGAAAGTCCACAAAAGTCAAAGTTTTCAATACTTAGAAATTTTCTAAGTGTTTTTACACTTGATAATTTCATTACTTCATGACATTTTTTCACCAAGATGCAAGATGATTCAAAGAAAACTTTTAACATAAAAGTTATAGATATTTATGAATTCTACATCTTTGTATTAGAGGGTTGATATCCAAAAAAATCTTAGATTTGAAGTCATGACATTTTTGTATAAACACTTAGAGAAATTTTCAACAAGTTTGGTCAGATTTTTGTCCCAACTTCTTGGGCAATTTTCATTAAGTTCCAAATTTATTTAGCCAAAGTGGTCAACATGAAAGTTGTATATAATGTTTCAAGCTTTCTAAAATATCCAAGAGCACGAATTTATCATACTTGATCTAGGAGATTCAAAGGCATGAAGTTGGGCATCCATTCTTGAATTACAAGTCATTTTGGTGAAGAACACATAATCCAATCTACATGCTTTACTGCATAATCTTGCTTTGCTGGCCTTCTAACTTGCAAATCTCACCATAATTTAATGTTTACACAAACTTTTGAGCTATGGTCCATTTGATTTAAGCATTGCCCAAAGCATAATTCCATTAATGGCACAAAGTTAACACTTCCATTTTTGAAAAACATGCTTTTGAAAAATGTCAATGCATTGAGCTTTGTAATGGTTATATTTGATTACAAGAAAAATCAAAAGCATGGAGAAAACCCTCTGCACCCAACAACTTCAGAAGATGCTTGTACTTGAAACATTGAAACAATAGAAATTCATCCAACTTGGTTTTTCACTTTTAACCAAACCATCGAGGCTATCTTGTAAATATGATTACTCCAACCTCCCAAACCTCTTTCCTATAAATAGAGATATCAATTGAAAGATAAAGGAGATGAACAAGCCCTCAAAACCCCTTTACTCTAAAAAAAACAGAATTTTCCATAAAACTTCCATTTTTGAGCTTTCAAGTCCAAATCTTTGAATCTCTCAAACCTTGCAAGTTTTGCCCAAACAAATCATCCAAATACTTCACATAAATCATATAGAAGGTGTTCAAACACAAGAACAACTTCAGTAACATCATTATCACCATCTTCCAAACTCAAAAATAGTACCTTGCAACTTGACTTGGTTGGAGTGATTCAGCAACTTTCAGCATAAAGTGAGGATTGACATAGCTTCAAGAAGGTCCAAGGGAGATTAATCAATCATAATATTGCACCTGGAACAACTAGAAGAGGCTTCAGAATTTTCTCCAAGAGAGGTAAGTTTCCTCAAACTTTGATATCTTTATCCATACATCATTTGTTTTCGTTTTCAAAAGAATAAAACAAGACAAATCGAGGCATAAGAGTGCAAATATCCAAAATTTAGAGAAAATGCTTTAGGAGCCCTGACACGTGTGTCCATGTCACCTGACACGGGCAGTGTCAGGGAGAAAATGTGCAAAAAAGGGCAAGGCATGAGATGACGCGGGTTCCCGTGTCACACGACACGACCCGTGTCAACACAACTGGGGATTGAAAACGTGTGAAAGGGCAAGGTAGAAGCTGACACGGGTGCCCGTATCACACAACACGACCCGTGTCATTTCAGCTGGGACAGAAAAACACGCAGAGGAAATTGACAGATTCTGACACGGGTTCCCGTTTCCAATGACACGGCCCATGTCAGCCTAGGCATTAGAAATTCTGATTTTGAGATATTTGCTATAATGTTGGGTCGTTAAGGTTACATTGGACATTTTGTATTGCTGGGAATTGACACTAACATTCAAAATTATTTTCTAAACAAATTAAATTAGACTTAGGTTGTATTTTAATGAATTTAAATTTTAGGTTAACTACCAAAACCTTTTTCTATCAAAAAACCCTAAAAATAACTTCTTTCTTCCTCTTTACATTTCCTACATATTATTATTATTATTATTATTATTAATTAGTTTAATTAAGTTAACTATAAAACCTTTTTTCCACAAAAATAGAAAAACATTTCAATTATTCCTTTTCTTTATTGTTTATTTATATTCCTAGATCAATTGTATAGGATGCAAATATTCAATGGTTTGTAATAGTAATTAGGAATTTTATTGCTTTCCTCCCCATCCTTCACAAATTTGTACCCCCATTCTCAAAGCGTTGTAATAGCATATGACATTTAAATTCCGCAATTTATCGATTTCCATATCATTGCTAGTAATTAGGGTTTGTATGGCAAGATTTAAAATCAAACATTAGACAACCCTAATTCAAGATAATATACTTGAAATAAACACCTTGCATACTTGTACCTCTAGGGTAACCCCCGCTTGTTGTCTCGGATATAAAAAGTCATGTCCCTCGAATGTGGGATGTTTTAGCAAAGACCCTTGATTACAAGATCGTAGTCCCTCGATGACCCTTCAATGTTGCCTTTGATACACGATCTTAGTCCCTTACGACAATTGCTAAAGTATCCTACATGTTGCCTTCTATGATTGAACGATGACCCACGCACGCCCCTCACATCCAATGATAAGGCTGTCTATCAATAAATGGTAGATAAGCATTATCTAAAGGAGGAGGAAAAGAATAAAGACTTTTTGAGTAGGTAGATTTCTCGTGATTGCTTGCTCACAAAAAAACCATTCACACTTGACACATTCAAAACATTCTTCAAAAACAAACATTTTGTATACATTCTCAACGATACGAGAATCATTACAAAATGGCCTTACATTGTGTTGTACCCCAAAATTTTCCCTCTTATTTATCAAAACTTTTCTCACAAGATCTCTTTGACTCAAGACTGGATTAGGGTTTGGTCAGCTCAAGACATCTCATCTTGCACTGATAATCCAAAATTAGGGTTTGAGTTTGCACAAGTATTTTTGGACTATCAATGCTTCATATGACTTTCAAACATCATTATGGATCCCTAGGATCACTCATGACAAGTTTCAAGCCTTGAACCACATTTTTGACCAGTCAATTGGACAATTGACCTAAAAAATCAGCTGTATTGGGGAAAAAGTCAACCATGGCCAATTTACAGTCAAACTTCATAATTTTGATCCACATCAACATTTTAAACTCATATGTATCATTTTGTCAAGTTTGGGTCATAATTCCTCAAGAAATTTGATCAAAACACCAAAAGGGCAAAATGGTCAAAATTAGGGTTTTGACTGAGGAAGGGCAATTTCTGATTTTTAACCTAGAAAATGACCAATTGAGTTAAAGCATGATTTCAAGGACTCAATGGCATCATCTTGACCTAATGGCATGGTTCAAAACATTTCAATTTCATTGGATTGACAGATGAAATTTGCTGTCAACTGATCAAAAGTCAATTGTACACTGAAAAGTCAAACTTTGACTTTTTGGTCAAAATCAAGTGCCAAGGGTCATAATTCATCAAAGCATGTCAAAATGTGAAACTTTTTTATCAAGAAAACCAAATTTGAAAATTAGGGTTTGAATTAGAAATTTTTCCTAACTTAGAAAATTTTCTAAGTATAGAAAATTTCTTATTTTTTCTCAACTTTAGGCCACTTTTTCACCATGATGCATAATGATTCAAGGAAAGTTCCCAACATGAAAGCTGTAGACCTCCATGAAATATACAACTTTTCTTCACACACTTTTCCCTAAATATTCTTGGATCTCAAGATATAAATTTATGAATACATGGTCATGAACTAAATAACTTAGTGAAATTTTGCCCTAATTTAGGCAGGTTTTGGACCCAACTTCATGGCAATTTTTCACCTAGTTCTAAGAGGTATGTCAAAATGCATTTGAAATATGAGTTGTATAGCACATTTCAAGCTTTCTAAAATTTCCAAGAACTCCTCAAGATCATTTTTGAGTAGGGAGAATCAAAGAGATGAAGTTTGCAATTTCTCACTTTTTGTCCAAGCCATTTCATGAAGAAAAGTACCTATGTTGCCTAATTCATGCTTTACAGGTCCCAAAATTGTTCCTCACTCCTTAATTAAATGCTTACTCAGTTGACAAAGCTTTGATCCATGCCTTAGAACACTTATCCAAGTTGCAATTCCATAAATGGCATAAAGTGACCATTGCCATTTTGGAAAAGCACAACTTTTGCCACTTTCCAATTCTTGAGCATTACACCTGTCTCCATTATACACACAAGTCTCACAGGTCTAAAGTAAATTGTACAAGCTGATACCAACCCTAAGAGAGCAAGTACAAGCATGGCAAGCCTTATCCCTTCACTTTGCTTCAAAAGCAAGAAAGGTGGCCAAAAGGCTAGAACTGACACACCTGTTGAAGGAAGGATAGGAAACTGATCTTATACTAATCTACAAACATTATGCAACACAAGACATGATTAAAAAGGCCTGAAACACTCCTAAGCAAAAAAACACCAAAAATCTGTCCAAACTTGCAGTTTTGGCATAAGCATATCCATCTTCTGTTTGGCTCGCGCGTTTCAAGTCTTGATCATTAAAACATCTTACCTACTTGATATCAAACCAATCCAGACTTTCATCCCTGTTCTGTAACCACTTTTCCATCATCTGCCATTGTTTCTCTCAAAGCTTGGAGTTTGACTTGGCCAAGGAGTTTCAGGTACTTTCAGAGCAAGGCAAGGGTTGGAATACATTCAGGGAAGTTCAAGGAAGCTCAAGCAAGCATCAGACCTCCATCAAACTCACTCCAGTTCCATCCATGATTCCAACTGAAGGAGGTAAAATCTCAAACTCTATCTCCTTGTACAGGAAACCATAGGCCACGATTTATGAATAAAAAATGTAGCCCTCATTGCAACGAAAATGTACATATATTTATCTTGCATTGATTTTACTTGAGTTGAAAGAATTTGGAACTTGAAGTTTCTGAAAATATTAGGTTAAAATTTAGGGCTGTTAAAATTCTTTTTGATCTTTGATTGTTAGTTCATATAACTTATATGGTTGGAATCGTGAGTTCTAGTACTACAACTTTCATGTTATGAGTTTTCATTTTTTATGGAAGTATGAGAGAGTTACAGGATGTCTGGCCAAGCTTGAGGAAGAAGATGAAGTACAGGGCAATGATTTGTTTTGGGTTATATTATTTTTGCTTTCCATAAGACAATGGATGTATAGCCACCCCAGTGGCAAAGTAGCGCGCTAGTGAGACCCATGTCCTGGGTTCGAACCTGGACGCTACTTTTGGTTTTCCATATTTTTGCCATTTTTCAGTTTTGTGACTTTTTTGCAGGATGGGCCTCCATTGTTTGGGCCACAGTTTTTTTTGCTTGCATGATATCTCTAATCTGCTACATCACCCCCCTTGCCAACTTTTTATATTTTTATTTTTATTTTCATTTTTAATATATATTAAATATTTTCTTTGATATATAAAAATCCTAAAAATGTAAATTTCATAATATTGTATTTTATTTTATTTTAGTTTATTTTTTCACATAGAAATATATTTTATTCTTAACATATATCATGTATTTTCTTAATAATTTGTAAAATATAATCAAAATATATTTAGTTTAATTAATTTATTTATTTTTCATTTCATACTTATAAATCATTATTTTTTGCATATATAAAATTTTTATACTTTTATACAATATTATTTATCATTTTAATACAAGAAATACATAAAATAATACATATAAGAGCTTTATTTTCTTTAAAAAAAATAATAATTAGGGTTAAACCCCTTTTAAAAAAATTAATTCCTTTTCCTTATATTTTTAGGTTTAGATGAAAGTTTCTTTTACATGAAAAAAACAAGACACAAAAAATCTTTTCTTACATATGCATTGTATTGCATTTTAAATATTGTATTGTATTCATTGTAATTCGTACAAATTCGATTTGGTTGTAATAATTTATTTAGGTTTACATTCTTGCAAATCCCCATTCAAATTTGTATTCCTCCCTCCCATAAATTGTTGTAATAGCTTAGAAATATTTACATTACGCAATTTATCGCTTTATATGCCATGATTAGTAATTAGGGTTTGTATGACAAGATCAAAACAAAGCAAAATAGAAAACCCTAAATACAAGACAAAATCAAAGCATGAAAATAATACACTTGCACACAAGCATCCTTAGGGTTTCTCCACTTGGTTGCCTAAACAAAAAATGGCCATATTACGCATGCGAAGTATCATGGAAAAACAAAACAAACATAAGATCATAGTCCCTCGATGACGCTATTCAAAAGGTTGCCTTGCAAAATGATCTTGGTCCCTCAAAATACTAAGATACTTTGTAACATTGCTAATCATGGCTATACGATGACCCACGCTTGTCCCGATTACATCCAAAGATAAGGTTGCTTACCAAATCAATGGTAAGACAACAATGTCAAAGGAATAGAAAATGCACAAGAAAGACATTTGAGTAGGTAGATTACTTCTAGCTACTTGCTCCATTTCAAACAACTATCCTTGCTATTTTAAAAAACAAACATACACATTTCAAAAACTTCTTACAAAAATTGAAAACATTTTCAAAAGACAAACATCTTTGTATACATTCTTACGAACGAGAATCATAACAAAGATTGCCTAAACGAATGGCCTCTTTTACAAAATACTTTCAAAAACCACACCAAACACAATTTCAAACAAACAAAAGCAAGTGATCTAAGCAAGTAACTAAGAGCCCATGGAAAACCATGGATGAAAAGGGTGCTAATACCTTCCCTTTTCATAATCTACCCCCCGAACTCAAGAAAACATCTCAAAGGTCTTTCCTGTGCTTTTTCACCTTTCCTTTTGGATAAAAGAAAATTCGGTGGCGACTCTTGCTAACCGCAACATTTGCGATAAAACGCAAAACCCTCAAGTCAGTTCTCCCACCGTATCACAGAACTGGAGACTCTGCTGGGGATTTTATAAAAGTGGGGTTACCTTAGGGCTAGATCATATTTACTTGCTTACATTGTTTGACTTGTTTTCTTTACATTATGGTTCTTTGTTTGGGTTTGAATCCTCCACCCGGATTTGGGAAACATTATAGGTAAATAGCAATAGGTTGTGGAAACTGTGCGGGGTATACCGACATGGTCTAAGCAATAGCTATGTTAGTGTGACATATTTGTGGGTACCGGTAGCCTTTGAGTTAATCAAAGAGAATACGGGGCCGCTGAGTGATGTCATGAAGCACTAATGAACTACTAGAACCCCTTACTTAACCAACTTGGCCTTTAGGATGTAGTGAGATGACCGACTTTGGTGCAGTCCGAAGTTGGTAGATACTCGATACTACACTCATTGAGGTTTAGTTTATTGGGATATTTCGGTCGCCATTAAAGAGGCTTGAGCTGAAACAATGACCAAGGAAACAATCCAATGATATTGAGCTCCTTAGAACCTGATTACTATTATTAGGACAGGTTGAGCCAACTAAACTTCAAGAGGGTACTTACCTATAAAACCCCATGCAAGCCTAAACTAAGAACTTGTTTGATTTGCTTGTATATGCATATTTGTACATAACATCATGGACATCATGAACATCATATGCATCCACTAAACATTTCAAGGATTTTGGAGATTCATCTTTGTTCTTGTTTTGTAGGATATGGATTCACTCCGCAGGAAAACTATCCAAATCAACCTTGTAAGAATTCCTCCACAACTCAAGGATCTAGCTTCAAGGATCCCTGAGAACTCTCCATTCACCGAGAGGCATGGTCTTCTACTCAACTTGGTAACTTACAACACAGAGGAGGATATGATGAAAGTGCTCTTCCAGTTCTTTGATCCTTTGCATCATTGCTTTACATTTCCCGACTATCAACTTGTGCCTACTTTGGAAGAATTCTCTCAACTCTTGAGGATTCCTATTCTCAATCAACTACCTTTCAACGGCACGGAAAGAGATCCAAAGCCAGAAGAGATTGCTCAAGCCCTGCACTTGCACTCATCTGATGTCACAACTCATTGGGAAACCAGAAGTGGTGTCAAAGGCTTCTTAGCAAAGTTTCTGTTTGAGAAGGCCCAAAGTTGTTGGAATCCCCTAGACTTGCAAGCTTTTGAGGAGATTGTGGCTCTTCTTATCTATGGGATGGTCTTGTTTCCCAATCCTGACCAACTCATAGATGTGAGTGTCGTCAAAATCTTCATGTCACGTAATCTGGTGCCTACATTGCTAGGGGATATCCTACACTCTTTTCACACTCGTACAATGAGGAAAAGAGGTGTCCTTATGTGCTGCACTCCCCTCCTGGAAAGATGGTTTATTTCTCATCTTCCCCAATCAGTCTTAAATAATGAGCAAGGATTAAGGTGGTCACAAAGGTTAATGACACTCAAACATTCAGATATTCATTGGTGCTCTCGATCCAAAGAGAATATTATCATTGTTGACCGTTGTGGGGAATTCCCTAATGTCCCTCTACTTGGCATTAGGGGAGGTATCACCTACAACCCATGTTTAGCTCTAAGACAGTTTGGTTATGCCTGAAGGGATGGCCCAGATGATATGCTGATTTAAGGCTTGGTATTCGACTACGACAACGACGATCAAGGACTTCGCCAGAGATTCATCCAAGCTTGGAGGATGCTAAACAAGGTGGATAGCAAGACTTTGGGACACAAGAATTCCATCCCTCTTGTGCCTTACCATAAGTGGGTACGAACCCGCGCTCAAAGTATTATGATGCCTTATCCTTCCATTCTCCCAGTGATTATTGAGCCTGTTAAGGAAGGAGAAGTTCCATACACTATCCTACATCCTGACATGCCCACATCTCTCGAAGATCTACAAAGGGATTGGATACAACTCAAAGGAGAGCGAGATACTTTCGAAGCCCAATTCTACGGAAGCGAGAAGAAGGTTTTGGAACTCACTAGGCTACTTCATGAGGAGCATACTCTAAATGCCTACATAGCACCAAAGAGGATGCACACTAATTTTTTATCTTAGATTGTTGTATTATTTTGCCCAAGGGGCATTGATGTACTCAAACTCTATTTTATTAATATAACGTGTGTTTCTTTTTTGTTTAAAACAAATTTGAATTTTCAAATCCTTGAAAGCATTGCATGTATACATATCATTCATCACAACATAAACAGGTCTTTTGCAACGAGTTTCCTCATCTCTCTACTGTTTATTTCAGTAAGATGGATCTCAAACAGATGGTCAAAGATCTTCAAGCTCAAAACACGTAGTTTCAACAGTTACTCATGACCCTAGCCAAGGGGAAAGATGAGTTGAAGACTCTGTTAGCTGAAGAAAGAAAGAAGAAAACAAAGAAAGCCACTGGGGTTTTGAACATGGGGAGAAGATTTCAGGGACAAACTAGAAGAACTTTGAATTTTGCAACCACTTCCAGGGAAGGAGAAGGGAAAGGAAAAGAAACAGCGGTTCCGTCAGAATCTGAAGAGGAGGAAGAAGAGGAAGACTACTCTGACGAACAATACCCTCTGGCCGATGATAAGTACAGACATCTTGAAGAGCGTTTAAGCACTATGGAAATACAAAGGGTACCAGGTCTAGACTTTGAAGAATTGGGGCTAGTGTCGGGAATTGTGATCCCACCAAAGTTCAAAGTGCCGTTGTTTGCAAAATATGATGGGGTGTCATGTCCTAAAATGCACCTCTGATCATACATAAGAAAGATTCAGCCGCACTCTACCGATAAAGACCTGTGGGTTCATTTTTTCCAAGATAGTTTATCCGGAACACAACTCGATTGGTTTTACCAATTAGAAAGGGCCGACGTCCACAACTGGGAAGACCTTGCTGCATCTTTCTATAAACATTACCAGTATAATGTAGATTTGGCGCCTACCTGTACTCAACTTCAGAGTATGGCTATGGCTTCAAATGAGGGTTTCAAAGATTACGCGCAAAAATGGAGAGATCTAGCTGGGAGAGTGCAACCCCCTATGTATGAAAGGGAGTTGGTGGATATGTTCTTAGGCAGTCTATTGAGCCCTTTCTTCAACCATTTGATTGGGAGTTCATCTGCTGGATTTACTGAGTTAATATTATCCGGAGAGAGGGTGGAAGCTGGCATAAAAAGTGGAAAGATTCAGAAGGATTCGTCTGCCTCTACAGCTGTGAGAAAGCCTTTCACTGGGAAAAAGGAGGTATCTGCTGTTTATCCACAAAGGAACCAAGGGAGAGCCGAGCGCCGACCAATGGTAGGGGCTGTTATGATCCCAAAGCTTACATCTGATCAACCAAGGAATAATCAACCGAGGGTGGAAAGGCCGGTCTGGCAATTCACCAGAATTAATATGACTCTAGCCCAAGTCTTACCACATCTTCTGAAATCTAATTTAGAAACTTTGAAGGAAGCTCCAAAGAATCCCAACACGGCGTCCCCTCATTATCACGCGAATTCCAAATGCGCATACCATTCTGAAAGTCCGGGCCACGACACCAACAACTATTGGGCTTTGAAAAACAAAATTCAAGATATTATAGATGCAAAAGAAATTGAGTTTGAGGCGCCCGAGAAACCAAATGTCATTTCCGCTCCTATGCCTAGGCATGGCCACAACACCAACGCTATTGAAGAAGATTTGTTTGTTGTTACAGTAGATGAACTCTTGACTCCGCTCCCGATCATTAAGATGAACTTGTTGAAAGCTGGTATATTCCCAGGTTGTGATGAAGACTTCCATCTTTGCTTATCCTCACCAACTATTTGCCCTCTGTTGAAGACATGCATTCAACGTTTGATAGACAACCAAGAAATTCTGTTTGAAAATGCTCTTGTTTCGCTTACTCCTATTAAAGACGTTTCAATCATAACCATCTCCGCCAATCCTTCCAGGGTCCCCAAAAGAATCGTTAGGATTACATCAGTTCCAAAGACTACTCTTATAATTACAATGCCCGGGCCAGTCCCATATGAATCAGATAAAATAGTACCGTGGAATTATGGTGGAGAAATCTACTACCATGGTATTAAACAAAATGGGCTGACCGCCGAAGAAGTGAGCTCCAAAGAATAAGATCCCGACATTAGAAATATTTTCGGAACTAGTAAGATTACCCGTAGCGGTAGAATCTTCTCTCCAGAGATTTCCCCTCCAAAGGCAGTTTTTGGACCCGTGGCCGTTCCGAAGATTACCTTTGTACCAATAATCATACCCGCAAGTGCACCTACCGACAAAGACGACACGATCCCTGATGTTATCCCTGCCAACACTTCTATTGATGAAAATCGAGGAAAAAGCATTCAAGAAGAGCTTGTCCGGACGAAGGCTCAACCACTAGCTATCCCCTAAACATCCAAGAAGGAAATGGAGGAGATCCCGAGGATAATAAAGAAGAGTGACTATGAAGTGGTTGAACAGTTGGGGAAAACTCCCTCCAACATCTCCATGCTAGCCTTGCTGCTGTGCTCTGAGGCACATGCGAAAGCTTTGGTAAAATTTCTAAAGACAGCCCATGTGCCACAAGAGACGTCTGCTGACCAGTTCCAAGACTGTGTGGCCAGTTTAACAGCTGATAACGGCCTAGGCTTCTCTGATGCTGATTTGACACCCAGAGGGAGAAAGCACAACGAGGAATTACATGTCTCTGGAGTGTAGAGGAACGACTCTGGCCCATGTCTTGGTGGACATGGGTTCATCTTTGAACATCTTACCAAAGAAATCTCTTGACAGATTGGATTGCGAAGGGCTGACATTGAAACCCAGTAACATAATTGTGAGAGCATTTGATGGCTCAAAGAGGATGGTCCACGGGGAGGTGGACATCCCCATAAAGGTGGGAACTCAGACGTTCAGCTCAACCTTCTATGTGATGGACATCTGCCCCTCTTACTCCTGTCTGTTAGGATGGCCCTGGATCCATAATGCCGGTGCTATCACCTCTATACTACACCAGATGCTGAAGTACCCGGTCCATGGAAATATTATCACTGTCCACGGGGAGGAGGAGTACATGATTATCCATCTAAATTCTTTCCGGTATGTGGAGTTGGATGGCGAGTTCATTGAAACTCCTTTTCAACATTTCGAAGAGGTATCTCAAGAGGTAGCGGTAACCAAGGAGGTATCCCCGATTCCCAAGATCACAAGACCTCTGCTTCGGATGTCATATCTAAAAGACGCTAAGGAAGTAGTTGAAGAGGGTGGATGCACCATCTGGGGGCAGCTTCCGGACATTCCGTATAAATCTGACAAGTTTGGTTTAGGGTTTACTTCAAATGCTCAGAAGTCTGTGCGTCGTGCCCGTGCTGGAGGGCCACCTATGAAGATTAGTAACCGGGAGGTCAACATAGTGGAAGATGGTGAGGAGGATGGCAACTTGGAAGATTGGATATTTCCTACTGTCAACGGAGGACTTCACAATTGGGAAGCTAGAGACTTTGTCCCAATAACTTTCATCTCTCAGTAATTTATCTTTTACATTTCTGTTGGACTTGTAATATTCACAAACAATTTGCACTTTAAAAACCTTGTGTCTTACCCGAGGCACAACGGTCCATTTGTAAGGGTTTTCATTTCATCTTCATATGACATTCAATGAATCATGGAAGTTTTTCCACATACAAACCTTTTGTGCTCATTGTCATTCTTTTACATTTTATTGTTTAAAGATGGCTATACCCTTACACACACCCACACTCACAAATGCAGGTACCCCTCCATTTCGGATCCCATGGGTAACGATACTGCTATGGCCTTTAGTGACTCTGAAGATCCAATCTATCAAGACGAATACGAAGGTGAGGAAGATTGTGAAGTACCAGGGGAATTGGCCAGACTACTACGATAAGAGGAAAGAGCTATTCAACCTCATGAGGAACCGTTGGATACAATCAACTTGGGCACCGAGGAAGATAAAAAAGAAATCAAGGTGGGTGCCAATCTAGAGCCGAGTGTCAAGGAGCGTCTAATTCAGCTATTGCATGATTATGTTGAGATCTTTACCTGGTCATACGAAGACATGCCAGGACTTGATACAGACATCGTGGTACATCATCTACCCACAAGAGAAGACTGTCCACCATTGAAATAAAAAGTCCGCCGCATGAGACCTGATATGTCAAAGAAGATCAAATCGGAAGTCATGAAACAATTCAATGCTGGATTTTTGGCTATCACTTCCTATCCTCAATGGGTTCCCAACATTGTTCCTGTGCCTAAAAAGGACGGCAAAGTACGAATGTGCGTGGATTATAGAGATTTAAACAGGGCCAACCCTAAAGATGATTTTCCACTTCCCCGCATCGATATCCCGGTTGACAATACAGCCCAGCACAAAGTATTTTCCTTCATGGACAGATTCTTAGGTTATAACCAAATTAAAATGGCACCTGAGGACATGGAGAAAACTACATTTGTCACATAGTGGGGGATGTTCTGCTACAAAGTGATGCCATTCGGACTGAAGAATGCTGGGGCAACCTATCAACGCGCCATGGTAGCTTTGTTTCATGATATGATACATCATGAGATAGAGGTCTATGTAGATGACATGATAGCCCGATCACAAACTAAAGAGGAGCACCTTGATCACTTGAAAAAGTTGTTTGTGATATTAAAGGAGTACAAGTTAAGATTGAATCCAAACAAGTGTACATTCGGAGTCCGGTCCGGTAAACTCTTAGGTTTCGTTGTTAGCAACAAAGGCATCGAGGTTGATCCTGCCAAGGTTAAAGCAATACAAGAAATTCCTGCTCCTCGTACTGAGAAGGAAGTTAGAGGATTCTTGGGACGCCTGAACTATATTGCCAGATTCATTTCTCACCTAACAGCTACTTGTGAGCCAATCTTCAAACTATTGGAGAAAGATCAAGTAGTCAGATGGAATGATGAATGCCAGGTTGCTTTTGACAAGATCAAAGAGTACTTACAAGAGCCTCCTGTTTTGATGCCACCAGTCAAAGGAAGACCACTGATCATGTATCTGACTGTTTTAGAGAACTCAATGGGGTGTGTATTGGGGCAGCATGACGAGTCTGGCCAAAAAGAGCATACTATTTACTACTTGAGCAAAAAGTTTACCGACTGTGAAACCAGATATTCACTGCTCGAGAAAACTTGTTGCGCTCTGGCATGGGCTGCTCGCCGGCTAAGACAATATATGTTGACTCATACCACTTTGTTGATATCTAAGATGGATCCGATAAAGTACATCTTCGAAAAGCATGCTCTGTCTGGGAGGATAGCTAGATGGCAGATGATCCTAACAGAATATGACATACAGTACACTACCCAGAAAGCTATAAAGGGCAGTGTGCTAGCTGATCATCTTGCTCATCAAGCTGTAGAATATTATCAGTCCATGAAGTTTGAATTCCTGGATGAAGACATCATGACATTAGACAACTGTGAAGAAATCAGACCATATGACGGACCTGAACAAGGATCCCGATGGACCCTGTTCTTTGATGGGGCATCCAATGCACTTGGTAATGGTATCGGCGATGTACTCATATCTCCGGAAGGGTGTCACACTCCCTTTACTACCAGACTTTACTTCAACTATACGAACAACATGGCAGAATACGAAGCATGCATCTTTGGTCTCAAGGCTGCCATAGACTTGGGAATTAAATCTTTATATGTGTTTGGAGATTCAGCTTTGGTCATCAGTCAGATCAAAGGAGAATGGGACACTAAGCATCCAAACCTTATCCCTTACAAAGAACATGTTTTGACATTGCTACCACATTTTGAACAGATTACCTTCGAGCATTTCCCGCGAGAAGAAAATCAGCTAGCAGATGCTCTAGCCACAATGTCATCTATGTTTAAACTTAATTGGGATAACGAGGCTCCCCAAATCTCCATTGAACAAATGGACGAACCAGCACACTGTCACGAGATTAATACTGAAGAAGTAGTGGACCATCCTTGGTTTCATGAAATCAAGAGGTATCTCGAGGCTCAGGAATATCCAGAAGGAGCTTCAATCAATGATAAAAAGTTCTTAAGGAGATTCTCTGCTAAGTTCTTCCTGAGTAATGGCATCCTGTTGTTGGCTCCTAAATTCGACACCCTTGTTTTTATTAATATCAGCCATTAAAGCTGAAGGATGGTTTCGACCAGCTGGGTCTGTCGAAATGCCCATCAGAAGATGGCAATGTACTTAGAGAATTTCTTCCAAAGGAGAATTTGGTTGCCTTCGACGTCGAAGGTGTTGCTCGTCGAAGATGCTTCTCGACGAAGGTGTTCGATTGCTCAGAGTGGGACGGTTTGAGATTCAAACGTTTGGAGGGAAAACGGTTCCCAGCGGTTACCAAGTGCAACGTGCAAAGATCTGGAGCGTCGAACGCTGTGAACGTGCCAAGTGAAGTCATCTCGAAGCAGCGTAACTGCCCGACGGTTACTTGGGATGCGTTTAGTATAAATATTAGTAGTTCACGCAGTTTTTCGCGTGTGTTCACAATTATATACAAGTCACTCATATAGATTCGAGTACCCAGCGTGAGAGAAAGAATTGTTGAGAATGTATGTGTGAAACACCACTTTATTAATCAAAGTCATTTATTTTCCAGAAACTTTACTTGCTTTCTCCTTTACTTTTCCAGTCGAAAGCCTTTATTTCAAGCCTTTCTTTATTTTATCAAGTTCTCTTCTTCATGCAATTTACATAAAGCTTCTTTATTTTCTTGTCATTTAACCATTATCAAACTTAGTCAAAACCCCAAAATCAACCATGTCTTAGGATCAATCTGATCGATCCTGCGAGTAACCAAATAAGTAACCTTTTGGAAGATCAGCGGTTGTTTACCAATTCCCACGGTAAACAAATTGGCACACCTGGTGGGATTGTGTGTTGATTTCGAAGTTTAACCTTTTCATACAAAATATCATCTTTTTCGAGAAGTATTGCATGTTATTGAGAAGTGGTAGAATATACACTAACAACACCAATACTGCCAGAAGAAGAGAAGCGATGGCGAATCCGCCAAACAATAACGAAATCCAACAAACGAATATGGGAACAACGGTTATCCCAACCGTAAGTGAAGCGATAATTGCTGGTTCAACACCAGCAGTAACAGTCACAACAATGGGGCCATTACCTCCGTTCA
The DNA here is from genome assembly GCA_948472305.1 of Vicia faba. Lineage (NCBI taxonomy): Eukaryota > Viridiplantae > Streptophyta > Magnoliopsida > Fabales > Fabaceae > Vicia > Vicia faba. Next base: position 1,521,522,663 of record OX451735.1, on the reverse strand, counting down.
CTGGCCCCAGAGTGCCTTTAGGAACTCCCCCACCAAGGGGAAATCCAGGAACAAGGCCTTATGTTCCCCCAGGATTTATGACAGGCGGTCAAAATCGAGAACCACTCTATGGCATGCCAACTTCTAACTTGGCTAGCCTGACGAACGCTGCGTCCACTTTTTCAGACCCTTTAGTGAGTGCCTCTTCGCCACTCCAAGGTTCTGGAGTAGGTATGGCGAACAGAAATAGGACCCAACTCTTAGGAGGAACGTCCCAATTAGCACATGGCCTTACAAATGCCTCGACAGCAGTCTTGAGGCAACAAATGGACGAAAGCAACCATGATATGGTTCAAATGTTAGCACAAACTTTGAGTACAGTGCTGAATCCTCTAATACAAAACACCACCCAATCGAATCAGCAGATGACAGCGCAAATGACGCGTTTGGCTGATTTTTTTGGAGTACCCCAACCGATTCGACAGCCCCAAAGGGCGCAAATAAGGGGAAACCAAGGTATACTCTTAGAGGAAGAAACCACTATCAACCAAGTCCAGCAGCCTGTCGAAGAAAACCTTAGGGCACGATTGGAGCAGCCTGTCGAAGAACCTAGGGTTATGACCCCAGAGGTAAGGTTAGTTAACAGAAACCAAAATGCTGACGAAGTAGTTCAGCATATCCAATACCAAAACATGGGTTTGGAAAATAATCTGGCAGCCATGATAGAAAGAATCATGACGCAGAATGGGATGAACATGGGCTTTCGTAGGCCCAATTTCACATCCCCACTGTCAGAATATGTGTTACAAACAGACTTACCTCCTAGATGTAAAGTCCCTAAGTTCACTAAATTCTCTAGGGACACGACAGAATCTACTGTCGAACATGTGGCGAGATACTTGATCGAAGCAGGAGATATTTCAAACAACGAAAACCTGAGGATTAAGTACTTCCCAAGTTCTTTAACAAAGAACGCTTTTACTTGGTTTACAACTCTTCCCCCCAATTCGATCCATCATTGGACCCAGTTGGAGAGATTGTTCCATGAGAAATTCTACATGGGACAAACCAAGATAAGCCTGAAAGAGTTGGCCAGTGTAAAGAGACGTTTCACTGAACCTATAGACGAATATCTAAATAGGTTTAGGTTGCTCAAAGCAAGATGTTTTACACAAGTGCCAGAACATGAGTTAGTCGAAATAGTCGCAGGCGGTTTAGATTATTCCATTAGGAAGAAGTTAGACACTCAATACCTGAGAGACATGGCCCAATTGGCCGACAGAGTTCGAAAGGTTGAACGCCTCAAAGCTGAGAAAGCCAAGGCAACGAAAACTCATAAAAGAGAGAGGATAGCGTATGTCGAGATGGATGACGAAGATCCAGAAACCTTCGACGAAACTATAACTGTAGAAGAAGGCGAGGTCGATTTAGCGGAACTAAAACAAGGGCCACCATACTCTTGCAAACTGTTAGTCCCCTCAAGTGGGAAAAATCCCACTGGTCCAGAAAGGACCAACGATAGGTTTCCCAAAAAGACTTATAGTTTTGATATTACAAAATGTGATGAAATCTTTGACTTGCTTGTAAAAGATGGCCAAATGATAGTACCCCCAGGGGTAAAAGTGCCTCCTCTTGATCAAAGAAAGAAGAGAGGTTTTTGTAAATATCATAATTTTCTGGGCCATAAAACGTCTCAATGTTTTCTTTTCAGGAATCTTGTGCAAGACGCTATCGAAGAAGGGAGGTTGAAGTTTGCTGACAAGACCCCCATGACTGTGGACTCTAACCCGTTGCAGGCTGAAGCCCATTATGCTGAGCCTTTAGAGATGAACGTGATCGAGGCATCCAGAAGCCAATCGAAGAGGCCAGGAATCACAATGGTCGAAGTCTCAAAGGACCATATCAACATGCCAATCTTTGGCAATTTTTCTGGGAATCTATCCAGGAAGACAAATGAAGCGGTCCAAAAGGCGGTCGAAAGCCCAAAGCTGGAGACAGTTGGAGCCCAAAAATCTGGAACAAAACCCAGTTCTCACTTGGCTGCAGTTCAAGGCCAGACAGAGAACTTGGAGATTCAAATGAAGCAGTTGACTCTTGCCACCAAGGATACCATGAATGTCAACATGGTCGAAGCCTCTGAACCAAAAGCATCAGAGGAGGCCATGAGGCAAGAACAAGCCAACAAAACTGCTTTCCCTCGGGAAAATTAAAATCTGGCAGATTTCCTGCAAAGATGCCAGAAAAAGAAGTCAGAAGTGATGCTATGTCCTCGATGCAGTTCAATCTTCGACAAAAAAGCTGCTGAACATATTCAAGGTGTAAGAACAGCAAATAGGAAAAGGGAAAGTGTTGAAATTCGACATGACCCTAGAAGAGCCTCCCAAAGGGGTTCAAATCAAGAAAAGAGGCCAATGACTTTCAGGCCTCCAACGAATGTGCCAGTTGATACTTGGTACAAGACATCTGGTCGAAAGAGGCCAAGCAAGGAAAGATGGCACTCCTTCAAAGTGCCAAGAGGTTCATCTTTAACACATAAGAAAGAGCCTCAGGTTGCTACCCCTAAAGTGACACAGGTATCAAGCAACTACAAAGGGAAGAATCCCATGTCTCGATCTCAATGGAGGAGATACCAGAGGCGACGAAAAGCTGAGAGGGAAGCTGCTAATGAACCAAAGGCAGAATCCAGTTCAAATGTTCCTCAAAGAAAGCAAAGGAAACCTCTGGAAAGAGAACTAGTAACCAATAGGCTAGTTTGGCCTAACCAGGGTGAAGTTGATAACGAAGATGGTTCTGAGTCTGATGACACTTTGGACATCATGGTGAACATAGTCTCAGTTCTGCCCAGAGAGTTCAACCGCCAGGTGGAGGTCGAAACAAGTGATTGGGAAGTGGAGCAAGAAATGGCCAAGCATAGGCCAGTGTGCTATTTTGTCATGGATAATGGCGCTACTGAAGAGCAGAATGGGTTCTTCGAACCACCTACAGAGGCGATGAAAAATCACCTCAAGCCTTTATTTATAAGGGCTAAACTCGAAGAAACCACAGTAAATAAGATCTTGGTGGATTGTGGGGCAACCATCAACATCATCCCTCACTTTATGCTAAGAAAAATAGGCAAAAGTGACGAGAACATCAAGCCTCACAACATGGTCCTGTCGAATTATGAAGGCGGCATAGGGACCACTATGGGTGTGATCCAACTGGATATCAAGGTGGGATCTATCCTTCGACCAACTATGTTTATGGTCATATCGGCCAAACCTAACTATAATCTTTTGTTGGGCTGTGAATGGATTCATGGTGTTGGAGCTGTACCATCATCAATGCACCAGAGGTTGCTGCTATGGCGTCCTGATGGGATGGTCGAAAACATAGAAGCGGACCAAAGCTATTACCTGGGCGAAGTAAATCACATAGGGCTGGCAGACTTCGACAAGAACCTGGCTCACATTGGGCCATGCCGAACACCTGACTTCGACTTGGCGCCAGCGCCAAATACTTTTTGTTCCCTATACCTGCACCCTGAGCATGGTTTTCAATGGGACAGAGAAGACTTGTCCCACATTGACTTTAGTGGGTTAACTGATATCCAACCAACTGTTTGGGGAAGTGAATCCAGTGACAATGACTGAGTCACAATCTTTGCAGCGAATTTCGGCTTACGTAGCCGAAACAAAGATGATAACGGCTCTCAAAGCCGAAGTAAAATATATGGCCACACAGGCCAATGATCAACAGTTATCTTCTGCAGGTCCTGGAAAGGACTTCGATCCAGAACCTCCTGATATCATGCCAGAAGGGATGCAGGAACAGAGGCTCGACGCCATCTACGACGATGAGCCTTTGGGATTCGAAAAGGACCCTTTAGCGAATAACATCAAGATGCTAGTGCAGGATCCTTTAGAAGAAATCAACTTGGACGAAGGGTCAGAGAAAAAGCCAACTTACATTAGCGCAAAAATTGACCCAGAACTCAGGTTGGAAGTAATCCATTTGTTGAAAGAGTTCAAGGACTGTTTTGCATGGGATTACGACGAAATGCCTGGTCTCGACAGAGGATTGGTAGAACTTCAGTTGCCAATCAAACCTGGGAAGAAGCCAATCAAGCAAAGTCCAAGATGCTTCGCTCCAGAAATACTGTCGAAGATCAAAACGGAAGTCGAAAGACTGCTGAAGTGCAAATTCATACGCGTTATGAGGTATGTCGAATGGATTGCAAACATTGTGCCAGTGATTAAGAAAAATGGTACATTGAGGGTGTGCATAGATTTCAGAGATTTGAATGCTGCTACACCCAAAGATGAATATCCTATGCCTGTGGCGGAAATGCTAGTCGATTCTGCCGCTGGCTACGAATACCTGAGTATGCTCGATGGTTATTCAGGATATAATCAAATATTCATTGCTGAAGAAGATGTGTCGAAAACAGCTTTTCGATGCCCTGGGGCTTTAGGCACTTACGAATGGGTAATGATGCCTTTTGGCCTAAAGAACGCTGGGGCGACATATCAGCGAGCAATGAATTCTATCTTCCATGATTTTATTAACACTTTTATGCAAGTATATATTGATGACATTGTTATAAAATCTGTTTCCAGGAAGAACCATATAGACCACCTTCGACAATCATTCGAAAGAATGAGAGAACATGGTATGAAGATGAACCCTTTGAAGTGTGCATTCTGTGTGAAAGCTGGAGATTTCTTGGGCTTCGTTGTCCACAAGAAAGGAATCGAAATCAACCAGAACAAGACGAAGGCAATTCTGGAAGCGAAAGCGCCATCGAACAAAAAGGAACTGCAATCTCTGTTAGGCAAGATAAATTTCTTAAGGAGATTCATATCTAACCTAAGTGGGAAAGCTCAAGCCTTTTCACCCTTACTTTGATTGAACAAAGAGGGATTCGAATGGGGGCAAGAGCAACAAGAAGCCTTCGACAAAATCAAAGGGTACCTCACAAAGCCACCTATTTTGGTGCCTCCTTGTAGCAACAGGAGTATGAGATTGTACATAGCTGCATCCGACAAAACTTTGGGAAGCATGTTAGCCCAAGAAGATGAAAATGGAGTCGAAAGACCCATTTACTATCTTAGTAGAGTTTTGAACGATGCAGAAACTAGATATAGCGAAGTTGAAAAATTGTGTCTATGTCTGTATTTCTCTTGTACAAATCTCAAGCAATATATAAAACCAGTTGATGTGTATGTTTCGTCTCATTTTGATGTTTTCAAGTACATGTTGTCGAAACCCATCTTGCACAGTCGAATTGGCAAGTGGGCACTAGCATTAACTGAATACTCCTTGACCTTTATGCCTCTTAAGGAAGTAAAAGGACAAGTGGTTGCAGACTTTATAGTCGACCACTCAATTCAAGTTGAGAGTATTAATTATGTGGAGATAGAACCTTGGAAATTCTACTTCGATGGTTCCAGCCATAAAGATGGAACAGGAGTAGGAGTCTTGATTATTTCTCCAGAAAAAATTCTAACAACATTCAAGTACAAGATATCAGGTTCTTGTTCGAACAATGAGGCTGAGTATGAAGCTCTAATTACTGGCCTTGAGATATTGTTGGAATTGGGGGCAACTCGAGTCGAAATAATGGGAGACTCAGAGTTAGTCATTAAGCAAGTCACAAAAGAATATAAATGCATAAGAGAAAATCTCATTATGTACTTTGTGATAGCAAATCGTTTATTGAAAAATTTGAAATGGTCAACATTCGACACATACCCAGATTGGAAAATCAAATAGCCAACGATTTGGCACAAATTGCATCTGGGTACAAAATTTCAAAAACGAGATTACAAAGAGCAATCGAAGTTCGAGAAAAGATAAAAGCAACTTGTTTGTCACCAACAGACTTGGAATCGACAAGACTAGGGTATGCTGATCAAAGTAACTTCGAAATTTCGTTCATAGACAATTTGTCAGAGCAAGATTGGAGGAAACCCATTGTGGACTATCTTCAAAATCCAGTAGCTTCGACAGAACGAAAAACAAAATATAGGGCGTTGAGTTATGTACTCATGGGTAATGAGTTATTTAAAAAGACGCCTGAAGGGGTATTGCTAAAGTGCTTAAGTGAAACTGAAGCATACATAGCCCTTTCGACTATGCACGCTGGAGCATGTGGGGCTCACCAAGTAGGCCATAAGATGAAATAGTTGTTGTTTCGACAAGGACTATACTGGCCCACCATGTTGAAAGATTTTATCGACTTCGCCAAGGGTTGTCAAGAATGTCAAGTCCATACAGGCATCCAACATGTACCAGCAAGCGAACTTCACTCGATAGTGAAACCTTGGCCCTTTAGAGGATGGGCGTTGGACCTTATTGGAGAGATTCGACCAACATCATCAAAGAGCCAAAAGTATATATTGGTAGGCATTGATTATTTTACTAAGTGGATCGAAGCTATTCCTTTAGTCAATGTAGACCAAGAAAATGTCATTGAATTTATTCAAAAGAACATTATCTTTAGATATGGAATCCCTGAGACTATAACTACTGATCAAGGATCAGTTTTCACTGGTCGAAAGATGCAGGAATTCGCTCAGGAAATAGGCTTTAAACTCCTAACATCAACGCCTTATTAAGCACAGGCAAACGGTCAAGTCGAAGCAGCAAACAAGGTAGTAATTGGCTTGATAAAAAAGCATGTTGGGAAGAAGCCAAGAAATTGGCATAAGACGTTAGACCAGATCTTGTGGGCCTGTCGAACGTCCCCAAAAGAAGCCATAGGTACAACACCATATAGGCTAACTTTTGGTCATGACGCAGTGTTGCCAGCAGAAATTTGTCTTCAATCTGCAAGGGTTCAGAGACACCATGATATCCCCTCTGAAGTTTATTGGGATATGATGTTAGACGAACTAGTAGATTTAGACGAAGAAAGATTGCGCGCTCTCGACCTACTAAGGCTTCAGAAGAAAAGAGTAGAAGACTCTTACAATAAAAAAGTGAAACATAAGGCATTCTCGCCTGGAGAATTAGTTTGGAAGGTGATTCTTCCCATGGATCGAAGGGATCAAAGCATGGGAAAATGGTCACCCAAATGGGAGGGACCATTCACAATTATCCAAACCTTTTCTGGTGGAGCTTATGAAGTCGAAGAGTTAGGTGAAGATAAAAGACTCTTGAGAGTAAATGGCAAATATTTGAAAAAGTATAAACCTATACTCCAAGAGATCAAAATAAATAGCAAGTAACGACTAAATTAACCATAAATAAGCCAAAATGGAAAATTTTATAAATTGGCCAAAATGGCAATATTGTCAAATACATGTTACAATATATGGTTAAAGGGCTGAGTCAATCAGAAGGGGATGGAATCTTTGAGTCGAAGGTATTTAGCCTGCTGCAACTCCAATCTTTTGTTGCACAAGGCATTCGCCTGGGCAAGCTTAGCAATTTGGTCGTCGAAGGCTTGGGCTTTCTCAGCAAATTCTAGGCCTTGTGTGATTTCAGCTTGACTCTCGGTGTCTGGAACAGTCGAGAGAAGCTCCTCCTTGCGCTTAGTATTGGCATTCATCTTGGCCTCTAACTCTTCGATTTGCGCCTTTATGGAAGCATTCTCTCGATCTATGGCATCAACTTCTTCTTGCTTAGATGCCTTTTGCTTCAACAACTCTGCAATTCGAGAAGTCGTCTCTGCTACAGCAGTCCAGGCGGAAGAACTTTTGCCATACAACGCTTCGAGCTGGCTGTTGAAGCCCCTCTGTCGTTGATAGTCTGCTGAGACTTGATCAATAATGGAGTATAACTCCATGATAAAGCTTGAAACCTCCGGAGTCACAGCTAGCAAGTCTACTTCATTCAAAACAGCTCCCAAACACGATGGAGCAGTAGGGTCCCCCTCCAAAGCTTTCATCAAATCTTTCTTGAAGAACTGGGCCTTGACCTTCGTCAATGCCTCATCGAGAGGAGAAGTCTCAGTGGACTTCCCCGACTGAGTAGAAGCCTCCTGACTAATATCAGACGAACTTCCCTTACTCTCGATAATGGCATTCAGATAGCCAACGGGATCAGTTTGCTTCAAGAGTGCTAAGTCTTCTTTCGACCTATGCTTTGTTGAGGTGGTAACCTTTGCAGCAGCGTTGTCTTGGGGTTGAAGCTGTTGAGCAGCGTTTGCCTCGACTCGATTCTCTTCGACTTGAACTTCAGCAGTGCCAGCGTCAGCGTGATCCCCTTCATCATGTTGTTCCTCCGACAGATCAACCACTTGAATCTCCTTTGGCTGTTGATCTTCTGTTTGTTGTTCTTCTGTCTCAGCATTGGCTTCATCTGTTTCAGCATTGGCTTCATCGTTCGCCAATTCTTTCTCTTGTGGCCTACTGAGTTCAGCAGAGTCCAATGTTTCAGAAGTCTTTGGCGCTGAGCTTTCAGTGGTTTCCTAGAAAAAGAAGAAGAAGAATCTTCTAGGTTAGAAAGAGACATAATCAAACGTGGGTATCGACACCTGAGTTAAAAGGGTCGAAGAAATTACCTGCAGAGGAACTTCAGCCCCAGGGCTGGAATTGTCGCTTTCGACAGGTTTATTGAGCAGAACATTTAGTTCCTCCTCCGTTGGCTCTTCAATAATTACTGGAGGTGGCCTGAGTTTTCTCCCAGCAACCTTTATTCTGATTGTTCGAGTCTCAGGAGAAGGAACATCCTTCTTCAGTTTTCGCCTTTTGAGAGGAGCAGGGGGAGAGTCGTCTTCTTCGTCACTCCCAGATTCGACCGTCAGAGCAGGTCGTTTCTTGGGTGAAGGTGCCTAAAAACCAAATTGGAGTTTGATTTAGAAGCTACATCGAAAGTCAGAATGTTAAAGCCAAAAGAAAATAATAAAAGTCTAGTTACCAGTGCAGAAGGTTTCTTCGAAGGACCTTCCCCCTGATGGCTTGTTGTAGTTTTCACCGGTGCTATAGTTTTCGCCGGTGGTGGAGGTTTTGTCAAGGGACCTCCTCCCTGGTGGCCTTCTGCAGCTTTCTTGGCTGCAGGCTTTCGAACAATTGAAAGAAGACAAGTTATAATTAACAGGCTACCAGTCGAAATGGAAAGACAAAATAATTTGGAGAGTGAACTTACACTTCTTTATTTTGTCCAGGACTAGAACAAAAGACTTCTGAAGTTCGTCCACAAAGTCCTTCTCGTCGAAGAACTCTTCAGCGTAGTAACTTTTCCACCACTCTTCGAATGATGGTGAGCAGAGAAAGTTAAGCTGATAGTCGAACAACGAAAGGACTATTCGACCAGCATACCTGCTGATATGCTTGGTGGCAGCGTCTTCAGTGTAGTCGTTGCAAAAATATAACATAGATTTCTCCCTGGGAAAAATAGGAGAAGGAAGTGTTTGAATGATACCAAACTGGCGAGAGACCAAGTTTGGTTGATACGCAATCAAGCTCAAGTGAGTCTTGGAGCTCTTGAAGCGCAGGGGCATGATTCTAGGTGTGAGAAATTCTTCCCACATTATTGTATGTTCTTCAACCTGAGGGTCGCCTGACGACTTAGGATGGGGCCTCGTGAACCATTATGGACCAACCTTTCGTCGAGCAAAGGGAGCCATGGTCGAAACAAATTCTTTTCTTCTTGCAAACATCAAGATGAAGTTTGCAAAAGTTTGTTGAAGCTCCAGCCCATCTTCAGTCGGGGTCAGTAGAGCCAATTTGGTGCCTTCGATGCGTCTATTTGCTATCTCCGGAGCTTGCTCATTTATTTGAGTCTTATGGGGTAAGAAAGACTCGAAAGTGGCATTGAGCCACAGCTGAAGTAGCCAAAAAGGTCCTGCAAGCAACAGGCTGGCTCTATTCTCGATGATCTTCAACAGAGTCGCTCCGCTGCTAATCGACTCGTACAGATTCGCCAAGATTAATTTTGCCAAACAAATATTTTGGCCATGGTGGAGTTGAGTGGCGAGGGTGACCATCTTCTTTGTCACCTGTAAAGACTTTGTGCAAAACACAAAGCGTGACAGCCATAGGGCTAGAAACGCGATATGCTCTACATCCGACACAGTGGCCGTCGACTTATCGTGGTAATGGTTGATATAGGTGCTGTAGGTTGGTTTCGTAGCTGAGAATCCAATCTGATCCTCCGACATTTCCTCTGGGTCGAAATAATCCCCAGTGGGTCGAAGGCCAGTGATGGAAGCCACGTCGAACAGCGTGGGTGTTAGCATTCCACAGGGAAGGTGGAAGGTGAAATGAGTGTAATCCCAGAAAAGCAGGGAAGCTATCAACATCTCTGGGGAGTAGTTGAGGCCCGTCTTCGACAATATAACTAGGTCGAATATCCCCAGATCCTTCCAGATCGAAGCCTGGCTTTTTTCCATTTTTTCCAGCCAAGCACTGTAGTCAGGAGTGAGGCTAGGGCTAGACCTGAAAGCCCTAACACCCCTATTGAAGAAGCGAAGATCAATTTTCTCCTTAGCGGTATCTTCGTTATCCTCTGCATCTTTTTTAGAGCATCCAACAGGTTTGAGCTTTTCAAGCACTAGGAAGAAGCTTTTGATCTTCATGGCTTCAGCGATGCTTGGGTTTAGCGGGCCAGACATGGCGAAGATTTTGTTGGAGTATCCAACCGGAATCATGAGTGGATGTGAATAGGCTTCACGTTCAGCAATTTCTAGGGGTTCAGGAACCCTTCGTTGGCCTGTAGGAGTAACTATGGGGACAGTGGAGAAGATCTTGGGTTTAGCATTTCTGGAAGAGATGTTAGAACTAGGAGCGGTAGATGAACCTGAGGCCATTGTTGATGTTAAGGTTGAAGATGAAGTGAAGAACAAGTTGTTTGCAAAGTTTGCAGAGAGTTTGTGTTCAAGGAAGTTTGAAGGCAGAATAGCGTGAAAAAGTCCCACAATGGGTACTTGGCGCTATTTATAGTGGTTGGGAAATCCCCAAATTCGAGGCCATTTAATGCCATTTAATGTTGCAGAAGGTAGTGGGACACGTGGCGTCCCCCTGTTGACATAGCCGTTCTGCAGAAATGAAAGGGTGCAGCGTGCGCCCTCGTTTTTGGGAAATTTTCATGATGACAATTTGTGAAAAGACATTTGGCACGCTGCACGCCGTACTGAGGTGACGTCTTAGGTACGGATGAAATGATGGCTTTTTCTTGGGATTGTCAGTGGTTGGTAGAAGACAAAAAGTGCACAGTTTAATTTGTGACTAAGAATGAAAAGACAGGTGTCGAATGGAGTTTCAAAGAATGCCTTTTTCTTTTCAGAGTCGAAATAAGGCATTCTTGGGGGGCAATTTGTTGGCTCCTAAATTCGACACCCTTGTTTTTATTAATATCAGCCATTAAAGCTGAAGGATGGTTTCGACCAGTTGGGTCTGTCGAAATGCCCATCAGAAGATGGCAATGTACTTAGAGAATTTCTTCCAAAGGAGAATTTGGTTGCCTTCGACGTCGAAGGTGTTGCTCGTCGAAGATGCTTCTCGACGAAGGTGTTCGATTGCTCAGAGTGGGACGGTTTGAGATTCAAACGTTTGGAGGGAAAACGGTTCCCAGCGGTTACCAAGTGCAACGTGCAAAGATCTGGAGCGTCGAACGCTGTGAACGTGCCAAGTGGAGTCATCTCGAAGCAGTGTAACTTCCCGACGGTTACTTGGGATGCGTTTAGTATAAATATTAGTAGTTCACGCAGTTTTTCGCGTGTGTTCACAATTATATACAAGTCACTCATATAGATTCGAGTACCCAGCGTGAGAGAAAGAATTGTTGAGAATGTATGTGTGAAACACCACTTTATTAATCAAAGTCATTTATTTTCCAGAAACTTTACTTGCTTTCTCCTTTACTTTTCCAGTCGAAAGCCTTTATTTCAAGCCTTTCTTTATTTTATCAAGTTCTCTTCTTCATGCAATTTACATAAAGCTTCTTTATTTTCTTGTCATTTAACCATTATCAAACTTAGTCAAAACCCCAAAATCAACCATGTCTTAGGATCAATCTGATCGATCCTGCGAGTAACCAAATAAGTAACCTTTTGGAAGATTAGCGGTTATTTACCAATTCCCACGGTAAACACCTGTACAAACACAATCATGACTATATTCTGCTTCATTGTATGGATAAGATTGAGGCTGAAAAGATCATGGATGAACTACATGAAGGTACCTTTGGCACCCAATCCAATGGGCATACAATGGAAAAGAAGATCCTACAGGAAGGCTATTATTGGTCTACCATGGAAGCAGACTGCTATCAACACTCTCGGACCTGTCATAAGTGTCAAATTTATGCAGACAAGGTGCACGTGCCTCCGGTTCCTCTGAATGTCTTGACGGCTCCTTGGCCCTTTGCTATGTGGGGAATCGACATGATTGGAGAAATCAAGCCTACATCCTCCAATGGACACCACTTCATTCTAGTGGCCATTGACTATTTTACAAAATGGGTCGAAGCATCTTCCTTCGCATCCGTTACTAAGAATGTTGTTGCCCGCTTCATCAAGAAGAATCTCATTTTCCGGTACGGTATCCCAGAAAGGATCATCACTAATAATGGTACAAACCTTAACAATACTATGATCACCGCCTTGTGTGAGCAGTTCAAAATTCAGCATCATAATTCGTCCCCCTATCGGCCAAAGATGAATGGTGCTGTTGAAGCTGCAAATAAAAACATTAAAAAGATCATACAGAAAATGACAGTCGCCTACAAGGACTGGCATGAGATGCTACCATTTGCTCTCCACGGGTATCGTACCACGACTCGCACATCAACTGGGGCAACACCCTATTCTTTGGTTTATGGTATGGAGGCTGTCTTGCCTATTGAGGTTCAGATCCCCTCTTTGAGAATTATGAAGGATGCGGGTTTGAATAAGGACGATTGGATCCAGACTCGACATGATCAACTAAACTTAGTTGATGAAAGGAGACTTACTGCTGTTTTCCATGGTCAGATGTATCAAAAATGGATGATCAAGGCTTTCAACAAGAAAGTTAGACGCCAGGTATATCAAGTTGGAGATCTAGTGATCAAACACATTATCTTACCACAAAGTGATCCCAGGGGAAAATGAACTCCTACCTATGAAGGACCATTTGTAATCAAGAACATCTTCTCCGGTGGGGCAATGATCTTAACCACCATGGACGGTGATGACCTGCCACACCCTGCGAACGCGGACATAGTCAAAAGATACTACGCATAAGAGACCCACTAGGTTGACACACCTAGGGAAAAAAGGGCATCCCGGCGAACTAGAAGGTTCGGGCAAAAATTAGGGATAAAATAAAAAAATCTGTACACCCGACAAGTTGAAAATCCGAAAGGGCGACTTGAGCAAAAAAGGGTTTCCCGGTGGACTGAAAACCCGAAAGGGAGGTCCAGGCAAAAGTTAGTGAATTAAAGCGTATGACTATGTCCCGTTGGATCAATTTGTGGATAACCTCTTGACTTCCACTGACAAACTCGGAGTTTCTGATCAATTCAATCATCTTCGGATGAAGCAACAAATAAACAAGATATTCAGAGATACGGAGGCTATAGCAGAATAGGTACCCCATGGGATTATCACACATAACTATATTTCTTTGTATAAAGTTTTTCTTGCTTTTGATGACATCATTCTCTTACTAGAATGACTGTCTCCTTTGTACAAATACTTATTCAAAGTTAAATACAAAGATATCTCTTTAAAGTACAGAAAACTATTTGCCTTTTTCTTTACACTTGTGTTTTATTTGCAAAAAAACGTCCAATGATTCATTAATGAACATATGCATTTGAACATAATTACTGTTTACAAATAAACAAAAAAAGACAATTACTGACAGATTGAAAGAATAGGAAAACATCTTTAGGCTATTCCAGGAGCAATCCCCACAGTACGTCATTTAGATCCCCAACGGAACTAAAACTTCAAACTATTAATCCCCGATGGAAACCGTCCAGTTTCTCCAAATTCCCCAGCAAGTTGTTTTGAAGCCTGAAATCCAACTGGATAACAACTGACTTCTGATACTCCCCAACGGAACAAAGACTCCCATTCATTAATCCCCAGTAGCAGTCATCAAAATTCTCTGGATTCCCCAAGTAGATTCCTCAAGCAGTATACGACATTGCTCTCATGATAGGATTTTGTCAATACTTCAATTTCAAGATATGAAGAATCCACATATCCTCAGTGTGATATGGTGGGAGAACTGACTTGAGGGTTTTGCGTTTGTGTTTGCAAAATGTTGCGGTTTAGCAAGAGTCGCCACCGACTTTTCTTTTATCCAATAAGGAAAGGTGAAAAAGCACAGGAAAGACCTTTCGAGATGTTTTCTTGAGTTCGGGGGGTAGATTATGAAAAGGGAAGGTATTAGCACCCTTTCCATCCATGGTTTTTCATGGGCTCTTAGTTACTTGTTAGATCATTTGCTTTTGTTTGAAAATTGTTCTTTTGTGTGGTTTTGAAAGTATTTTGAAAAGGTGCCATCGTTTAGGCAAACTTTGCAATGATTCCCGTTCGTAAGAACATATGCAAAGTGTTGAGCTTTTGAAAATATTTCATGTTTGGAAAGTGTTTTGAAAGTGTATGTGATTGTTTTGAAAATAGAAAGGATGTTTGTTTTGAAATTGAGCAAGTAACTAAAATTAATCTACCTACTCAAAAGGTTTTAGATGTGTTTTTCCTTCTCCTTTAGATGTTGCTACCTTACCATTGATTTGATAAGAATCCACATCGTTGGATGTAAAGGGACGAGCGTTGGGTCATCATATGACCATGATAGCAATGTTGTGAAATGACTTAGCACTTTTACTGTAGGGACTAAGATCATTTTGAAAGGCAACTTTGATAGCGTCATCAAGGGACTATGATCTTTTTTCAATTCGTTTGTGCTAAGACATCCCACATGCATAACATGGCCATTTTTATAAGGCAACAAGTGGAATTTGCCTAAGGGTGCATGTGTGCAAGTGTGTTTGATTGCATGCATTTTGTCTTTGATTTTTTGGGTTGTCTACTTGTTGATTTTTTCTTGCCATACACACCTAATTTACTTAACATTTATATGAAGGTAATAAAAGAGTGCAAAAAATAAATTCTACACTATTACAACCATATTGAATTGCATGAAAATATAAAGGCAAAAATAAGGTAAAAGCAAGAAAAATAGATCTTTCGACTTAGGGCAGCAACCCTTCGATTCTGCCATTTTGGCCCTCTTCGACCTTACTTGAAAAGGGGTGAAAGAATGAGTTTCGACTGGGGCCTAGAAGCCAACATATTTTGGCTTTCGATTGGGGCCTAGAGGCCAGCATGTTGTGCCTCTCGACTGTCTCTTTCATTTGGCCTGAAGGTTAGTATGGAAGCCAGAGGCTTTGTTTCTAACTTTTCTGTCTCCTGTTTCATTCATTTGAGTTTGAATAGCAATATGGCCCAAGGCCATGCCAACATCACCTTAAGACTAGATTAGTTCTTTAAAGCGTATTTAAATGTACCAAGAGCAAAATCCAAGAAGATTGTTAACCATGAAACATATTAAGTGAGTGAAAACAAAAAAAAAGAAGAAAATAGTATGTACATGTTTTAAATGAAAAAGAAAACTTATTTACATGCTATGCTGGAAACGAAGGGACAAAGGTTAAAAATGACTTACCTTGCTGGAGGTTGGAGCGTGTTCTGGACTTTGAAGCGGTTGCTTTGAATGCCTCTGGATTCGAAAGAAAAGACCTAGGGCAGGCCTTCGACACTGGATTTGAAAGAGCAAAACAAGTGAAATATCCTTCTTTGCTGGATTCAAAGGAAAGAACAAGTGGGATGCTCCTTGAGTGGAAGGAAACTGGAATGCGTTGTTCTTCAGAATTGAAGGAGGTAACGATGATTATGGTTTTTTTGTGATTTCACAAGTGTTGAAGTGTTTGAGAATTTTATGGTGTGTGAGAATTTTTAAGATACCTTCCCCTCCTCTTCTCTCCCTCTCCTTTTATTTGTGCAAATGAACTCTCTATTTATAGAGAAAGGCTTTTGGGAAGCTTGGGGAGAAAAAAAATAATAAAATAAGGCTCAACTGGAAAGTAAGTGTCCACTTGTGCCATAAAAGCAAAATGAATGGTTCAGATGGGTTGCTTCTCTCTGAAGGAAAACAGGCGCAAGGCTCAAGACAAACTTTTCTAAAAGGTAGTATTATGCTGTTAAGTGCAAGTGGTCTTGGACAACAAATGGGTAAAGGCCTATTTTAGCTTGCATAAACAATTAAGTATATGGTGAGTCATAAGTTTGAGGCCTGAAAAGGGAAAACACGTAGCCTAGCCTATGGGTCTAAATGTTTAACTTGATCTTTTGAGTTGAATCCTCCATCTTTCTACACCTTTCGATCAGACTAGAACAACATATCATTCATTTTCACCAGTTGTGTGTCATAATGCAGGACTATGGCATGTCGAAGGGTTTGCAAATGGATTCGAAGGTGATATGAAGGCACATTCGAATCATACACGAAGATGAATTTGAAAGTCACAGGAAGGTAGCCATTCATCCAATCGAAAACTTATGAATCCAAGGCAAATAGGTGAGGGGCGAATGGTGAAATCGAATGACACTTTTCAGAAGGTTATTAACTTCTGAATCGAAGGAAGCTTTCAGAAGATTATTGACTTTTTGAATTGAAGAAAACCAAAAGGAGGCCTTTACTTCCTGAGTCGAAGGACATTCCTGAGTCGAAGGACATTCTTGAGTCGAAGGACATTCCCGAGTCGAAGGACATTCCTGAGTCGAAGGACATTCCTGAGTCGAAGGACACTGTTTCAAAGGGAAACAAAAACTCAATTGAAGCTTGTATGAAGATCATTTCCTTCTGAATCGAAGGAGACCTATTTGAAGTCACATGATCAGACGAAAGAGGCACGCTAGCAGCAACTTTTGAGCAATCGAAGGAGGTGCAAAGTCCAATCGAAGGGGGGCTGAATCGAAGGAGACCTATTTTCCTCCAAATTTGTCAAAATATTATTTTTATCTGTTTTCTCTCTTTTTGACAGTTTCCTTTTAATTCTGGTGCTGGAAATCCCAATGTACTTGTGCATGCTTGAATTTTGAGAATCATTGTGAGAGATGCCTTGAGAATTGAGAGGGAAAATTTAGGGGTACAACAGCTTCCCCTGTTCAAACTTCTTAAACCTGAAGAGTTAGGTTGGTGGATCCGGCATCCGTGACTTGATGGTGAAATATGTTTGAACACTAGAGTGCCCAAAAATTTGCACTCGAAGATGGATGGTGAATGGGCTTATAAATGCCATTTGGAGGAATGTTGGTAAACTCTGGAAGAAGTATCAGCATAAATCTCCTGTTGATCCATACTAGACTTGCTATTTTACCTTGTGAGAAAGGGGGTTAGAAAAATGCAGATGCTTGCATGATGCTTACCAGATGTGGTATCATGCTAAATGCATTATTATGTACATGCTATGATGTATGAATGCGAAATATGGTGTTTTTGTTCGAGAAAATAAATCCATGACTAATGCTGAGGAAATCTTTGGAGGTTGAATCCTTGATTTCCTGTTGGAAATGAAGAATATGCATATCTTCAAATTCTTTTGAAGAGATGCTTTTGCTGGGGAACATCACTCAAAGATCAGCTGTTATCTGGTCGGATCCAGGCTTCACAGTTGCTGAGGATGAAGTAGTCCATTTCTATCTGGTCGGGTCCAGGTTTTATGGCAACTTACTGGGGGAAGAGATGAATTAACTGTTATCTGGTCGGATCCAGGCTTTGCAGAAAATTCCTTGAAATTGAATAGTCATCTGGTTGGGTCCAGGTTTCATAACAACTTGTTGGGGATGTGGAGGTTAACTGTTATCTGGTCGGATCCAGGCTTCACAGTAACTTGTTGGAGGTAAGGGTGAATTAACTGTTATCTGGTCGGGTCCAGGCGTCACAGTACTTTTTGAAGACTGTTATCTGGTCGGGTCCAGGCTTTATGGTCTTTTGGAAAGTTGTACTATTATCTAGTCGAATCCAGGTTTCATAGTGTCTTTCTGGGGATCATGGTTAATTGTTATCTGGTCGGGTCCAGACTTCACAATATACCGTTCAGAAACTGTTATCTGGTCAGGTCTAGGCTTTGCAGGTTTCTGATGAAGTTAATTGTTATCTGGTCGGGTCCAGGCTTCACAATGAACTGGTTGAAAAACTGGTATCTGGTCGTGTCCAGGCTTTGCAGATTTTTGATGAAGTTAATTGTTATCTGGTCGGGTCCAGGCTTCACAATGAACTTCTTGGAGATTTAGTTGTTATCTGGTCGGTTTCCAGGTTTCACAATGAATCTCCGAGGATGATTGCTATCTGGTCAGATCCAGGCTTCGCAATGACTTTTTTGAAAAGATAGAAATGAGGAATGATATCCGCTCGGATCCAGGTTTCTCAGTCCTTTGTTGGGGAATCAAGAGGCAACTTTACTGGGAACAAGTGGTTAAAACCTTGGTTGGATTGAGTTTAGATTCTCCTATGTCTTTGAAGAGCTGGGCTGGTCGTGTCCAGGTTTTCATAGATTTTTTGAGAAATGAGATCAACTGTTATCTGCTCGGGTCCAGGCTTCAGTAACTCAAGAAATCAAACTGTTATCTGGTCGGGTCCAGGCTTCAGTAATCGAAGAAATCAAATTGTTATCTGGTCGGGTCCAGGCTTCAGTATAACTTGAAAATTATGCTAATATCTGGTCGGATCCAGGCTTCATAGAATTTCTTGGTAATAATAAAGGCTTTGTTGAAGACTTTACTAGGGATTAAGGGTTGTGGCCCTGTTATTTGCAGTCATTTGAAGGGGAAATTCTAACTGGAGAGTATAGACTCAGACAGGCAAGGCAGACTTAGCTTGGTGAGAATATACTCAGTAGGGCGATTCAGACTCAAATGGGGAATTTGGGTTCCGTTGATGGATTTTTACTCCGTTGGGGAATAGAATCTTGGTTAGAAGATATACTCCGCTGGGGAAGATAGAATGAATGGGGAGTGTTTATTAAGCTGGGGAGGATGGACTCAACTTAGAGAATAAAATCTTGGTTGGAAGATATACTTTACTGGGGATAAAAAACCCCGGTTGGAAGATATACTCTGTTGGGAATGATGGGATCATCTGGGGATGATGGGCTCAGCTGGGCAATTTTGGACTCACCGGGGAGTGCTTACTCGACTGGGGAAATCAGGGTGTCTTGTACGTTGAGGAATTTGCACTTGGCCCGGGGAAATAACGCTGTTGGGGAAATAAACCCTGCTGAGGAGATGAATTTCCTTTAGACAGAGACCCCTAGGTTTCAATTGACTTAGCTAGAGAAAGTTGTCAAGAGATTGAGACTCTGGCCGGGGGTTTATCTTATGTGAAGAAATTTTTGTAGGCAACTCCGCTGGGGAAAGGTTGCATTGGGGTTGTCCCTATAGGGATAATGATGATGAGATAACTCTGTGGGGAATAAAATCTGCTGAGGAGGTGGATTCCCTTTAGGAAGAGATCTCCTAGGCTTTAGCTGGGGAAAAAGCTGTCAAGAGATTGAGACTCTGGCCAAGGATCATCTCGTGCAAGGATATTTTATGGGCAACTCCGTTAGGGAAAGGTTTATTGCAAACGCCCTGGTGGGGATAATGATGGTGAGACAACTCTGTGGGGCTATTTCACATTCATTAAAGCGATGCTTACTGCTGTTGTGCACTGATGCCTTGTTGAGGTTGCTGCTTAGCAGGACACATGTGCCAAATAGCTTTAATTATGTTCATATGCATATGTTCATTCAATTTTAGTCATTGGACAAATTTGCATTCGAAATAGAGATAGACAATTTTGCACTTCTAAGTGTATTGATATTTTGCCCATGAATAGGCGTTTTTGTACATAGAGACGGAAATCCTAGTAAGTGGAAATCGTCGAAAAGAAAACAAAATTGAGAATGAAAAACATATAGCCATGTGAAATGATCTGATTTCCTTTCAGCTCTAATATTGCCCCAATGTCTTTGAACGTCCCTTGTCGTTGATCGAAGTTGATTGGATTGATCCTGGACCATTTGAACTTGGACCTTGGTGATAGTATTGACCGTGTTGATTTCACGAGACATAGTTGTACATTTTTAATCCTTAATTTTTGCCTGAACCTCCCTTTTGGGTTCTCGGTCCACCAGGATACCCTTTTTTTCCCAAGTCGACCTTTCGGGTTTTCAACTTGCCGGGTGTATAATCTTTTGTATATATCCCTAATTTTTGCCCAAACCTTTTGGTTTGTCGGGATGCCCTGATTTTGCTTAGGTGTGTCAACCTAACGGGTCTCTTATGCGCAGTATTTTTTAACTATGTCCGCGTTTATAGGATGTGGTAAGTCTTCACCATCCATGGTGGCCAGTATCATGGCACCGCCAGAGAAAACTATTTTGACGACAAACGGCCCTTCACAGGTGGGGGTCCATTTTCCTCTGGGGTCACCTTGTGGTAAAATGATACGTTTTATTACCAGGTCACCAACTTTGTATACTCGAGGCTTGACCTTTTTGTTGAAAGCTTTGATCATCCGTTTTGATACGTCTGACCATGGAAGATAGCCACTAATCGTTTTTCATCGATCAAGTTCAGCTGATCCAATCTCGTTTGAATCCATTCGTTTTTACTTAGGCCTGCCTCAATCATAATCCTCAGTGAGGGGATTTGAACTTCCACTGGAAAAACGACTTCCATGACATAGACTAGAGAGAAGGGAGTTGCCCCAGTTGATGTTCTAGCTGAAGTACGGTAACCATGTAGAGCAAATGGTAGCATCTCATGCCAATCTTTATAGGTCACTACCATTTTCTGCACAATCTTCTTGATATTTTTGTTGGCTGCTTCGACTGCGCCATTCATTTTCAGTCTATACGGAGAAGAATTATGATGCTTGATCTTAAATTGAGTGCACAATTCCCTGATCATGGCATTGTTGAGGTTAGTCCCATTGTCGGTGATGATCCTTTCGGGGATACCATAACGACAGATAAGATTGTGTATGATGAATCTGGCTACCACGTTCTTGGTGACTGAGGCAAATGAGGCGGCTTTGACCCATTTGGTGAAATAGTCGATAGCGACAAGAATGAAGCGGTGTCTGTTGGAAGCTGTGGGCTTGATCTCTCCGATCATGTCAATACCCCACATTGAAAATGGCCACGGAGTGGACATGACATTCAAAGGGATCAGAGGTACATGGACCTTGTCAGTGTAAATTTGGCATTTGTGGAAAGTTCTTGAATGTTGATGGCAATCGGTCTCCATCGTTGACCAATAGTAGCCAACTCTTAAGATTTTCTTAGCCATTGTATGTCCACTTGAGTGAGTACCAAAAATGCCATCGTGCATATCTTCCATGATTTCCTCTGCCTCCCTCTTATCCACACATCAGAGTAGAGTCGAATTTCCTCTACCTCCCTCTTATCCACACATCGGAGTAGAGTCGAATCATAGTTGCGCTTGTACAATATCCCGTTACTTAGGAAGAATTTGGCTGCAAACCTTCGTAAGAACTTTCTGTCATTGATAGATGCTTCCTCTAGATACTCTTGCGCTTCAAGGTATCTCATTACCTCATGGTACCACGACTTTTCCGTATCGGTGTCAAGCTCATAGCAATGTGCAGGCTCATCAAATCTTTCAATTGTAATCATAGGGGCTTCATTGTCCCATCTGACTTTGAACATTGAGGACATGGTTGCCAGAGCGTCAGCCAACTGGTTTTCTTCCCTAGGGAAATGTTCAAAAGTGATCTCTTCGAAGTGAGGAATTAGGGATATCACAAGTTCCTTGTAAGGGATAAGATTAGGGTGTTTAGTATCCCAATCTCCTTTTACTTGGCTGATCACCAAAGCGGAATCTCCAAACACATCCAAATGCTTGATCCTTAAGTCAATAGCAGCTCTTAGACCTAAGATGCATGCTTCATACTCGGCCATATTATTTGTACAATCGAAGCATAGTTTGGTGGTAAAAGGAGTGTGGCATCCTTCAGGAGAGATGATCACAGCACCAATTTCGTTACCTAAGGCGTTGGAAGCCCCATCGAATACCATAGTCCATCGGGATCCTTGTTCAGGTTCGTCATACGGTCTAGGTTTTGCACAGTTGGTTACCAACATAATATTCTTGTTAGGGAAGTCGAAGTTCATTGACTGATAATCATCCACAGCTTGATGGGCCAAATGATCTTCTAGTAACTTCCTTTGATGGCTTTTCGATTTGTGTATTGAATGTCATACTCAGTCAAAATCATTTTCCATCTGGCTATTCGTCCGAAAAGTGCAGGTTATTCGAAGATGTACTTAATCGGATCCATCTTAGAAATCAACAAAGTGGTATGAGTTAACATGTACTGCCTTAGCCGGCGAGCAGCCCACGCTAAAGCACATCAAGTTTTCTCGAGCAGTGAATATCTGGTTTCACAGTCGGTAAACTTTTTGCTTAGGTAGTAAATTGCATGCTCTTTTCGGATAGACTCGTCATGTTGGACCAAAACACACCCCATAGAATTCTCTAGTACTGTCAAGTACATGATCAACGGTCTTCCTTCAACCGGAGGCATGAATTCCTTGATTTTGTCATAGGCAATCTGGATTTCATCATTCCATTTGACTACCTGATCTTTCTTCAAGAGTTTGAAGAGTGGCTCACAGATAGCAGTTAAGTGTGATATGAAACAGGCAATGTAATTGAGACGACCCAAGAATCCTCTGATTTCTTTTTCAGAACGAGGGATTGGCATTTCTTTGATGGCCTTTATCTTGGTGGGATCTACTTCAATTCCTTTATTGCTGACAATGAATCCTAGAAGCTTTCCAGAGCGTACTCCGAATGTGCACTTGTTAGGGTTTAACCTCAGTTTATATTTCTTCAGTCTCTCGAATAGTTTGTGCAGGTGACCGAGATGTTCTTCTTCAGTTTGTGATCTGGCGATCATATCATCCACATATACCTCTATCTCATGATGAATCATGTCATGAAATAAAGCCACCATAGCCCTTTGATATGTTGCCCCTGCATTCTTTAATCCGAACGGCATGACCTTGTAGCAGAAAGTGCCCCATTGTGTAACGAAAGTAGTTTTTTCCATATCTTCGGGAGCCATCTTTATTTGATTATAGCCCAAGAAGTTGTCCATGAATGAGAAAACTTTATGCTGAGCGGTATTGTCGACTAAGACGTCAATGTGTGGTAAAGAGAAATCATCCTTGGGGCTTGCCCTATTCAGATCCCTATAGTCTACGCACATGCGAACTTTCCCGTCTTTCTTTGGCACCGGCACTATATTAGCTACCCATTGAGGATAGGATGTTACAGCTAGAAATCCTGCATCAAACTATTTCATTACTTCGGCTTTGATCTTTTCAAACATGTCAGGTCTCATGCGACGAACTTTTTGTTTAACAGGAGGGCAATCTTTTTTAGTTGGCAGACGATGAACCACAATGTCGGTATCCAACCCAGGCATATCTCCATACGACCAAGCAAATACTTCCACATAATCATGCAACATCTGAACCAAACGACTTTTGACAATGCTTTCCAAATTAGCACCGATCCTGATTTCCTTCTTATTTGACTCAGTACCCAAGTTGATAACCTCAATTGACTCTTCATGTGGTTGAATAGCCTTTTCCTCTTGTAACAGAAGTCTGGCTAGTTTTCCTGGTATGTCACAAACTTCCCCGCTTTCGTCTTCGGCTTAGTTGATAGGACATTCAAAGTCATAGTTAGCAATAATAGAGTTGTTGGCAATAGGATCCAGAGTGGATGTAGACCTGCAAGAGTGTGTGTGTGTGTGCATGTAAGATACATGGCTATCTTTTGGAAATGTATTTGAAATAAAAGAAAGACAATGAACGCAAATATTTGAATGCAAAAGAGTCCAATGTATTGAACGATCATATGATTATATGAACAAAATATAAAACCATTGACAAAATAAACAAAGTGCCCCATGCTAGGCACATGGCTTAAAAGTCAATATCAAAATATTATAGAAAAAGAGTTCTTGAATTGATTAAAAGTAAAAACAAGTAGATTACTCCTCAGTGAAGGAGACGGGAACAAAGTCCTCCGCATAACAATTGTTGGGCTTCCCTTCGGTTGTTGGGTAGATCCAGTCTTCAAAAACACACTTATCATCGGAATCCTCTACGGCATTCACTTCATGATTCTTGAGGTGGAGAGATGGCTTTCCAGTACGAGCATCTCTAATTTCTTTCTGAGCTTTCGAGGTGAAACCTATCCCAAACTTATCTGCCTTGAACGAGATGTCGGGGAGTTGACCCCACATCTCATTGTTTCCTTCTTCTACCACCACACGGGCATCCTTAAGAGAAACCATCTTGGCAATAACTTTATCGGCCTTTGGAGTGTAGGAGGAGATTTTGGTGGTGGCCACAACTTCAAATGTCTGGCAAGGAGTCTCTATGAATTCGCCCTCCATTTCTACGTACTTGAAAGAATTGAGGTGGCTTACCATAAATTCTTCTTCACTGCAAACAGTGACAACCTTCCCTTGAACTGGATATTTTAACTTCTGGTGGAGAGTAGAAGTGACCGCACCTGCCCCATGGATCCATGGGCGCCCAAGCAAGCAAGAATACGCGGGCTGTATGTCCATTATGTAGAATATGGAGTTGAAATTCTGTGAACCAACCTTAATTGGGAGATCCACCTCCCCATGAACCATCCTTTTCGACCCATCAAATACCCTCACAATGATATCACTTGGCTTTAAAACCAAACCTTCGCAGTCTAGCCGATCTAAAGCGCCCTTAGGTAACACGTTTAAAGATGAGCCTGGTCCACCAAAATATGGGCCAGAGTGGTCCCCTTACATTCAACAGAAACATGTAAGGCTTTATTGTGATCCTTTCCCATGGGAGTTAAATCCGCGTCGGAGAACCCTAGACTATTATCAGCGGTCAGACTTGCTACGCAGTTCTCAAACTGGTCGACTGTGGTTTCTTGAGGCACGTGAGCCTTTTTCAAGAACTTAATCAGAGCTTGTGCATGGGCGTCGGGACATAGTAATAGGGACAACATTGATATTTTAGAAGGGGTTTATCCCAACTGCTCTACTATTTTGAAGTGGCTTTTCTTGATGATTTTCAGAATCTCCTCCATCTCTTGAGTGGATGGTTCTTCCATAATAGTATTTTTAGCAAGTGCCTCTTCTCTGGAAGGCTCACTTTCTTTCTCTTTCCCTTTAGTACTGGCACCAGCATTGCCGTTGGTTATGTGGATTGGAACTGCAATAGTGGTTGGTGGTGAGATATCAGGGGAAAAGACTCTTGCTGTTCTTGTGACTTTACTAGAACCAGTGATATTAGTAACACCTGCTTCATTATCATCAATCAAAGAATCTTGTTTTACCCCATGGTAATAAACATCGACACCATAATTCCATGGAACCGCTTTATCAGAGGTGTATGAAACGGGTCCGGCAACACTGATTATGAGAGGAGCAATGATTGGTTCGTTTGAAATCCTGATAGGACCTTTGGATGAGATCCTAAGAGGTTTGTTTGAAATTGTTATGATGGCCAAGTCTTCAGCTTTGTCGACTGAATTTTTGATGGCAGGATTCTTTTCGAATAGAATTTCGCGGCTATCCATTATGCGTTGTATACCATTCCTCAGTTTTTCACACCCATCAGATTGTCTCATATAGCCCGCACAGTCTTTTTCACAGCCGGGGAAAGTCCCAACTTTCAACAGATTGCTCTTGATTACATTCAATGGAGTAGTTAACCCTTTGACGGAGGAAATGAAAGTTGTATCTTAGATGACATTAACACCTTTGTCGTGCTTCGGCATTGGAGCGGTAATTACATTTGGCGTTGGAGGAGGATCAAATTCAATAGTCTTATTGTCGATTAAATCCTGGATTTTGTTCTTTAGAGCCCAACACTGACCAGTCTCATGCCCTGGGCTGTTTGAATGATAAGCACACTTTGCATTTGGATTATATCTCGGTGATGAGGTGTCAGGGTTGGCAGGAGGATCCCACAATGTCACTAAATTGGTCCTGTGCAGATGTTGAAGGGCTTGAGATAATGACATGCCTAACCTTGTGAACTGTCTTCTTGGAGCTTCAACCCATTGATGATTGGTAGATGGTCTTTGAGTAGCAGTCGGATTGAAGATTCGGACAACGTTGATAGACGGATGATTATTCATTTTGGTATGGGCCTTTACTCTATACACAACATTAACTTCTTTCTTTGCGGCAAAAGGTTTCTTGACAAGATTGGGAGTGGAAGTAGATGCCACAGAGATCTTTCCATTCTTAATGCCATTTTCTACTCTCTCACCGGTTAGGATTAATTCGGTGAAACCAGAAGAAGAGAAGCCAACCAACAAATTAAAGAAAGGACTAGATAATGTGCTCATGAACATGTCAATGTGTTCCCTATCAGTCAAGGGAGGTTGGACCCTACTTGCAAGGTCTCTCCACTTCTGCGCATACTCCTTAAATCCTTCATCCTTCCCCATGGTCATACCTTGCAATTGAACCCTCGTCGGTGCCAAGTCGGCGTTGTAGTGATATTGATGGTAGAAGGCAGTAGCTAGACCCTCCCAAGTATTGATGCGAGAGCCATCCAACTGATAAAACCATTCAAGTTGTGTTCCAGCCAAACTCTCTTGGAAAAAGTGAATCCAGAGTTTTTTATCAACAGTGTGCGGTTGTATCTTGCGCACATAGGACTTCAAATGGAGCTTTGGGCAAGAAACCCCATCGTATTTTGTGAAGGTTTGTATTTTGAACTTGTGGGGAATGACTACCCCAGATATTTAGCCCAAATCGTCAAAATTCAAACTGGGAATAGCTTGGATTTCCACTGCTTTCAACATGTCTTCTAGCTGCTTGTATTTGATATCTACGGGTGGATATTGTTCATTGAAATAATCATCATCAGATTCTTGGTCATTGATACAGTCGGCCTGAGTACTCTTGACTTCACCAATTTGGTTCTCGTCCTCTTCAGATGAATCTTCCTCTATTAGAATTTGAAGGATTGTCTCTTTGAACCTTTTACCCATGTTGAGTAGAGCTTTCTTCTTTGGCTTCTTTTTAGCGGCCAACAAGGCCATCATATCCTGCTGCCCCTTGGCCAGGGCGAGTAAAGCTTCCTGAAATTGAGAGTTCTGAGCCTGGAGTTCCGTCACAGTTTTCTCTAGATCCATCTTTCTGGAATAAACAGCGGAGAGATAAGGAAACTTGTTATGCGGACACCTGTCATGTCATGATGCATGAATATGCAATATGCAAATGATTTCAAGGATTTAAAAGAATTTAACTTTGTATAGACAAAGAGTGAACAAACGTTAACTTGCATTAAATAATCCTTGTTTTGAATACAAACATGCCTCTTGGGCTTACAACAACAGAAATAAGCATAAAGTAAACTCCTAAGACAGAAAAGTTGTGCGCATCTTCTTTGGCGCAATGTAGGTGTTTAAGCTCCTTTCTTCATGAAGTTCCCTTGTAAGCTCCAATATCTTCTTCTCGCTTTCATAGAACTTAGCTTCGAAGGTGTCTCCCTCTCCTTTTAACTGAATCCAAGCGTTTTGCAAATATTCAAGAGAAGTAGGCATATCAGGATAGAGGATCGTATGTGGAATGTCTCCCTCGACTACTGGCTCCATGATAACAAGTAAGACGGCTTCATAAGGCATCTTGAGACTTTGAGCGCGAGCCCTTACCCGTTTAAGATAAGGTTCCAAAGGAAGGGAATTCTTACGCCCCAATGTTTTGCTATCAACTTTGTTAACCATACCCCAAGCTCGTATAAATCATTGGCGGTAACCCTGGGTGTCGCTTTCATAGTCAAATGCAATTCCTTGGATGAGTACCTCATGAGGGCCATCTCTTCTAGCGTATCCAAATTGTCGCAAAGCTAAACAAGGGTTGTAAGTAATGCCTCCCCTAATGCCAAGTAGAGGGACATTAGGGAATTCCCCGCAGCAGTCAATGATGGTAATGTCTTCTAAGGAGCGATAATACCAACAGATATCAGCATGCGAAAGTGACATCAATCTTTTAGACCATCTCATACCTTGTTCATTCTTTACCACAGATCGAGGTAGGTTTGAAATAAACCACCTAGCCAACAGAGGAGTGCAACACATCAAAGTCCCCCTTTTCTTCAAAGTGCGAGAGTGAAGAGAATGCAATATATCTCCAAGAAATGTAGGCATCGGATTACGAGATATGAAAACCTTGATCGCATTCACATCTATAAATTGGTTAGGGTTTGGAAATAGTACCAATCCATAGATGAGAAGAGCCAGAATTTCCTCAAAGGCTTGTAGATCCAAAATATTCCAACACTCTTGAGCCTTCTCCAACATAAACTTTGCTACTAACCCTTTCACACCACTTCTTGTTACCCAGTTTGCTACTATGTCAGATGGTTGCAAATGTAGAGCTCGAGCAATTTCCTCAGGTTTAGGGTCTCTTTCAATACCGTTGAAAGGTAACTGATTAAGAATAGGGATCCCCAAGAGTTGAGAAAATTCTTCCAAAGTGGGCACAAGTTGGTAATCAGGGAAAGTGAAGCAATGATGTAAAGGGTCGAAGAATTGGACAAGCACTTTTATCATATCTTCTTCAATACTTGAGGTAACCAAACTAAGGAGTCAGCCATGTCTTTTGGTGAACGGGGAATCTTCAGGGACCTTTGATACTAAATCCTTGAGTTGTGGAGGTACCCTCACAAGACTGACTTGGATAGTGCTCCTACGAGCGGAGGCCATGTCCTACAAAAAAGAACAAAGATAAATCCAAAAATCCTTGAAATGGTTAGTGATGTTTATGATGTTTATGATGTTCATGATGTTTATGATGTTTATGATGTTATGTACAAGTGCATATACAAAGCAAACAAGTCCTCAGTTTAGGCTCGCATGGGGTTTCAGGTAAGTACCCTCTTGAAGTTTTAGTTGGATCAACCTGTCCTAGTTAAAAGTAACCGGGTTCTAAAGGATCTCAATATCACTGATCTTTCCCCCAAGTTTCGTTCGATAAGTGATTGACTCGCAACCAAACAAAACTCAAGAGTCAAACCTCAATGAGTGTAGCATCGAGTATCAACCAACTTCGGACTATACCAAAGCCGGTCATCTCGCTACGTCCTAATGGCCAAGTTGGTCAAGTAAAGTTCTAAGGTCAGTTGATGCTTTATGACACCACGCGGAGGCCCCGTACTCTCCTTGACTGACTCAAGGGTTACCGGTACCAACCAAAGTGCCACATCAACGTAGCTACTGCTTCAACCATGTCAGTATACCCCACACAGTTCCCTCACAGTTTATTGCTACTTACCTAAAAAGTATCCCCAAAATCCGGGTGTAGGATTTAAAATAAACCCAAACAAGGAACCAAAATGTAAAGCAAGCAAATCAAATAATGTGAGCAAGTAAATATGATCTAACCCTAAGGTAACCCCACTTTTAAAACTTTCCCCAGCAGAGTCGCCAGTTCTGTGATACGGTGGGAGAACTGACTTGAGGGTTTTGCGTTTGTGTTTGCAAAATGTTGCGGTTTAGAAAGAGTCACCACCGACTTTTCTTTTATCCAATAAGGAAAGGTGAAAAAGCACAGGAAAGACCTTTCGATATGTTTTCTTGAGTTCGGGGGGTAGATTATGAAAAGGGAAGGTATTAGCACCCTTTCCATCCATGGTTTTCCATGGGCTCTTAGTTACTTGTAAGATCACTTGCTTTTGTTTGAAAATTGTGCTTTTGTGTGGTTTTGAAAGTATTTTGAAAAGGTGCCATCGTTTAGGCAAACTCTGCAATGATTCCTGTTCGTAAGAACATATGCAAAGTGTTGAGCTTTTGAAAATATTTCATGTTTGGAATGTGTTTTGAAAGTGTATGTGATTGTTTTGAAAATAGCAAGGATGTTTGTTTTGAAATTGAGCAAGTAACTAAAATTAATCTACCTACTCAAAAGGTTTTAGATGTGTTTTTTCCTTCTCCTTTAGATGTTGCTACCTTACCATTGATTTGATAAGAATCCCCATCATTGGATGCGAAGGGACGAGCGTTGGATCATCATATGACCATGATAGCAATGTTGTGAAATGACTTAGCACTTTTTCTGTAGGGACTAAGATCATTTTGAAAGGCAACTTTGATAGCCTCATCGAGGGACTATGATCTTTTTATAATTCGTTTGTGCTAAGACATCCCACATGCATAACATGGCCATTTTTATAAGGCAACAAGTGGAATTTCCCTAAGGGTGCATGTGTTCAAGTGTCTTTGATTGCATGCATTTTGTCTTTAATTTTTTGGGTTGTCTACTTGTTGATTTTATCTTGCCATACACACCTAATTTACTTAACATTTATATGAAGGTAATAAAAGAGTGCAAAAAATAAATCCTACACTATTACAACCATATTGAATTGCATGAAAATATAAATGCAAAAATAAGGTAAAAGCAAGAAAACTAGATCTTTCGACTTAGGGCAGCAACCCTTCGATTTTGCAATTTTTGGCCCTCTTCGACCTTACCTGAAAAGGGGTGAAAGAATGAGTTTTGACTGGGGCCTAGAAGCCATCATATTTTGGCTTTCGATTGGGGCCTGGAGGCCAACATGTTGTGCCTTTCGACTGCCTCTTTCATTTAGCCTGAATGTTAGTATGGAAGCCAGAGGCTTCGTTTCTAAATTTTCTGTCTCTTGTTTCTTTAATTTGAGTTTGAATAGCAATATGGCCCAAGGCCATGCCAACATCACCTTAAGACTAGATTAGTTCTTTAAAGCGTATTTAAATGTACCAAGAGCAAAAGCCAAGAAGATTGTTAACCATGATACATATTAAGAGAGTGAAAACAAAAAAGAAGAAGAAAATAGTATGTACATGTTTTAAATGAAAAAGAAAACTTATTTACATGCTATACTGGAAACGAAGGGACAAAGGTTAAAAATGACTTACGTTGCTGGAGGTTGGAGCGTGTTTTGGACTTTGAAGCGGTTGCTTTGAATTCCTCTAGATTCGAAGGAAAAGACCCAGGGTAGGCCTTCGACATTGGATTTGAAAGAGAAAAACAAGTGAAATATCCTTCTTTGCTGGATTCATCGGAAATAACAAGTGGGATGCTCCTTGAGTCGAAGGAAACTGGAATGTGTTGTTCTTCAGAATTGAAGGAGGTAACGATGATTCTGGTTTTTTTGTGATTTCACAAGTGTTGAAGTGTTTGAGAATTTTATGGTGTGTGAGAATTTTTAAGATACATTCCATTCCTCTTCTCTC
Source organism: Vicia faba (assembly GCA_948472305.1). NCBI lineage: Eukaryota > Viridiplantae > Streptophyta > Magnoliopsida > Fabales > Fabaceae > Vicia > Vicia faba. The sequence goes on along the minus strand of OX451735.1, from coordinate 1,521,491,456 downwards.
CCTCTCCTTTTCTTTGTGCAAATGAACTCTCTATTTATAGAGAAAGGCTATTGGGAAGCTTGGGGAGAAAAAAATAATAAAATAAGGCTCAGTTGGAAAGTAAGTGTCCACTTGTGCCATAAAAGCAAAATGAATGGTTCAGATGGGTTGCTTCTCTCTGAAGGAAAACAGGCGCAAGGTTCAAGACAAACTTTTCTAAAAGGTAGTATTGTGCTGTTAAGTGCAAGTGGTCTTGGACAACAATGGGTAAAGGCCTATTTTAGCTTGCATAAACAATTAAGTATATGGTGAGTCATAGGTTTAAGGCCTGAAAAGGGAAAACACGTCGCCTAGCCTATGGGTCTAAATGTTCAACTTGATCTTTTGATTCGAATCCTCCATCTTTCTACACCTTTCGACCAGACTAGAACAATACAACATTCGTTTTCACCAGTTGTGTGTCATAATGCAGGACTATGGCGTGTCGAAGGGTTTGAAGATGGATTCGAAGGTGATATGAAGGCGCATTCGAATCATACATGAAGATGAATTTGAAAGTCACAGGAAGGTAGCCATTCATCCAATCGAAAACTTATGAATCCAAGGAAAACAGGTGAGGGGCGAATGGTGCAATCGAATGACACTTTTCAGAAGGTTATTAACTTCTGATTCGAAGGAAGCTTTCAGAAGATTATTGACTTTTTGAATTGAAGAAAACCAAAAGGAGGCCTTTACTTCCTGAGTCGAAGGACATTCCCGAGTCGAAGGACATTCCTGAGTCGAAGGACATTCCTGAGTCGAAGGACACTGTTTTAAAGGGAAACAAAAACTCAATTGAAGCTTGTATGAAGATCATTTCCTTCTGAATCGAAGGAGACCTATTTGAAGTCACATGCCCAGACGAAAGAGGCACGCTAGCAGCAACTTTTGAGCAATCGAAGGAGGTGCAAAGTCCAATCGAAGGGTGGGCTGAATTGAAGGAGACCTATTTTCCTCCAAATTTGTCAAAATATTATTTTAATCTGTTTTCTCTCTTTTTGACAGTTTCCTTTTAATTCTGGTGCTGGAAAATCCCAATGTACTTGTGCAAGCTTGAATTTTTAGAATCATTGTGAGAGATGCCTTGAGAATTGATAGGGCAAATTTTGGGGTACAACACTCAGCAGCAGTCAAGGATTTATTTTCCTCAATCAAACGGCAATACAGCAAATCAGCCTACACGCGCATAAATTACATCCACATATCATAAACATTGATAAAACACATATATTGCATCATACATTTCATGCAACATAATTTTGTGTTCCAGCTAACATTTTACCCTTTTCAGGATAAGATTAACAGTTATTGTTAACAATGTGCAATCATGATACAGTACAGATACGCTCCAGACACAGATGCCATTCTGTTACTCATTCAGATTTCAACTTCAGATACAGTTCAGATACGCTCCAGACACGGATGCCATCCTGATATTAATTCAGATTCAGCTTTCAGATACAATTCAGATACACTCCAGACACGGATGCCATTCTGATATTCACTTAGATCCAACTTTCAGATACAATTCAGATACACTCCAGACACATATGCCATTCTGTGATACGGTGGGAGAACTGACTTGAGGTTTTGCGTTTGTATTCGCAAATGTTGCGGTTTAGCAAGAGTCGCCACCGACTTTTCTTTTATCCAAAAAGGAAAGGTGAAAAAGCACAGGAAATACCTTTAGAGATGTTTTTGAGTTCGGGGGGTAGATTATTAAAAGGGAAGGTGTTAGCATCCTTTTCATCCATGGTTTTCCATGGGCTCTTAGTTACTTGCTTAGATCACTTGCTTTGGTTTGTTTAAAATGGTGTTTGATGTGGTTTTGAAAGTATTTTGTAAAAGAGGCCATTTTTTAAGGCAATCTTTGCAATGATTCTCGTTCGTAAGAATGTATACAAATATGTTTGTCTTTTGAAAATGTTTTCAATGTTTGTAAGATGTTTTTGAAATGTCTGTGTGTTTGTTTTGAAAAATAGCAAGGATTGTTTAAAATGGAGCAAGTAACTTAGAAGCTATCTACCTACTCAAATGTCTATCTCATGCATCTTCTATTCCTTTGACATTGTTGATTTACCATTGATTTGGTAAGCAACCCTATCTTTGGATGTAAACGGGATGGGCGTGGGTCACCGTATAACCATGATAGCAATGTTGCAAAGTATCTTAGTATTTTTGAGGGACCAAGATCATTTTATAAGGCAACTTTTGAATAGCGTCATCGAGGGGCTATGATCTTATATTTGTTTTATTTTACCAAGATACTTCGCATGCGTAACATGGCCATTTTACTTTAGGCAACCAAGTGGAGTAACCCTAGGGGTGCTTGTGTGCAAGTGTGTTTGATTCACATGTATTTAGTCTTTGATTAGGGGTTGTCTACTTGTTGATTTTATCTTGCCATACATTTCCTATTTTACTAGCAAGCATACAAAAATTATAAAATGCAAAAAAAAGATAAAACCCTACACTATTACAACCATATTGAATATCATGAAATTATAAAGGAAAAAATAAAATAAAGGCAAGAAAAAAAGGTCTTTCGATTCAGGCAGGAACACCCTTCGATTATGAGTTCTTTGGTTTCTTTCAATTTGGGGTCTGGAGTTAGTGGAGTTATGCCCTTCGATTTTACTTTGTCTCCTTCGACTGGGCATTGGAGTCAGTGGAGTCATGCCCTTCGATTTTCCTTTGTCTCCTTCGACTGGGGGTTGGAGTCAACAAGGTCCTATCTTTCGTTTGAGGCTTGGAAACAGAAAGGTTATGGCTTTCGTCTGAGGCCTGGAAGCAACAAGATTCTGGCTTTTCCACAGGCTCCTTGCTGACTCCTTATAAGCATATTAGGCCCTCAAATTGTGATTCGAAAGGCTTATGCAGCTAGCCAATTGGAGGGTATAACAAACCTGTCTCAAGTTCTTAAAATGTAACATCCAAACATAGCTACAGTCTAGGGGTTAGCACAAAAACCAATGGGTCACAAATTCCAAAGTATAACTAATTAAGGTTGAGTTTTCAGCATATGGGAAATCAGAATCGAATGCTAAAACATGGTTTAGAAATATCTACATTTTTCTTTATTGGCATGTGCATATGATGTTTAAATGAAAGAGTTCCAAGTTTAGAGAGAACTTACCTCTTGAAGTGTTTAATCGAAAGAGCTGTAGGTGACTTCTTTGATGGTGGAGGGAGCTTCGCTGGGATCTTCCTGAAGCTAGTTCGGTTACTGCTTGGTTTGGGCAGTCACTGAATCGAAATAGAGTATATGATGGTGATGCGTGAATCGAAGGTTGCTACAATCTAGGGGAAGTAAATCGAAAGGTACACTACTGAGGCTTTTTATGAAAAAAAATCTTAGAGTTTTGAAGGTTTGAGAATATGGGAGATTTTGAGAATATGGGAGAGTTTTAGTGCTTGAAGATTTTTAAGATTTTTTCTCTCTCGCAAAAAAAAATCTGGCCCTTTTCTTTGTCAATGGTTCCTCTATTTATAGAGAAAAGGTTTGGGATTTTAAACAAAAAGGTGGCTTGGATGAAACGTGAATATTAAGCTATGTCAGATTTTCCAAGATCCCAAGGTGAAGTACTGAAGTCGTTGGTTAAAAGGGGCTGACTCCCCTGACTTATGGTGGAGTGCAAACAAGATTTAAGCAAAGCATGGGCTTGGGACAGGATTTGTACTAGCAAGTTCACTTTCATACAAAAAACTTCTGGACAAAGGCTTAATCATCTGGACAATAGCTTAATCCAAAATGAAAGCAATTAATTATGGAGTGAAATACAAGCATTAAGGCTTGTAAAGTAAGATCACGTAGCAGGGTCCAAAGATTTGATCAGTGTCCTTTCAGAATCCTATTTTCCACTTGTGTCGAAGAGTTCCAGAAATGTATTAAAGAAGACTGCATCGAAGGATTCAGAGTTGGGTTTGAAAGATGCTGATTCGAAGGGAACCAAAACTCCAATTGAAGCTTTTGTGTGAAAGTGGCTCATGTCCAATCGAAGGCTTGCATGCCAGGGGTTACATGTGGTCAAACAAAAGAGTGTACATAGAGGGTCCCTGTCTTGTGACTTCATGCCAACATGTAAAAGATCTATATTCAAACGAAGCTTGTATAAAGGGAACCAACATGTCCAAACGAAAGGTGCATGTAGGAGGATGAAATGTTCAGATTCAAAAGAGGTATATAGGGAACAAAAAGTGTAAATCGAAGGATGCTAAAAGATCCTTTTGCCTTGGAAATGAAATAGATTACAAGAGGCTTTTTTCCTTGTGAATCCAAATCAAAATGTGCCAGAGGCCCATGCCCAGTCGAAGGACGCAAGCCAAGCTTGTATCGAAAGAGGTCAAAAGGCCAATCGAAAGAGCTGAAACGAAGAACACTTGTATTTCTCCAAATTTTGTCAAAATAATATTTTTATCTGTTTTCTCCCTTTTTGACAGTTTCCTTTTAATTTTGGTATTGGAAAATTCCAAAGTACTTGTGCAAGCTTGAACCTTGAGAATCCTTGTGAGAAAAGCCTTGAAGAATGAGAGGAAAAATTTTGGGGTACAACAGATGCCCCTGTTCAATCTTCTTACACCTGAAGAGTTAGATTGGCGAATCTGCCATTTGTGACTTGAAGGTGGAAGATGATTGAACACTAGAGATGCCCAGAAATTTGCATTCTGCGATGCGATGATAGGAGGAATGGGCTTAAAGATGCCATTTAGAGAGGTGATAGAATCTTGTTGGAGATGGGCTTGTAGATGCCATCCAAAATTGATTGCCGAATCTAAAAGAGAAACTGAATGAGTATCAGAATGACATTCGTGTTTGAAGCGTATCTGAACTGTATCTGAAAGTTGAAACTGAATGAGTATCAAAATGGCGTCCGCGTTTGGAGCGTATCTGTACTGTATTTGAGAGCTGAATGAGTATCAGAATGGCGTCCGTGTCTGGAGCGTATCTGTATTGTATCTGAAGGCTGAATCTGAATGAGTATCAGGATGGCATCCGTATCTGGAGCGTATCTGTACTGTATCTGAAGGCTGAATCTGAATGAGTATCAGAATGGCATCTGTTTTTGGAGCGTATATGAATCATATCTGAAAGATGAATCTGAAAGATGAATCTGAATGAGTATCAGGATGGCATCCGTATCTAGAGCGTATCTGAACTGTATCTGGAAGCTGAATGAGTATCAGGATGGCATCCGTATCTGGAGCATATCTGAACTGTATCTGAAAGCTGTCTTTGAATGAGTATCAGGATGGCATCCGTATCTGGTGCGTATCTGAACTGTATCTGAAAGCTGGATCTGATTGAGTATCAGAGTGGCATCCGTATCTGGAGCGTATCTGTACTGTATCTGATAGTTGAATCTAAATGAGTAACGGAGTGGCATCCGTATCTAGAGCGTATCTGTATTGTATCTGAAAGAAATCTGAATAAGTAACAGAATGGCAACCGTGTCTGGAGCGTATCTAGACTATATCATGATTGCATATTGTTAGCGGTAGCTTATTAATCTTATCCCGAAAAGGGTAAAATGTTAGCTGAAACACAAAGTTATGTTGCATGAAATGTATGATGCAATATATGTGTTTTATCAATGTTTATGATATGTGGATGTAATGTATGCGCATGTAAGCTGATTTGCTGAGGAAAATAAACCCTTGACTGCTGCTGAGGATATGTGAATTCTTCATGTCTTGAAGTTGGAGTAATTGACAAAAAATTATGTTGTGACCAATGCCATATACTGCTTGAGTAATCTGCTTGGGGAATCCAGAGAATTTTGATGACTTCTACTGGGGATTTAACAATGGGAATCATCGTTCTGTTGGGGAACAATGAAAACTATATGGGGAAAAAGCTTATTCCTATTTGGAAAAAGTTCAGGAGTTTCGGTCACCTGCCGCTCTACTGGGGGAATTATCCTAGGTTAGGGAAAATTAGAAGTTAGCTGTTGTCCGGTTGGTTTTCAGGCTTCACGATAACTTGCTGGGGAATTTGGAGAAACGAGATGGTTTCTACCGGGGATTAATAGTTTTGAAGTTTCAGCTCCGCTGGGGATCTTAATGACGTACTGTAGGGATTGCTCATGGAATAGCCTAGAGATATTTTCCTATTCTTTCAACCTGTCAGTAATTGTTCTTTTTTCATTTTGTTTATTTGTAAATAGTAATTATGTTCAAATGCATATGTTCATTAATGAATCATTGGACGTTTTTGCAAATAAAACACAAGTGTAAAAGAAAAGGACAAATAGTTTTCTGTACTTTAAAGAGATATCTTTGTATTCACTTTGAATAAGTATTTTGTACAAAGGAGACAGACATCCTAGTAAGAGGATGGTGTCATAAAAATAAGAAAAATTTATACAAATAAAAATAACTATGTGTGATAATCCCATGGGGTTTCTATTCTGCTATAGCCTCCGTATCTCCGAATATCTTGTCTATCCGTTGCTTCGTCCGAAGATGATTGAATTGATCAGAACTTCCGAGTTTATCAGTGAAGAGATTATCCTCAAAGTGATCCGACGAGAAATAGTCATACTCTTTAATTCCCTAACTTTTTCCTGGACCCCCCTTTCGGGTTTTCAATCCACCGGGAAACCATTTTTTTCCCAAGTCGCCCTTTCGGGTTTTCAACTTGCCAGGTGTACAAATTTTTTTTATTTTATCCCTAATTTTTACCCGAACCTTTTGGTTCCCCGGGACGCCCTTATTTTTCCTAGGTGTGTCAACCTAACGGGTCTCTTATCCGTAGTATCTTTTGACTATGTCTGCATTCGCAAGGTGTGGCAAATTGTCACCGTCCATGGTGGTTAAGATCATTGCCCCACCGGAAAAGATGTTCTTGATTACAAATGGTCCTTCATAGGTAGGAGTCCATTTTCCCCTGGGATCACTTTGTGGCAAGATAATACGCTTGATCACTAGATCTCCAACTTGATATACTTGGCGTTTGACTTTCTTGTTGAAAGCCTTGATAATCCATTTTTGATACATCTGACCATGGCAAACAACAGTAAGTCTCTTTTCATCAATTAAGTTCAGTTGATCAAGTCGGGTCTGGATTCAATCGTCCTCACTCAAACCTGCATCTTTCATAATTCTCAAAGAGGGGATTTGAACCTCAATAGGTAAGACAACCTCCATGCCATAAACCAAAGAATAGGGTGTTGCCCCAGTTGATGTGCGAGCCGTGGTACGGTACCCGTGGAGAGCAAATGGCAGCATCTCATGCCAGTTCTTGTAGGTGACTATCATTTCCTGTATGGTCTTTTTAATGTTTTTATTAGCAGCTTCGACTGCACCATTCATCTTTGACCGATAGGGGGATGAATTGTGATGTTGAATCTTGAACTGCTCACACAAGGTGGTGATCATAGTATTGTTAAGGTTCGTACCATTATCAATGATGATCCTTTTTGGGATACCGTACCAGCAAATAAGATTCAGCTTGATAAAGCGGGTAACAACATTCTTAGTAACGGATGCGAAGGAAGATGCTTCGACCCATTTCGTGAAATAATCAATGGCCACTAGAATGAAGCGGTGTCCATTGGAGGCTGTAGGCTTGATTTCCCCAATCATATCGATTCCCCACATAGGAAAGGGCCAAGGAGCTGTCAAGACATTCAGAGGAACTGGAGGCACATGCACCTTGTCAGCAAAAATTTGACACTTATAACAGGTCCGAGAGTGTTGATAGCAATCCGCTTACATGGTAGACCAGCAATAGCCTGCCCGTAGGATTTTCTTCGTCATCGTATGCCCACTGGAGTGAGTGCCAAAGGTACCTTCATGTAATTCAGCCATGATCTTTTCAGCCTCAATCTTATCCATACAATAGAGCAGAATAGAGTCATGATTGCGTTTGTACAGGATACCATTACTCAGGAAGAACTTAGCAGAGAATCTCCTTAAGAACTTTTTATCATTGATTGAAGCTCCTTTCGGATATTCTTGAGCCTCGAGATACCTTTTGACTTCATGAAACCAAGGCTGGTCCACTACTTCTTCAGTATTAATCTCGTGACAGTGTGCTGGTTCGTCCATTCGTTCAATGGTGATCTGGGGAGCCTCGCTATTCCAATTAAGTTTAAACATAGATGACATTGTGGCTAGAGCATCTGCTAGATGATTTTCTTCTCACGGGAAATGCTCGAAGGTAATCTGCTCAAAATGTGGTAACAATGTAAAAACATGTTCTTTGTAAGGGATAAGGTTTGGATGCTTAGTGTCCCATTCTCCTTTGATCTGACTGATGACCAAAGCTGAATCTCCAAACACATCTAAAGATTTGATTCCCAAGTCTATGGCGGCTTTGAGACCAAAGATGCATGCTTCGTATTCCGCCATGTTGTTCATATAGTTGAAGCAAAGTCTGGAAGTAAAAGGAGTATGGCATGCTTCCGGAGATATGAGTACAACACCGATACCATTACCAAGTGAATTGGATGCCCCATCAAAGAACAGGGTCCATCGGGATCCTTGTTCAGGTCCGTCATATGGCCTGATTTCTTCACCGTTGTCTAATGTCATGATGTCTTCGTCCGGGAATTCAAACTTCATGGGCTGATAATCTTCTACAGCTTGATGGGCAAGATGATCAGCTAGTACGCTACCCTTTATAGCTTTTTGGGTAGTGTAATGTATGTCATATTCTGTTAGGATCATCTGCCATCTAGCTATCCTCCCAGACAGAGCAGGCTTTTCAAAGATGTACTTTATCGGATCCATCTTAGATATCAGCAAAGTGGTATGAGTCAACATATACTGTCTTAGCCGGCGAGCAGCCCATACCAGAGCGCATCAAGTTTTCTCGAGCAGTGAATATCTGGTTTCCCAGTCGGTAAACTTTTTGCTCAGGTAGTAAATAGCGTGCTCTTTTCGGACAGACACGTCATGCTGCCCCAATACACAGCCCATCGATTTCTCTAAAATGGTCAGATACATGATCAATGGTCTTGCCTCGACTTGTGGCATCAAGACAGGAGGCTCTTGTAAATAGTCTTTGATTTTGTCGAAAGAAATTTGACATTCATCATTCCATCTGACTACTTGATCTTTCTTCAACAGTTTGAAGATTGGTTCACAAGTAGACGTTAGGTGAGAAATGAATCTGGAAATATATTTCAAGCGTCCCAAGAATCCTCTGACTTCCTTCTCAGTACGAGGATCATGCATTTCTTGTATTTCTTTGACCTTGGCAGGATCAACCTCGATTCCTTTGTTGTTAACAATGAAACCTAAGAGTTTACCGGACCGGACTCCGAATGTGCACTTGTTCGGGTTCAACCTTAGCTTGTACTCCTTCAATCTGACAAACAGCTTTTGCAAGTGATCAAGGTGTTCTTCTTCAGTTTTTGATCGAGCTATCATGTCATCTACGTAGACCTCTATCTCATGATGTATCATATCATGAAACAAAGCTACCATGGCGCGTTGATAGGTTGCCCCGACATTCTTCATTCAGAATGGCATCACTTTGTAGCAGAACGTACCCCACTGTGTGACAAATATAGTTTTCTCCATGTCCTCAGGCGCCATTTTGATCTGGTTATAGCCTGAGAATCTGTCCATGAAAGAAAATACTTTATGCTAGACCATATTATCGACCAGGATGTCGATGTGTGGAAGTGGAAAATCATCTTTAGGGCTGGACCTGTTTAAATCTCTATAATCCATGCACATTCTTACTTTGCCGTCCTTTTTAGGCACGGGAACAATGTTGGCAAACCATTGAGGATATGAAGTAACAACCAGAAATCCAGCGTTGAACTGTTTCATGACTTCCGCTTTGATCTTCTCTGACATGTCAGGTCTCATGCGGCGGACTTTTTGTTTCACTGGTGGACAGTCTTCTCTTGTTGGCAGACGATATACCACGATGTCTGTATCAAGTCCCGACATATCTTCGTATGACCAGGAAAAGATCTCAACATAATCATGAAATAGCTGAATTAGGCGCTCCTTGACACTCGGCTCTAAATTGGCACCCACTTTGATTTCCTTTTTATCTTCCTTGGTACCCAAGTTGATTTTATCCAACAGCTCTTCATGAGGCTAGATAACGCTTTCCTCTTGTTGTAGTAGTCTGGACAATTCCCCTGGCACCTCACAATCTTCCTCACCTTCATATTTGGCTTGGTAGATCAGATCTTTAGAGTCACTAAAGGCTATAGCAATATCGTTACCCATGGGATCCGGAATGGAGGGGTACCTGCATTTGTGAGTGTGGGTGTGTGTAAGGGTATAGCCATCTTTAAACAATAGAATGTAAAAGAAAGACAATGAGCACAAAAGGTTTATATGTGAAAAAGAGTCCATGATTCATTGAATGTCATATGAAGATGAAATAAAAACCCTTACAAATGGACCATTGTGCCTCGGGTAAGACACAAGGTTTTTAAAGTGCGAATTGTTCGTGAATATTACAAGTCCAACAGAAATGTAAAAGATAAATTACTGAGAGATGAAAGTTATTGGGACAAAGTCTCTGGCTTCCCAGTTGCGAAGTCCTCCGTTGACAGTAGGAAATATCCAATCTTCTAAGCTGCCACCCTCTTCATTGTCTTCTACTGCATTGACCCCTTGGTTGCTAATCTTCACAGGTGGCCCTCCGGCGCGGGCGTGGCGCACCACCTTCTGAGCAGCTGAAGTAAACCCCAAGCCAAACTTGTCTGATTTGTACGAAATGTCTGGAAGCTTCCCCCAGATGGTGCATCCACCCTCCTCTATTACCGCCTTTGCGTCCTTTAGAGATGACATCCGAAGTGGAGGCCTTGTGATCTTGGGAATCGAGGATACGACCTTGGTTGCTGCTATTTCTTGAGAGACCTCCTCGAAATGTTGAAAGGGATTTTCAATGAACTTGCCATCCAACTCCATATATCAGAAAGAATTCAGATGACTAATCATGTACTCCTCCTCCCCGTGGACAGTTATGATCTTTGCTTGGACTGGGTACTTCAGCATCTGATGCAATGTGGAGGTGACATCATCGGCATTGTGGATCCAAGGTCATCTAACAGACAAGATTAAGAGGGACGGATGTCCATCACATAGAAGGTTGAATTGAAAGTCTGAGTTCCCACCTTTATCGGGATGTCCACCTCCCTGTGGACCATCCTCTTCGAGCCGTCAAATGCTCTCACAATTATGTTACTGGGTTTCGACGTCAGCCCTTCGCAATCCAATCTGTCAAGAGCTTTCTTTGGTAAGACGTTCAAAGATGAACCAGTGTCTACCAAGACATGGGCTAGGGTTGTTCCTCTACACTCTACAGACACATGTAATGCCTCGTTGTGTTTTCTCCCTTTAGGTGTCAAATCAGCATCAGAGAAACCCAGGCCATTATCAGCTGTCAAACTGGCCACACATTCTTGGAATTGGTCAACAGACGTCTCTTACAGCACATGAGATGTCTTTAGAAATCTTACCAGAGCTTTCGCATGGGCCTCAGAGCATAGCAAAAATGCTAGCATAGAGATCTTGGAAGGGGTTTTCCCCAATTGTTCAACCACATCATAATCACTCTTCTTTATTATCCTCAAGATTTCTTCCATTTCCTTCTTGGATGTTTCGGGCATAGCTAGTGATTGAGCCTTCGTCCGGACAGGCTCCTCTTGAATGCTTTTTCCTTTATTCTCAGTAGTGGAAGTATTGGTAGGGATAGGGATTGTGTTGTCTTTGTCGGTAAGTACGCTTGCAGGTATAATCATTGGTACAGAGGTAATCTTCAGAACGACCACGAGTCCAAAGATTGCCTTTTGAGGGGCAATCTCTGGAGAGAATATTCTACCACTGCGGGTAATCTTGCTAGTTCCGGCAATATTGCTAATGTCAGAATTTTCTTCTTCGGAGCTCTCTTCTTCGGCAGTCAGTTCATCTTGTTTGATACCATGGTAGTAGATTTCTCCACCATAATTCCATGGTACTGTTTTATCTGATTTGTACGGGACCGGCCGGGGCATTGTGATCTTAAGTGGAGTAGCTTTTGGAGCAGGTGTAATCCTAACGGGTCTTTTAGGGACCCTGGAAGGATTGGCGTAGATGGTTATGATTGAAACTTCTTTAACTGGAACGAGTGAAACAGGAGCATTCTCAAACATAATTTCTTAGTTATCAATCATTCGTTGGATACCTTTTTTTAACAGAGGGAAATCAAATGATGAGGATAGGCAAACATGGCAGTCTTTGTCACAACCTGGGAACATATCAGCTTTCAAAAAATTCAACTTAATGATCGGGAGCGGAGTCAACAGTTCATCCACTGTGGCAACAAATAAATCTTCCTCGACAACATTGGTATTGTGACCATGCCTAGGCATCGGAGCGGAAATAACATTTGGTTTCTCAGGTGCATCAAACTCAACTTCCTTCGCATCTATTAGGTCTTGAATTATTTTCTTCAAAGCCCAACAGTTGTTAGTGTCGTGCCCTGGGCTTTCAGAATGGTATGCGCATCTAGAATTTGGATGATAATGAGGGGATGCAGTATTGGGATTCTTTGGGGCCTCTTTTAAAGTTGTCAGATTCAATTTCAGAAGATGTGGTAGAACTTGGGCTAGAGTCATGTTAATCCTGGTGAATTGCCGGACTGGCCTTTCCACCCTTGGCTGGTTTCTTGGCTGGTCGGATGCAGGCTTTGGAATCATAATGGCTCCCACCGTTGGTCAAAGTTCAGTTCTTTCCTAATTCCTCTGTGAATAAACAGCAGACACCTCCTTCTTCCCAGTGAAACGTTTCCTCACAGCTGTAGAGGCAGACGCATCCTTCTGTATCTTCCCACTTCTTATACCATCTTCCACCCTCTCGCTGGTTAAAATCAATTCAGTAAACCCTGCAGAGGAACTCCCAATCAGATGATTGAAGAAAGGGCCCGATAGATTTCCCAAGAAGATGTCCACCAACTCCCTTTCAGACAGAGGGGGTTGCACTCTTCTGGCTAGATCTCTCCACTTTTGCGCGTAATCTTTGAAGCCCTCATTTGAAACCATATCCATATTTTGAAGTTGAGTACGGGTAGGTGCCAAATCGGTGTTGTATTGATATTGTTTATAGAAAGTTGCGGCCAGGTCTTCCCAATTGTGGACGTCGGCCCTTTCCAATTGGTGAAACTAATCAAGTTGCGTTCCTGATAAACTGTCTTGGAAGAAATGGACCCACAAGTCTTTGTCGGCAGAGTGCGGCTGAATCTTCCTGACATACGATCGGAGGTGCATTTTAGGACAAGACACCCCATCATACTTGGAAAATAATGCACTTTAAACTTTGGCAGGATCATGATTCCTGACACCAGCCCCAACTCTTCAAAATCTAGACCCGATACTCTCTGGATTTCCATAGCGCTTAAACGCTCTTCAAGGTGTTTGTACTTATCATCAGCCGGAGGGTATTGTTGTTCAGAGTAGTCCTCCTCTTCTTCAGAGTCTGACAGAACTTCCGTTTCTTTTCCTTTTCTTTCCCCTTCATCAGATGCTGTTGGAAAATCTAAGGTCCTTCTAGCTTGTCCCTGAAACCTTCTGCCCATGATTACCACACCAACTGACTTCTTCTTCTTTTTCTCTTTCTCTTTTTCTAGCAGAGTCTTCAGCTCCTCTTGCCCCTTGGCTAAGGTCATGAGTAACTATTGAAATTGTGTGTTTTGAGCTTGAAGGTCTTTGACCGTGTGTTCGAGATCCATCTTACTATAATAAATAGTAGAGATATGAGGAAACTTGTTGCGAGGACCTGTTTATGTTTATAATGAATGATATGTATTCATGCAATGTTTTCAAGGATTTAAAAATTCAAATTTGTTTCAAACAAAAATAAACACACGTTATATTAATAAGATAGAATTTGAGTACATCAATGTCCCTTGGGAAAAATAATACAAAATTCTAAGATAAAAAGACATTGTGCATCCTCTTTTGTGCAATGTAGGTATTTAGAGTCTACTCCTCATGAAGTAGCCGAGTGAGTTCCAAAACCTTCTTCTCGCTTGCGTAGAATTGGGCTTCGAAAGTATCGCGCTCTCCTTTGAGTTGTATCCAATCCCTTTGTAGGTCTTTGAGTGATGTAGGCATGTCAGGATGTAGGATAGTGTATGGAACTTCTCCCTCCTTAACAGGCTCAATAATCACTGGGAGAATGGAAGGATAAGGTATCGCAAGACTTTGAGCGCAGGTTCGTACCCACTTGAGGTAAGGCTCAATAGGTATGGAATTCTTGTGTCCTAAAGTCTTGCTATCCACCTTGTTTAGCATCCTCCAAGCTCAGATGAATCTATGGCGAAGTCCTTGATCGTCGTTGTCGTAGTCGAAAACCAAACCTCAAATCAGCATATCATGTGGGCCATCCCTTCGGGCATAACCAGACTGTCTTAAAGCTAAGCATGGATTGTAGGTGATGCCTCCCCTAATGCCAAGTAGAGGGACATTAGGGAATTCCCCACAACGGTCAACAATGATAACATTCTCTTTGGATCGAGAACACCAATGGATATCTTAATGTTTAAGCGTCATTAACCTTTGTGACCACCTCAAACCTTGTTCATTCTTTAAGACTGATTGGGGAAGATGAGAAATAAACCATCTTTCCAGGAGAGGAGTGCAACACATAATAACACCTATTTTCCTCATTGTGCGAGTGTGAAAAGAGTGTAGGATATCCCCTAGCAATGTAGGCCCCGAATTGCATGACATGAAGATTTTGACAGCGCTAACATCTATGAGTTGGTAAGGATTGGGGAACAGGACCATCCCATAGATAATAAGAGCCACAATTTCCTCAAAAGCTTGCAAGTCTAAGGAGTTCCAACAGCTTTGGGCTTTCTCAAACAGAAACTTTGCCAAGAAGCCTTTGGCACCACTTCTAGTTTCCCAATGAGTTGTGACATCAGATGAGTGCAAGTGTAGAGCTTGAGCAATCTCTTCTGGCTTTGGATCTCTTTCTGTACCGTTGAAGGGTAGTTAATTGAGAATAGGAATCCTCAAAATCTGAGAGAATTCTTCCAAAGTAGGCACAAGCTGATAGTCGGGGAATGTGAAGCAATGATGCAAAGGATCAAAGAACTGGAAGAGAACCTTCATCATATCCTCCTCTATGTTAGAAGTGACCAAGTTGAGTAGACGACCATGCCTCTCGGTGAATGGAGAGTTCTCAGGAATCCTTGAAGCTAGCTCCTTGAGTTGTGGAGGAATTCTTACAAGGTTGATTTGGATAGTTTTCCTGCGAAGTGAATCCATATCCTACAAAACAAGAACAAAGATGAATTTCCAAAATCCTTGAAATGGTTAGTGGATGCATATGATGTTCATGATGTCCATGATGTTATGTACAAATATGCATATACAAGCAAATCAAACAAGTTCTTAGTTTAGGCTTGCATGGGGTTTTATAGGTAAGTACCCTCTTGAAGTTTAGTTGGCTCAACCTGTCCTAGTAATAGTAACTGGGTTCTAAGGAACTCAATATCACTAGATTGTTTCCTTGTTCATTGTTTCAGTTCAAGCCTTTTTAATGGAGACCGAAATATCCCAAGAAACCAAACCTCAATGCGTGTAGTATTGAGTATCTACCAACTTCGGACTGCACCAAAGCCGGTCATCTCACTACATCCTAAAAGGCCAAGTTGGTCAAGTAAAGGGTTATAGAAGTTCATTAGTGCTTCATGACATCACTCAGCGGCCCCATATTCTCTTTGATTGACTCAAAGGCTACCGGTACCCACAAATATGTCACACTAACATAGCTATTGCTTAGACCATGTCGGTATACCCTGTACAGTTTCCACAACGTATTGCTATTTACCTATAATGTTTCCCAAATCCGGGTGGAGGATTCAAACCCAAATAAAGAACCATAACGTAAAGCAAACAAATCAAACAATGTAAGTAAATAAATGTGATATAAACCCTAAAGTAACCCCACTTCTTATTTTTTCCCAACAGAGTCGCCAGTTCTGTGATACGGTGGGAGAACTGACTTGAGGTTTTGCGTTTGTATTCGCAAATATTGCGGTTTAGCAAGAGTCTCTACCGACTTTTCTTTTACCCAAAAAGGAAAGGTGAAAAAGGACAGGAAAGACCTTTAGAGATGTTTTTGAGTTCGGGGGGTAGATTATGAAAAGGGAAGGTGTTAGTACCCTTTTCATCCATGGTTTTCCATGGGCTCTTAGTTACTTGCTTAGATCACTTTCTTTGGTTTGTTTGAAATGATGTTTGATGTGGTTTTGAAAGTATTTTGTAAAAGAGGCCATTTGTTTAGGAAATTTTTGCAATGATTCTCGTTCGTAAGAATGTATACAAAGATGTTTGTCTTTTGAAAATGTTTTCAATGTTTGTAAGATGTTTTTGAAATGTGTGTGTGTTTGTTTTGAAAAATAGCAAGGATTGTTTGAAATGGAGCAAGTAACTTAGAAGCTATCTACCTACTCAAATTTATTTCTTATGCATCTTCTATTCCTTTGATATTGCTGATTTACCATTGATTTGGTAAGCAACCCTATCTTTGGATGTAAACGGGACGGGCGTGGGTCATCGTATAACCATGATAGCAATGTTGCAAAGTATCTTAGTATTTTTGAGGGACCAAGATCATTTTATAAGGCAACTTTTGAATAACATCATCAAGGGGCTATGATCTTATATTTATTTTGTTTTGCCAAGATACTTCGCATGCGTAACATGGCCATTTTATTTTAGGCAACCAAGTGGAGTAACCCTAGGGGTGCTTGTGTGCAAGTGTGTTTGATTCGCATGCATTTAGTCTTTGATTAGGGGTTGTCTACTTGTTGATTTATCTTGCCATACATTTCCTATTTTACTAGCAAGCATACAAAAATTATAAAATGCAAAAAAAAAGATAAAACCCTACACTATTACAACCATATTGAATAGCATGAAATTATAAAGGCAAAAATAAAATAAAGGCAAGAAAAAAAGGTCTTTCGATTCAGGTAGGAACACCCTTCGATTCTGTGTCCTTTGGTTTCTTTTGATTTGGGGTCTGGAGTCAGTGGAGTCATGCCCTTCGATTTTCCTTTGTCTCCTTCGAATGGGGGTTAGAGATAGTGGAGTCATGCCCTTCGATTTTCCTTTGTCTCCTTCGTCTGGGGGTTGGAGTCAGTAAGGTTCTATCTTTCATTTGAAGCTTGGAAACGGAAAGGTTATGGCTTTCGTCTAAGGCCTGTAAGCAACAAGATTCTGGCTTTTCCACAGGCTCCTTGCTGACTCCTTATACGCATATTAGGCCCTCAAATTGTGATTTGAAAGGCTTGTGCATCTAGCCAATCGAAGGGTAAACAAAACTGTCTCAAGTTCTTAAAATGCAACATCCAAACATAGCTACAGTCCAGGGGTTAGCACAAAAACCAATGGGTCACAAAGTCCAAAGTATAACTAATTAAGGTTGAGTTTTCAGCATATGGGCAATCAGAATCGAATGCTAAAACATGATCTAGAAATATCTACATTTTTCTTTATTGGCATGTGCATATGATGTTTAAATGAAAGAGTTCCAAGTTTAGAGAGAACTTACCTCTTGAAGTGTTTAATCGAAAGAGCTGTAGGTGACTTATTTGATGGTGGAGGGAGCTTCGCTAGGATCTTCCTGAAGCTAGTTCTATTACTGCTTGGTTTGGGCAGTCACTGAATCGAAAGAGAGTATATGATGGTGATGCATGAATCGAAGGTTGCTACAGTCTAGGGGAAGTAAATCGAAAGGTACACTACTGAGGCTTTTTATGAAAAAAAAATCTTAGAGTTTTGAAGGTTTGAGAATGTTGGAGAGTTTGAGAATATGGGAGAGTTTGAGAAAATGGGAGAGTTTTAGTGCTTGAGGATTTTTATGATTTTTTCTCTCTCGCAAAAAAAAAATCTGGCCCTTTTCTTTGTCAATGGTTCCTCTATTTATAGAGAAAAGGTTTGGGACTTTAAACAAAAAGGTGGCTTGGCTGAAACGTGAATATTAAGCTATGTCAGATTTTCCCAGATCCCAAGGTGAAGTACTAAATTCGTTGGTTAAAAGGGGCTAACTCCCCTGACTTATGGTGGAGTGCAAACAATATTTAAGCAAAGCATGGGCTTGGGACGGGATTTGTACTAGCAAGTTCACTTTCATACAAAAAACTTCTGGACAAAGGCTTAATCACCTGGACAATAGCTTAATCCAAAATGTAAGCAATTAATTATGGAGTGAAATACAAGCATTAAGGCTTGTAAAGTAAGATCACGTAGCAGGGTCTAAAGATTTGATCAGTGTCCTTTCAGAATCCTATTTTCCACTTGTGTCGAAGAGTTCCAGAAATGTATTAAAGAAGACTGCGTCGAAGGATTCAGAGTTGGGTTTGAAAGATACTGATTCGAAGGGAACCAAAACTCCAAGCGAAGCTTTTGTGTGAAGGTGGCTCATATCCAATCGAAGGCTTGCGTGCCAGGGGTTACATGTGGTCAAACGAAAGAGTGTACATAGAGGGTCCCTGTCTTGTCACTTCATGCCAACATGTAAAAGATCTATATTCAAACAAAGCTTGTATAAAGGGAACCAACATGTCCAAACGAAAGGTGCATGTAGGAGGACAAAATGTTCAGATTCGAAAGAGGTATATAGGGAACAAAAAGTGTAAATCGAAGGATGCTAAAAGATCCTTTTGCCTTGGAAATGAAATAGATTACAAGAGGCTTTTTTCCTTGTGAATCCAAACCAAAATGTGCTAGAGGCCCATGCCCAGTCAAAGGACGCAAGCCAAGCTTGTATCGAAAGAGGTCAAAAGGCCAATCGAAAGAGCTGAAATGAAGAACACTTGTATTTCTCCAAATTTTGTCAAAATAAATTTTTTATCTGTTTTCTCCCTTTTTGACAGTTTCCTTTTAATTTTGGTACTGGAAAATTCCAAAGTACTTGTGCAAGCTTGAACCTTATGAATCCCTGTAAGAAAAGCCTCGAAGAATGAGAGGGCAAATTTTGGGGTACAACACATTCTGATACTTATTCAGATTTTAAGTTCAAATACAACTCAGATATGTTCCAGATGCGGACACCATTCTGATACTCATTCTTTCAGCTTACAATTTACAATCCAACAAACATTCTTGGATGGCATCTACAATCCCATCTCTAACAAGGTTCTATCACTTCTCCAAATGGCATCTTTAAGCCCATTCCCTCAACCACACATCACCGAGTGCAAATTTATGGGCACTCTAGTGTCCAATCATTCTTTCACCTTCGAGTCACGAATGGCAAAACTCGCCAATCTAACTCTTCAGGTCTAAGAAGATTGAACATGGGCAACTGTTGTATCCCAAAATTTTCCCTCTTATTTATTAAAACTTTTCTCACAAGATCTCTTTGACCCAAGACTGGATTAGGATTTGGTCAGCTCAAGACATCTCATCTTGCACTGATAACCCAAAATTAGGGTTTGAGTTTGCACAAGGATTTTTAGACTATCAATGCTTCATATGACTTTAAAACATCATTATGGATCCCTAGGATCACTCATGACAAGTGTAATACGGTGGGAAGAACTGACTGTTTCTTTGGAATGCTGGTTTGCATTTCGCGTTTGTTTTTGCAAAATGTCGCGGTAAGCAAGAGTCGCCACCGACTTTTATTTTATCCAACAAGGAAAGAAAAAAAGCACAGAAAAATTCCTTTTTCGAGATATTTCTCGGGTTCGGGGGGTAGATTATAGAAAGGGAAGATGTTAGCACCCTTTCTATTCGTGGTTATCCACGGGCTCTTAGGTACTTGCTCATATTGTTTTCAAAATTGTTTTCTTTGTGCTTGTGGGTTTGAAAAAGTTTTTGTTTTGAAAACTTCGATTCAACTCTTGCTTCTGTCCTCAAGAGTGTATGAAGTGTTTTTGAAAACTTTGTTCGAAAAGTGTAAGTGTGAAGAGTTTTGTTTTTGAAAGAGCAAGTACTTAAGAACCATCTACCTGCTCGAAAAAGGAATTGTTCTATGCTAATGTCCTTTAGACAATGCTATCCCACTATTGATGAGTAGGTAGCATCGTCGTTGGAGTTTAAGGGTCAATTCGAATGAGGGACGTGCGGACACTAAAGCAATGTTAGGACACCTTAGCGGTAACCCTAATGTCTTAGATAATTTGTTTGAGGCAACAATATCCGAGGAAACCGTTTCGAGGCGACTGTGATCTTTTAGACAAGAGGGCAACCTCTAAAGTGACCTATACTCAATGACCGCGTACGAAGGCAACCAAGTGGGGTGTACCCTAAGAGTGCGCATGTGTGAGTGTGTCGTTTTCAGTTAATTTTTATCTTTGTACATGTTAATGGTGATCTAATTTGATTTTAGGTTAAAACATTCAATCTTGTCATGCATCCCTATTATCAAACATCCAACAATTATATTTTTCGTAAAATAAATTGCGGAAATTAAATTACAAGGCGTCGGGTATTTACATCGCCAAAGACAAACCCTTTGTAAAAATAAATAAAGCGATAAAAAATAAACAAAGGTCCTATTAGCTATTACAAACCGGGAACAAGTACAATATTGAATAAATAGATCGCGTGCGGGAAATTAAGTCGAGCGCAAAGTTCTAGAGTTTTGACCCTTTTTTGTTAAAGAAAATATCTTTTTGTTGTTTTTGAATTAAGGAAGAAATTACCTAAATTAATCAATTACTAAATTAAATTAATTAATTAATTAATAAAAATAAATTATTTTTTGGGTTTTTTGTTATTTTAAGAAATAAAATAAAATAATTAATGTTAGTAAAAACCTAATTAAGTCTAGTTTAATTTTACTTATTTACAAAAATATGTTAAAATTATTCTAATTAACACCTAAATTAATTAATTAGTATTTATTAAAAAATAAAAATTAAAAGTTTGATTTGATAAAGAAAATATTTTGTGGTTTTTTTATTTTATAAAGAAAATAATTTTTTGATTGGTTAGAATTAAAACAAAAATAATAAAAACAATTAATAAACAAAATAAGTAAAATAAAAAGAGAGAGAGGTTTGGGCCTGAAAAGGGAGTTTGAGAAGAAAATCTGAGGCCCATTAAACGCTGGCCCTGTTGACCTTTGGTGATCCAGTGAGCATGCTTTGACCAAAGCCTTGGTGGACGTTAAGATCTTGGCCACCAGATTTGGCCTTTGGCCATCTGGCCGTTGGATAGATGATAGTGCACGATGCGCTGCCTGCTTGGACGTACATGTGATTACCTGAAGAAGGAAAATAACAAAGAAAGTGGTGGACCTGGGATTCGAACTCAGGTCCTGAAAGTGATATGCTTGCACGCTTGCCACTGCACTGCTTTGATTCTATTGTTAGTAAAATACAAAGAAATTATAATATAAACAAAACAAATTATATGCCAGAAAATAAAAATGCGCGAAAATTAATTTGAATTGGCCAATGGGAGAACGACATCTCGTCGTCTTCTACCTCCAAATCCTGCAAATATTACCTGCGGATTTGGATCCGCAGCGAAATACGCAAGCTTGCTCTAAAATCTTCCCAAGGCCACCTAAATCAATTCCAAAAACATGGCTGAGTTCGTCTTGGCTTCCTGATTAACATTATGTCCTTCTTGAGTCTTGATTTTTCCTGAAAAATAAAGCCCTAAAAACAAACACGCAACCCTAGCTATGGTGTTTTGGGGTTACAGTGCCTATAAACCAAAATGAATAATGCAAAAAGTTTACAAATGTCATGAGGGTTACGAATATGCAAGCAATTTGTTCAAATGATGCAAGAATAATGAATCACGAATTCAAGAACCAAGGTGATTTTCGTGATACTTACAGTGCTTTGTGGTATGTGAGAACGCTTGCTCTTGATCCAGGAAGGTTGAGTGAACACCCAGGAAGCGATTGGGATAACTTTTGGCTTCTGAAAACGCCTCTTGTTATGATCTCGAATTCAAGCCTTTTACCACTTTTTCAAACTTTTGTTCTGCCTCTTCTTGCAGCCTCCAACCATTATTTTCGTGCTTTTGCCTTCCTTATGTAATGTATATTGCATTAAGGTAAGAAACTTGGTACAAATCTCTCCACATTAATGCTCATGAATTGGATTTGATTCCACCATTACAACCTTCCAAATTTGGCCTAAATCATATCTTCTTGTAACCAATGCACTTGATGTGAATTTGATTCACATAATAGATGTATTCAAATCCTAAAAAATTAAAAAAATCAAGAGTTATTAATTATTTGGATTTTCTATGATTTTATTTGATTTAAAATGAATAAATTCAATAAAAAAATCAAATTAAATAATAAAAATGAAATATGGGCTCATGGCTGAAGCTAGGACACGTGGGAAACTATGCAAGCTCAAATCAAGTGGAAATGAATGGGCCCATTTGACAAAATTTGAAGTTTTGGGGATAGTTGACTTTTGGCAATTTTGCAAAAAAATCCAACTTCAACAATGCATAACTTCTTTAATTTTGAACTTTTGGAAGTGTTCTTGGACTTTTTAGAAAGCTTGAGATGTCCTCTAACCAAACCTTTTGGTATCATCTCATTTTGATATTCCATTATTATGTTATAAGCTTTGACAAAAAAGGTGTTTTTGTTGACTTTCAAAACTGACCTATAATGTCCAAGTTTGTAACTTCTTGTGAGTGCATTTCTTGATATTGGGATATGAAGATGGATTGTAGGAAATTTCATCCTCTTCAAAATGAGCTTTGGATGGGTCATTTCTCATAAAGTATGAGAAAGTTATTCTTGGTCAAAGTTGAGTTGACTTTTCCTACAAAACCTTAATTTAGCAACTTTTGAGTCTTGATGAATTTTGAGAAATCATTGATGAATCATGATCAAACCTTGATCAAATGATGAAATATCCTTCAAAATGAGAATGTTGACAAAAAATCTTGAGGTTTGACTATTTGTAGGTCACAGTTGACTTTTGCCCTAGCACAGTCAATTTTTGGACCCTTTGAGCAATTGACTGGCCAAACTTCCTCTACAAGGCTTGAAATTTGACATGGATGACCTTGAGAACATATGAGGACATTGGGGAGCACTTGAGGTCATTTGGACTCAAGGATATTGATGCAACACAAAACCCTAATTTGGGGTTGACTGCCTTAGGAGATAGCTTGACTATCCAACTTTTGAGCAATCTTGAGCCACTTGGAGATTTTTCTTGCAATGTCTTGAGAAATATGAGAGGGAGAATTTTGGGGTACAACAGATGCCCCTGTTCAATCTTCTTAAACCTTAGGATGTAGATTGGCTTTCACGCCTTTCGTGATCCGGAGGTGGAAGATGATTGAACACTAGAGTGCCCAGAAATTTGCACTCGCATGAAGTGGTATCAGCCCGGTGATATCGAGAATGGGCTTACAGATGCCATTTGGAGATTGTTGGTAGGAGGATGAGCTTATAGATTCCATCTGTGGGAGTGTCGATCGCATAAGAGATTCCTTAGCGAGAACGTGCATACCCGTTGTTGTAGAAGATTCCGCTGGGGAAGTCTAACTTTTGTTGAGATTTAGGAACTTGCCTGTGCCTCAGCTGAGAGAACGTCTTTGCTGAGTTTTAAGAGCTGGTCCGTAATTCAACTGGGGGAAACATCTTCATCAAGATGTAGGAACTGTCTGATCTTCAACGGAGTATAATTCTGTTGAGATTGTAGAACTTGTCCACACTATGACGGAGGAAGATTGTAGAGATTGAGAACCTTATCTGAAATTCAACCGAGGATAATTCAGTTGAGATTTAAGAACCAGTCAGGTCTTCGACTGAGGGAAGCATCTTCATCAAGATCTAGGAACTGTCTGGTCTTCAACGGAGTATACCATTGAGATTGTAGAACTTGTCCATACTATGACGGAGGAAAACATCTTCATCAAGATCTAGGAACTGTCTGGTCTTTAACGTAGTATACCGTTGAGATTGTAGAACTCGTCCACACTATGATAGAGGAAAACATATTCATCAAGATCTAGGAACTGTCTGGTCTTCAACGTAGTACACCGTTGAGATTGTAGAACTCGTCTACACTATGATGGAGGAAAACATCTTCATCAAGATCTAGGAACTGTCTGGTCTTCAACGTAGTATACCGTTGAGATTGTAGAACTCGTCCACACTATGAAGGAGGAAAACATCTTCATCAAGATCTAGGAACTGTATGGTCTTCAACGTAGTATACCATTGAGATTGTAGAACTCGTCCATACTATGACGGAGGAAAACATCTTCATCAAGATCTAGGAACTGTCTGGTCTTCAACGTAGTATACCGTTGAGATTGTAGAACTCATCCACACTATGACGGAGGAAAACATCTTCATCAAGATCTAGGAACTGTCTGGTCTTCAACGTAGTATACCGTTGATATTGTAGAACTCGTCCACACTATGACGGAGGAAAACATCTTCATCAAGATCTAGGAACTGTCTGGTCTTCAACATAGTATACCGTTGAGATTGTAGAACTCGTCCACACTATGACAGAGGAAAACATCTTCATCAAGATCTAGGAACTGTCTGGTCTTTAACGTAGTATACTGTTGAGATTTTAGAACTCGTCCACACTATGACAGAGGAAAACATCTTCATCAAGATCTAGGAACTGTCTGGTCTTCAACGTAGTATACCATTGAGATTGTAGAACTCGTCCACACTATGACGAAGGAAAACATCTTCATCAAGATCTTGGAACTGTCTGGTCTTCAACGTAGTATACCGTTGAGATTGTAGAACTCGTCCACACTATGACGGAGTAAAACATCTTCATCAAGATCTAGGAACTGTCTGGTCTTCAACATAGTATATCGTTGAGATTGTAGAACTTTTCCATACTATGACGAAGAAAAACATCTTCATCAAGATCTAGGAACTGTCTGGTCTTCAACATAGTATACCGTTGAGATTGTAGAACTCGTCCACACTATGACAGAGGAAAACATCTTCATCAAGATCTAGGAACTGTCTGGTCTTCAACGTAGTATACCGTTGAGATTGTAGAACTCGTCCACACTATGAAGGAGGAAAACATCTTCATCAAGATCTAGGAACTGTCTGGTCTTCAACGTAGTATACCGTTGAGATTGTAGAACTCGTCCACACTATGACGGAGGAAAACATCTTCATTGAGATCTAGGAACTGTCTGGTCTTCAACGTAGTATACCGTTGAGATTGTAGAACTCGTCTACACTATGACGGAGGAAAATTGTCGAGATTGAGAACCTTATCTGAAATTTAACCGAGGATAATTCAATTGTAATTTAAGAACCAGTCAGGTCTTCGACTGCTGAGAACTTAATTGCATCCTTCCTGAAAGGTAAAGGTTAGTCATATGCAATGCATGATATGGCTCAAGCAATGATGTTCTCAAAATAAATGAGATTGTGTTGTATGATGCGTATATGCATGTATTATGATGTATGGAAATGTAATGTTTTTTTTAGATGGGGGAAAATAAATCCCGGCTAGTTGCTGGAGAAGAGAGTTAAATTCTTCGTTTCTGCTGGAGATGGTGAACGAAGATGATTGCGAGAATAAACCTGCAGGAGAAGATAACTCTGTTGGGGAGTAAACTGAGGAGGAGATTACTCTGTGGGGAAGAGATGTTCTGCTGAGGATTTAACCAATAAGTTCCGCTGGGGATGAATTACCGTTGCTGGTGATACTGAATCCTGTTGGGGTTTTGAATTCTGTTTGTGAAAGGAAAGAATTCTGCTGGGGATGATCTTTCAGTTGCAGCTTCACTGGGGATAACCTGTTAGACTCTTGTGGGGATAATCCTTTGAGCTTTGCTGGAGACAATCTTCCTTTAAACTCGGTTGGGGATATTTATTTTTATACTCTGTCGGGGACAAACTTCTAGAGTCTACTGGGGATGATTCTTCAACTCCACTAGGGAAGCTTTTTTTAGACTGCGCTGGGAAAATTTAAAATCTACTGGGGATATCTTGTATTCTGCCGGGGAATATTCTTATACTCTGCTGGGGAACATTAAGACTTCCAGGGATATTAAGCATTTTCAGTGTTAATGGCAGATAAACTCTGCTTGGGGAGAATATTACCGACTCATTCACAGTTGCAAGCCTCAGCTGAGGAGAGCTATCTTTACTGTCTTACTCTGCAGAGAGTGAATGTTACTGAGACGCATGCTAAGGATATGACGATGGCTTGCATCGAGACTTTTTCCCCCTGTTTCTGCAGGAGAAGGTGCATGCGGAGGCCCTGTGGATCGAGTATTATCCCCACCTATGAGGTGCTTGGTATCTTTCAGTCAAAATGATAAGTCTTCTTCTGGTAGGCCAGTGACGAGATGACGAGACATAGTCGTACGCTTTGATCCCTAATTTTTGCCTGGACCGCCCTTTTGGGTTTTCAGTCCACCAGGATACCCTTTTTTGCCCAAGCCGCCTTTTCAGGTTTTTGACTTGCCGGGTGTACAATTTTTCATTCTCATCCCTAATTTTTTCCCGAACCCTTTTGGTTCGCCGGGAAGCCCTTATTTTTTCCTAGGCCAGTCAACCTAGCGGGTCTTTAATCTGATTATGCGTAGTACTTTTTTGACTATGTCCATTCTCTCAGCGTGTAGGGAGTTGTCACTGTCAGTAGTGTTGTGTTTCCATACTACCAGAAGATCTTCATTTGATCATGCAAGATTCGTTGCTGGAATTCATGTACAATGCCCCAATTGATTCAGATGGAGATTTCCCCTGGCTATTTGGCATTTTGAGAGATTCCTTGAATCTTGACTTAACTGCCCCAAATGATGGACAATGCTCATGCCGTGCCCCTTGGTTGGAAGTGTTTTTTCAACTTGGGGTGACCCTTTTTATTGAAAAGGTTTTTGTTCACTAGATATTCGTCGTGCGAATTTCTCTGCTGTTTGAACAAATAGTCATATGCAAACAATGTTATTTCAAGAATGAAAAGCTTATGTCTGTCTTGAAGTTTTGAAAATGCAGTTATTTTTAGTAAAACAAGCGAATTTTTGTAAAATGTGATGTCAACTCGGGATATACAGCAAGCCCTACAGGAGTCAGGATACCTTTTGTAACAGTATACTTCCGAACTAACCCATGCTTCAGCTAGGACTTTTAAGGGTTATAACGTGGCCTGGTTCACGGTTCAAGAAACAAAGGATAAAGGCTCAAATTTTATTTGTACCCACCCGTTCTTCGTAATGTTCTTCGATCCTAAACTCAGCTAATCGTGCATTAGATCCCGTTTGAGTCTTTGCTCTGATATTCCAGTGATGGTTCGGATACTGACAAATTATTTTGAACAGGCAGTCATTTTTGTTGAGAGTTTGTAGGATCTCTTTCTTTTTGATCTTATTATCCCTGTATTTTGTCTGAACTGTTTGTTTTATGATTACAGTCAGCGGGATGCCCCAGTTTTGTAAGTCTCCTTCATAGGTTTTGACTTAATGGGCTTTTATTTCTGAGAGATAATGACTGATTGTCCTTACGATTATACGGAACCAATACCGTCTTTTGTTTCAGAAGGATTTCTTTGATGCCATTCATTGTGCACCTGGATCAAATGAGAAAACTACCCGGCCCTAGGTTATAATTAAAGGTTTTAATTTGTGAAAAGAAAAACTCTAACTTCTTTGGCTCAAAGGGGTTGATTAGGGATTATCTTCTTTATAACTCCACTGTTTAGGATTTGAAACAATGCATGTACCTCGTCAGCGGGGCCTGTTCAAAAGCATAATGTAGAGATTTTGATATCATTTTTGTCATCCTCCCTCTAAAGGCTTAGAATTTTTAATCGAGAGTTGATCATCACAAAAAATGAAAGCAATTTGAATATAGTGAAATACGAATGGATTGATTCAAAATAGACATATGCAATGCATTGATAAAGTAATAAAGTTTGACATGAATAAATGTTCGAACAACCAAAAGAAAATTACAACTTGAAAATTCTAATGAACAAAAAGTCTTCTCGTCTCAGTACTTGTCACTTCAAATGGTGAACCTTGGGGGGATGACAAAAGAATTCAATCTGACCGTCTTGTGTGAGTTCCAATGCTCCTTTATCAATCTGGTCTTGAATTTTGTTTCTCAACGCCCAACAGATGTTAGTATCATGCCCCGGGCTGTTGGAGTGATATGCACACCTTGCATCAGGATTGTACCTTGGGGAGGCTATGTTGGGATTCTTAGGAGGGTCCCTTAACGTCACCAGATTCAATCTCAACATGTGTTGTAAAGCCTGAGACAACGACATGTTGAGCTTGGTAAATTGCCTTTTGGGCATATTTGGCTTACTCTGATCAACCCGTTGTTTATGGCAAGGTTGTTGTTGGACCCGCGAGGTAGTAGCAACTTGGAGAGGTCTATTCTTCGTCAAACCAAACCTTTGACTTCTCAGAAGTTGATTAATGACTTGGTCTCTGGCCTTGACTGTTTGCTTCATGTTGTTGTATCTGTCTTGATGAAGCTGGTTGATAATGGTCCTCAACTCTTCTTATTCCCGAGCTAAGCCTTGGATAAGAGCCATCTGCCCCAGCATCTGGGTTTTCATAGCACTGAACTCAGCTTGCAGTTGTTCCATCCGTTCGTCCTTATTATCTTCAGGACTTTTCTTGACCAAGTTCCCAACGAGGAGTGTTTTCAACTCTTCCTGCCCCTTGGATAGGTTTAGGAATACGTCCCTGAACCGATCTTCTTGAGTTTGAAGATCTCTGTTGTCTTGTTTGAGAGCCATTGCTGAAATAAATAGCGAGGACATGAGAGACCGGTATTGGAAGACCTGTTATGCAATGATATGTATGATATATGTATGCAATGTTTTCAAGGATCTTGCGGGGTAAATAAGAAACTGTTAGAATTTGTTTGCAGATTGATTGAAGAAGCTTCGTGTCATTGAGAGTCCTTCTTCAAGAGTCAAGCTCACCATATCTAGTGGGTCATAGCCACTGACTCAAGTTATCGTGTTTTGATTTCTAGACAACCTTGGCTATAAGAAAATAAATCCCCTTTGCCCCTTGCTAGACATTTGATTTACCATAACCTGCATCACAAACTCTTGAGATCCTTGAAATGGTTAAGGAAATGTTAAGGCATGATGTTATGATGTGTATGCTATGCGTTTAAGCAAAAGTGTGAAGTGATGTAAGTAAACCCTGCAATAAATCCAAATTATTGGATAAGGACTGTAAACAAAACCTGCAAGGAACTCATGTTGTCAGATAACAAGAATGTGCAAGTAGTTCAAGTTTGAAGGCACACAAGTCACACAAGAAGCCTTAAGTTTAGGCTGGCATGGAGTTTAGTTATTACCCTCTTTCAGTTTAGTTGGTTCAACCTGTCCTAGAAATAGTAACCGGGTTCTAGAGGATCTCAATATCACTGACCACCCTCGATCGGTCATAATTCTAGTTTAGCAACTTTTCTTGTGGCGGGAATCATCGCGAGAGTTTAGTATCAATGAGTGTAGCATACTGCTACTGTTCTATGGCCAAGTTGGTTGATTTAAAGGTTCTAAGGTCAGTTGGTGCTTAATGACCCCTTAGCAGACCCATATTCTCCTCGTTGCGCCACAAGGGATATCGGTACATACTAAAGTGCCACACCAACGTAACTACTACTTCAACTGTATCAGTCTACGCCGTATAGTTCCCTCACAGTTTATTGCTACTTACCTAAAGGGTATCCCCCAGATCCGGGTTAGGATCTATAGTAACTCCGATTCAACCCACAAATATAAAGCATACAAGTCAATTAATTGAAAACATTATGAACTACTCCTAAGGTACACCCCACTTATTAATATTCCCCACCAGAGTCGCCAGTTCTGTGATATGGTGGGAAGAACTGACTGTTTCTTTGGAATGCTGGTTTGCGTTTTGTGTTTGTTTTTGCAAAATGTCTTGGTAAGCAAGAGTCGCCACCGACTTTTATTTTATCCAACAAGGAAAGGAAAAAACACAAAAAATTTCCTTTTTCGAGATATTTCTCGGGTTCGGGGGGTAGATTATAGAAAGGGAAGGTGTTAGCACCCTTTCTATCTGTGGTTATCCACGGGCTCTTAGATACTTGATCATATTGTTTTCAAAATTGTTTTCTTTGTGCTTGTGGGTTTGAAAAAGTTTTTGTTTTGAAAACTTCGATTCAACTCTTGCTTCTGTCCTCAAGAGTGTATGAAGTGTTTTTGAAAACTTTGTTCGAAAAGTTTAAGTGTGAAGAGTTTTGTTTTTGAAAGAGCAGGTACTTAAGAACCATCTACCTACTCGAAAAAGGAATTGTTCTATGCTAATGTCCTTTAGGAAATGCTATCCCACTATTGATGAGTAGGTAGCATCGTCGTTGGAGTTTAAGGGTCAATTCGAATGAGGGACGTGCGGTCACTAAAGCAATGTTAGGACACCTTAGCGGTAACCCTAATGTCTTAGATCATTTGTTTGAGGCAACAATATCCGAGGAAACCGTTTTGAGGTGACTATGATCTTTTAGACAAGAGGGCGACCTCTAAAGTGACCTATACTCAATGACCGCGTACGAAGGCAACCAAGTGGGGTGTACCCTAAGAGTGCGCATGTGCGAGTGTATCATTTTCAGTTAATTTTTATCTTTGTACATGTTAATGGTGATCTAATTTGATTTTAGGTAAAAACATTCAATCTTGTCATGCATCCCTATTATCAAACATCTAACAGTTATATTTTGCGTAAAATAAATTGCGGAAATTAAATTACAATGCGTCGGGTATTTACATCGCCAAAGACAAACCCTTTGTAAAAATAAATAAAGCGATAAAAAATAAACAAAGGTCCTATTAGCTATTACAAACCGGGAACAAGTACAATATTGAATAAATAGATCGCGTGCAGGAAATTAAATTGAGCGCAAAGTTCTAGGGTTTTGACCCTTTTTTGTTAAAGAAAATATCTTTTTGTTGTTTTTGAATTAAGGAAGAAATTACCTAAATTAATCAATTACTAAATTAAATTAATTAATTAATTAATAAAAATAAACTATTTTTTGGGTTTTTTGTTATTTTAAGAAAGAAAATAAAATAATTAATGTTAGTAAAAACCTAATTAAGTCTAGTTTAATTTTAATTATTTACAAAAATATGTTAAAATTATTCTAATTAACACCTAAATTAATTAATTAGTATTTATTAAAAAAATAAAATTAAAAGTTTGATTTGATAAAGAAAATATTTTGTTGTTTTTTTATTTTATAAAGAAAATAATTTTTTGATTGGTTAGAATTAAAACAAAAATAATAAAAACATTTTATAAACAAAATAAGTAAAATAAAAAGAGAGAGAGGTTTGGGCCTAAAAAGGGAGTTTGAGAAGCAAATCTGAGGCCCATTAAACGCTGGCCCTGTTGACCTTTGGTGATCCAGTGAGCATGCTTTGACCAAAGCCTTGGTGGACGTTCAGATCCTGGCCACCAGATTTGGCCTTTGGCCATTTGGCCGTTGGATATATGATAGTGCATGATGCATTGCATGCTTGGACGTACATGTGATTACCTGAAGAAGGAAAATAACAAAGAAAGTGGGGGACCTGGGATTCGAACCCAGGTCCTGAAAGTGATATGCTTGCACGCTTGCCACTGCACTGCTTTGATTCTATTGTTAATAAAATACAAAGAAATTATAATATAAACAAAACAAATT
Organism: Vicia faba; assembly: GCA_948472305.1. NCBI lineage: Eukaryota > Viridiplantae > Streptophyta > Magnoliopsida > Fabales > Fabaceae > Vicia > Vicia faba. Next base: position 1,521,459,851 of record OX451735.1, on the reverse strand, counting down.
ATATGCCAGAAAATAAAACTGCGCGAAAATTAATTTGAATTGGCCAATGGGAGAACGACAACTTGTCTTCTACTACTTCCAAATCCTACAAATATTACCTGCGGATTTGGATCCGTAGCTAAATACGCAAGCTTGCTCTAAAATCTTCCCTGGGCCACCTAAATCAATTCCAAAAACATGGCTGAGTTCGTCTTGGCTTCCTGATTAACATTATGTCCTTCTTGAGTCTTGATTTTTCCTGAAAAAGAAAGCCCTAAAAACAAACACGTAACCCTAGCTATGGTGTTTTTGGGTTACAGCGCCTATAAACCAAAATGAATAATGCAAAAAGTTTACAAATGTCATGAGGGTTACGAATATGCAAGCAATTTGTTCAAATGATGCAAGAATAATGAATCACGAATTCAAGAACCAAGGTGATTTTCGTGATACTTACAGTGCTTTGTGGTATGTGAGAATGCTTTCTCTTGATCCAGGAAGGTTGAGTGAACACCCAGGAAGCGATTGGGATAGCTTTTGCCTTCTGAAAACGCCTCTTGTTATGATCTCGAATTCAAGCTTTTTACCACTTTTTCAAACTTTTGTTCTGCCTCTTCTTGCAGCCTCCAACCATTATTTTCATGCTTTTTCCTTCCTTATGTAATGTATATTGCATTAGGGTAAGAAACTTGGTACAAATCTCTCCACATCAATGCCCATGAATTAGATTTGATTCCACCATTACAACCTTCCAAATTTGGCCTAAATCATATCTTCTTGTAACCAATGCACTTGATGCGAATTTGATTCACATAATAGTTGTATTCGAAGCCTAAAACAATCAAAAAATCAAGAGTTATTAATTATTTGGATTTTCTATGATTTTATTTGATTTAAAATGAATAAATTCAATAAAAAATCAAATTAAATAATCAAAATGAAATATGGGCTCATGGCTGAAGATAGGACACGTGGGTAACTATGCAAGCTCAAATCAAGTGGAAAAGAATGGGCCCATTTGACAAAATTTGAAGTTTTGGGGATAGTTGACTCTTGGTAATTTTGCAAAAAAAGCCAACTTCAACAATGCATAACTTCTTCAATTTTGAACTTTTGGAAGTGTTCTTGGACTTTTTAGAAAGCTTAATATGACCTCTAACCAACCCTTTTGGTCTCATCTCATTTTGATATTCCATTCTTAAGTTATAAGCTTTGACAAAAAAGGTGTTTTTGTTGACTTTCAAAAATGACCTATAATGTCCAAGTTTGTAACTTCTTGTGAGTGCATTTCTTGATCTTGGAATATGAATATGGATTGTAGGAAATTGCATCTCTTCAAAATGAGCTTTGGATGGGTCATTTCTCATAAAGTATGTGAAAGTTATGCTTGGTCAAAGTTGAGTTGACTTTTCCTACAAAACCCTAATTTAGAAACTTTTGAGTCTTGATGAATTTTGAGCAATCCTTGATGAATCAAGATCAACCCTTGATCAAATGATGAAATATCCTTCAAAATGAGAATGTTGACAAAAAATCTTGAGGTTTGACTGTTTGTAGGTCACATTTGACTTTTGCCCTAACACAGTCGATTTTTGGACCCTTTGAGCAATTGACTGGCCAAACTTCCTCTACAAGGCTTGAAATTTGAAATGGATGACCTTGAGAACATATGAGGACATTGGGGAGCACTTGAGGTCATTTGGACTCAAGGATCTTGATGCAACACAAAACCCTAATTTGGGGTTGACTGCCTTAGGAGATAGCTTGACTGTCCAACTCTTGAGCAATCTTGAGCCACTTGGAGATTTTTCTTGCAATGTCTTGAGAAATATGAGAGGGCAAATTTTGGGGTACAACAACAAGTTTCAAGCCTTGAACCACATTTTTATTAGTCAATTGGACAATTGACCTAAAAAATCAGCTAAATTAGGGAAAAAGTCAACCATGGCCAATTTACCGTCAAACTTCATAATTTTTTATCCACATCAACATTTTAAACTCATATGTATCATTTGTTCAAGTTTGGATCACAATTCCTCAAGAAAATTGATCAAAACACCAAAAGGGCAAAATGGTCAAAATTAGGGTTTTGATTGAGGAAGGGGAATTTATGATTTTTAACCTAGCAAATGACCAATTGAGTTAAATCATGATTTAAAGGATTCAATGGCATCATCTTGACCTAATGGCATGTTTCAAAACATTGCAATTTCATTGGATTGACAGATGAAATTTGCAGTCAACTGATCAAAAGTCAACTGTACACTGAAAAGTCAAACTTTAACTTTTTGTTCAAAATCAAGTTCCAAGGGTCATAATTCATCAAAACATGTCAAACTGTGAAACTTGTTTATCAAGAAAACCAAATTTGAAAATTAGGGTTTGAATTTGAAATTTTTCCTACCTTAGAAAATTTTCTAAGTATAGAAAATTTCTTATTTTTTCTCAACTTTAGGCCACTTTTTCTCAATGATGCATAATGATTAAAGGAAAGTTCCCAACATGAAAGTTGTAGACCTACATTAAATATACACATTTTCTTCACACACTTTTCCCTAAATATGCTTGGATCTCACGATATAAATTTATGAATACATGGTCATGAACTAAATAACTTAGTGAAATTTTGTCCTAATTTTGGCAGGTTTTGGACCCAACTTCATGGCAATTTTTCACCTAGTTCCAAGAGGTATCTCAAAATTCATTTCAAATATGAGTTGTATAGAACATTTCAAGCTTTCCAAAATGTCCAAGAACTCCTCAAGATCATTTTTGAGTAGGGAGAATCAAAGATATGAAGTTGGCAATTTCTCACTTTTTGTCCAAGCCATTTCATGAAGAACAAAGTTGCAATCAGTACCTATGCTACCTAATCCATGCTTTACAGGTCCCAAACTTGTTCCTCACTCCTTAATTAAATTATTAATCAGTTGACAAAGCTTTGATCCATGCCTTAGAACCATTATCCAAGTTGCAATTCCATAAATGACATAAAGTGACCATTGCCATTTTGGAAAAGCACAACTTTTGCCACTTTCCAATTCTTGAGCATTGCACCTGTCTCCATTGTACACACAAGTCTCACAGGTCTAAAGTAAATTGTACAAGATGATACTAACCCTAAGAGAGCAAGTACAAGCATGGCAAGCCTTGTCCCTTCACTTTGCTTCAAAAGCAAGAAAGGTGGCCAAAAGGCTAGAACTGGCACATCTATTGAAGGAAGGATAGGAAACTGATCTTATACTAATATACAAACATTATGCAACACAACACACGATTAAAAAGGCCTGAAACACTCCTAAGCAAAAAAACACCAAAAATCTGTCCAAACTTGCAGTTTTGGCATAAGCATATCCATCTTCTATTTGGCTCATGCGTTTCAAGTCTTGATCATTAAAACATCTTACCTACTTGATATCAAACCAATCCAGACCTTCATCCCTATTCTGTAACCAATTTTTTATCATCTTCCATTGTTGCTCTCAAAGCTTGCAGTTTGACTTGGCCAAGGAGTTTCAGGTACTTTCAGAGCAAGGCAAGGGTTGGAATACATTCAAGGAAGTTCAAGGAAGCTCAAGCAAGCATCAGGCCTCCATCAAACTCACTCCAGTTCCATCCACGATTCCAACTAAAGGAGGTAAAATCTCAAACTCTATCTTCTTGTACAGGCAACCATAGGCCATGATTTGTGAATAAAAAATGTAGCCCTCATTGCAATGAAACTGTACATATCTTTATCTTGCATTGATTTTACTTGAGTTGAAAGAATTTGGAACTTGAAATTTCTGAAAATATTAGGTTAAAATTTAGGGCTGTTGAAATTCTTTTTGATCTTTGATTGTTAATTCACATAACTTATATGGTTGGAATCGTGAGTTCAAGTACTACAACTTTCATGTTATGAGTTTTCATTTTCATGGAAGTATGAGAGAGTTACAGGATGTCTGGCCAAGCTTGAGGAAGAAGATGAAGTACAGGGCAAGGATTTATTTTGGGTTATATTATTTTTGCTTTCCATAAGATAATGGATGTATAGCCACCCAGTGGCAAAGTAGCGCGCTGGTGAGACCCATGTCCTGGGTTCGAACCTGGGCGCTACTTTTGGTTTTCCATATTTTTGCCATTTTTCAATTTTGTGACTTTTTTGCAGGATGGGCCTCCATTGTTTGGGCCACAGTTTTTTTTGCTTGCATGATATCTCTAATCTGCTACATCACCCCCTTGCCAACTTTTTATATTTTTATTTTTATTTTTATTTTTAATATATATTAAATATTTTCTTTGATATATAAAAATCCTAAAAATGTAAATTTCATAATATTGCATTTTATTTTATTTTAGTTTATTTTTTCACATAGAAATATATTTTATTCTTAACATATATCATGTATTTTCTTAATAACTTGTAAAATATAATCAAAATATATTTAGTTTAATTAATTTATTTATTTTTCATTTCATACTTATAAATATTTATTTTTTGCATATATAAATTTTTTATACTTTTATACAATATTATTTATCATTTTAATACAAGAAATACATAAAATAATACATATAAGAGCTTTATTTTCTTTAAAAAAATAATAATTAGGGTTAAACCCCTTTTAAAACAATTAATTCCTTTTCCTTATATTTTTAGGTTTAGATGAAAATTTCTTTTACATAAAAAAAACAAGACACAAAAAATCTTTTCTTACATATGCATTGTATTGCATTTTAAATATTGTATTGTATTCATTCTAATTCGTACAAATTCGATTTGGTTGTAATAATTTATTTAGGTTTACATTCTTTCAAATCCCCATTAAACTTTGTATTCCTCCCTCCCATAAATTGTTGTAATAGCTTAGAAATATTTACATTACGCAATTTATCGCTTTATATGCCATGATTAGTAATTAGGGTTTGTATGACAAGATCAAAAAAAATTAAAATAGAAAATCCTAAATACAAGACAAAATCAAGGCATGAAAATAATACACTTGCACACAGGCATCCTTAGGGTTTCTCCACTTGGTTGCCTAAACAAAAAATGGTCATATTACGCATGCAAAGTATCTTGGCAAAACAAAACAAACATAAGATCATAGTCCCTCGATGACGCTATTCAAAAGGTTGCCTTACAAAATGATCATGGTCCCTCAAAATACTAAGATACTTTGTAACATTGCTAATCATGGCTATACGATGACCCACGCTCGTCCCGTTTACATCCAAAGATAAGGTTGCTTACCAAATCAATGGTAAGACAACAATGTCAAAGGAATAGAAAATGCACAGGAAAGACATTTGAGTAGGTAGATTACTTCTAGTTACTTGCTCCATTTCAAACAACTATCCTTGCTATTTTCAAAAACAAACACACACATTTCAAAAACTTCTTACAAACATTGAAAACATTTTCAAAAGACAAACATCTTTGTATACATTCTTACGAACGAGAATCATAACAAAGATTGCCTAAACGAATGGCCTCTTTTACAAAATACTTTCAAAAACCACACCAAACACAATTTCAAACAAACAAAAGCAAGTGATCTAAGCAAGTAACTAAGAGCCCATGGAAAACCATGGATGAAAAGGGTGCTAATACCTTCCCTTTTCATAATATACCCCCCGAACTCAAGAAAACATCTCAAAGGTCTTTCCTGTGCTTTTTCACCTTTCCTTTTGGATAAAAGAAAAGTCGGTGGCAACTCTTGCTAACCGTAACATTTGCGATAAAATGCAAAACCCTCAAGTCAGTCCTCCCACCGTATCACACATTGGAATTTTCAAGCATATTTCAAAACATTCCCTTTCAAAAAATATTTTCAAAACAAACACTTTGTATACATTCTTAACGATACGAGAATCATTGCAAAGTTTGCCAAACCAAGGCATTTTCAAAATATTTTCAAACTTACACAAACACAAAAAATTTCAAAGTGGTCAAGCAATAAAGAGTCTGTAGATAAATACGGATGAAAAGGGTGCTAACACCTTCCCTTTTCATAACCTACCCCCCGAACTCAAGAATACGTCTTAAAAGGTATTTCCTATTCTTTTCATCATTTCCTTTATTAGGTAAAAGAAAAGTCAGTGACGACTCTTGCTATCTGCAACAATTGCGATAAAACACAAAACACCAAGTTAGTTCTCCCACCGTATCACAAGTTTCCATTCGAGTAAAGGAATGATACTGTTTGAGGCTTTGTATGGTAGAAGGTGTAGGACGCCTTTGTGATGGTATGAATTGGGATAGGGTGCTATGGTTGGACCAAAGATAGTCCATCAGACTACTTATAAAATTAATATGATTCAGGAGGAGATGAAGGCTTCTCAGTGTCTTCAAAAAAGTTATCATGATAAGAGGAGGAAATAACTTGAGTTTGACAAAGGAGATCATGTGTTTCTTAGAGTTACTCCGGTAACAGGTGTTGGTAGAGCGTTTAAGTCGCGTTAGTTGAGGAGATACATTACAGATCCTTCTCATTTGGTCCAATCAGATGATGTACAAGTAAGAGATAACCTAACTATGGAGACATCACCTACACGGATAGAGGATTGAGAGTTGAAACAAATTTGTGGTAAAAATATTTCCTTGGTGAAGGTGGCTTTGGGAGCTCCGTCGAGTGGAAACGTGACTTGGAAACTCGAGAGTCAGATGAGGGAGTCTTATCTTGAGTTGTTTGTTTGAGGTAATTTGCGAGGACGAAAATATTTTAAGTGAGGACGAAAATATTTTACTAGTTGTTTTACTAGTAATTAATTTTATTAATTATTATTAAATATAATAGTTAATTAATTGTGTGATTTGGTGATATATGTGTTATATGTGTATTGGGTTATTGGGTGTGAGAATGGCAAAACAATTAACTGGGCCTTATGTGTTACATTAGTGTAAGTGGGTGAGGTAAGCCCATTAGAGTAAAACAATAGTTAGTAAGTGTTTTGTAAAACAAAGAGAGAATAGAGTTAGAAAGAGAAAGTTGTCAAAATAAGAGCCGAGAAGAAAGAGGAAAAGAGGATAAAAGGGAGAAAAGAGAAGGGAAGAAGGAAGAACCCTAGAAGGATCTACATCCAAGTTCAGAGTGGGCTTTCATTTGATAATGGTAGTATGTGATATATGTAATTGGTAGTAAACATGACTTAGGGATTTAGATTTCAATTTCTAAGTTTTTGACATGCTTAGGTTTTGAATGAGAAATCATGAACTTGATGTTTGAATCATGTTTTGATGTTTGTAATTGAATCTACATGTTATATATATGTTATAATTCAATTAATTATATGAATATGGCTAATTGGAGTGGGTTTTAGTGACCCAATTCGTTGGAGGCAGAAGCTGTCTTCAGATAATTTTTCTGGATTATCGGGAGGCCATTTAGTGCCCTATTTCGCGCTTAGCGCAGTTTGAGATAAAAAAAATTATATTTTCTAAAACTCTTTAGGGTCTTGAATTTTTATGATTTTTAAGGGATTTCCATGAATTTTAATAATTTATTAAATGTGTATTGGATGAGTTTTGGATGACTTTTTGATGAAAACATAACACTTGAATTTTGTGTATATGTATGTTGTGAATTGTTGATTAATGAGAATAACATGGTTTGAAATTTTTGTGTGTGTTATTATGATGTGTTGAGTTGATTAATGCTATGAGAGTGGACTGTATGTGATTGATGACATGAATTATGCATGTTTGTGCAATGGTGAGATAATTTAAAAGTGATGAATTATGTGATGAATGCTAGTATAATTAAGATCGAGAGATGGTCTTAATTGCATATGATTGTTGAGATTGCACATGCATCATTTTTTGTCAAGAGGAAAAGTTTTCTAGTTTCGTGGAGGATAGTGACTTGTCCTAAACCTACGGGATTGTTTTGAAGCTTAGAGGATGAGATTTTTGGTGGTTATCTATCTGAGGAATGGACACGGTTTAAACGTAAAAACCGTTAAGGATAACAATTGGTACCAGATGCATATTGCATAGAGTTACATTTGAGTCACATGTGTTAATGTGAAATATTGAATTGGTGTGAAATATGTGATATTGATGTGAATGTTAAATTTGTGATATTTATGATTGATTATCTATTGAATCATGAATTGTATAGTTATGTTGTATACGTAAACATGTAAATTGGATGGGATAATGTGTATACAAGATTATTTGAAGTATGATGAATGCAATTGATGTATGTATGTTATTAATTACTTATTATTATATATTCCTATAATGATATGAATTCTCACCCTTCCATTGAAATGATGTTTTATACGATATCACTAAGGTACCAGGATAGCGGTGCTTCTTGCAATAACTTGCAAGAATTAGTCGGAGGAGCTAGTTCTTTGTTTATCCATATTTAGGTAGTGAGTCATGCTCTGGTTATGTAACATGGGGAAACGTTTAAACTCATGCTGATTTAAGAGATGTTTGATATACTATCTTTTATTTATGATGTATTAAAATTATGTGATAAGTGGCCTTTACTTCCTAATGTTTTAATATGTCATTTCTATATATGAGATTCAAGTATTGGTATCGTTTTGAAAAGAAAATTATTCCGCTGCGATATGCATATGTGTTAGTATATGGAACATGATTTTAAATGTGTGTTATGAGCATGACTGGTGTATTTGTGTTGATTTTGAAATACATGTGATGTCGTTTTTTTATATGCATGCTAATTTACTCTGCTTATGCCAATATAATGCACGGGTGTTTAGAGGGTGTTACACTAGTGGTATCATAGTATGATCGGCCAGTTGGCCAGGTTATTAATGTATTTATTTCCTTTTTGTATTTGGTATGTGTATATAACATAATCAATACTGTTTGTCTGATGAGAATTGTTGGTTGATTGGAAATCTCAGAACGATGGTTGTAGGAAAGAATGACGATGCTATTGCTGAGGCATTGGAAATGTTGGCCGTTGTGATTGGACAACAGTCGCACGTCAATGCTGGCAACCGAGATGATGGATTTCGTGCTTTGGGGAAGTTTTAGAGGAACAACCTGCCAATCTTTGAAGGAGATCATGAACCTGACAAAGCACAAGTATGGCTGAAAGCGATTGAGAAGATCTTTTGAGTCATGAATTTCTTGGATGCGTAGAAGATGCAATTTGGAACCCATATGCTTCAGAAGGAAGCTGAGGATTGGCGGAGTAACATTGTTCAAAGGTTTGAAGAAGATGGGATTGAGGTTACTTGGGAACTTTTCAGAGATGTATTTCTGGAGAAGCATTTTCCAGAGGACGTTTGTGGGAAGAATGAGGTTGAGTTTCTCGAGCTAAAGTAGGATAATGGAATTGTGGCTGAGTATGCTACAAGGTTCAAGGAGTTGATTAAATTTTATCCTTATTACAACACTGCTAATGCTGAGAGATCTAAGTGTCTTAAGTTTGTGAATGGTTTGAGAACTGAGATAAAGAAAACTATGGGTTATTAGTAGATTATACAATTTTATGAGCTGGTTAATAAGAGTGGGAACTATGATGAGGATAATAGAGATAATGGTGCTCATTATAAGGCTTTGGATGATAAGAAGGGAAAAGGCCAATTAAGAGGAAAGTCGTATGTGACTCCTGTTGATAAGGGGAAAAAGTTGTTTATGACAGGAAGCCGAGTGGGGGAGGAGCTACTACTCCAGTTAGGTGCTACAAGTATGGTGTCGAAGGATATCATGCTTTTTAGTGCATAAGTGTTGATGTGAAATGTTTAAGTGTAGCACACAGGTCACAAATCCCATTACTCCTGGGGAGGTGTGAGTGTGACTTGCTACAACTGTAGTGAGCAAGGGCACATTAGTACCAAGTGTGACAAGTAGAAGAAGGAACAAGCTAGAGGGAAAGTGTTTTCTCTATCTAGTACTGAGACTGCTGCTAAGGATAGACTAATCCAAGGTACTTGCTTTATTAATGGTAAACCTTTGATTGCTATTATTGATACTGGCCAAAACATTCTTTAATTTATTTGAATTGTGTTAAGAGATTGAATCTTGAGTTATCTGATATGAATAGAAGTATAGTTATTGACGCTCCTACCATAGGTTCTGTGACTACTTCATATGTGTGTTTGAATTGTCTGTTGATTATTTTTGGTAATGACTTTGGAGTTGATTTAGCACGTCTTTGGATAGATTAACTTGATGTTATTCTTGGGAAGAACTAGTTGGAATACAATCATGTTTATATCAACTGTTTTGATAAGACGACTATTTTTCTTGATTATGGTTTTAAGATAGATTTATTTATATCTGCCAAGTAAGTGAGTGAGTTTGTGCAGGATGATGTTGTGTTTTTAGCTTTGATAGCAACATTGGATATTATTGGGAAACGAACGATTGGTTAATTAGCAATAGTTCATGATTTTCCTGAGCTATTTCCTGAAGATGTAAGTGATTTGCCGCCAGAGTGTGAGGTGGAGTTTACAACTGACTTAGTTCTTGGAATTAGTCTGATATTGATGGCTCCATATGGGATGTCAGCATCTGAATTGAAAGATTTGAAGAGTCAAATTAAGGATTTACTTGAGAAGAGATTCATTCTTTCTAGTGTATCACCATGAGGTGCACCCGTTTTTTTGGTTAAGAAGAAAGAATGTACTATGAGGTTATGTATGGATTATAGACAACTGAACAAGGTGACTATCAAGAATAAGTATCCACTTCCGAGGAGTGATAGTTTGATGGATCGGTTGGTTGGTGCAAGTTTGTTTAGTAAGATAGATTTGAGGTCTGGGTATCATCAAATTCGTGTGAAGGCTGAAGATATTCAAAAGACTGCTTTTAGAACAAGGTATGGTCATTATTAGTATTCTTTGATGTTGTTCAGTGTGAGAAATGCACCTTGTGTATTTATGGAATTCATGAATAGGATTTTACGTTAGTATTTGGATAAGTTTGTTGTTATTTTTATTGATGATATTTTGATCTATTCAAAGAGTAAAGAGGATCATGTTGAGCATCTGAAGATTGTGTTATCTATGTTAAAAGAGAATCATTTGTTTGCTAAACTTTCTAAGTGCGAGTTTTGGTTGAAGGGAGTGAGTTTCCTTGGTCATGTGATATCGAGTGGTGGTATTGATGTTGATCCATCAAAGATTAAGACTGTGTATCAATGGGAAGCTCCAAAATCTGTTTATGAGATTAGAAGTTTTCTTGGTTTAGTAGGTTATTATCGGAAGTTTATTGAAGGATTTCCAAGTTAGCATTGCTGTTAACGAAATTGACTAGGAAGGGTCAAGCTTTTTTTTGGACTGCACAGTGTGAAGCTGGTTTTCAAAATCTTAAGAGAAGTTTGACAACCACTCCTATTTTAATTTTGCCTAATCCGACAAAACCGTTTGTTGTGTATTGTGATGCTTCATTGATGGGTTTAGGAGGTGTGATGATGCATAATCGACAAGTTGTAGCTGCTTCAAGGAAACTTAAAGTACATTAAAGGAACTATCCTACTCATTATTTAGGGTTAGCTGGTGTTGTGTTTGTATTGAAACTTTGGAGACATTATTTGTTTGGATCAAGATTTGATGTGTTTAGTGATCACAAGAGTTTGAAATATCTTTTTGATAAAAAATGTTGAATATGAGGCAAATAAGATTGATGAAATTCTTGAAGGATTATGATCTTGGTTTGAATTAACATCCGGGTAAAACGAATGTTATGGCTGATGCATTGAGTAGAAAGTTGTTTCATATGTCGATGTTGATGGTGTGATAGTTGGAATTATTTGAGAAATTTCAAGATATATGTTTGGTTTTTAAAGATACTTCTTATAGAGTTAAGCTTAGTATGTTGAAGCTTACTAGTGGTATTCTTGATGAGATTCGAGAAGGTCAAAAATCCAATTAGAGTTTGGTGGATTGATTGACGTTGATAAATCAAGGTCGAGGTGGAGATTTTTAGATTGATGAGAATGGTATCATGAAATGTCGTGATAGAATTTGTGTTCTAAATATAGCCGATTTGAAGAAGAGGATTCTTACAGAAGGGCATCGTAGTGGATTGAGTATTCATTCTGGAGATACTAAGATGTATTAGGATTTGAGGAAATTATTTTGGTGGCCAGGTATGAAGAAAGAGATTGCATAATTTGTGTATTCTTGTTTGATTTTTCAGAAGTCAAAGATCAAACATCAGAAATTATCGGGTTTGACGCAATTTCTATCTATTCCTGAATGGAAATGGGATAGTATTTCTATGGATTTTGTGTCTGGTCTACCCAGAACACCGAGTAATTTTGAGGCTAGTTTGGTTATTGTGGACAAGTTGACTAAAACTGCTCACTTTATTCCGATGAGAATGGATTATCCAATGGAGAAGCTAACAAAGTTGTACATTGAGAAGATTGTCAGTTTGCATGGTATTTCGTCTAGCATTGTATCAGATAGGGATACGAAATTTACTTCGATATTTTGGGAAGGTTTGCAAAATGCTTTAGGTATGAAGTTGCATTTGAGTTATGCTTATTATCCGCAAATATATGGTCAGTGTGAGAGGATGATTCAGTCACTTGAGGATCTTTTTAGAGCTTGTGTATTGGAACATGGAGGTACTTGGTATAATTATTAACCTTTGATTGAGTTTAATTATAACAATAATTTCTATTCGAGTATTGAAATGACACCATTTGAGGCTTTGTATGGTAGAAGGTGTATGACACCTTTGTGTTGGTATGAATCGGGAGAGGGTGATGTGGTTGGACCTAAGATAGTCCAACAGACTATTGATAAGATTAATATGATTCAGGAGAAGATAAAGGCTTCTTAGAATCCTCAAAAGAGTTATCATGATAAAATTAGGAAAGCACTTGAGTTTGAGAAAGGAGATCATGTGTTTCTTAGAGTTACTCCGGTAATGGGTGTTGATCGAGCGTTGAAGTTGCATTAGTTGATGTCGCGTTATATTGGTCCATATCAGATTTAAAAGAAAGTAGGTGAAGTGGCTTATCAGATTGTTTTTCCATTATCACTTACTAATCTCCGTGACGTGTTCCATGTGTCTCAGTTGAGGAGATACATTGCGGATCCGTCTCTTGTGGTCTAATTAGATGATGTATACGTAAGAGATAACCTAACTGTGGAGACATCACCTATGCAGATAGAGGATCGAAAGTTTAAACAACTTTGTGGAAAATAGATTGCCTTGGTGAAGGTATCATGGAGAGGACCAACGGGTGGAAACGTGAATTGGGAATTCGAGAGTCAGATGAGGGAGCCTTTTCTGAGTTGTTTGTTTAAGGTAATTTTCGAGGACGGAAATCTTTTTAGTGGGGGAGTTGTAACACCCCGATTTCTATTTATTAGTTATTTTACTAGTTATTTATATTACTAATTATTATTTAATATAATAATTAATTAATTGTGTTATTTGGTGAATATATGTGTTATATGTCTATTGACTTATTGGGTGTGAGAATGACAAAACAATTAATTTGGCCTTATGTGTTAAATTAGTGTGAGTGGGTGAGGTAAGCCCATTAGAGTAAAACAATAGTTAGTAAGTGTTTTGTAAAACAAAGAGAGAATAGAGTTAGAAAGAGAAAGTTGTCAAAACAAGAGAAGAGAAGATAAGGAAAAGAGGATAAAAAGGAGAAAAGAGAAGAGATGAAAGAAGAACCCTATAAGGATTTACATCTAATTTAAGGGTTGGTTTTCATTTGATTATGGGAGTATGTGATGTATGTAATAGGTAGTAAACATGATTTAGGGATTTAGATTTCAATGTCTAAGTTTTTGACATGCTTAGGTTTTGAATGAGAAATCATGAAATTGATGTTTGAATCATGTTTTGATGTTTGTAATTGAACCTACATGTTAGATATAGGTTATAATGCAATTAATTACATGAATATGGCTAATTGGAGTGGGTTTTAGTGACCCAATTTGTAAAAGGCAGAAGCTGTCTTCGCATAACTTTTCTAATATATCAGGTTAGTGCCCTATATTGCGCTTAGCGCGGTCTGGGATGAAAATTTTTATATTTTCAAAAACAGTTTAGGGTCTTGCATGCATATATTTATAAGGGATTTCACTTAATTTAAATGATTTATTAAATGTGTATTGGAAAAGTTTTGGATGACTTTTTGATGAAAACATAACACTTGAATTTTGTGTATATGTATATTGTGAATTGTTGATGAATGAGAATAACTTGGTTTGGCATTGTTTGTTATGTGTAATTGTGGTGTGTTGAGTTGATTAATTCTATGAGAGTGCATTGAATGTGATTGATGACATGAATTATGTATGTTTGTGCAATGGTGAGATAACTCAAATATGATAAATTATGTGATATATACATGTATAATTAAGATTGAGAGATGGTCTTAATTGCATATGATTGATAAGATTTCACATGTATCATTTATGTCAAGAGGCAATGTTTGTTAGTTTCTTGGAGGTTGGTGACTTGTCTCAAACCTAGGGGAGTGGGTTAAAGCTTATAAGACGATCTTTTTGGTGGTTATATGTCTAAGGGATGGACACAATTTAAATGTAAAAACCGTTAAGGATAACAATTTGTACCACGTGCATATTGCATAGAGTCGCATTCGAGTCACATGTATCGATGTGAAATGTTGAATTTGTGTAAGATATTTGATATTGATGTGAATGTTACATTTGTGGTATTTGTAATTGATTATCTATTGAATGATGAATTATTGAGCTATGTTGTATATGTAAGCATGTGAATTGGATGAGATAATGTGTATACATGATTAAGTGAAGTGTGATGAACCCATATATGTATGTATATTATGCATTACTTAATATTATATATTTCTATAATGATATGAATTCTCACCCTTTTATTGGATGATGTTTCATACGACATTGCTCAGGTACGAAAGATAGTGGTGCTTCTTGCAAGGATTAGTCGGAGTAATTGGTTCTTTGTTTATCTGTATTTAGGTAGTGAGTCATGCTCTGGTTATTTAACACGGGGAAACGTTTAAACTTATGTTATTTTAAGAGATGTTTGATATACTCTCTTTTATTGATGTTGTATTTATATTATGTGATGAGTGACCTTTAGTCCCTTATGTTTTAATACATTAATTCTATTTATGAGATTCAAGTATTGGTATCGCTTTGAAATGAAAACTATTCCACTAGGATATGCATATATGTTAGTATATGGAACATGACTTTAAAAATGTGTTATGAGCATGACTGATGTATTTGTGTTGGTTTTGAAATACACGTGACACCCTCTTTTGATATGCATGCTAATTTACTCTGATTATTCCATATTAATGCACGAGGGTATAAAGGGTGTTACAATTGGTTTTTATTTGAGTATCATGATTTCTTGTGCTTTAATCTAGAGGGTGAGAATTCAATTGACTTTATTGTTTCAAGTGTTTGCTTCTTGCTTGGTTATATCTTTCCTACTTTAATTTATTTATTTGTGTTTAGGATAGTACCTTCATCTCTTTACCATTTTATTTAATTTCAAAATCTTCTCCCTCCTTTTCAAAACTCTTCTTGTTTTTTTTTTCTTCTAATTTGAACCGTTTTTATAATAAACTTGGACTTAGGTTCATGCATTTTTCAAAACTCTTTTCTTAATCAAGCCATTAATCAATCTTAATCAAGATATGAATCTTTTCTTTAATACTTAAAAAAATACAAAAACAAATTCAAACAATTTTTTCCACTTTGGCTTTTAACTTTAAAAGACGTTTCTTTAAAGATGAGACTCTTGACATTTCTTGTAGTGATGCAAGCTACTATACTTCTACAGTATGTAGTGAAGTGATGAAAATTTACACTTGGATATTGAGTGATGTCTTGTTAATTTTAATCCAATCAATATCCCTCACTTTGAGATGATGAAAATGCTCCTTTCTCATAATTGTGGATAGTAAGCATATTTTCCACTCGAATATCACGAGATGCCTCTTCTTTTAAAATTAACCAATACACAAGCTTTTAAAATTTTTAAGAACTACGAGGTTTTGATTTCATCATTGCACATTGATGGTACGTAGTGACTGAGCTCAATGTATTTTTTTCGAATCAAAATAATAAAAAACAACTTCTTTTCTCACTTGTGCAGTCATTTTTTGCAAACAACCATTTTAGCCAAACACACAAATTTTCAAAGAAGTTCCTATGGAGTACCATAGATGTTTAGTATGCTAATACCTTCCCTTTTCATAAACAACCCTCGTACCTTGATCTCTATTTTATTTTTGGTTTTATTCACTCTTTTCCCATTTCCTTTTGGAAACAATAGAGTGTGGTGGCGACTTTCACTTTATGAGTTAAGTGAATCAATGGCTTAGTCTCAACTTTTTAACGCTACAAAAAATTGGCAACTTCACTGGGGAGAAATATCTAAGTGGATTGATCCTATCTTTGGTTATCTATGTGTGTGATATTATTTGTTGTATGTTTGCTTGCTTGTTTGGATTTTTCTGGTTTTCAGGGTGCTTGGTGATCTCTTGGAAGTCCTATACCCAGACTTGGGAAAACTTAAGTTTAGGATAGGTGGTATAGTCATGTTGACTTTGAAGGAGTAGTCCCGAAAAAGTTGGCATGAGATCCCCCGCTCAGTGGAGGCCCCCTTGACTCTAGTATTTGTTCACCGAGTAATCAGGAAGAAATTGGTGCTTTCGACCTACGTGTTCAAGAAGCTGAGGACCAAAGAACCCTTAATTCATCTTGGCCTTTTAGGATGTAGTGCAATGACTATGACAGAGTAATCCTGAAATAGTTGATACATGATACTGCACTCAGACGAGTTTCTCTTGAGAATATAACCGATTACTGAGTAATCAGGACATTAATAATATCCAAAAGAGGATCATAGACTTTGGGAACTTAGAACCTTGTTCTACAAGCGATTTAAACCTTTAGACCATACCTTGTAGGTAGTACCTTTAACTTCATGCTCATGGCGTCGAACTTATGAACCCATATGTTTGTGATCTTTTGAGTGATTGTTGCATAATCATGCATTCATGCATCCATGAACATTCTTTAACCAAGATTTCAAGGAACTTAAAAATTCTCTTTGAAAATATCACAGATAATCTTTGACCATGGATTTTGGAAGGAGAAAGACTCAGAAGTACAATTTCGAGGTTCTTAAGATACAAAAGTTTAGAAATTGGGATCTTTAGTTGAGAAGCTTAAGGATTTCATGAAGAAATATGGAGCGCTTTTACCTCTTTTGAATATCAACATAAAGGATGGAATTCTCACTACTCTGGCCCAATTCTATGATATGTTATACTGGTTGTTATACCCCAATTTTCGCCCTTAAGATCCTCTATTATTTCATATCTTCTCAATGTATCAAGATCACACATTAGGTTTGGTTCTCTCTTCTACTCTTTCCTATCTTTAAGTTTGCTCTTGAGGGATCACCAAGCACCTTGAATTGTGTATCTTATATATGTGTATTTTATGTTTACTAACCCTTAACCAAAATCCAAAAAGATGTATGTTTCCTCTTTATACCTTGTAGGTGTGGAGCTAAGTGCACTCTCTCACCTCCTAAGCTAGGGTTTTGAAGGTTAACCATCAATCAATTGGCAAATCAATAGATTTTAAAAGCTTGATCTTCAAGGCTATGATAATGACATCAAATTTATATGGTTTGAAGACTCTCAACTTGATTTGGTCAAGATTGTCTCAAAGTTAGTGGTTGAATTCATAAAGAAACTTCATAGGTTCATGTGTTTTTTTCCATGCCTTCTTTAACAAGTTTCATCAGGAAATGAGCCTTCTCATCAAGTGTTCTTCAATATAACATCATTTCAAGGTCTAATGTGATTCATCATGCCTTAATTTGCAAAAAAAAAGTTCAAAAGATTCAAATTTGATCCAAGTAATTTGACTTAATTTGGACAAGTACTTGATTCTATTATCAAAAGTTCATAACTCTCTCAATTTTCAATATTTTGAAGTGGTTATTTTTTCAATGGGATATTCTCATTATTTACAAGAACTTATCTTCACATGACAAGATCCAATTGTGCATGGAAAATCATCAAAAATTGAAAAGATTACAAGTCCTTTTAGGAAACCATGGAAATTTATGACGACTTCAAAAGATCATAAATTGGTCCATTTTTATCCCTTTGAGCTTATTCTTTTTTTTCAATAAACTTGAGGATGTCTACTACAACTTTGACTCAAAGATCAAGATCTAAAAATGTGTGAAAAGTTATGGAATTCAATGAAACATTATAGGTCATTTGTGGATTTCTCAAGAAATTTTCATCACCTTCCAAGAATCATAACTCTCTCATTTTTTATGATTTTTGATTAATTCCAATTTCATAATCCCATTTGGATATTCTACTTAATTTCATCTTCAATGATCAAGATCTAACTATTAGTGGAAGGCCATGTAAGTTTGAATAAGATTATAGGTCATTATGAAGCTCTACACTTAGAAATTTTTCTAAGTGTCAAAGTCAGTTAGTTTTTCCTGATTTCAAATGGACACAACTTTCAGCTCAAATGCCTAAATGAATACTTTCTTGGCACTTTCAAACTTTGTGAGAAGGTCTTTCTAATGCAACAAGAATGAGACCATAAAGCCTCCTAAGCAAGTTGCACCATGGATTTGAAGATGGCCCTTTGAAATTGAGTTTTCCAACACAATCAGATTTCAAATTGGATAATGTGACTTCTAATGATCAAATTAATGCGCATTTTCTAGTTAAACATGTTTAACAAAGTTCCTAAAGATGTTTTAATCCTTGAAACACAAGTTTTGGTTGATTTTTGAGCAAATACATATCACACTTCTCATGCTTGAAACTTCACACAAATGCACTCATTCTCGATCCTTCTTGCACTTATGAGCTCATCATTCTTTCTTCTATAAATAAAGGATTATTACTCATTCATTTCCTCAAGCTTGGATATCCAGAATCACCATGCCAAAGTCAGTTTCGAAGCTTGAAATTTGAAAATTGATATCATTGTTTCAAGCCTTATTTCTCCAAACTCTCTTCTGATTCTTCATTCTTGATCATCATACAAACTTCTCACAACAAAACCCAAGCCATTCGTGCATAAAATCAAGCTACAGAAGTTCAGTTTCCGAAGCATTTGAAGTGAACTTCATTCAGGTAGATTTCTCAACCAAATCGTCTCAAATAAATTGTTAGGATGTAGTCACTTCTTCTATGAAGCTTATGCTTCTTCTGGTTTTAATTTTCATGATGATTTGAGCTTGAATTTTAAAATTTCGTTTCACACTTGCTCTGATAATTTCCAAAACGACTACATTGTGGTTTATATAAATTTGGCGCTAGGATATGGTTGAGATCGTCTTGATCAGACACATCCAATGATACCACTATGAGCTCCTAAATTTTTCATTTGAAGTATTTAAGTTTTTCCCTAGTTGTAGGTGGCTGGAGGTTGAAGATGACCATCATATCATCTTCAACCAATGAGAGCGTGACAATTGAAATTTTGTGATTGGTCTGACTTTTGTGACTTTAGTGCATGCTTGTTGACTCTATATCACCATACATAACCATGTCTGAGCCATCATATGTGCCAGCGTGTTTTAATGAGCCAGATCTAACGCGCCATGTTATTTCTTATTTATTTTACTTTTACAAATTTATTTTTAAATTGATTTTAATTTCAAAAATTCATAACTCTTTTATTTTTTATCCAAAAATTGTGAAAAATTACACAAAAATATTTTGAATTATTTATGACTTAGTGAATAGTTTTTCATATTTTTATTTTTGTGTGCTATTTTTAACAATTTTTGGATTCTTTGCTTTATTTTAATTGGTTTAAAAATTATTTTAATACTTTTTAATTTGTGAAAAAATTATTGAAGGATCCAATGATATTTTGACAGCTATTGTGACCACTTTTGAATTTTATTTATGAATCTACTATTTTTCTTGATTTTTGGTTTATTTTTATTAATTTTTGCATTTTAAAAATTAGTTTCCGACTTTCAAAAATTATAAAAAAAAAATTTTCAACCCTTGTTGACCTTTGTTTGACCTCTGGTGATTTTTTGGAGTTATAATTTGGTGTTTTGGTACACTTTCTTATTTGTTTCAATTACATTTTATTTTCTATTTTGTGATTTGTTCTGACTTATTGATACTTGGTCATACTTTGTGTCAATTTCCTCAACCTCATTGGATCATGGGTGTTGATAGGTTAAAAAACTAAATCCACCAAAATGAATGAATGCTGTTGATGATAGTTGAATCCCTTTTGGCTTCATCTGAGGCATTGGTTCCACTGTGACATTTCCCCTTCATCTTCATCTTATCCCCTTCCTCTTTCCTTTAAATGATCATTATTGGCTCAAACACTATGTTTGAATGTCCAAGTATGATTGATTATTGGACTATAGTTCAAAACCTTTGAAGCTTGTTGTTATGAGCTTTTGAGTCTATCAATCCTCTAGCAAGTCTTCAACAACTTTGTCCTAAGTTCAATCTTCAATCATCATTGATCATTTATTATGGATTCCATCCCCTTCACCCCTTTCTTCTTTTTTTTCTTGAAATGATCATTAGTGGAACAAACTTTATGTTTGAATGTCCAAGTATGATTGATTGATTATCTTGGGTCCAATATCTTTGAAACTTGTCATTAGGAGGTTTTGATTCTATCAATCCTCTAATTAGTTTTCATTATTCTTTGTCCAAGATCATCATTCAATCATCATTGATCATACCTTTGACCATTCACCATTAACTTCTAACTCATTAACAATTAACTCTACTTTATGCCTTTATTTTATGCATTTATTTTATGTATTTACTATTATGCACTTTTATTTTTAGCATTTACATATCATGCTATTTTCCTTTTGCTCACTTGAGTATTTACTTTGTGTTCTTTTGTCTTTGCTCACTTGAGATTTCTTTTATTTTAAAAACACTTAATAATCAACTTGAACATTAAAAGACTTAAGACTCTTAATTAGACTATTTGGTTACTATCCTTAGCATATTGGAGTGGTGAACTTCTTGTACTTAGGATTAGAAGCATTGATCCCTTGAGACCCGGTGACTTGTGGATTTTGATTAAGGGTTTGTTATTATGAAGTCCTCGAGGCTTACTCAAAGGCATTGGTTCAATTTTTTCTGTGTGCGGGTTATTTTGAATTTTATGCTTTGTCTAAAGTCCTTTGAGCATACTCCAAGATATTGTGATTATGAATTCATCAATGTACATATGTCACTCTGGCCAATTTTGTTTGATTTCCCTGGGGTTTACTCCAAGGCATTTATTTGCAAGTTATTCATATGCATGTGTTATTTAGAACTCAAGAAGGTTCATGTGGTACATTGGAGATTTGAAATAGAAATGAAGAAATTGCTTGATTTTTAATTCATCTGAGGCTTATTTTTATTTGAGGCTTATTTTCACTCGAGGCTTGGTTTTATCTGAGTATTATGCTTACTTGGTTTGTAATCCAAAAAATAGGAATTCTACATTGACGTCTTTATGTCAAGTGTTCGCTTCTTACTGGTTAGACCTTTCCTTACCTTCGCTTTTACTTTATGCTTTAGGATAGTCTCTTCATCTCTTCCCATCTTCTTTAAGTTCAAAATATTATCCCTCCTTTTCAAAACCCCTATTGTTTTCAAACTTGAACCACTTTCATAATAAACTTGGACTTAGGTCCATGCATTTTTAAAAACTTTTTCTTAATCAATCATTTAATCAATTTAATCATGCTTTGACATTTTTTAGAAGACTAAAAGTCATTAACCTTATTCAAACCATTTTTCCACTTTGGATTTTTACTTTAAATTTTTTTCTCAAAATCTAGACTCTTGTTGATATTGTAGGCGATCAGAAATCGCCCCACCGGCCGGAAATCGCTTCTGCTGGCGACTCCACCCTTAGTTACCGTAGGAACACCATCCCTCCCAGATTTCTGGTTGAAGTTCAACCAAGATCTTCAACTATTCATCCAAGCCACTATAGATCTTAATCTGGATTCTCACGAACCCTAACAACTTCATCCAACCCTTATGAACCCTAACCTAACCCCAAGAAGCCTAAGAACCCTAACCTAACCCCAACACATAAAGGTGAAGATCGAAGAAACCTAACACCAAACTATGAACCCTAACCTTAATCTTAAAGAACCCTAACCCTAAATCAAACCCTAATCCAAAAAACCATGCAGCAATTCAATAGAACAAAATCAAAATTGTAATAAGCTAAGTGCTTTGGTACCTTTATCACCATGACTTTCTTTGAACCTATGTGTTATCTGATTGCTAATCTTCTCCTCTTTCTTCGTTTTGCAGGTATCAGGGAGGGTGGAAGGAAACGACGGATGTGAAGATCTTGAAGGAAAATGGTTTTGGTATGATATATCTAGGGTTTTAGAAATTAAAATCCATATCTCAACTCTTCTTCTTCTCCTTTCGATCTTCGTCTCTAACAAATTTCCCTCTCTTCTTTAGAAAATTATGGTTATTCATAATTTTAGGAAGTAGATAAACTAGGAAAGTTGTTATGTAACTTGCCATTAATTTTTAGTGATTGATTATAATTGAATCAATCTTATTATTTGTGTTGTACCACAAAATTTTCCCTCCCTTTTTACTCAAGACATTCTCCTAGGGTTCTCAAATGCTCAAGGTTGCTCAAGGATTGATCAAACAAATTCTCCTCATAAGCAATAGACTTAAAACTAGGGTTTAATATTTATCAAGGAATTTTTGGTTTCTAAGGCCTCAAGTGGTTTTCATGGTTTCCTATATGTCTTCAATAATGTTCATACCAAGTTTCATGCCTTGCATCACAAGTATGCTTAGTCAAAGGCCCAAATAACTGGAAATCAATTATATTGGACAAAAAGTCAACTATGGTCAACATACAGTCAAACCTCAAGATTTTTGGTCAACATAAAGGTTTTGAACTAACATTAATCATTTGATCAAGTGTTGATCATGATTCATCAAGAAAAACTCTCAAATCATCAAAAGTCAAAAGTTGCCAAATTAAGGGTTTCTTAAGGAGAAGTCAACTAAACTTTGACCAAACATAACTTCCACATGATTCATCATATTTTCCTCAAAAAAATATTATTTTTAATTAAATTAAATTCTTTGCAACTTTGTCTCTCTAAGCTCAACTCCAAAAATTCTTTATGTGACAGATATGGGTCAATACATTATAGGTCATTTCGAAAGTCAACAAAAAGACACTTTTTGTCAAGGCAACTTACATCAAGATAAATTATTCAAATGCAAAAATGATTAAAATAGAGATTGTAGAGGACATCTTGATATTTCCAAAAAGTCCAATATCACCTTCAAATGATGAAAATTAAGAGAGTTATGACCAGTGCATGTTGGGAAATTTTGAGCAAATGCATGAAACTAAAAGTGACCAAACTTGATTTTTTGGGCTAATGGGCTTTTGTTTCAAAGACAAAACATGTTTTAAACTTCACATACACCTCATATCTTACTCATGAACCTCCTTGGGTTTTTATTTATTTATTTATTTAAAATTCAAAGGAAAACAAAATAAAAATAAAGCTTATTACAAAAGTCTAAGACCATCTTATTCTAACCTAAATCAGCAATATATATTGCATGCATTCAGACAAGAAGGCAGCCACGAGACCTTGTGCAAGAAACTTCCAAAAACTACAAAATCTTCCACATTAGGGCAACTTGTAAAACCTGTTTACAACTGTGTTCAAAGCACTTTAACCATTCCATTCACTTCCAAGATGGTAAGGTTGGATCGATTGCCATGATAAAAAAGGCATAAACACACACACAGACACACACACACACACACACACACACACACACACACACACACACACACACACACATACACACACACACACACACACACACATATATATATATATATATATATATATATATATATATATATATATATATATATATATATATATATATATATATATATATATATATATATATATATATATATATATATATATATATATATATATATATATATATATATATATATATATATATATATATATATATATATATATATGCCGCATCAGTTTTGATATTGCATGAAATTCATACATTTATTTTCCATGCGTTTTAATATGTACTAACTCATTTAACGTGTTCTTGAGGTTCAATAATGAAGAAATGACCCATCATGGGAGTCTCGTAATGGCCAAATCCCAAACCACCATGTTCATATATATTTGCGTTATTTTTGTCATAGGTCAAAACCTAGCGCGACTCAGTCCAAGATAATAGTCCCATTGAATTTGCATGCCTTGATTTAGGTGGGTAGGATCCCCTTGGATCTCTAATACTGTTTATTTCGCAGGTTGGAAGAAAAGACTCACCAGAGAAGACGACCAGAGCTAGGGCTCCAGCGCCTCTCTGGTACATGTGTTTTGTTTTATATTATACATGTTTTGTTTCACTTTAAACAATGGATGTATCACCACTCCAGTGGTTAAAACGCGCAGGCTAAGGCTTTACTATGCAAGGGCACGAGTTTGATCCCTGCTTTTGGAATTTTGATGTTTTTTCATAACTTTCCATGTTTTGCAGGATAACATACATAACGCATTTGTTTCCCTTCTCAAACACAGGCGTGCTCCTGGCCTAGTGGTGAGCGCGCTGGATGAAAGTGCTAAGGGCGTGGATTCAACACCCACCCCTTACAATTTGATTATTTTTCTCTATTTTTCTTACTCTTTCTTCTTTTCCCTTAAATCAAACCTTAATTATTTTTTCAAAAAACCTATTTCTAAAACCGTAATCAAATTAGTTTTTTTAGGTTTTTATTTAATTAATCATTTTTATTTAATTAATCAATTTAGGTTTCTTAGGTTTTTAATTTAAATAATTAACTTTTTAATTAAAATTAATTAGGTTTTTAGGGTTAATCATCATTAAAACCTTTTATAAAAAAATAACCAAAAACCCTTTCGCTTTCATTTTTCCTATTTTTTATTTTGCGTGGTTTATTAATATCGCACTTTTTCCGATTATTGTAATTGCTTCTCGGTTTGTAATATTAATCAGGGTTTACTTTCCGCATTTCTATTACTTATGTACCTCTCCCAAAGCATTGTAATAATCTAGGGTTTACCTTTCTGCACTTTAATGCTTTTCATTATTTTTATGTTTACTGCTTAGTAATTAGGCGTGTATAGAAAGACTAATAATGAAACGATAACTAACCCTAACCTCAAGACTAAAAAATAACTAAAAATAAATCACTCGCACACTCACACCTCTAGGGTAACTTCCCTTGTTTCCTTTCAGAAAATAAACAATCATGTCCCTCGAACGTGGGGACGCTTTAGCAAAGTCCCTCACAAACAAAGATCATAGTCCCCTGATGACCCTTCGTCGTTGCCTTTGGTAAATGATCTAGTCCCTTAACGATAATTGCTAAAGCATCCCTACGAGTTTCCTTCAATGACTGTACGATGACCCGTCCCTTCACATCCAACGATAAGGCTTCCTATTAACTAATTGTAGGATAGCCCTATCTAAAGGAGAAGGAAAGTACAAAAAAGACCTTGAGTAGGTAGATCGTTGTTAATCGCTTGATCACAAACATTTCAAAACAAAATTTTTTTTTTCACAAACACTCTTCAAAAATATTTTCAAAAACACTTTGTACGCATTCTCGAGGACAGATACGAGAATCATTACGAAGTCTCGCTTTACAATTGGCAATTTTCAAAATATTTTTCAAACACCATCACAAAGCAATTTTTAAAACAAAGTCAGCTAGCGATTAAGAGACGTAAATAAATACGGATAAAAAGGGTGCTAACACCTTCCCTTTTCATAACCTACCCCCCAAACTCAAAATTGAAAAAGTTCTTTCCTATTCTTTTCACCCTTTCCTTATTGGGTAAAAGAAAAGTTGTTGGTGAATCTTGTTAAACCAAGTTACTTCTCCCACCGTATTACAGAACTGGCGACTCTGTTAGGGAGACACTTAAAAGTGGAGTTACCTTAGAATTAGATCACTTTATCCTCTATGCTTGTATTGTTTGCTTTACATTTGAGGGTTTCTCGGGTTTTACTTTCTTGCAAAGATCCTATACCCGGATCTGGGGACCTTAAATAAGTAGCTATAGATCATGGAAACTGTATGGCATAGATCGATATGGTAGAAGTGATGGCTACATTAGTGCGACACTTTGGTTTGTGTTGGTGTCCCTTGAGTCAGTCGAGGAGAATATTAGGCTACCGTGTGGTGTCATAAGCACTAACTGACCTTTATAACCTTAACTGACCCAACTTAGCCATTAGAAGGTAGTGAGATGGTCGGATTTGGTGCAGTCCAAAGTTGGTTGATACTCGATGCTACACTAATCGAGATTCGACTCTCGGGATATTTTGGTGCCACGTCAGTTGCTCTGCTGAAACAAAGTTTGTGAGAAAGATTGGTGATATGAGATTCCTAGAACCCAGTTACTACTCTTAGGACAGGTTAAGCCAACTAAACTTCAAGAGGGTACTTACCTATGAACCCCGTGCAAGCCTTAAACCTTAGGATCTTGTATGCTTTGTTCGTGTTTGTTATATGTTCAAGCATGACATCATAACATCTTGACATCATGCCATATCATTTTAACTAACCATTTCAAGGATCTCAAGGGCCTGTGATGCAGGTTGTCCTGAACCAGACGTCTAGCAAGGGGCAATGGGATTTATTTTCCTCTAACCAGATATCGTCAAAGACTGAAGTATGTTCTTTTGAGTCGAAGGCTAGGATCCACTCGATATGGTGAGCTTGATTCTTATAGAACGACATTCAAAGACACAAAGTTATTCCATCAAAATAACAGCCATACTCAACTTCTAACATTTCCTTTTGTTTACCCCACGAGATCCTTGAAAACATTTCATCCATATACCATGCATGTCATTGCATAACAGGTATTTCCCAAGAAAGGCTTTCTCATCTTCTTGTTGTTTATTTCAGTAAAAGGTGGCTCTCGAACAAACTGTGAAAGACCTTCAAGCTCAAAATGCCCAATTCCAAGAGACGCTCCTGAACTTAGCCAAGGGGCAGCAAGAATTGATGCAGCTCATTTCCAAGAAGAATAAGACTAGGAAACCGGATGGTGTCCTCAACATGGGAAGAAGGTTTAAAGGTCCTTCTAAACAAGCTCAGAGCTAAGATATTCCCTCTGATGAAGATGACAATGAGGGTGAAGAAGACAAGAATGTGAAGGCTGAGAGAGGTAGAAACCTTGGTGCTTGCCAAGATTCAGATAAAGATTACTCTACTGAATAATAGCCTTCTGTTGATAACAGATACAAACAGTTGGAAGATCGCCTTAATGCTATAGAAATCCAGAAAGTGAATGGGTTGGATTTTTAAGAGCTGGGTCTTATCTCGGGGGTTGTCATCCCTCACAAATTCAAGGTCCCTACTTTTGCTAAATATGAAGGTGTTTCTTGTCAAACTTCATCTGAGGTCTTATGTCCCGAAGATCCAACCCCATACATCTGACAGAAAGTTATGGGTTCACTTATTTCAATAGAGTTTATCAGGGACACAATTGGAATGGTTCTATCAGCTGGAAGGTACCAGTATACGTACTTGGGAAGACCTGGCTACTGCTTTTTACAAGTAATATCAATACAATGCTGACTTTGCACCAACTCATGTGAAAGTACAAAGTATGACTATGGGCTCAAATGAAGAGTTTAAAGAATATGCCCATAAATGGAGAGATCTGGCAGGAAGAGTGAAACCTTCTTTATCTGACAGGGAGCTGTTTGATATTTTCATGGGCACTTTGACAGGGCCTTTCTTTAATCATCTGATCAGAAGCTCCTCATCTGGTTTTACTGAGTTGATACTAACAGGGGAACAGGTTGAAGGAGAAATTCGAAGTGAAAAGATTTAAGTGGCCGCGTCTTTGAGTAGTGTAAAGAAGACATTCAATAGTAAAAAGGAAAACAATGTTGTGTATGGCCAAAAGGATCGTACTAGAGGTAATCACAATTTATTTCTAGGAGTTGCGTTAATTTCTAATCCTGCACCTATTCAACAACATCAGCAAAACAATCATCGTAGGTCAGATGCACCTAGAAGACAATTTACAAAGATCAACATGTCTTTGTCTCAAGAATTACAACATTTATTAAAAGCATAGCTGATTACACTGAGGGACCCCCCTCAAAATCCCAACACCGCCTCTCCTCGCTATCATCCTAATGTGAAATGTGCCTACCATTCCAATAGCCCCGGGCACGACACCAATAGCTGCTGGGCTTTAAAGAACAAAATTCAAGACATGATTAGCAATAAAGAAATTGAGTTCGATCCTCTAGAGACCCCCAACGTGATTACTGCACCAATTCCCAAGCACGACAAAGGAATTAGTGATGTTGATAATGTTCTTTATGTTTCTACTATAAGTGATTTGGCTACTCCCCTCCCGATTATCAAGAAGAATCTGCTGTAGGCCGATTTATTTCCGGGTTACATTGAAAGATGTTACTGCTACGCAACCCAACCCAATGGCTGCAAGTTGCTGGAAGAAGGTATTTAGCGTCTAATGGACAATCACCTAATTCTGGTTGAGAAGATTCCGCTCGTTGAGATTTTTTTGTAAGACTTGGAGCTGGAAGAGGTATTTGTAATATCCAACACTCCTATCAGGATCACTTTCAAGGATCCTTTAAGGATCACTTCCAAACCCAAAGTTGCTCCTCTGATAATTATCACACCTGGACCAATTCCATATTCCTCAGACAAAGCTATCCCGTGGAACTATGGAGCCGACATCTACTACCATGGCGTCAAGCAAGAACTACCAACTACTGAACATAAAGACACTAAAGTTAATAATTCCAACATCAACAATATTGATGGGACCAGTAAGGTTGCTAAAATTGGAAGGGTTTTCTCTCTGGAAATTTTCCCGAAGACTGTTACCACACTGGTACGAGTTACTGCAACCGAGTCAACTACTGAGACTCGGGGAAAAGAACAAATTAATGAGCCTGCCTAGACGGAGGCCCCTAAAGAAGTTACCACTAATGATACTTCCAGGAAAGATTTGGAGAAGGTATTAAAGATTATCTGCAAAAGTGATTACAAGATTGTCGAACACTTGGGACAGACTCCCTCCAAGATATCCATGTTATCCTTGTTACTATGTTCAGAAGTCCATGCACATGCTTTAGTAAAGTTCTTAAAATCCGCTCACGTGCCACAAGAAGTTTCTACCGATAAATTTCAGAGTTATGTTGCTAGCCTGACGGCTGACAATGGGTTAGGCTTTTCTGATGCTGATTTGACCCCTGAAGTAAAAAGCCACAATAAGGTCATGTATGTCATTATTGAATGCAGGGGCACTACTATAGCTCATGTATTGGTTGACACAATTTCCTCCCTGATTTTCCTACCAAAGGGTGCTCTCGAGAGACTAGATTGTGAAGGGGTTTTGCTGAAACCCAGTGATATTATAGTCCGAACTTTGACGGGTCAAAGAGGATGGTACACAAAGAAGTGGATCTCCCAATTAAAGTAGGTTCACAGGTCTTCGATTCTACCTTCTATGTAATGGATATCTGACTTGCCTAATTCTGTCTACTAGGACGCCCCTGGACTCATGGGGTAGGCGCTGTTACTTCGACCTTACACCAAAAGCTGAAGTATCCTGTGAAAGGAAAGATTGTTACAGTCTGCGGTGAAGAAGAGTATATGGTGAGTCACTTAAACTTATTCAGGTATGTTGAGATGGACAGTAAATTCATTAAAACTCTCTGCCAGAATTTTGAAGTTGTCCCTCCTACCTCTACTGAAGATGTTTATGCTATTCCTAAGTGTGATCGGTGGATTTAGAACTGACTGTTTAACGCTGGTTCGCGAAATGTCGCGGTAAGCAAGAGTCGCCACCGTCTTTTATTTTCTCCAACATGGAAAGGACAAAAGCACAGCAAAATTCCTTATGAGATATGTTTCTCGGTTCGGGAGGTAGATTTATAGAAAGTGAAGGTGTTAGCACCCTTTCTATCCATGGTTATCCATGGGCTCTTAGATACTTGCTCTTATGTTTTCAAAATGTTTGCTTTAAAATGTGAGTGGGTTTGAAAAAAAAGTTTCTTTGAAAGATTTCTGAATAACTCTTGTATATGTCCTCAAGAGTGTTTGAAAAGTTTGTTTTCAAAGCTTTTGAAAGTGTAAGGTGTGAAAAGTATGTTGTTTGTTTTTGAAAAGAGCAAGTATCCATGAGTCATCTACCTACCCTAAGGAATTAAGCTGTGTAAGTGTCCTTTAGGTAGTGCCATCCCACCATTGAGAGGTAGGTAGCACCACCGTTGGAGGTGTTCGGGTCAATTCGATTTTAGGGACAGTGTGGTCACCGAAGAAACAGTAGGACACCTTAGAAGCTACCCTTATGTCCTTGATCCTTTTTTAATCCGAGGCAACTGTTTCGAGGCAACTGTTTCGAGGCAACTGTTTCGAGGCAACTGTTTTGAGGCAACTGTTTCGAGGCAACTGGATCATGGACATAAGGACCGCTAAGACGTCCTATACTTGACGACCACTTTTCGAAGGTAACAAGTGAGGCGTACCCTAGAAGTGGTGTGTAAATTTGTGTGTTGTATTTAGTTAATGTTTGTCTTGTTAATTAATGACCTACGAGTTGTTTTTATTTACATACATTCTTTCATGCAAGTTAACAGTTAAGGGGTGCGGAAAGTAAATTGCGGAAAAATAAATCCTACGCTATTACAAGGCGCGGGTCTATACATCGCCAAAAATTACAAAGACCCGTTTTTTAGTAAATGAGTACGGAAAGTAAATAAAAACAGTAAAGTCCTAATTACTATTACATGTCCGGAGCAATTACATAATAATAAACTGTGCGCGAATTAAATCGGAATGTTCTAAGGGTATTGACCCTTTTTAGAAAAGAAAATTGATTTTTTTGGTCTTTTTGGTAATTAAATGAAATTAAAAACTAATTAATGACTAATTGATTATTTTAATTAAAAGAAAATATTTTTTTGTTTTTTTTTAATGTTTTTATGAAATAAAATAAAAATGAAAGAAACAAAATTAAAAGTTAATCCTAAATCTAAGTTATTTTAATTATTTAAGAAAAGGAATTACAATTGCCTAATTAAACTATTTTGGTTAATATTTATTTACAAAATAAAATAATAATAATGATAATAATGTTAATTCTATTTTTTGGTTTTTTTTTATGAAAATGTGCTAATTAAGTTAATTGTTAATAATAAAAATAATTAAAGGGTTAGCAATTAAAAATAAGAGAAAATGACAAAACAAAAAATAAAAAGAAGTAAAACTAAGGGGGGGGCAAATAGGAGGTTTATTGAAGCAATCCAAGCCCGCTGAAATCTAAGCCACGTTTGACTTTCATGGTTGCCTGCAGCGTGCTTGACTCCAGACCATGGTGTGCTACACTTTTTGTCCTTTGGATCTGCGTTGATGACATATGGCAGCGCTGGGAAGTGGGACTTATGATGCACCTCATATTGGAATCTGCACAGGAAAACGTTGAAGAAAATAATATGGAAATTATAAGGGACCTGGGAAGAACTTACAGCGCGGTATGAGCCTCAAAACTTGGCAAAGGTTGCTTTAGCCACGTGCTTATTTTGATCTGAAGATGCTCGCAACTATGTTTTAGAACTCTCACTTTTTGAATAATTTTTGGTTTTGCTCTTGGCCGTTTCTGCACACACTATTTTTTGAATGAGGTTGGGAAGGCTTGTATATATAGTAATGTAAAGTGTATCAATAAGAATAATGGTCATTAAGCTTATGCAATTATGTTCTTGATTTCCTCCATAACCAACATTGAAACAACTTGCCTTTTGTGTCAAAATTTGAATTTCTTGCTTGGATTAGGCCTTGCACAAATTTGGAAGGTGAGTGATGGTGTATCAAAGCATTTCAATACAAAATATATCCTTTAATTAATTTTCTTGATTTTCATTTGAATTTTAAAGATTTAAAATGATTTAAATCAAATAAAATTAAATAAAAATGGAAAAATTAACTTTTAATCTTGAAATAAATTGTGGGACACGTGGGAGGCATGGCCAAGCTGAAACAAGTGGAAAAAGTGGACCCCTTTTGTCAAAAATGAAGTTTCAAGGATAATTGACTTTGGCCATTTCACAAAAATTTCCCAACTTCTCCAATGCATATCTTGCTCAATTTTGAAGCTATGAACATGTTCTTGGACATTTTGGAAAGGTCTTGAAGTCCTCTAACCAATGTCTTTGGTCCCATGTCATTTTGATTTACCAATCTCAAGTTATGGTCTTTGACTTAAAGTCCCTTTTTGTTGACTTTTGAAAATGACCTATAATGTTGAAATTGATAACTTTTTGTGAGAGCATTTCTTGGACTTGGAATGTGAAGATGAGTTGTAGGAAATGTCCTCCCCTTAAAGATGAGCATTGGATGGGATTTTTCTGATGAACCATGAAAAAGTTATGCTTTGGTCAAGTTACAGTTGACTTTTCAACTGTCCAAAAATAGAAACTTTTGACACCTTGATGATTTTTGAGCCATTCTTGTGTAATCATGATCAAGAATTGATCAAATGATGATTGTGGCTTCAAAATAAGATGTTGACCAAAAATTTTGACTTTTGACTGCCAAATGACCATTTTGCCCCTACAGTTGACTGTTGAGCAAATGGGACTTTTGACTGTGCAACTTGACCTTGTGAGCCTTGAAACTTGACATGTGGATGCTTGACAAAGTGTATGAGCATATGGGACTTGATTGAGCCCTTGAAAACCTCAACTTCCTTGCAAGAACCAAAACCCTAATTTGACTGGCTTAGGAGAGTGGTTGACTGTGTAGCCCTTGAGTAGACCTTGAACCATTTGCTTGTCATAACGTTGAAGATTATGGGAGGGAAAATTTTGGGGTACAACACTAAGATTACTAGGATTTCACCCAGAATGGCTTCGTTTAAGGATGTTAGGGCTGTAGTAGAAGAAGGTGGTTGCACTACTTAAGGTCAGCTTCTTGACATTCCATATAAATCTGAGAAATTTGGTTTGGGTTTTACCGCAGAGAATCAGAGGGTTCTTCGTTGCGCTCGTGCTGGAAGACCACCGTTCCGCGTCAGCAACAATAGAGTTAATGTTATAGAAGATGCTGACAGTGACTACAACCTAGACAACTATATTTTTCCCACCATCGGCGACGAGCTCGAAAATTGGAAGACTGAAGACCTTATCTCAATCTCCATTAGTCAGGATTAAATGCTACTTTATTTTTTATTGAATTACAAGTTTGGTTATGTAATTTTTAAACAATGACTTTAAGCCTTGTACCTTACCCGGGGCACAATGGTCCATTTGTTAAGGGTTGTCATTTCATTCGCATATTTTCATTTAATAAAGCAATGGATGCTTTTCATTCAAATTTTGTGCTCTTTGTCTTTTTTTTACTTTATTACACTTTCAAAATAGCTATGTGTTCTTACACACACCCACACAATAAATTGCAGATCCACACCCATTTTGGATCCTGTTGATAACGATTCTGCTATTGCCACTTATGACTTTGAAAATTCAATCTACCAAGCTGAGGAAGAAGGTGAGGAAGATTGTGAAATATCTGGAGAACTTGCCAGACTTCTGGCGTAAGAGGAAAAAGCTATACAACCACATGAAGAGCCAGTCAAGGTTATGAACTTGGGTACTGAAACAAACAAGAAAGAAGTCCAGATAGGTGCTAACCTAAAGGACAATATCAAGAACAGGTTAATAAAGATGTTGTATGACTATGTTGAGATCTTTTCTTGGTCATACAAAGACATGCCAGGGCTTGATACTGATATTATGGTTCACCGTCTGTCGATAAAAGAGGGTTATTCTCCAATAAAGCAAAAGGTTTGTCGTATGCATCCTGAGATTTCAGAAAAGATCAAGGTTGAGGTTATGAAGTAATTCAATACAGGGTTCTTAGTTGTTACGTAATATCCTCAGCGGGTTGCAAATGTAATTCCAGTGCTTGAGTAGGATGGCAAGGTGTGTATGTTTTTAGATTATAGGGATCTGAACAGGGCAAGCCCCAACGATGACTTTCTACTTCAACATATTTATGTTCTTTTAGACAACACCGCTCAGCACAAAGTATTCTCCTTCATGGATGGCATCTCAGGGTATAATTAGATCAAGATGGCACCTGAAGACGTGGAGAAGACTACTTTTTTTACACAGTAGGGAACTTTCTGCTACAAGGTTTTCCTATTTGGGATGAAGAACGCCAGTGCAACATCTCAGCGTGCCATGGTAGCTTTATTCCATGACATGATCCATCACGAGATAGAGGTCTACATCGACGACATGATAGCCAGATCCCAGACTGAAGAGGAACATCTCGACCTCCTACATAAATTGTTTGAAAGATTGAAGAAATACAAGTTGAGATTGAATCCAAACAAGTGTAGCTTTGGGGTAAGATCCGGTAAACTCCTAGGTTTCATCGCCAGTGGTAAAGGTATTGAGGTAGATCCCACTAAATTCAAAGCCATTAAAGAAATGCTAGCTCCCCGTACTGAGAAAGAAGTCAGAGGTTTCCTGGGACGATTAAACTATATTTCCAGATTTATTTCCCATCTGACCGCTACTTGTGAGCCAATCTTCAAGTTACTAAAGAAAGACCAAATAGTAAAAAAGTGGAATGACGATTTCCAGATAGCCTTGGACAAAATCAAGGAGTACCTCTAAGAACCTATGATTCTGATGCCACCGGTTGAGGGAAGACCTCTGATCATGTACTTAACAATGTTAGAGAATTCAATGGGGTGTGTGCTGGGGCAGCATGACGAGTCTGGTCAAAAAGAGCATGTAATATACTACCTTAGAAAAAAGTTTACCGACTGTGAAACAAGATAATCATTGCTCGAGAAAACTTGTTGCGCTTTGGCATGGACTGCTCGCCGACTAAGAGAGTATATGTTGACTCATACCACTTTGTTGATTTCTAAAATGGATCTCATAAAGTATATATTCGAGAAACCCGCTCTCTCTGGAAGGATAGCCAGAAGGAAAATTGTCTTAACAAAATACGACATTCAGTACACCACTCAAAGAGAAATTAAAAGAAGTGTACTGGAAGACAACTTGGCTCATCAAGTTGTAGACAACTATCAATCTATGAATTTTGAGTTTCCGGATGAGAACATTATGCTAGTTATAGATTGTGAGGAACCTGTACCGTATGAAGGACCTAAGCTAGGATCCCGATGGACTATGGTTTTAGACGAAGCTTCCAACGCACTTGGCAATGAAATTGGTGTTGTAATTATCTCTCCCCAGGGTTGTCATACGCCCTTTATTGCCAGACTTTACTTTGACTGTACCAACAACATGGTCGAATATAAAGCATGCATCATGGGTATCAAAGCTGCCATTGGTTTAAGAATCAAGTTCTTAAACGTATACGTGGACTCGGCCCTGGTAATCAGTCAGATTAAGGGAGAGTGGGATACGAAGCACCCAAATCTCATTCCTTATTGGGAGCATGTATTGACACTAATATCGTACTTCAAGTAAATCACTTTTGAACATATTCCACGGGAAGAAAATCAGCTGGCAGACGCATTAGCTACCATGTCGTATATGTTCAAAGTCAGATGGGACAACGAAGCTCCTTGAATTACTATTAAAAGACTAGACAAACTGACACACTGTTATGAAGTTGACACTGATGAGGTAGAGGAAAAGCCTTGGTTTCATGAATGAAGAGATACCTCGAATCTCAAGAGTACCTTGAGGGATCATCTATCAATGACAAGAAATTCCTATGGAGGTTCTCTGCTAAGTTCTTCTTAAGCAACGGAATTTTGTATAAACACAATCATGATTCGAATCTGCTTTGTTGTGTGGACAAGAAGGAAGCTGAGAAAATTATGGAAGATATGCACGAAGATATATTTGGTACTCATTTCAGTGGATATACAATGGCTAAAAAGATTCTGAGAGAGGGTTATTATTGGTCGACTATAGAAACTTATTGCCATCACCATTCAAGAACTTGTCATAAATGCCAAATCTATAGTGACAAAGTACACGTGCCTCCAGTACCTCTGAATGTCCTGACTGCTCCTTGGCCATTTGCAATGTGGGGCATTGATATGATTGGAGAAATTAAGCATACTGCTTCTAACAGACATCACTTCATCCTAGTCACCGTTGATTACTTCACGAAGTGGGTTGAAGTAGTCTCATTTGCCTCCGTTGCCAAGAATGTGGTTGCTTGATTCATTAAGAATGACCTTATATATCGGTATGGCATCCCCGAAAGGATTATCACAGAAAATGGTACCAATCTCAATAACACTATGATTATGGAACTCTGCACGCAGTTCAAGACCAAGCACCACAATTCTTCTCCATATCCCCCGAAGATGAATTGCGTAGTGGAAGCTGCCAATAAGAACATCAATAATATTATACAAAAGATGACAACAACATACAAATATTGGCACAAGATGGTACCATTTACTATTCATGGCTATCGCACTTCCGTACGAACATTAGCTGGGGCAACCCCATTCTCTCTAGTCTACAGTATGGAAGTTATCCTACCTATCGAAGTCCAGATTCCTTCTCGAAGGATTACGAAATATGCAGATTTAGATGAAGACGAGTAGATTCAGACTAGGCTAGACTAGATAAGTTTGATTGACGAGAAAAGGCTTGCGGCTATTTGTCATGGTCAGATGTATCAGAAGTGTATGATCAAAGCCTTCAACAAGAAAGTCAAGCATCGGGTATATCAGGCTGGTGACTTGGTAATAAAGCGCATCATCCTACCACATAGTGATCCCAGGGACAAATGGACTCCTACTTATGAAGGGCCATGTATAATCAAGAAGATATTTCCTGGCGGTGCTATGATACTTACCACCATGGATGGTGAAGATTTTCCACATCCTCTAAACGCGGACATAGTCAAAAGATATTACACCTAAAAGTGACCCTCTAGGTTGACTGGCCTAGGAAAAATAAGGGCATCTCGATGAACCAAAAGGGTTCGGGAAAAATACGATATATATATATATATATATATATATATATATATATATATATATATATATATATATATATATATATATATATATATATATATATATATATATATATATATATATATATATATATATATATATATATATATATATATATATATATATATATATATATATATATATATAGATATATATAGATTGTACACCCGGCAAGTTGAAAACCTGAAAAGGAGGCTTGGGAAAAAAAGGGTATCCCGGTGGACTAAAAACCTGAAAGGGTGGTTGTAATATGGTGGGGAGAACTGACTTGGTTTTGCATTTTATCGCAAATGTTTCGGATAGGAGGAGTCACCACAGAATTTTCTTTTATCTAATAAGGAAAGGATGATAAGAATAGGAAAGACCTTTGATATTTTCTTGAGTTCGGGGGGTAGGTTATGAAAAGGGAAGGTGTTAGCACCCTTTTCATCCGTAGTTATCTACGGGCTCTTAATCTTAACCGCTAGCTCAATTTGTTTTGAAAATGCTTTGTGTTTGTGTGTTTAAAACATATTTAGAAATTCCAGTAGTAAGGCAAGACTTTGTAATGATTCTTGAGAATGCGTACAAAGTGTTTGTTTAAAAATATTTTTGAAAGTGTTTGTGTGAAAAATTATTTGTTACATTTGTGAGGAAGCGATTACAATCTATCTACCTAATCAAGGTCTTTATTGCACTTTCCATCCTCCTTTAGATAGTGCTATCCTACCATTAGTTAGTAGGAAGCCCTGTTGTTGGATGTGAATGGGAAGACGCGGGTAATCATACAGTCATTGAAGGCAACTTGTAGGGGATCTTTAGAAATTCGTAAGGGACTAGAACGTTTACCGAAGGAAGCATCAAAAGGGTCATCGAGGGACTACGATCTTTTTAATCGAGGGTCTTTGCTAAAGCATCCCCACGTTCGAGGGACATGATTGTGTTTTGTTCCGAAGGCAACAAGGGAGGTTACCCTATAGGTGCGAGTGTGTGAGTGTGTTCAATTTAGTTTATTTATCTTGCATCAGGCTTTTTCTATCGTTTTCTTTTAATCTTACGATACAATCATATTAGCTAACAGTAATATGTACGAAGCATAACAATATAAGTGCATGAAAGTAAAATTCTACGCTATTGCAAGGCTTCGAGAATAGGGGTACAAATAATAAAATGCATGAAACGAGTAAAACCCTAATTATTTATTACGAACTGTAAGCAATTAAAATAATCAAAAAAGGCGAAAATAATAAAATACACAAAGCGATAAAAAGGAAAAGGGAAAAGAAATTACTTCAGTGATTTTTAATAGAAAAGATTTGATGATTAACCTAATAACTAAGTTGATTTTAATTAATTAAAAACCTAAGAAACCCTAATTAATTTTAATTTGAAAAAAGAAGAAAGTTTATTAATTAACAAAAAACTAAACTCTAATGTGGATTAGGGTTTGTGAAAAAATTAATTGATAAAAAAATGGTTTAGTTTGATAAATTTAGGGTTTTATAAGTGAAAATAGTAAAAAATAAGGGTTTAAAAAAGTTACAATGGCTGGGTGTTGAACCCACGCCCTCTACCCTTTCAATCAGCACCTACACCACCAGGCCAGGCGCGCGCTTGTGTAAAGGACATAAACTAATGCATTTTGTACTCAATCTTGCAAAATATGGGATATTTTGTATTCAATCCTAAATAAGGGTCTGCGATTTCAATGAGATAAATATTTTGGCCTGAATCGCAAGGGATTTTGAGCTATGGTGAAAACTGCATAGATCGGTGCAGTTATGGTGTTTACGATTTGGCCAGCATGGGACCTCCATGATGGTTCTAACCTGCACTATCAAGCCTTAGAAACACAATGACATCATTAGTATATCTTAAAGCAAGCGAAAAACAAAAAAAATACAATTTTGCAAAAGTATGAGATTGGAGATGTATGCGATGGTGTTTAATGCGTTTTGGATCATCAAACTTGGTCCATTCTTACTCTGTATGATTGCTGGGAGTGAAAGGAGTGGCTAGTTTTCCTTGGAAACGATTTTGGTAAGGACTTTAAGGTTGCCCTAAACTTGAACAGTTTTGAGTTTTTTGGAGGTGATTCTTGGACAAGGGTTTCATGGCCTTTTGTGTCTGAATGAGTGTGGTTAAATAGCAAATTAGGTCAAAAATATGGGCTTGGAGCTTTGTTGACAAGCCTTGTCTTTTTGTCTTATTTATTTTGAATTATTAATGAATAAATAAAAAATAATTAAAATAAAATAGATCAAGGGGTATATAACAAGATCTGAGGTGTATAAGGAGTGTAATACACACTTGGATTCTTAAACAATGGCCCAATAGCCCAAAATACCAAGTTTGCTCAATTTGAACTTCATGCATTTGCTCAAAAATTTCCAACTTGCATTGGTCATAACTCTCTCAATTTTCATCCTTTGAAAGCGATCTTTGACTTTTTGGAAATCCCAAGGTGTCCTCTACAATATTTATATTAATAATTATTGTATTTGGAGACTTTATATTGATGTAAGTTGCCTTGACAAAAAGTGTCTTTTTGTTGACTTTTGAAATGACCTGTAATGTATTGACCCATATCTCTCAAAAGAAGCATTTTTTGGACTTGAGCTTAGAGAGAGAAAATTGTATAGAATTTAATTTTCTTCAAAATGAGCCTTATTTGGGAAAATACTAATGAAGCATGTGAAAGTTATGCTTGGTCAAAGTTCAGTTGACTTATCCTAAGAAAACCCTAATTTAGCAACTTTTGACTTTTGTTGATTTGAGAGTTTTCCTTAAGGAATCATGATCAACCCTTGATCAAATGAAGAATATGACTCCGAAATCTTGATGTTGACCAAAACTTGAAGTTTGACTTATGTTGATCACATTTGACTTTTTACCCATTATAGTTAATTTTTAGTCATATGAGCAATTGACTGAGCAAACATGTGATAAAAGGCATGAAACTTGGTATTAGTATTATTGGATATCTATAAGAAGCCATGGAAACAACTTGAGGCTTTAGAAACCCAAACTTCCTTGAGAAAAATGAAACCCTAATTATGGACCCATTACTTAAGAGGAGAATTTGTCTGATCAATTCTTGGCAACCTTAAGCATTTGAGAACCCTAGGAGAGTGTCTTGAAGAAGAGGAAGGGAGAATTTTATGGTACAACAACTTCCTCTATTCAATCTTCTTAAACCTGAAGAGTTAGATTGGCCTGTTCGCCATTCGTGACTTGAAGGTAGAAGATGATTGAACATTAAGTGCCCAAAAATTTGCCCTTGCCTGTGTAAAAAGTAATGTTGTTGATTGATTGTATTGCTTGAATAGGCTTAAAGATGGCATTTAGAGAGGTAAAAAAATGTTGTCGTAGATGGTCTTATAGATGCCATCCAAAGTAACTATTGATAAAAGTTTCAGAATAAGTCTACGTTTGACTGTATCTGAGGAATGCTTTCCAGAATGAACCTCTAGGGAAGGTGTTTAAGTAGCTTCTTGTCAGATTTAGTCTATGAGGGATATGTTTGTCATGTAGATAGTCACCTCGTTCTGTTTTGGGAATTGATCTACAATCTGCTTTTCGTTGGTAAACATGTCATGTTTTGGGAATTTATACAACCTGGCCACATCGATAGTTTCTCCGTCCTGTTTTAGGAGTTAATCTTAGACCTGCTTTTGTTGGTAATCCCGTCCTATTTCGAGAATTCATATTGTCTGGTTGTATAGATAGTTGCCCCGTCTTGTTTTGGGAATTAATCTTGGACATGGTCATACAGATAGTTGCCCTGTCTTGTTTTAGGAATTAATAT
This sequence comes from Vicia faba, assembly GCA_948472305.1. Lineage (NCBI taxonomy): Eukaryota > Viridiplantae > Streptophyta > Magnoliopsida > Fabales > Fabaceae > Vicia > Vicia faba. The sequence goes on along the minus strand of OX451735.1, from coordinate 1,521,419,028 downwards.
GTGACTTGTTTGAGAATTGTTGATGATATTCGTCTGTATGTAGACTCTACCGGAAAAGATAAAAAGTTAGTTGTATGCAATGTCATGATGTATGTCTGATATGGTGGCAGAACCGACTGTTATACTAGTTTTGCGTTTGTGTTTGCAAATGTTGCGGTAAGCAAGAGTCGCCACCGACTTTTCTTTTACCCAACAAAGTAAATGGTGAAAAGAACAGAAAAAGACCTTTCGAGATTATTTCTGAGTAAGGGGGGTAGATTATGGAAAGGGAAGGTGTTAGCACCCTTTTCGACCGTAGTTATCTACGGGCTCTTAGATGCTTAGCTCATTTCTAAAATACCTTGTGCTTTGAAAGAAGTAGTTTTGAAAATGCCTTAGTGCGGCAGTTTGCTTTATGATAACTCTTGTATCAGTCCTCAAGAGTGTTGATAAAGCAAATGTTTTTTTAAAGTGTTTTTGAAAGGTTTTCGTGTAGGTGTAAAAGTTTGTTTTCAGTAAGCATCTAACAGCTATCTACTTGTACTCGAAAAGGTCTTTATTTTCCTCTTATCCTTTAGGCAGTGCTATCCTACTATTAGTGAGTAGGTAGCCCTATCGTTGGATATATGAGGGACATTCAAAGGGACATACATTCATAAAGGCAACATATGGAGACTCTTTAGAAATTTTATTCAAGGGACGAGATCATTTACCGAAAGGCAACTGTAGGGTCATCGAGGGACTATGATCTTTTAATTTACGAGTCTTTGCTAAAGCGTCCCCGTTTAGAGGGACATGACTGTTTTTCCGAAGGCAACTAAAATGGGGTACCCTAGAGGTGCACATGTGCAATTGTATACTTGATTCAGATATACTATATTTGAATTAGGTTATGCTATGTTCAATTAGTTTATCGGTCTTTCCATACAATCCTATTAGCCATACATCTAAGCAGTTTAGTAGGGTGTAGTAAGTAAATTGCCGAAAATAAAAATCCTAAGCTATTACAAGGCTTCGGAGCAGTTACATAATTAGATACGGAAATTTAAACCCTAATTAAAGCTATTACAAATCGGGAAACAGTTACAATAATTTGGAAAAGTAAAACATAGAAAATAAATAATGCGTATGAGTCGAAAGGAATGCCTAAAACCCTGAAAAGTTCTAAGTAAAAGAAAATCTTTTTGTTGTCTTTTTTTATTTGAGAAAATAATTTAAACATAAATTAAAACCTAAGTTCTAGCTTATTTTTGCTTAAAAAAATGTTAAAGTTAATTAATTAATTAATTTCAGAAATTAATTATTTTTAAAAAAAACTAATCCTAAGTTTTTATTGTGATTTTTAATTAAATAAAAAAAATGATTTCTGAAACTAATAAAATAAAAATAAAAAAGTAAAATGGGCAAGGTGTTGATTAGTAAACAGGGAGGGTGTATTTTGAAACTTCATTTGGCCCAAACCAATCCAGCCCAGCAATTGCGTTGGATCCTCTATGGTGAACTTCAGGAAGTGCATCGTGGGTTGCAGGTTGAGGCGCCTTGGATCAGATCTATACAGATCTAATGGTGGGAATTGAAGGGTGTATGATAGGCATGTTGAGGAGTATTGTGTTGGATCTTCAAGAGTTTTGTTAGAAAAATCAAAATCCAGACCTGGGTATCAAACCCAGGTCTCTCCCTTTCACACTCGTTCCATTCACCAATTGAGCCATCTTGTCAATTGTTAATATAAATAAAACAAAAATATTATATATGAAAATGGGTTAGAATACTTAGAATTAAAACGCACGCGTTATGAAATTCAAAAGAACCAATCAAGTAACATAAAACAGCCACGCCTTCTCCCAAACGGAGTCAACGAATCAACGACGCCGGAGGAGACCTCCGGTCATCTTCTCCGGGCATAGGAAAAGGAGATTCATGATTTTAAAGGCTTTAAACCCAGAATCAAAGGCCTATCCCACATAAAATCGCCTCCTGAACTCAAATTTGTCCTTAGTTTTAACAAATCATGCCTGGATTATTCAGTTTACATCAAGATCCAAATTATGCCCTAAACTTGGCAAATCCTTGTTTGAGTCCCTATCCTTTAATGTAATACATTAGAATACAACAAAAGGATGCTATAAATATGAAAATGTGAATTAGAATCTGTTGTACCCCATAATTTTCCCTCCCATATTCTCCAAGATATGTCAAGAATCACCTTCAAATGGTTCAAGACTACTCAAGGGTTACACAGTCCAAATGCCTCCTAAGCCAGTCAAAATTAGAGTTTTGTTTCCTTCAATGAATTTGGGGTTTTTAATGGCTCAATCAAGTCTCATAGGCCTATACATATTCTCAAGCATCTACATATCAAGTTTCAAGACTCACAGTGCCAGTTTGCACAGTCAAAAGCCCTATTTGATCTACAATCAACTGCAGGGGTAAAATGGTCATTTTGCAGTCAAAAGTCACAATTTTTGGTCAGCATCTTATTTTGAGCTCACAGTCATCATTTGATCAAGTCTTGATCATGATTCCACAAGCATGGCTCAAAAATCATCAAGGATGCAAAAGTTACTATTTTTGGACAGTAGAAAAGTCAACTGTATCTTGACCAAAGCATAACTTTTTCATGGTTCATCAGAAAAATCCCAGCCAATGCTCATTTTGAAGGGGATGACATTTCCTACAATTCATATTCACATTCCAAGTCCAAGAAATGCTCTCACAAAAAGTTATCAATTTCTACATTATAGGTCAATTTCAAAAGTCAACAAAAATGCACTTTAAGTCAAAGACCATAACTTGAGATTAGTAAATCCAAATGGCATGGGACTAAAGGCATTGGTTAGAGGACTTCAAGACCTTTCCAAAATGTCCAAGAACATGTTCATGGGATCAAAATTGAGCAAGATATGCATTGGAGAAGTTGGGAAAGTTTTGTGAATTTGCAAAAGTCAACTTTGCTCAAAACACTTTGTTTTTGCTAATGGGCCCCAAATTTCTTCTTGAAACTTTACTCAAAGCTTATGCACGACCCATTGAGATTATTTGAATTTATTTTCTTATTTTTTATTAATTAATTGGATTTTTAATTTATTTTAATTCATTTAATTAATTTAAAATGTAGGAAATACAAAGATATGGTTTTTTCAATCTTTTGTGAAGCAAACAAGCTCAAGACAAGCTGGCAAATTCGTGTGCACATCAAGGGGACAAGAATCTCCAAGTTTGGTAAGTTTTTCCAATAAAAAAGATTGAAAAATATTTGATTTTTAATCAAATATACAAACCATTATTCCATGGATTTCTTGTCAAGAATTTAACCTAATTCCATTCTACTATAAGTACTCAAGCTAAACCTAATGCCATAGACGAGAATTTGCTGCAGAAAAGGCCATAACCATATTGGAAAAAATCAAAGAAAACTCAAAACTGTTTTCCAGGTTCCAACACGATTCAAAGCAATTGTTGGTTTCTAATACATTGCTGGAACTCTCAGGGACATATTGCAACCAAAACTAAGCCTTAAAGCTATCAAAATCATAAAGAACAGTTTAACAGTTTGCGTTTTTTTTCTAGAATCAAATTGCTTATCTCATGCATCATTAACATGATTTTGTGTTTGTTTTGTATTGCTTGAACTCATAGGAAGCTGATGGTGTGGTTTAATTGCATTATAATGCCCAGAATTGTAAAACGCCATTAACGAAATCTAGGGTTCTTGAGCTCTCAGATTAGGGCTTTATTACCTAGGCAAAATTGAGACCCCTAATGCATATGGTTGAACTCAGGAGACTCAGACGAAAACAATGATATACTCGCGAAATATTTATGTTAAGCAGGGAGCTAATCGCTATTTTTCGTTGATGTAGGTTGTGGGGGTTAAAAACCCCCGCTATCTACTTTGTTTTGTTGCAGGCATAAGGAAGAAGACAATAGGTGTAAGCGCATGGTTGGCCCATTCAAATAGCGCGCGTAATTTTTGTTTTCTCCAGCATAATTGTTGTTTTTATATATTAATTTCATTGTTCATTATACTAACAAATGCAGGCGCATGGCTCAGTGGATAGTGTGTTGGCTGTGCATCATTGGGACCTGGGTTCGATTCCCAGGTCCACCCAAAACCTTTATTTCCTTTTCCTTTACATGTTCACGTGCAGGTTCCCAGGCGAGGTCTACCATATACCTCCAGTGATCAGCGCTCCAAGTGGCATTGAATTCAAGACATGTGGCCTGGATTGGAAGACTAGCGTACACTCTAGTCAACGCATGTGTGGATGAGCCAGCGAGTCAACAAGGCTTATGTGCAGATGGGCCTGAAATTTCCAGAACAAACCTCCTAAAGGGCCCAACACCCCCCTGGTTCTTTCATAATTTTCTTTTTATTTTCTTTTACTAATTATTATTATTAATTATTATTATTATTACTTAATTAACTTAATTAATTATTTTCACAATAAATTCAGAAACCTAAAATGTTATTTATTTTTATTATTTAGTAATTTCACTATTAATTTTTATTTTGTAAATAAATGCTAACAAAATTGATTTAGTCTTTTAATTAGGTTAACTTTGACTTTTTTTTCATAATAAATAAATAAATTAGAATTAGGTTTTACTAACTTTTGACTTTATTTTATTTTATATTTTATTTTCATTAAAAACATAAAAAACACAAAAATACTTTTTTCTTGTAATTATTTAATTAATTAGTAAATTAGGTTTAACATTAATTAATTGCAAAAAGGACCAAATTCCATTCTTTTCTCAAAAAAGGTCAAAACCCTAAGGACGTCCCCGATTCAATTTCTTTCGCGCATTATTATTATTTTGATCATATTTATGTAATTGCTCCGAGAATGTAATAGATAATTAGGCCTTTTATCGCTTTCTTTATTTTCCCGCAATTTACTTTTTAAGGGTTATGTTTTTGGCGATGTAAATACCTGACGCCTTGTAATAGCGTAGATTTACTTTCCGCAATTTACTTTCCGCACAATTATTAACTGTTAAATATGCATGACAAGACTTGCCTGACAAATAAAATCAACCTGTAGCTCGCAAATACATGTGCAAAGATAATATGAACTGAATTTGACACACTCGCACATGCCACTCCTAGGGTACGCCTCACTTGGTTGCCTCGAGGTGGTCATTGAGTATAAGGTGTTTTAGAGGTCGCCCTCCTGTCTAAAGATCCAGTTGCCTCGAAACGATTGCCTCGGATAAAAAGGATCTAGGACATTAGGGTTACCGCTAAGGCGTCCTACTATTGCTTTGGTGACCACACATGTCCCTATAATCGAATTGACCCGAATAACTCCGACGACGGTGCTACCTACTTGTCAATAGTGGGATAGTATTGTCTAAAGGACTCTTACACAACTTAATTCCTTAGAGTAGGTAGATTTCTCCTGGGTACTTGCTCTTTCAAAAACAAAAAACAACTTTTCGCACCTACAATTTCAAAAAGTTTTCAAACAAACACTTCATACACTCTTGAGGACTGATACAAGAGTTACCTAGAAGTTTTCAAAACGAAACTTTTTTCAAAACCCACAAAAACGAAAAGCAAACATCTTTTGAAAACATAGTGAGCAAGTACCTAAGAGCCCGTGGATAACCACGGATAGAAAGGGTGCTAACACCTTCCCTTTCTATAATCTACCTCCCGAACCGAGAAACATCTCGAAAAGGAATTTTGCTGTGCTTTTGTCCTTTCCTTGTTGGAGAACATAAAAGACGGTGGCGACTCTTGCTTACCGCGACATTTCGCGAACCAGCATTCCAAAATAGTCAGTTCTATTTCCACCGATCACAGAACTGGCGACTCTGCTGGGGAATGTTGATATAAGTGAGGTGTACCTTAGGATTAGACCACTCTTATTTTCAATTGAATGCTTTGTTTGCTTTAATATTGTGGGTTTGCATCGGAGTTCTATAGATCCTAACCTGGATCTGGGGGTACCCTTTTAGAAGTAGCAACAAACTGTGAGGGAACTGTGCGGGGTATACCAACACGGTTGAAGAAGTTGCTACGTTGATGTGGAACTTTGGTGAGTACCGGTAACCCTTGAGTCAAGTCAAGGAGAGTACGGGGCCGCCGCGTGGTGTCGTGAAGCATCAACTGACCTTAGGAACCTTACTTGACCATCCTGGCCTCTTTAGGGGTAGTGAGATGACCGACTTTGGTGCAGTCCAAAGTTGGTAGATACTCGATACTACACTCATTGAGGGTTGTTTTCTTGGAATATTTTGATCGCCAGTTCAGTGGGTAAGTCAAAACAATGAACATAGAAAACAATTCAATGATATTGAGCTCCTTAGAACCCGGTTACTTTTGATAGGACAGGTTTTGAGCCAACCAACTTCAAGAGGGTAGTACCTAAACCTCGTGCTGGCCTAAACTCTAAGGGATGTCTGGTGTGACTTGTGTGCCTTATCGTGTTTGCTTTTTGTGAATACTTGTGGTGTGCTTTTATCATAACATCATAACATCATAAAGCATCATATGCATTTACTAACCACTTCAAGGGTTCGAATCTTCATCTTTGTTCTTGTTTTATAGGACATGGAATCTCTCCTTAGAAAGACAATTAAGGTCAACCTTGTAAGGATCCCTCCTCAGCTTAAGGAGCTTACATCCAGGATTCCCGAGAACTCTTCCTTCAGTGAAAGGCATGGTAGACTCATCAGCTTGGTCAATACCAACATTGAAGAGGATATGGTGAAAGTGTTGTTCCAGTTCTTTGACCCCTTGCACCACTGTTTTACTTTCCCGGATTATCAATTGGTGCCTACTTTGGAAGAGTTTTCTCAACTTCTGAAGATTCCTATCCTTAGTCAACTACCCTACAACGGTACGAAAAAGGAACCAAAACTTGAAGAGGTTGCTAAAGCATTACGCCTACAACCATCTGACATCAAGGGGCATTGGGAAATCAGAAGTGGTATCAAAGGATTCTTGGCAAAGTTCTTGTTTGAGAAGGCCCAAGAATGTTGGAATTCCCTTGACCTACAAGCCTTTGAAGAAGTTGTGGCACTCCTTGTCTATGGGTTGGTGTTATTCCCGAATCCGGATCAGCTTATAGATATCAATGCTGTCAAGATTTTCATGTCGAGGAATCCTATACCTATGTTGCTTGGGGACATCCTCCACTCATGTTACACTCGAACCATGAGAAAAAGAGGTGTTCTCATGTGCTGCACTCCTCTCCTGGCAAGGTGGTTTATTTCGCACCTTCCACAATCAGTTTTGAAGAACGAGCGGGGTTTGAGATGGTCACAATGATTAATGACTCTTACACGTGCTGATATACATTGGTGTTCTCGGTCCAGAGAAAATGTCACTATCATTGATCATTGCGGAGAATTTCCTAATGTTCCTTTACTTGGAATTAGAGGAGGCATTACTTACAACCCCTGTCTGGCTTTGAGGCAATTTGGATACGCTCGGAGGGATGGCCCTCATGACATGTTGATTCCTGACATAGTTTTTGACTTCGACAACGATACGCAAGGACTTCGGCAGAGATTCATCAGAGCTTGGAGGATGCCTAACAAGGTGGATAGCAAGACACTGGGGCACAAGAACTCCATCCCCCTTGAGCCTTACCTCAAGTGGGTACGAGCCTGCTCCCAGAAGCTTGTGATGCCATATCCTCACATTCTCCCCGTGATCAAAGAGCCTGTTTTGGAAGGAGTGATGCCATACACCATTCTACATCCTGACATGCCAACATTTTGGGAAGAAATACAAAAGAGCTGGATCCAACTCAAGGAAGAGTGGAATTCTCTTGAAGCCAGTCTACATGCCAGTGAGAAGAAGGTCTTGGAGCTCACCCGCCTACTTCACGAGGAAAAGACCCTCAACACTTACATTGCTCCAAAGAGGATGCGCAGTATCTTTTGGGATTAAGTATTTTGTAATATTTCGCCCATGAGGCATTGATGTACTAAACAGATTATTTCTTAATATAACGTGTGTTCCTTTGTTGTTTACAACGAATTTGAACTTTCGAACCCTTGAATGCATTGCATAAATAGCATACCATGCATCATGTGCATAACAGGTACTCTTTTTTACAGGTCACTTATCTTCTTCCGCTGTTTATTTCAGCAATCATCATGTCTTCTGAGCCTACTACTGAACAAGCTATCAAGGCCCTCCAGGCCCAGAACACCCAGTTCCAAGAGTTGGTCATGAGCTTAGCCCAGGGTCAACAGGAGTTGAAGACTCTGCTTTTGAAGAAGAAGAAGAAGAAGAGGACTGTCTTGTTCAATACCGGACGCAGATATGGAAATGCACTGCAGAATGAGGCTGATCTGGATACTTCCCCTGTAGGGAAAGAAAGTCCCCAAGAGAGAAGGGTTCCTAGTCCCGTGGTCTCCGACAACGAGACAGATTTCAATGATGAACAGTATCCTCCTGCCGAGGATAAGTACAAACAGCTGGAGGACCGCCTAAGTGCTATGGAAATTCAACATGTGCCCGGGTTGGACTTTGGAGACCTAGGCTTATCCTCTAGGGTGGTGATTCCCCACAAGTTCAAGGCACCTGCCTTTGCAAAGTACGACGGGGCTTCTTGTCTTAAGCTGCATCTCAGATCATATGTAAGGAAGATCCAACATTATACTGCAGACAAGAATTTATGGATCCATTTCTTCCAGGATAGTCTTTCAGGGACTCAACTCGAATGGTTCTATCAGCTGGATGGAGCCAGTATTCGAAACTGGGAGGACTTGGCTACTGCATTTTATAAGCAGTATCAGTATAATTCCGACCTCGCTCCTACGCGTACCCAACTCCAGGGTATGTCACTAGGGACGGGTGAAGGATTCAAGGAGTATGCGCAAAAGTGGAGAGACCTGGCTGGAAGGGTGCAACCACCCTTAACTGACCATGAGCTTGTGGATATGTTCCTGGGGACCCTGTCTGGTCCGTTCTTCAACCATCTGATTGGGAATTCTTCTGCTGGATTTACAGATCTGATCTTGACTGGTGAGAGGATAGAAGCTGGTATCAAGTCTGGGAAGATACAAAAAGGGGCCTCCTCGAGCTCTGAAAAGAAGCCCTTCAAAAAAGAATCTAGTGCTGTTTATGGTTCAAGGAGACAAAATAAACCAGAACGCTGCCAAGCTGTCAACACGGTGGTAATTTCAAAGCCTGCTGCTGCTCCTCAGCAATATAACCAACCGAGGGGTGAGAGACCTAAAAGGCAGTACACTCGGCTCAATATGACCTTGTCTCAGATATTGCCGCAACTACTGTCAACCAATCTGGTAACTGTCAAAGAAGCTCCGAAGGTAGTGAACACCACATCCCCAAAGTACAATCCCAACGCCCGCTGCGCTTATCACTCTGGAAGCCCGGGGCACGCTACGGATGATTGTTGGGCTCTGAGGAATAATTTTCAGGACCTTATTGATGCTAAAGAGATAGAGTTCGAGGCACCCGAAAGGCCCTATGTTGTGACTGTTCCCATGCCCAAGCATGGAGTGAATGCTGTAGAGGAAGACCTGTATGTAGCCTCCGTGGATGATATTGTTACTCCGTTGTTGACCGTCAAAAGGAACCTGTTGCTAGCCGGTTTATTTCCGGGATGTAGTAAAGGTTGCCATCTATGTTCTGTTTCACCTGCTGGTTGTCCTTTGTTGAAGTCAGGCGTCCAAAACCTGATGGACAACAAAGAGATCTTGTTCGAGAAGATTGCGGTTCCTGCTATCCCTGCTGAAGAAGTGTCCATTATTACTATTTTCAACAAACCTCCTAAGGCTCCTTCAAAGAAGCCTGTCAAAATCATGTCTACTCAGAAGGTTGCTCCTATCATCATCACTGTTCTGGGGCCCCTCCCCTATACATCTGACAAAGCTGTTCCTTGGCACTATGGGGCAGATGTTTATGTGCTGGGAGTTAAACAAGAATTTGATACTAGTACCGGCGTCAGCAACATCACCGGGCCTTCCAAAGTCACTCGAAGTGGTATACTTTTCTCACCAGATATTGCACCACCAGCTATTCAGAGACCTATTGTTATCACACCTGGAAGTGTGCCTGTTTCTCCCCCTGACCAAGTTCCTATTTCTACCCCTGCTGCTGAGTCATCTGACGCTCGGGGCAAAGGGATTGCCACTGATATGCCTGCCCAGACGGAGGCACCAAAGACAACCACTGTTGAAGCTTCCAAGCAGGAGATGGAAGAGATTCTTAAGATTATCAAGAAGAGTGATTTTAATGTAGTTGAGCAGCTGGGGCACACCCCATCAAAAATTTCTATGCTATCACTGTTGTTGTGTTCAGAGGCCCATGCCAAGGCCCTGATTACCTTCCTGAAGACGGCCCACGTGCCACAAGAGACGTCAGCTGATCAATTTACCGAGTGTGTATCCAACTTAACCGCTGATAATGGTTTGGGTTTCTCTGACGCTGATCTGACTGCTAAGGGGAAGAACCATAACGATGCCCTGCATGTCTCCATTGAATGCAGGGGCACTACTCTAGCCCATGTTCTGGTTGACACTGGTTCTTCGTTAAACGTATTGCCCAAGAAAGCTCTAGACAGGCTGGATTGTGAGGGTTTAGAGCTCAAGCCAAGTAACATTGTTGTCCGGGCCTTTGACGGGTCCAAAAGGATGGTCCATGGTGAGGTTGATATTCTAATCAGGGTTGGTTCTCAGGTATTTGATTCAACGTTCTATGTTATGGACATCCGACCATCCTACTCTTGTTTGCTGGGTCGTCCTTGGATCCACAAGGCTGGAGCTGTGACCTCCACACTACATCAGAAGCTGAAATACCCGGTCAGAGGGAAGATCGTAACAGTTCAAGGGGAAGAAGAATATATGGTCATCCACCTTAACTCGTTCCGGTATATAGAAATGGATGGGGAGTTCATTGAGACCCCCTTTCAACATTTTGAAGAGGTTCCTCAGACATTGGCGTCAGTAGAGACCGTGACTGAAGAAGACTCTCCTTTGAAGATGGCTTCCTTGAAGGATGCCCGGGCTGTGATTGAGAAGGGTGAGTGTGCAAACTGGGGACGACTTCCTGATTTCACTCCGAAGACTGACAAATTTGGTTTGGGTTTCACTGCAGAAGCTCAGAGGGTTGTTTGTAAGGCAAGGATTGGAAGACCTCCGATATTCATCACCAACTCGGGAGTCAATGCTATTGAAGACGACATGGAGGAATCTGAATTCGACAGCTGGATCTACCCAACGACCAACGGTGGACCAAGCAACTGGACTACGAAAGACTTCGTACCTATTACTTTTGTCACTCAGTAATGAACTCCTTTGTTTTGAATTTGTAACAAACATTAATTTGAAACTTTATGGCCCGATGTCTTACCCGGGACACCGTGGTTTCATTTGTGAGGGCTTTTGTGTGTCATTTTCATATATCATGAATAAAAGCATTAGACGTTTTTTGCATTTCAAATCTTGCGCTCCTTGTCTTTCTTTATTATATATATTGCAAAACAGCTATATTTACACACACTCACCTATACAGGTTCCAATCCACTCTGGATCTCACTGGTAACGACTCTGCTACTGCCAGTTATGACTTCGAAAATCCAATCAACTTAGCCGAAGACGAAGGTGAAGATGATTGTGAAGTGCCTGGTAAGCTTGCAAGACTGTTACTCCAGGAAGAGAGGGCCATTCAGCCACATGAAGAGCCGGTGGAAACGGTAAATCTGGGTACTGAGACAGACAGAAAGGAAGTCAAGATTGGTGCCAATCTGGAGTCTAGTGTGAAACAACGGTTGATTCAGATGCTGCATGACTATGTGGAAATCTTTGCCTGGTCTTATGAAGATATGCCTGGGTTGGATACCGACATTGTGGTTCATCATCTGCCCACCAAGGAAGAATGCCCTCCGGTAAAACAAAAGGTCCGCCGTATGCGTCCAAAGATGTCCGAGAAAATCAAAGCTGAGGATATGAAACAATTTGACGCCAGTTTTCTAGCAGTGACTTCTTACCCTCAGTGGGTTTCTAATGTGGTTCCAGTGCTGAAGAAAGATGGTAAGGTCAGAATGTATGTTGATTACAGGGACTTGAACAGGGAGAGCCCTAAGGATGATTTCCCTCTGCCTCACATTGACGTTCTGGTTGACAATACTGCTCAGCATAAGGTATTCTCCTTCATGGACGGGTTCTCCGGTTATAATCAAATCAAGATGGCTCCTGAAGACATGGAAAATACCACTTTTGTTACTCAGTGGGGCACCTTTTACTACAAGGTCATGCCGTTTGGGTTGAAAAATGTTGGGGCAACCTACCAACGTGCCATGGTTGCTCTGTTTCATGACATGATCCATCATGAGATTGAAGTATATGTCGATGATATGATTGCAAGGTCCCAAACTGAGGAGGAACACCTTGACCATCTACAGAAGCTGTTTGACCGTCTGAAGTTGTACAAGCTGAGGTTGAACCCGAACAAGTTCACCTTTGGGGTGAGATCTGGAAAATTTCTAGGCTTCGTCGTAAGCGATAAAGGTATTCAAGTGGACCCTGCCAAAGTGAAATCCATACAAGAGATGTCAGTTCCCAAGACAGAGAAAGAAGTTAGAGGCTTTCTGGGACGTCTGAACTACATTGCCCGATTCATCTCAAATCTAACTGCTACCTGTGAACCAATCTTCAAGCTACTGAAGAAAGATCAAGTGGTACATTGGAACGATGAATGTCAGGCTGCTTTCGAAAGAATCAAAGAGTATCTCCAAGAGCCACCCATTCTTATGCCACAGGTTGAAGGGAGACCTCTAATCTTATACTTGACAGTACTTGACAGCTCAATGGGGTGTGTGCTGGGGCAGCATGACAAGTCTGGCCGAAAAGAGCACGCTATTTATTACCTTAGCAAAAAGTTTACCGACTGTGAGACCCGATACTCACTGCTCGAGAAAACTTGTTGCGCTTTGGTATGGGCTGCTTGCCGGCTGAGACAGTATATGTTGACTCACACTACTCTCCTGATTTCAAAAATGGATCCAATCAAGTACATCTTTGAAAAGCCTGCCTTGTCCGGAAGAATAGCAAGATGGCAGATGATCTTGACTGAATATGACATCCAGTACACGACTCAGAAAGCAATCAAGGGAAGTGTGTTGGCAGACCATTTGGCACACCAAGCAGTGGACGATTACCAGTCGATGAACTTTGAATTTCCAGACGAGAATATCATGGTAGTGACTGATTGTGAAGTACCTGGACCGGATGAAGGACCTGAGGAAGGATCCGGATGGTCTATGCACTTTGACGGAGCCTCAAACTCTTTGGGTAATGGTATCGGCGCTGTGATCATATCCCCAAAAGGCACTCATACTCCACTTACTGCCCGATTATGTTTCGACTGCACCAACAACATAGCGGAGTATGAAGTATGCATCATGGGTCTTCGAGCTGCAATTGACCTAAGGATCAAGTTTCTGAGTGTCTTGGGAGATTCCGCTCTCGTGATCAGCCAGATCAAAGGCGAGTGGGATACGAAACACCCAAATCTTATTCCTTACAAGGAGTATGTGTTGACGTTGATTCCCCATTTCGAGGAGATAACTCTTGAACACTTCCCGAGAGAGGAGAATCAGTTGGCGGACACGCTGGCTACGATGTCTTATATGTTCAAAGTCAAATGGGACAATGAGGCTCCCCGGATCATTATCTGAAAATTGGATGAACCTGCACATTGCTGTGATCTTGATGCTAAAGAGGTAACAGAAAAGCCTTGGTATCATGAAGTGAAAAGGTACCTTGAAGCTCAAGAATACCCCGAGGGCTCATCTGTCAATGACAAGAAGTTTCTGAGAAGGTTCGCGGCAAAGTTCTTCCTCAGCAATAACATTCTCTACAAGCGAAACCATGATTCAACCTTACTGCGTTGTGTGGATAAGACTGAAGCGGAAAGAATCATGGCAGATCTGCATGAAGGTACCTTCGGAACGCATTCCAGTGGACATACCATGGCAAAGAAAATCCTTCGGGCAGGATATTTCTGGTCCACAATGGAAGCCGACTGTTATCAACATTCTCGGATATGTCATAAGTGCCAGATCTATGCTGATAAGGTGCACATTCCTCCAGTTCCTCTGAACATCTTGGCAACACCTTGGCCTTTTGCAATGTGGGCCATTGATATGATCGGCGAGATCAGACCTACGACATCCAACGGGCATCGCTTCATCCTAGTAGCGATTGATTACTTCACGAAGTGGGTTGAAGCAGCTTCCTTCGCCACGGTAACCAAGAACGTCGTGGCACGGTTCATTCGGCATAACCTGATCTGTCGATACGGTGTACCGGAAAGGATCATTACGGACAATGGTACCAATCTTAATAACAAGATGATCACTGAGCTCTGCGAGCAATTCAAGATACAACACCACAACTCTTCTCCTTACCGGCCGAAGATGAATGGGGCTGTAGAAGCAGCAAATAAGAATATCAAGAAGATTGTGCAGAAGATGACAGTGACCTACAAAGATTGGCACGAGATGTTACCATTTTCTCTTCATGGGTACCGTACCTCAGCATGAACGTCAACAGGGGCAACACCCTTTTCCTTGGTCTACGGCATGGAGGCTGTCTTGCCGATTGAAGTCCAGATACCCTCTCTCCGGATAATGAAGGATGCAGGTTTGAGCGAAGATGACTGGATCCAGACTCGACTTGATCAATTAAACCTAATCGACGAAAAGAGACTCACTGCTATTTGTCATGGTCAGACGTACCAAAAACGGATGATCAAGGCATTTAACAAGAAAGTCAGACGACAAGAGTATCAAGTCGGAGACCTGGTAATCAAGCGCATCATTCTCCCTCAAGGTGATCCCAGGGGCAAATGGACTCCCACATACGAAGGGCCATTTGTGGTTAAGAACATCTTCTCGGGAGGTGCCATGATTCTAACCACCATGGATGGTGACGACCTTCCTCACCCCGCCAATGCAGACATAGTAAAAAGATACTACGCGTGATTAAAGACCCGCTAGGTTGAAACACCTAGGAAAAAATAAGGGCTTCCCGGCGAACTAGAAGGGTTCGGGCAAAATAAGGGATGAAATAAAAAAATCTGTACACCCGGCAAGTCGAAAACCTGAAAAGGCGGCTTGAGCAAAAAAGGGTATCCCGGTGGACCGAAAACCCGAAAGGGCGGTCCAGGCAAAAGTTAGGGATTAAAGCGTAATACTATGTCTCATTGGATCACCTTGCATCCAGGCTTCGGTATCAACAATCAGGCTCAGACGGCACCAATCAGTCAGCTTCATCTTCAACTAAGCAGCAAAGTGATGAGACGCTTGAAGACATAAAGGCGATAGCAGAGTTAGAACCCAGTGGGATTTTTCACATAGCTGTTTTGTTTTCCTTTTCAAATTGTATAAACTCTATTATGTTCGGTGGCGTTCTCTTACTAGGACGTCAGCCTCTTGTACACAAACGCCTATTTACAGGAAAATTTCAAAAATCAATACAAGCTCACTTTTTCAAACAAATCGCAATTTGTTTTTCATTTATCTATTTTGTTTTGCAAAGAACGTCCAATGTTCATTTTTGATATATGCATTTGACATTAATTGCTAATCATAAATATTTGCATGCGAAACAAAGGACTAATTACGGGTGACATCAGAAACAGGGGCAATAAGAATTGTCTAAGCGATCTAGTTGCTCTGTCCACCAAGGTACCAAGGTAGGTTCGGTTGAAGAATACGACCAAGATGCCTCCACTCCCCGGGAGTAAGACAAATCAGCAATACTCTCTTTGAGCAGAGTTGGTATCCCATAAGCCCTAAAAAGGCACAGTATCCCTAGCAAGTCAGCAATACTCTCCCCAAGCAGAGTTAGTCTACTGTCAGCCTTAAAGAGGAAGTTGGGTACCCCCAGAAGATCTCAATATTCTCCGGCAGAGTATACAGATATTCCTCAAAGCAAGCATCCCCGACAGTCTTAATATAAGATTGTTCCCCGACGGAATACCAGACACCCCAGTGGAGCCATTTCCCCAGTACAGTTCAAAAGTTTCCCCTGGAGAGTTGAATCATCCTCCCCAGTAGATGCTGGAAGCTTATCCCCAGTAGATTCTGGAAGCTTGTCCCCTGCAGAATACAAACATCTCTCCCCAGCCATATTCAAATGTTATTCCCCACCAGAGTCTAATTGGGTTATCCTCAGCAAATTGCAATGGAAAGATCGTCCTCAGCGAAGTTCTTCCTGTCCTCCAGCGGAGTTCATCAAATTCCCCAACAGAGCTTATCAACGGAATCCCTAGCAGAGTTATCATCAAAATCTCAGCGAAGTATCTCTTCCCACAGAGTAATTCCCCGCAGAGTAATCTCTCCAACAAGTTTATTCCCCAACAGAGTCATCTTCTCCTACCGGTTTATTCTTGCAATCATCATCCCCAGCGGAAACGAAGAACTCTACTCTTCAACATCAGCCCAGGATTCAACAAACTCCCGGCATTCGTCAAGGATTTATTTTCCCAGACGAAAACACATTCATAAACATATCACATCTCATACCTCCTATTTACATGCATGATAAAGTGCATACGACACGATCTCGTTTTGAGAACATCATGACATCATGCATTTCATACATCATGACATTGCATACAACTAATGTTTTGCCTTTTCAGGAAAAGGTCAATCCAAAGATGATTACCATCAACCTTTTGTTCCAGATTCGATACCTGTATCTAGCCAGGGCATATCTGTGAGCGACTGATTAGAAATCTACACCTGTATCCAGCCAGGAAAGCTATCTCGATCAACCTTTTGAAGTTCCGGATTCAATACCTGTATCTAGCCAGGGCATATCTGTGAGCGACTGATTAGAGGTCTACGCCTGTATCCAGCCAGGAAAGCTATCTCGATCAACCTTTTGAAGTTCCGGATTCGATACCTGTATCTAGCCAGGGCATATCTGTGAGCGACTGATTAGAGGTCTACGCATGTATCCATCCAGGAAAGCTATCTCAATCAACCTTTTTAAGTTCCAGATTCGATACCTGTACCTAGCCAGGGCATATCTGTGAGCGACTGATTAGAGGTCTACGCCTGTATCCAGCCAGGAAAGCTATCTCGATCAACCTTTTGAAGTTCCGGATTCGATACCTGTATCCAGCCAGGGCATATTTGTGAGCGACTGGTCAGAGGTCTACGCCTGTATCCAGCCAGGAAAGCTATCTTGATCAACCTTTTGAAAGTTCCAGATTCGATACCTGTATCTAGCCAGGGCATATCTGTGAGCGACTGATTAGAGGTCTACACCTGTATCCAGCCAGGAAAGCTATCTCGATCAACCTTTTGAAAGTTCCGGATTCGATACCTGTATCTAGCCAGGGCATATCTGTGAGCGACTAATTAGAGGTCTACGCCTGTATCCAGCCAGGAAAGCTATCTCGATCAACCTTTTGAAGTTCCAGATTCGATACATGTATCTAGCCAGGGCATATCTGTGAGCGATTGATTGTAGATCTATACCTGTAACTAGCCAGTAAAGTATCTGCATGAAGAGTTTGAAGATCAATACCTGTAGCAAGCCAGGGAACCATCTTTCTTTCTCAGGTATGCAAGTTCTCGCTAAGGAATCTCTTACGCGATCGACACCCCTGGATGGCATCTATAAGCCAATCCTCCTATCCACCATCTCTCCAAATGGCATCTGTAAGCCCATTCCCGACATCACATTGCTGATATTACACTATGCGAGTGCAAATTTCTGGGCACTCTAGTGTTCAATCATCTTCCACCTTCGGATCACGAAAGGCACGCAAGCCAATCTACATCCTCAGGTTTAAGAAGATTGAACAGGGGCAACTGTTGTACCCCAAAATTTGCCCTCCCATATTCTCCAAGATATGTCAAGAATCACCTTCAAATGGTTCAAGACTACTCAAGGGTTGCACAGTCCAAATGCCTCCTAAGCCAGTCAAAATTAGGGTTTTATTTCCTTCAATGATTTTGGGGTTTTTAATGGCTCAATCAAGTCTCATAGGCCTATACATATTCTCAAGCATCTACATATCAAGTTTCAAGACTCACAGTGCCAGTTTGCACAGTCAAAAGCCCTATTTGATCTACAATCAACTGCAGGGGTAAAATGGTCATTTTGCAGTCAAAAGTCGGAATTTTTGGTCAACATATTATTTTGAGCTCACAATCATCATTTGATCAAGTCTTGATCATGATTCCACAAGCATGGCTCAAAAATCATCAAGGTTGCAAAAGTTACTATTTTTGGACAGTAGAAAAGTCAACTGTATCTTGACCAAAGCATAACTTTTTCATGGTTCATCAGAAAAATCCCATCCAATGCTCATTTTGAAGTGGGTGACATTTCCTACAATTCATCTTCACATTCGAAGTCCAATAAATGCTCTCACAAAAAGTTATCAATTTCTACATTATAGGTCAATTTCAAAAGTCAACAAAAATGCACTTTAAGTCAAAGACCATAACTTGAGATTGGTAAATCCAAATGGCATGGGACCAAAGGCATTGGTTAGAGGACTTCAAGACCTTTCCAAAATGTCCAAGAACATGTTCATAGGATCAAAATTGAGCAAGATATGCATTGGAGAAGTTGGGAAAGTTTTGTGAATTTGCAAAAGTCAACTTTGCTCAAAACACTTTGTTTTTGCTAATGGGCCCCAAATTTCTTCTTGAAACTTTACTCAAAGCTTATGCACGACCCATTGAGATTATTTGAATTTATTTTCTTATTTTTTATTAATTAATTGGATTTTTAATTGATTTTAATTCATTTAATTAATTTAAAATGTAGGAAATACAAAGATATGGTTTTTTCAATCTTTTGTGAAGCAAACAAGCTCAAGACAAGCTGGAAAATTCGTGTGCACATCAAGGGGACAAGAATCTCCAAGTTTGGCAAGTTTTTCCAATCAAAAAGATTGAAAAATATTTGATTTTTAATCAAATATACAAACCATTATTCCATGGATTTCTTGTCAAGAATTTAACCTAATTCCATTCTACTATAAGTACTCAAGCTAAACCTAATGCCATAGACGAGAATTTGCTGCAGAAAAGGCCATAACCATATTGGAAAAAATCAAAGAAAACTCAAAACTGTTTTCCAGGTTCCAGCATGATTCAAAGCAATTGTTGGTTTCTAATACATTGCTGGAATTCTTAGGGACATATTGCAACCAAAACTAAGCCTTAAAGTTATCAAAATCATCAAGAACAGTTTAACAGTTTGCGTTTTTTTTCTAGAATCAAATTGCTTATCTCATGCATCATTAACATGATTTTGTGTTTGTTTTGTATTGCTTGAACTCATAGGAAGCTGATGGTGTGGTTTAATTGCATTATAATGCCCAGAATTGTAAAACGCCATTAACGAAATCTAGGGTTCTTGAGCTCTCAGATTAGGGCTTTATTACCCAGGCAAAATTGAGACCCCTAATGCATATGGTTGAACTCGGGAGACTCAGACGAACACAATGATATACTCGCGAAATATTTATGTTAAGCAGGGAGCTAATCGCTATTTTTCGTTGATGTATGTTGTGGGGGTTAAAAACCCCCGCTATCTAATTTGTTTTGTTGCAGGCATAAGGAAGAAGACAATAGGTGTAAGCGCATGGTTGGCCCATTCAAATAGCGCGCGTAATTTTTGTTTTGTCCAGCATAATTGTTGTTTTTATATATTAATTTCATTGTTCATTATACTAACAAATGCAGGCGCATGGCTCAGTGGATAGTGTGTTGGCTGTGCATCATTGGGACCTGGGTTCGATTCCCAGGTCCACCCAAAACCTTTATTTCCTTTTCCTTTACATGTTCACGTGCAGGTTCCCAGGCGAGGTCTACCATATACCTCCAGTGATCAGCGCTCCAAGTGGCATTGAATTCAAGACATGTGGCCTGGATTGGAAGACTAGCGTACACTCTAGTCAACGCATGTGTGGATGAGCCAGCGAGTCAACAAGGCTTGTGTGCAGATGGGCCTGAAATTTCCAGAACAAACCTCCTAAAAGGCCCAACACCCCCCTGGTTCTTTCATAATTTTCTTTTTATTTTCTTTTACTAATTATTATTATTAATTATTATTATTATTACTTAATTAACTTAATTAATTATTTTCACAATAAATTCAGAAACCTAAAATGTTATTTATTTTTATTATTTAGTAATTTCACTATTAATTATTATTTTGTAAATAAATGCTGACAAAATTGATTTAGTCTTTTAATTAGGTTAACTTTGACTTTTTTTTCATAATAAATAAATAAATTAGAATTAGGTTTTACTAACTTTTGACTTTATTTTATTTTATATTTTATTTTCATTAAAAACATAAAAAACACAAAAATACTTTTTTCTTGTAATTATTTAATTAATTAGTAAATTAGGTTTAACATTAATTAATTGCAAAAAGGACCAAATTCCATTCTTTTCTCAAAAAAGGTCAAAACCCTAAGGACGTCCCCGATTCAATTTCTTTCGCGCATTATTATTATTTTGATCATATTTATGTAATTGCTCCGAGAATGTAATAGATAATTAGGCCTTTTATCACTTTCTTTATTTTCCCGCAATTTACTTCTTAAGGGTTATGTTTTTGGCGATGTAAATACCCGACGCCTTGTAATAGCGTAGATTTACTTTCCGCAATTTACTTTCTGCACAATTATTAACTGTTAAATATGCATGACAAGACTTGCCTGACAAATAAAATCAACCTGTAGCTCACAAATACATGTGCAAAGATAATATGAACTGAATTTGACACACTCGCACATGCCACTCCTAGGGTACGCCTCACTTGGTTGCCTCGAGGTGGTCATTGAGTATAGGGTGTTTTAGAGGTTTCCCTCCTGTCTAAAGATCCAGTTGTCTCGAAACGGTTGCCTCGGATAAAAAGTATCTAGGACATTAGGGTTACCGCTAAGGCGTCCTACTATTACTTTGGTGACCACACATGTCCCTATAATCGAATTGACCCGAATAACTCCGACGACGGTGCTACCTACTTCTCAATAGTGGGATAGTACTGTCTAAAGGACTCTTACACAACTTAATTCCTTAGAGTAGGTAGATTTCTCCTGGGTACTTGCTCTTTTAAAAACAAAAAACAACTTTTCGCACCTACACTTTCAAAAAGTTTTCAAACAAACACTTCATACACTCTTGAGGACTGATACAAGAGTTACCTAGAAGTTTTCAAAATGAAACTTTTTTCAAAACCCACAAACACGAAAAGCAAACATCTTTTGAAAACATAGTGAGAAAGTACCTAAGAGCCCGTGGATAACCACAGATAGAAAGGGTGCTAACACCTTCCCTTTCTATAATCTACCTCCCGAACCGAGAAACATCTCGAAAAGGAATTTTGTTGTGCTTTTGTCCTTTCCTTGTTGGAGAACATAAAAGACG
The DNA here is from genome assembly GCA_948472305.1 of Vicia faba. Classification (NCBI taxonomy): domain Eukaryota; kingdom Viridiplantae; phylum Streptophyta; class Magnoliopsida; order Fabales; family Fabaceae; genus Vicia; species Vicia faba. Next base: position 1,521,397,645 of record OX451735.1, on the reverse strand, counting down.
GTGGCGACTCTTGCTTACCGCGACATTTCGCGAACCAGCATTCCAAAACAGTCAGTTCTATTTCCACCGATCACAGAATCATTTATATTGCATGGATTGAAATATTCAGATCATGAAAATTTTGCCAAAGTGGAGATTCGATTGGCTAATCTCAGGGCTCTTCTAGCATTGATAAGAGATGGTATGGCTTCTTGGGAACCTCAGGGATGGAGTGGTGAGGTTTATTTGGCACGAGGAATCCTAGAAATATGGTCTGTGATTTTCACGATTTTGGAGATTTTTTTGGAAGATTTGTGGAATTTTTTTCAGGCTATGTATATGCGTCCCTTAGACTTGTGGAAGTGGTGTATATATAGAGAAGGTGGAGAGGGAAAGGAAACATGGAAAGAATATGTAGCATAAAGGCCATTATAAAGCCATGATCCTTATTTTGAAAATTTGCCAAAAATGAAGAAAATATGCCATTTTGGATGATTCACTTTTCCATTTCGGCCTTTGCATGAACCTGGTCCTCTCTAATGTATCCTGCATGAAAATTAGGCCTTAAAAGAAATCTAAACATCAGCCCACATTGAATGGTTGGACAGTGTGATACGGTGGGAGAACTGACTATGGTTTTTGCGTTTGTTTTCGCAAATGTTTCAGTTGAGCAAGAGTCGCCACCGACTTTTTATTTTATCCTAAGGAAAGGTTTAAAAAGCACAGCAAAAACCTTTGAGATTTTTCTTGGGTTCGGGGAGTAGATTATAGAAGGGGAAGGTATTAGCACCCCTTCTATCCATGGTTATCCATGGGCTCTTAGGTACTTGCTTAGACCAACTTGCCTTGGTTTTCAATTTGTTTGAAATGGTGCTTTGTGTGTGGTTTTGAAAATGCTTTGAAAAGATGCCTTGTATTAGGCTAACCTTGTAACAATTCTTTACTCGAATGTTTTACAAAAGGTGTTTTATCTTTTTTTAAAAAAGATGTTTCAAGGGTTTGAAAAGTTGGTTTTGAAAGTGTTTGTGAAGTGGGTTTTGAAATTAGGCAAGTGTTTTCTTGGAAAGTTAGCAAGTACTTAAGAGTTTATCTACCCTAAAAATTTCCTCAAAGATTTTTATTATGTTTTAAACCTTTTGACAATTTTTGTTCCACCATTGCATTTGGTGGACAATCTTGTCTTAGGAGATGAAAAGGGACAGGCGCGGGTCATCGTTTGGACCATAATTGCAACAGCGTTAAATGTCTTTGGGCAATTCTCTTTAAGGGACTTGATCATTTGTTTTTGTTTGTTTTGAAAAGTTTTATCGAGGGACTATGATCATTCATATTGTTTGCTTTGCCCAAAGAAATTCAACATACAACATGGCCCAATTATTTTAAGGCAACAAAGTGGAATACCCTAGGGGTGCAAGTGTGAGAAGTGTTGTTTATTTTCATGCTCATCTATCTTGTATTAGGTCAAACTATTTTTTTATCGTTTTTTCGCATGCAAACCCTAATTCTAACATGGCATAATTAGAAAGCGTATAAAGTGCGAAATTTAAATTCCTACGCTATTACAACATAATAATATAGGGAGGGGGGTACAAATTTACAAATGGGGGATATTAGACAAGGATTTAAATCTAAATTATTACATCATTTTTGGATATTTGCAAGGTAAGTAAATTGCACAATTAAATAGAAATTAAATAAATATGCAAAATGCAAAAAGAAAGTTTTTATATGTATGAAAAAATATTATTTATGTAAAGATAAAAATAAGAAAATAAAAAGATATTATTTTTGAGTATTTTCATATTTAGGGCAAAACCCTAGTTTTAATCAAAATGTATATTAATTAATTAATCCACATAATATTTATTATTTACATACAAGAATAAAATAAAATATGGTACATTTGAACAAAGGTCATTTTTTGTATTAAATATTAAAATAAAATATATACATTTTTTGGCATTTTTATTCTAAGTATAATAATATATATATATATATATATGTATATTTATATTATAAATATGTATTATATACAAAATAAGTATTTACTTAATATTTTAATAAAATAAATAAAAAAGGTATTTTTTATGTGAAATATTTTCAGAAGGTAAATAAAAATAAAAATGCAAATAGAAGTATTTTTTACATATTTTCTATTTATCTTAAATAACAATATATATCTATTTATATACAAATCAAAAAGAAAATCAAATAAAAACCAAATAAAATCAAAAAATGATGAGAAAAATATTTTCAAAATTTTAATATGTTGAGAAAAAATAAACAAGTCAAACAAAAAAAGAAAAAAGTTAAAAATGTTAAAAAATGAAGCAAATGAGCTGAGGGGTGTGAAACAGAAAAAATGGTGTGGATAGCAAAAATAACACAGGCCCAGCCCAATCCACTTCTTCTTCAACCTCTGAACAGATTTTGTTCAAAAACGCGCGCCAACAAGCCCCCTTTGAATGTCCTGATTCTTTGATCCTTTGAACAAACTTCCAACACAAAACATGTAAAGCATAATCTCACGATTTCATACATATAAAGAACATGAACTATCTCTCTAAGATGAGGGAGAATTTCTCTCCCCCTCTTTTCTGACCTAACTTTTCTACCATTTTCAGAGCTCAAATTCTCTCTACTCAGACAAAAGAAATGAAAAGTAAAGCTATGTACATGTTCAGGGCTATGAGTAGGACCTTGTTTCTTCACAAACTTAAGACTAAATATGCATGATAAGAGAGATACGAATTCAAACTTTTACCTATTCAGTTGGACTTCTATCTGGAGAATGAAGAACTTTCAGTGCAAGGTGATGATTGGAAAAGCTTCCTTGAGGTCCAGGGATGCTTTTTCAATGCTTACTTTGTCTTGAAACTCCTTGTATCGAGCTGTGGAACTTCAACTGCAAAAGGAAAAATTAAAAATGGTGGAAACTGTTAGAGTGATTACAGGTCAGGTTTTAGGCCATGGTTAGTTTGCATATGTTGTATGGAAGGTGTATGAATTGATTTTGGTGAGAATGCTCGAGGGAAATGGGAGTTTGCACTCAAACTGCAGAGGCAACCCTGTTTTTGCAGTTTGAGGATGATTATGGCAATGGGAGTGTTTGAAAGGTCAAGGATTCGTGCAAAAGCTTGGTTGGGATGTACTGAGTGTGTTTGATATCTTTTGGGTTGTGTTTGTAAGCTGAGGTTCAAGTTCTCACAAGTTATGGACCTTTCTTCTTTTCTAAGCAACAAAATGCCACTTGATGTGCTAGGCATGTAGGGGTCCTCCTAATGGGCTGCATAATCTTCTCTTGATCAGAGCAATTTGTCCATAATCTTGTGCCATTCAGATTTAGCTTGTACTTGTTGGATTTCTAATTTGACATAAAGTGAACTTTTGCAAAAATGGATAGTTTACTTTTTCCAAATTGGGATTAATCCTTTAGACAAAGCTTGAACTCAAAGAACTTGGTCTTGGTACAAAGAATATGCATTAAATTTATGAGTGTAACTTGGTTTAGGGACCTGTAATCAAGGGCATGCTGGTTTTGAGAAGTTGCATAATCTTATGAACATGAAAAATGGCCAATTCACAAGTGAGTTTTTGCTATATTGTGAAATTCGATTCTCCCTAACCATGAACTTGTTTGAGAAGTTCTTGGACATTTTGGAAAGCTTGGAATGTGTACTACAATCCATCTTTGAAATGCAAATTGAAATTCCAAGTGGAAGGGTATGAAAAATGGCCTTGAAGTGGGGTAGAAAACCTTGTCAAAATAGGTTAAAATTCTACTAAGTTAAAAATGGTTTAGTGCCCTTATTCAAAAAATTATGACTTGAGATACAAGCTTCAAATGAGAAAACTTTGTGAATCAAAGTTGTAGATTATGCAACAATCTACAACTTTCATGTTTTGACTTTTGTTTGAATCAAAATGGATCATGGTGAAAAGATGGGGCAAAGTTGGGAAAAAATTAGGGTTTTTCATAACTTAGAAAAATTCTAAGTTATGAAAAATTCCATTTTCAAACCCTAATTTGCAATTTGTGATTTCTTGGTGAACAAGTTTCATGATTTGGCATATTTTGATGAAAAATGAATCTTGACTCTTGATTTTGACCAAAAAGTCAAAGTTTGACTTTTCAGTATACAGTCAAAATTGATCAATTGACTGGGAAATTCAACTGTCAATCTTGTGTACTTGGGATCTTTTGAGTTTGATGAACATGTCAAGATAATTCCATGGGGTCCTTGAGTCCATATATGAGCTTGGTTTGCCATTGGCTAGGTCAAACAGTCAAAAATTGCCTTTGTACAGTCAAAACCCTAAAAATGACCATTTTTCCCTTTTGGTGATCTGATCAAATTTCTTGTGGAATTGTGATCCAAACTTGATCAAATGGTTCATATGAGTTCATAATGTTGATGTGGATCAAATTTCATGAGATTTGACTGTCAATTGGCCACAGTTGACTTTTTCCCCAATACAGTTGATTTCTAGGTCAACTGTCCAATTGACTGGGCAAAACTTGGAATCAAGATTTGAAACCTGGTATGGATAATCTTGGGAGTCCAATATGAAGCATGAAAGTCATATTGGGCACTTTGGGTCAAAACAACTTTGTGCAAACACAAACCCTAATTCTGAGTCCACAGTGCAAGGGGAGGTCTTGAGCAGATGAAACCCTTACTGAGTCTTGAGCTTCAAGAGCCTTGTGAGGAGAGATCAATGAGAAATGGGAGGGCAAATTTTGGGGTACAACAGACAGTAATGAAGCCAATCCATGAAAATTGTAAAGGTAGTGTAAACAGGAAGAAAAGGTGCATTTTGAACTGTTATGTATCGACACAATACTGCTATGTATCGACACATAACTCTTTCTTGCTCCTGTAAAACAAAATCAGATCAGCATGAGTCGGTGCATAATGATATGTGTCGACTCATGTACTTTTCCTCCCTCTGTTTTGGATCCTGGATAACAGTATGTATCGGCACATAAGGCTTTGTGTCGACTCCTACCCTGTTTGCATCGACCCATACATGTTTGTGTCGACTCATGCACCCTTCGTCTTTCTATTTTAGGGCTGGATAACAATATGAGTCGATGCATAAGGTCGTGTGTCGACTCATACCCTGTTTTTTCACTAGAATGAGTCGACTCATGTGGGTATATGTCGACTCATGCTGTAATTTTCTTCCCTTGAACATTTATTTTGAGTTTGAACCTCTTTCAAGAAGCTGTAGTAGCCTCACTCTGTATTGGAAGCTGTAATGTATGAGCTTGTATCTTCCAAATGATGTATTTCTTGAACTTGAGGATAAAAGAGAAGTTGTAGGGAATTCTCTTCAGAATGAGCTTTGATTGGGGGCAAAATGGATGAAGTATGTGAAAGTTATGTCTGGTCAAAGTTCAGTTGACTTTTGACCTAACATAGTTGATTTTCAAACACTTGAGCAGTTGACTGACCAAACTTGTAGTGTAAGGCATTAAATTTGTCATGACCAATCTTGAAGGCATATTAGGACAATGGAAAACATTCGAGACCTTTGGAGCTCAAACATCTTGGTGAAAAATGAAACCCTAGTCAGAAGTTCATTGCTTAGGAGGAGAATTTGTCTGATCAATTCTTGGTCAACCTTGAGCAATTGAGGACCTCTAGAAGCATGTCTTGAGTAAAAATGGGAGGGAAAATTTTGGGGTACAATAGCTTCCCCAGTTCAATCTTCTTAAACCTGAGGATTTAGATTGGCTTGTTTGCCTTTCGTAATTTGAAGGTGGAAGATGATTGAACACTAAAGTGCCCAGAAATTTGCACTCGCATGAAGTAACACCGATGGTTGATGATGTCGGGAATGGGCTTACATATGCCATTTGGAGAAGATGACAGAGATTCGTAGAAGATGAGCTTAAAGATGCCATCCAAACTAGATGTTGACTTTATAAACGGTCCCTTTGGGGGTTCCTGTTCCTACTGTCTGAGGAGGAGTCCGCTAGGGAAGGTTGATTTCTGTTATTCTTCTGCTTGAGGAAACTCTGTGGGGAATAAAGTCTAGGAACTTCAGTTGTCCAAGGCTCTGCTGAAGGGTTATCTCTAGAGAGGTGAAAGTTTTCTATTTTCTAGTTGAAGTCCAGGCTTCACAGAAACTTTCTAGGGATAATGGAATTAACTGTTACATGAACATGTAATAAAAAGAGCCCGTGTAGGGCTGTTTCCGGATGAGTCCGTGTTAGTTTGAATTCAGAGATATATGAGAAGGAGCCTGTGTGAGACTGCTTCAGGATGAGTCCGTGTTAGACTGCACCTGGATGATGAGAAGTAACCTTTGTAATATTGCTTCGTCTGGTCATGTAGATAGTTTTCCTGTCTGGTTTCAGGTGTTAATTTATAAATTATTTGTTCGCAGATTGTTCTCCTGGATGGTTTCAGATACTAATCTGGAACTAAAAAAAGATAGTTTTCCTGGCTTATTACAAGTATTAATCTTCATTCTCATCATGTAGATAGTTTTCTTGGTTTGTTATAGGTATTAATCTAGAATCGATTGTCCACAGATAGTTCTCCTGGATAGTTACAAGTATTAATATTGAACTTGAAAATTGTCGGGCGCTGAGATAGTTGTCCTGGCTTGTTACAGGTGTTAATCTCTGACCTGAGAAAGAAAGAAAGTTTTCCTAGCCTGTTACAAGTATTAATCTTCAATCTCTTAATGTAAATAGTTTTCCTGTCTAGTTTCAGGTGTTAATCTACAATCGGTCATCCACAGATAGTTCTCTTGGCTAGTTACAGGTATTAATCTGGAACTTGAGAATTGTCGGTCACTGAGATAGTTTTCCTGGCTTGTTACAGGTATTAATCTCTGACCTGAGAAAGAAAGATAGTTTTCCTGGCTTGTTACAGGTATTAATCTTCAATCTCTTTATGTAGATGATTTTCCTGTCTGGTTTCAGGTGTTAATCTACAACCAGTTATCCACAGATAGTTCTCCTCGCTTGCTACAAGTATTAATCTGGAACTCGGCGATGCTGGTCACATAGATAGCTTCCTCGTCTGGTTTTGGGCATTAATCTTTGACCTGCTGTATAGGTTGACAGCATTTGTCTTTCTGCGAATTCAACCTGGAAAGGTAAAGTCAGTTTCATACGAGGTCATGATGTATGAATTGCATAATGCTCTCAAAATAAATGATATTTGTGATATACGCATTTGTGCTGCATATGCTATGATGTTTGTAGAATGATGTATGAATGTAATGTATGAACGTGTCAGTTGTTCCATTGCAGTGTTATTGAATTAGGAAAAATAAATCCCTGACTGTTGCTGGGGGGGAAGAATGTAGGCCTTCAAATTTGTTGAAGTTGAAATGTTGGGAGATAAACTTCCGTTGTTAGAGAAATAAACTTTGTTTAGGAAGGGAAGCTCTGTGCGCTGCTTGAAGATTTTGTTGAAATCCTGCTGGGGAATCCCGAGAAGCTTTGGGTGGCTTCATTGGGGAATCTTTTGTTGAAGCAGTAATTTGAAGATTCTTGCTCCACTTGGGATATGAGAATCTGACACCAATAAGTTGCATACTGGGAATATGGAAATGACCTTGTAGTAGGATGTCTCTGCCTCTGTATCTGCCAAAGAAGGTATCTGCTGGAGGAAATCTCTGCGGGGATTTTGTGGATGGCCCTTAGATATTGTCCCATTTCGTAAAGTCATTAGCAACTGTCTTTCTGTTTTTAGGTGTATATTTGTAAGCAGTAATCACATTCAAATGCATATGTTCAAAAATAATCACTGGACATTTTCGCGCATAAAACAGAAAAATAAAAACATAAGTTTTACACTTTCAGAGGAATAGTTTTTTATTAACTTGAATAAGCGTTTTTGTATAAAGTGACGGACATCCTGGTAAGAGAATACCGTCATAAGAATGGAAATTATACAATAATAGCATACAAAGAAAAACATCTATGTAAAATAATCCCATTGGGTTCCCATTCTTCTATTGCCATTATGTCTTTGAGCGTCTCATCCCTTTCGCTGCTTGTCCGAAGTTGACTGTATTGATTAGTACCACTTGAAATTGATAGTTGATACTGAAGATTGGCTGTAAGGTGATCCAACGGGACATAGTTATACGCTTTAAATCCCTAACTTTTGCCTGGACCACCCTTTCGGGTTTTCAGTCCACCGGGATACCCTTTTTTTCCCGAGCCTCCTTTTCAGGTTTTCGACTTGCCGGGTGTACAGATTTTTTATGTATATCCCTAATTTTTTCCTGAACCCTTTTGGTTCGCTGAGATGCCCTTATTTTTTCCTAGGCCATTCGACCTAGCGGGTCTTTGTTTATGCGTAGTATCTTTTAACTATGTTTGTGTTTACAGGGTGCGGAAGGTCGTCACCGTCCATAGTAGTTAAGATCATGGCCCCACCAGAAAATATGTTCTTGATTACAAACGGCCCTTCGTATGTGGGAGTCCCTTTACCCCTGAGATTACCTTGTGGCAGTATAATGCGCTTAATTACCAAGTTGCCAGCCTGATATACCTGACGTTTGACCTTCTTGTTAAAAGCTTTGATCATACGCTTTTGGTACATCTGACCATGACAGACATCCGCGAGCCTATTCTCCTCGATCAAGTTTAATTTGTCAAGTCGATTCTGAACCCATTCGTCTTCGCTCAGCCCTGCATCCTTCATGATTCTCAAGGAAGGTTTTGTACCCCAAAATTTGCCCTCCCATATTCTCCAAGTTTGTTAAGAATCATCTTCAAATGGTTCAAGATTTCTCAAGGGTTGCACAGTCCCAACTGCCTCCTAAGCCAGTCTTAGGGTTTTGGTTCTCTCAATGAATTTGGGGTTTCAATGGCTCAATCAAGTCTCATAGGCCTATATACATTGCCAAGCATCTACATGCCAAGTCTCAAGGCTCACAGTGGCAAATTGCACAGTCAAAAGTCCCATTTGCTTCACAGTCAACTATAGGGGTAAAATGGTCATTTTGCAGTAAAAAGTCAAAATATTTGGTCAACATCTTATTTTGAGTCCACAATCATGATTTGATCAAGTCTTGATCATGATTCCACAAGAATGGCTCAAAAATCATCAAGGATGCAAAAGTTACTATTTTTGGATAGTAGAAAAGTCAACTGTATCTTGACCAAGGCATAACTTTTTCATGGTTCATCAGAAAAATCCCATCGAATGCTCATTTTGAAGGGGATTACATTTCCTACAACTCATCTTCACATTCCAAGTCCAAGAAATGCTCTCACAAAAAGTTATCAATTTCTACATTATAGGTCAATTTCAAAAGTCAACAAAAATGCACTTTAAGTCAAAGACCATAACTTGAGATTGGTAAATCCAAATGACATGGGACCAAAGGAATTGGTTAGAAGACTTCAAGACCTTTCCAAAATGTCCAAGAACATGTTCATAGGATCAAAATTGAGCAAGATATGCATTGGAGAAGTTGGGAAATGTTTGTGAATTTGCAAAAGTCAACTTTGCTCAAAATACCATATTTTTGCTAATGGGCCTCAAATTCCTTCTTGAAACTTTGTACAAGGCCTATGCACGACCCATCAAGCTTACATTGAATTATTTTCTTATTTTTTATTAATTAATTGAATTTTTAATCAATATTAATTCATTTAATTCATTTAATTGTAGGAAAATATCAAGATATGATTTCTAAATCTTTTTGTGAAGCAAAAGTGGTCAACATATGCTGGAGATTTCGTGTTCACATCAAGGGGACAAGGATCTCCAAGTTTGGAAAGATTTTTCAATCAAAAAGATTGAAAAATATTTGATTTTCAATCAAATATACAAACCATTACTCCATGGATTTCTTGGCAAGATTGTAACCTAATTCCCTTCCATTATATATACAGAACCTAACCCTACTCATGCACACGTGAGAATTGCTGCAGAAAGCCATAGCCAATATAGAAAAAATCAAAGAAAACTTGAAATCTGTTTGCTATCTTCCATACCAATTCAAGGAGTTTCAGTGATTCAAACACATTGCAGGGACTCTCAGAAACCTTTTGCAAACAAAATCAAGCCTTAAAGCTCAAGAAACACGCAAGAACAGTTCCGCAGTTTGAAATTTTTTTCCAAAATCGTAATCATTGATTCATGCATATTTAACATCTTTTGTTGATTGTTTTATGTTCATAGGGATTGTACGAAGCTTTTGGTACAAGATAATTGAATTATAGAGCCCTAAATCACAAGACACCATGAATGTTTTCTAGGGTTCCCAAGCTCTTAATTTGGGGCTTTGCTATATAGGAAAAATTGGAACCCCTAACGCATATGGTTGAAACCGTCTGAATAAGACGAACACACTGGACATATCGCGCCATATTTATGTAGCCTAGGGAGCTAATCGTTATTTTTCATCATGCTATTTTGTGGGGGTTAAAAACCCCCGCTATCTGTTTGTTCTTTTTACAGGGAAACGAGGAAGATGAAGACGTGCTGGCTTCTGATTGGAGCATTCAAATAACGCGCGCGATTTGATTTGTTTCCAGCATAATTTTTGTTTTTACATATTATATTCCTTGTTCATTATAATAACAAAAGCGTTCAACTGGCGCAGTGGAAGATGAGCTGTCTGGTAACCATTGGGATCTGGGTTCGATTCCCAGGTCCCCCAAACCTTTGTTTCTATTTTTTCTAACATGATTACATGCAGCGTTCCAACAACGTCTCACCATGCGCTTCAAACAATCAGGCGTCATGTGTCCTTAAGCCTAGATCTGATGACAAAGGATGAGTGACCACCATGCATTCAGTCAACCAACAGGCACTTGATCCAGAAAGTCAATGAAGGCTTGATGTTAATGGGCCTTGGAATTGCTAACAAAACCTCCTAAGGGCCCAACACCCCCCTGCTTCTTTCATAATTTTCTTTTTGTTTTCTTTTTCTTTTTTATTTGCTTTTACTAATTATTATTATTAACTATTATTATTATTTAATTACCTCATAAACTAATATTTTTTATAATAAATTCAGAATTAAAAAAATGTAAATATTTGTATTATGTATTAATTTCATTATTATTATTATTTTGTAAATAAATTCTAATTAATTAGTTTAGTTGCTTTAATTAGGTATTTTGACTTTTTTTTCATAATAAATAAAATCAATTTAGGATTAGGTTTTTACTAACTTTTAATTTCTTTTTATTTTATTTTTATTTTCATTAAAAACATTAAAAAACATAAAAAATACTTTTTCTTTTAATTAATTGATTAATTAGTTATTAGGTTTAATATTTGATTAATTGCAAAAAGGGACAAACTTCATTCTTTTCTCAAAAAGGGTCAAAACCCTAAGGACGTCCCGATTCAATTCTTTCGCGTGCATATTTATTTTTAATTCATTATTTTGATTATATTTATGTATCTGCTCCGAGAATGTAATAGATAATTAGGCTTTTATCGCTTTCTTTACTTTCTCGCATTTATTTTCCAAAGGGTTATGTTTTTGGCGATGTAAAACCCGACGCCTTGTAATAGCGTAGATTCACTTTCCGCAGTTTATATTCCGCATAATTATTAACTGCTAATTATGCATGCAAGGCTTGTCTGAAAAATAAAATCAATCCGTAGCTCACCATGAAATATGCAAAGATAATTTAACATGAAACCTGACACACATGCACATGCCACTCCTAGGGTACGCCTCACTTGGTTGCCTCGAGGTGGTCATTAAGTATAGGGTGTTTTAGAGGTCGCCCTCCTGTCTAAAGATCCAGTTGCCTCGAAATGGTTGCCTCAGATGAAAAAGGATCTAGGACATTAGGGTTACTGCTAAGGCGTCCTACTATTGCTTTGGTGACCACACATGTCCCTATAATCGAATTGACCCGAATAACTCCAACGACGGTGCTACCTACTTCTCAATAGTGGGATAGTACTGTCTAAAGGACATTTACACAGCTTAATTTCTTTTGAGTAGGTAGCTTTCTCCTGGGTTCTTGCTCTTTCAAAAAACAAAAAACAACTTTTCGCACTTACACTTTCAAACAAAAGTTTTCAAACAAACACTTCATACACTCTTGAGGACAGATACAAGAGTTACCTAGAAGTTTTCAAACGAAACTTTTTTCAAAACCCACAAACACAAGAAAAGCAAACAATTTTTGAAAACATAGTGAGCAAGTACCTAAGAGCCCGTGGATAACCACGGATAGAAAGGGTGCTAACACCTTCCCTTTCTATAAATCTACCTCCCGAACCGAGAAACATCTCGAAAAGGAATTTTGCTGTGCTTTTGTCCTTTCCTTGTTGGAGAACATAAAAGACGGTGGCGACTCTTGCTTACCGCGACATTTCGCGAACCAGCTTTAAAACAGTCAGTTCTATTTCCACCGATCATAGAACTGGCGACTCTGCTGGGGATTCTTAATAAGTGAGGTGTACCTTAGGATTAGACCACTCTTGTTTTCAATTGAATGCTTTGTTTGCTTTAATATTGTGGGTTTGCATCGGAGTTCTATAGATCCTAACCCGGATCTGGGGGTACCCTTTTAGAAGTAGCAACAAACTGTGAGGGAACTGTGCGGGGTATACCGACACGGTTGAAGCAGTTGCTATGTTTATGTGGCACTTTGGTGAGTACCGGTAACCCTTGAGTCAAGTCAAGGAGAGTACGGGGCCTCCGCGTGGTGTCGTGAAGCATCAACTGACCTTAGGAACCTTACTTGACCATCCTGGCCTCTTTAGGGGTAGTGAGATGACCGACTTTGGTGCAGTCCGAAGTTGGTAGATACTCGATACTACACTCATTGAGGGTTGTTTTCTTGGAATATTTTGATCGCTAGTTAAGTGGCTAAATCAAAATAATGAACATAGAAAACAATCCAATGATATTGAGCTCCTTAGAACCCGGTTACTATTCATATGACAAGTTTTGAGCCAACCAACTTCAAGAGGGTAGTACCTAAACTTCACGCCGGCCTGAAATTTAAGGGCTCTTTTGTGTGACTTGTGTGCTTTCAAACTGGAACTACTTATACATACTTGTTATCTGACAACACGGGTTCCTTGCAGGTTTTGTTTACAGTCCTTAATCTGGACTCATAACAGGGTTCACTTACATCACTCTACGCATAGCATAACAACATACCATCATACCGTTGCATACATCCTGCATAAGGACTAACCCATTTCAAGGATCTCAAGGGTTTGTGATACAGGTCATGATGAATCAAATGTCCAGCAAGGGGCAAAGGGGATTTATTTTCCTCTAACCAAGGTTGTCCAGAAATCCAAGCATGATAACTCGAGTCAGGGGCTATGACCCACTCGATATGGTGAGCCTTGACTCTTGAAGAAGGACTCTCAACAACATGAAGTTCCTTCAATCAAGCTACAAAATTCAAATTCTAACAATTTTCTTGTTTACCCCGCGAGATCCTTGAAAACATTGCATACATACATATCATTGCATTACAGGTACCCCTTTTACAGGTCACTTATCTTCTTCGCTGTTTATTTCAGCAATCATCATGTCTTCTGAACCTACTACTGAACAAGCCATCAAGGCCCTCCAGGCCCAGAATGCCCAGTTCCAGGAGTTGGTTATGAGCCTAGCCCAGGGGCAACGGGACTTGAAAACTCTGATTCTGAAAGAGAGGAAGAAGAAGAAGAGGACCGTTTTGTTCAACACTAGACGTAAATCTGGGAATGGACTACAGAATGAGGCTGAGCTGACTACCTCATATGTAGGCAAAGACAGTCCCCAAGAAAGAAAGGTTCCTAGTCCCGTGGTCTCCGACAACGAGACAGATTATAATGATGAACAGTACCCTCCTGCGGAGGACAGGTACAAACAACTGGAGGACCGCTTAAGTGCTATGGAGATACAGAAAGTGCCCGGCCTAGACTTCTAAGATCTAGGTCTATCCTCTGGGGTGGTGATCCCACATAAGTTCAAGGCGCCTGCCTTTGCCAAATATGACGGAGCTTCCTGTCCTAAGTTGCACCTCCGTTCATACGTAAGGAAGATCCAGCCCTACACGGCAGACAAGAATTTGTGGATTCACTTCTTTCAGGACAGTCTGTCAGGGACTCAACTCGAGTTATTCTATCAGTTGGAAGGAGCCAACATCCATAACTGGGAGGACCTTGCTGCTGCCTTTTACAAGCAATATCAGTATAATTCCGACCTCGCTCCTACGCGTACCCAACTCCAGGGTATGTCACTAGGGACGGGTGAAGGATTCAAGGAGTATGCCCAAAAGTGGAGAGACCTGGCTGGAAGGGTGCAGCCACCTTTGACTGACCGTGAGCTTGTTGACATGTTCTTGGGGACCCTGTCTGGTCCTTTCTTCAACCATCTGATTGGGAATTCTTCCGCTGGGTTTACAGATCTGATCTTGACTGGTGAGAGGATAGAAGCTGGTATCAAGTCTGGGAAGATACAAATGGGTGACTCCTAGAACACTAAGAAGAAACCATTCAAGAAAGAATCTAGTGTTGTCTATGGTTCAAAAGGGCAGAATAGGTCCGAACACCGTTAAGCTGTCAACGCGGTGGTTATTTCAAAACTGGCCAGTGCTCCTCAACATCGCAACCAACAAAGGGAAGAGAGACCTAGAAGGAAATTCACTTCCCTCAGCATGACCTTGTCCCAGATATTGCCACAATTGCCGGAGACCAATCTGGTAGCTCTAAGGGATCCTCCTAAGAATCCCAACAAGACACCTTCAAGATATAACCCCAACGCCGGCTGCGCTTATCATTCTGACAGCTCGGGGCATGCTACAGACGATTGTTGGACTTTGAGGAACAAGGTTCAGGATCTAATCGATGCAAAGGAGGTCGAGTTCGAAGCGCCCGAGACTCCCAATGTGATCACTGCTCCCTTGCCAAAACATGGCTAGGATTGAAAAAACTTTTGTTCATTCGAATGTTCAAGTTGTATTTTTCTTTGATTGTTCAAACATTTATTCATGTCAAACTCTCTTATTTCATTAATGCATTACACGTGTCTGTTTTGAAGTAATTATGTTCACTATGCTTAAAACTGCTTTCATTTTTTGATGTTCAACTCTCGATTGAAAACTCTAAGCCTCTTGAGGGAGGATGACGAAAACGATACCACGATCTTTACAGTATGCTTTTGAACATACCCCGCTGATGAGGTACAGGCATTGTTTCAAATCCTAAACGGTGGAGTTATAAGGAAGATAATCCCTCGTCAACCCCTTCAAGCCAAAGAAGTTGGAGTTTTTCTTTTCAAAAATTAAAACCCTTAATCATAACCTGGGGCAGGGTAGTTCTCTCAGCTGATCCAGGTGCATAAAAGGGCACCAAAGATGTCCTTCCAAAGCAAAAGACAGTGATGGTTCCGAATAATCATAAAGACAGGCAGTCATTATCTCTCAGAAATAAAAGCCCGATAAGTCAAAACCTATGAAGGAGACTTGCAAAGCTGGGGCATCCCGCTGACTGTAAACACAAAAGAAACAGTTCAGGCAAAAAACAGGGATAACGAAATAAAAAAGAAAGAGGTCCTACAAACCCTCAACAAAAGGAAATGACTGCCTATTCAAAATAAACCGTCAATATCCGAACCATCACTAGAATATCAGAGCAAATACTAAAATAAGGTCTAGCGCACGATTAGCTGAGTTTAGGTTTGAAGAACATCACGAAGAGCGGGTGGGTACAAATATACTTTGAGCCTTTATCCTTTGTTTCTTAAACCGTGAACCAGGCCACGTTACAACCCTTAAAAGTCCTAGCTGAAGCATGGGTTAGTTCGAAAGCATATTGTTACCAAAGGTATCCTGACTCCTTAAGGCTCGCTTTAGAATCTTGAGTTGACATCACATTTTACAAAATTTGCTTGTTTTACTGAAAAAAAATGCATTTTCAAAAACTTCAAGACAGACATGAGATTTGCATTCTTAAAACAATATTGTTTGCATATGACTATTTGTTCGAACAGCAGAGAAATTCGCACGAAGAATATCTAATGAACAAAAGCACTTCCAATCAAGGGCAGACATGATCATGGTCTGTCATCTGGGGCAGTCCAGTCAAGATTCAGAGAATCTCTCAAGATGCCAAATAGCCAGGGGCAAATCTCCGCCTGAGTAACTTGGGGCATTGGGCATGAATTCCAGCGACAAATCTGGTACGATCAAACATCTTCTGGTAATATGGCAACACAACACTACTGACAGTGACAACTCCCTACATCCTGAGAGCATGGGCATAGTCGAAAAAATAGTATGCATAATCAAAGACCCGCTAGGTTGACACACCTAGGCAAAAACAAGGGCTCCCGGCGAACCAAAAGGGTTCGGGCAAAAATAAGGGATGAAAAATGAAAAAATCTGTACACCCGGCAAGTCGAAAACTTGAAAAGGCGGCTTGGGCAAAAAAGGGTATCCCGATGGACTGAAAACCCGAAAGGGCGGTCCAGGAAAAAATTAGGGATCAAAGCGTACGATTATGTCCTGTCATCTCATCACTTGCCTACCAGAAGAGGATTTGTCAATCGACAGTCATCAAGAACCTCCACAGGTACCTTCTCCCACAGAAGCCGGGGCAATAAGAACTGTTCGAACTGTACAAGCTGCTCTGTCCACCAAGGTACTAAGGTAAGTTCAGCTGAAGAATATGACCAAGATACCCTCACTCCCCAAGAGTAAGACAAGAATCAGCAATACTCTCCCCAAGCAGAGTTGGTCTCCCATCATCCCTAAAAGGGCACAGTATCTCCAGCAAGTCAGCAATACTCTCCCCCGAGCAGAGTTAGTCTACCATCAGTCCTGGAAAAGTTAGGTATCCCTAGTAGATCTTAATATTCCCCAGCAGAGTACAGATATTCCTCAGCAAGCATCCCCGGCAGTCTTAATATTCCTCGACAGAAATATAAAATTATTTCCCGGCGGAATATAGACATCCCAGTGGAGCCATTTCCCCAGTACAGTCCAAAAGTTTCCCCAGGAGAGTTGAATCATTCTCCCCAGTAGATTCTACAAGCTTATCCCCAGTAGATTATGGAAGCTTATCCCCTACAGAGTACCAATCTCTCCCCGGCTTTAATCAAAGGTTATTCCCCACCAGGGTCTAACTGGGTTACCCTAAGCAAATTACAACTGAAAGATCATCCCCAGCGAAGTTCTTTCTATCCCCAGCGGAGTTCATCAAATTCCCCAACAAAGCTGATCAACAGGAATCCCCAGCAGGGTTATCATTAAAACCTCAGCGAAGCATCTCTTCCCACAGAGTAATTCCCCGCAGAGTGATCTCTTCACCAGGTTTATTCCCCAACTGAGTCATCTTCTCCTACCGGTTTATTCTTGCTTGTTCATCATCCCCAGCGGAAACGAAGAACTCTACTCTTTAACATCAGCCCAGGATTCAACGAACTTCCCGGCATTCGTCAAGGATTTATTTTCCCAGATGAAAATACATTCATAAACATCACATTGTCATACATCATGATACATGCATATACGTATCATATCATACAATCTCATTTATGTTGAGAATATCATTGCTTGATCCATATCATGCATTACATATGACTGACCTTTATCTTTCAGGAAAGATGCAGTCAAAGTCTCCAAATCCAGTCAAAGAAGACAAATCCAGTTAAATTGATTTTTCTAACGCTAAAAACTGTCAATAAAGACAACCCGTCATTGAAGACATCCTGTCAATAAAGACAACTCGTCATTGAAGACATCCTGTCAAGAAAGACAACCCGTCATTGAAGACATCCTGTCAATAAAGACAACTTGTCATTGAAGACATCCTGTCAAGAAAGACAACCCATCATTGAAGACATCCTGTCAATAAAGACAACTCGTCATTGAAGACATCCCGTCATTAAAGACAACCCGTCATTGAAGACATCCTGTCAAGAAAGACAACCTGTCATTGAAGACATCTCGTCATTAAAGACGACCCGTCGTTGAAGACAACCTGTCGTTGAAGATAACCCGTCATTGAAGACAACCCGTCGTTAAAGACAACTCGTCCATGAAGACAACCCGTTAAAAGAAACAACTCGTCAAAGAAGACAAAACCTCCCCTGGTTCAGTTAAATTGATCCCTGAAGATTTTTCTGAGATAACCTGTCAGTAGAGACAACACATCAACCTTTTTAAGTTCCATATTCGATACCTGTATCTAGCCATGGCATATCTGTGGACGACTAATTCAGATTCGATACCTGTATCTAGCCAGGGCATATCTGCATGAAGAGTTTGAAGATCAACCCCTGTAACAGGCCAGGAAATTATCTTTCATTCTCAGGTCAGAGATCTACACCTGTATCCAGCCAGGAAAGCTATCTCGATCAACCTTTTGATGTTCAGGATTCGATACCTGTATCTAGCCAGGGCATATCTGTGTGCGACTGATTATAGATCTACACCTATATCTATCCAGATAGGTTCTACATGAAGAGTTTGAAGATCAACCCCTGTAACAGGCCAGGAAATTATCTTTCTTCCTCAGGTACGCAAGTTCTCGCTAAGGAATCTCTTACGCGATCGACACACCCGAATGGCATCTTTAAGCCCATCTCCACAATTATCCGTTACATCTCCAAATGGCATTTATAAGCCCATCCCCGACGAGATTTTGTTACATCTCCTAATGGCATCTGTAAGCCCATTCCCGACATCACATTGCTGATACTACACTATGCGAGTGCAAATTTCTGGGCACTCTAGTGTTCAATTATCTTCCACCTTCGGATCACGAAAGGCACGCAAGCCAATCTACATCCTCAGGTCTAAGAAGATTGAACAGGGGCAACTGTTGTACCCCAAAATTTGCCCTCCCATATTCTCCAAGTTTGTTAAGAATCATCTTCAAATGGTTCAAGATTTCTCAAGGGTTGCACAGTCCCAACTGCCTCCTAAGCCAGTCAAAATTAGGGTTTTGGTTCTCTCAATAAATCTGGGGTTTTTAATGGCTCAATCAAGTCTCATAGTCCTATATACATTGCCAAGCATCTACATGCCAAGTCTCAAGGCTCACAGTGGCAAATTGCACAATCAAAAGTCCCATTTGCTTCACAGTCAACTGCAGGGGTAAAATGGTCATTTTGCAGTCAAAAGTCAAAATATTTGGTAAAAATCTTATTTTGAGTCCACAATCATCATTTTATCAAGTCTTGATCATGATTCCACAAGAATGGCTCAAAAATCATCAAGGATGCAAAAGTTACTATTTTTGGACAGTAGAAAAGTCAACTGTATCTTAACCAAGGCATAACTTTTTCATGGTTCATCAGAAAAATCCCATCCAATGCTCATTTTGAAGGGGATGAGATTTCCTACAACTCATCTTCAGATTCCAAGTCCAATAAATGCACTCACAAAAAGTTATCAATTTCTACATTATAGGTCAATTTCAAAAGTCAACAAAAATGCACTTTAAGTCAAAGACCACAACTTGAGATTGGTAAATCCAAATGACATGGGACCAAAGGCATTGGTTATAGGACTTCAAGACCTTTCCAAAATGTCCAAGAACATGTTCATAGGATCAAAATTGACCAAGATATGCATTGGAGAAGTTGGGAAATTTTTGTGAATTTGCAAAAGTCAACTTTGCTCAAAATACCATGTTTTTGCTAATGGGCCTCAAATTCCTTCTTGAAACTTTGTACAAGGCCTATGCACGGCCCATCAAGCTTACATTGAATTATTTTCTTATTTTTTATTAATTAATTGAATTATTAATCAATATTAATTCATTTAATTCATTTAATTGTAGGAAAATATCAAGATATGATTTCTAAATCTTTTTGTGAAGCAAAAGTGGTCAACATATGCTGGAGATTTCGTGTGCACATCAAGGGGACAAGGATCTCAAAGTTTGGCAAGATTTTTCAATCAAAAAGATTGAAAAATATTTGATTTTCAATCAAATATACAAACCATTACTCCATGGATTTCTTGGCAAGATTGTAATCTAATTCCCTTCCATTATATATACAGAACCTAACCCTACTCATGCACACGTGAGAATTGCTGCAGAAAGCCATAGCCAATATAGAAAAAATCAAAGAAAACTTGAAATCTGTTTGCTATCTTCCAGACCAATTCAAGGAGTTTCAGTGATTCAAACACATTGCAGGGACTCTCAGAAACCTTTTGCAAACAAAATCAAGCCTTAAAGCTCAAGAAACACGCAAGAACAGTTCCGCGGTTTGAACAATTTTTCCAAAATCGTAATCATTGATTCATGCATATTTAACATCTTTTGTTGATTGTTTTGTGTTCATAGGGACTGTACGAAGCTTTTGGTACAAGATAATTGAATTATAGAGCCCTAAATCACAAGACACCATGAATGTTTTCTAGGGTTTCCAAGCTCTTAGTTTGGGGCTTTGCTATATAGGAAAAATTGGAATCCCTAACGCATATGGTTGAAACCGTCTGAACAAGACGAACACACTGGACATATCGCGCCATATTTATGTAGCCTAGGGAGCTAATCGTTATTTTTCATCATGCTATTTTGTGGGGGTTAAAAACCCCCGCTATCTGTTTGTTCTTTTTACAGGTAAACGAGGAAGATGAAGACGTGCTGGCTTTTGATTGGAGCATTCAAATAACGCGCGCGATTTGATTTGTTTCCAGCATAATTTTTGTTTTTACATATTATATTCCTTGTTCATTATAATAACAAAAGCGTTCAACCAGCGTAGTGGAAGATGAGTTGTCTGGTAACCATTAGGACCTGGGTTCGATTCCCAAGTCCCCCAAACCTTTGTTTCTATTTTTCTAACATGATTACATGCAGCGTTCCAACAACGTCCCACCATGCGCTTCAAACAATCAGGCGCCATGTGTCCTTAAGCCTAGATCTGATGACAAAGGATGAGTGACCACCATGCATTCAGTCAACCAACAGGCACTTGATCCAGAAAGTCAACGAAGGCTTGATGTTAATGGGCCTTGGAATTGCTAACAAAACCTCCTAAGGGCCCAACACCCCCTAGTTCTTTCATAATTTTCTTTTTGTTTTCTTTTTCTTTTTTATTTGCTTTTACTAATTATTATTATTAACTATTATTATTATTTAATTACCTCATAAACTAATATTTTTTATAATAAATTCAGAATTAAAAAAATGTAAATATTTGTATTATGTATTAATTTCATTATTAATTATTATTTTGTAAATAAATTCTAATTAATTAGTTTAGTTGCTTTAATTAGGTATTTTGACTTTTTTTTCATAATAAATAAAATCAATTTAGGATTAGGTTTTTACTAACTTTTAATTTCTTTTTATTTTATTTTTATTTTCATTAAAAACATTAAAAAACATAAAAAAATACTTTTTCTTTTAATTAATTGATTAGTTAGTTATTAGGTTTAATATTTGATTAATTGCAAAAAGGGACAAACTTCATTTTTTTCTCAAAAAGGGTCAAAACCCTAAGGACGTCCCGATTCAATTCTTTCGCGCGCATATTTATTTTTAATTCATTATTTTGATTATATTTATGTATCTGCTCCGAGAATGTAATAGATAATTAGGCTTTTATCGCTTTCTTTACTTTCTCGCATTTATTTTCCAAAGGGTTATGTTTTTGGCGATGTAAAACCCGATGCCTTGTAATAGCGTAGATTCACTTTCCGCAGTTTATATTCCGCACAATTATTAACTGCTAATTATGCATGCAAGACTTGTCTGAAAAATAAAATCAATCCGTAGCTCACCGTGAAATATGCAAAGACAATTTAACATGAAACTTGACACACATGCACATGCCACTCCTAGGGTACGCCTCACTTGGTTGCCTCGAGGTGGTCATTAAGTATAGGGTGTTTTAGAGGTCGCCCTCCTGTCTAAAGATCCAGTTGCCTCGAAACGGCTGCCTCGGATAAAAAAGGATCTAGGACATTAGGGTTACCGCTAAGGCGTCTTACTATTGCTTTGGTGACCACACATGTCCCTATAATCGAATTGACCCGAATAACTCCAACGACGGTGCTACCTACTTCTCAATAGTGGGATAGTACTGTCTAAAGGACATTTACACAGCTTAATTTCTTTTGAGTAGGTAGATTTCTCCTGGGTAATTCCTCTTTCAAAAAACAAAAAACAACTTTTCACACTTACACTTTCAAACAAAAGTTTTCAAACAAACACTTCATACACTCTTGAGGACAGATACAAGAGTTACCTAGAAGTTTTCAAACGAAACTTTTTTCAAAACCCACAAACACAAGAAAAGCAAACAATTTTTGAAAACATAGTGAGCAAGTACCTAAGAGCCCGTGGATAACCACGGATAGAAAGGGTGCTAATACCTTCCCTTTCTATAAATCAACCTCCCGAATCGAGAAACATCTCGAAAAGGAATTTTGCTGTGCTTTTGTCCTTTCCTTGTTGGAGAACATAAAAGACTGTGGCGACTCTTACTTACCGCGACATTTCGCGAACCAGCTTTAAAACAGTCAGTTCTATTTCCACCGATCATAGAAGGGATCTGGACTTCTATGGGTAGGACAACTTCCATCCCGTATACCAAAGAGAAAGGAGTTGCCCCTGTCGATGTGCACATTGTGGTGCTGTAACCATGAAGAGAAAATGGTAGCATCTCATGCCAGTCTTTGTATGTCACTGTCATCTTCTCTTATGATTTTCTTGATATTTTTTTAGCAGCTTCTACAGCGCCATTTATCTTTGGCCGGTAAGGATAAGAGTTATGATGCTGAATCTTGAATTACATGCAGAGCTCGGTGATCATTGTATTATTGAGATTGGTGCCATTATCTGTAATGATTCTTTCTGGAATATCGTACTGATAGATAAGGTTATGTCTGATGAATCGAGCCACAATGTTCTTGGTAACAGAAGCAAATGAAGTTGCCTCGACCCACTTCATGAAGTAATCAATGGCAACCAGGATGAAGTGGTGCCCATTAGAAGTTGTCGGTCTAATCTCTCCAATCATGTCGATGCCCCACATTACGAATGGACAAGGAGCAGTCAAGACGTTTAAAGGAACTGGAGGCACATGTACTTTATCAGCATAGATTTGGCACTTGTGACAAGTCCGTGAATGCTGATAACAGTCTGCTTCCACAGTGGACCAGTAGTATCCTGCCCGTAGGATCTTTTTAGCCATCGTGTACCCACTAGATTGAGTGCTAAAGGTACCTTCATTCAAATCAACCATAATCTTTTTTGTCTCACCCTTGTCTACACACCGAAGCAAGGTAGAATCATGATTGCGCTTGTAGAGGATCTCGTTACTGAGGAAGAACTTGGTAGAGAACCTTATTAGGAACTTCTTATTGTTGACTGAAGCTCCCTCAGGGTACTCTTGGGCTTCGAGATATATTTTGACTTCATGGAACCAAGGCTTATCCAATACTTCTTCAGTACCAATCTCGTGACAATATGCTGGTTCATCCATCGTTTCTATAGTGATCTGAGGAGCTTCATTGTCCCACCTAACCTTGAACATGGACGACATGGTAGCTAGCGCGTCCACTAGTTGATATTCCTCTCGTGGAAAATGCTCAAATGTAATTTCTTCAAAATGAGGAATCAATGTCAACACATGTTCTTTATACGGGATGAGATTAGGATTCTTTGTGTCCCATTCTCCTTTGATTTGACTAATTACTAGATTTGAGTCTCCAAATACATTCAAGAATTTCATCCTCAAGTCGATAGCGGCTTTGAGACCCATGATGCATGCTTCATACTCATCGATATTATTGGTACAATTGAAACATAATCTGGAAGTGAAAGGAGTATAACAACCTTCGGGAGATATGATCACAACACCGATACTGTTGCCAAGAGCGTTGGAAGCTCCATTGAAAACCATAGTCCATTAGGAACCTTTTTCAGGTCCTTCATCCGGTCCAGGCTCTTCACAATCAGTCACTAACATGATGTTCTCATCCGAGAACTCAAAATTCATGGATTGGTAGTCGTCCACAGCCTGATGTGCAAAATGATCAACTAGTACACTTCCCTTAATTGCTTTCTGGGTTGTATACTGAATGTCGTATTCGGTCAGGATCATCTGCCATCTTGCTATTCTTCCGGAGAGAGTGGGCTTCTTAACGATGTACTTGATAGGATCCATTTTAGATATCAACAAGGTAGTGTGAGTCAACATATACTGTCTTAGTCGGCGAGCAGCCCATACCAAAGCGCATCAAGTTTTCTCGAGCAATGGGTATCTTGTTTCATTGTCGGTAAACTTTTTGCTAAGGTAGTATATTGCATGCTCTTTTCGGCCAGACTCGTCATGCTTCCCCAACACACACCCCATTGAGTTCTCTAATACAGTTAAGTACATGATCAAAGGTCTTTCTTCAATTGGCGGCATCAAAATTGGAGGCTCTTGAAGATACTCTTTGATTTTGTCAAAGGCGTTCTGGAAATCGTCATTCCACTCCACTGCTTGATCTTTCTTCAGTAATTTGAAGATTAGATCACAAGTAGCGGTCAGATGTGAAATGAATCTGGATATATAGTTTAGGCGTCCCAAGAATCCCATAACTTCCTTCTCAGTGCAAGGAGTTTGCATTTCTTGCATAGCTTTGACCTTTGCAGGGTCGACTCTAATGCCTTTGTTGCTGACGACGAAGCCTAAGAGTTTACCAGACCTTCCTCCAAAGGTGCACTTATTTGAGTTCAACCTCAGTTTGTATTTCTTCAACCTTTCAAAAAGCTTATATAGGTGATCAAGGTGCTCCTCTTCAGTCTGAGATCTGGATATCATATCATCAACGTAGACCTTTATCTCGTGATGGATCATATCATTAAAAAAAGCTATCATGACACGCTGATAGGTTACCCCGGCGTTCTTTAACCCAAATGGCATAACTTTGTAACAGAGAGTGCCCCACTGTTTGACAAAGGTCGTCTTTTCCATGTCTTCATGAGACATCTTGATCTGATTATACACGGAGAAACCATCCATGAAAGAGAATACCTTATGTTGTGCAGTGTTGTCAACCAGAACATCGATATGGGGAAGCAGAAAGTCATCCTTGGGGCTTTCCCTGTTCAGGTCTCTATAATCCACACACATGCGTACCTTACCATCCTTCTTAGGTACTGGAATAACATTGGAAACCCATTATGGATAAGAGGTGACAGCTAAGAAACCAGTGTTGAACTATTTCATGACTTCGGCCTTGATCTTTTCTGACATCTCTGGCCGCATGCAACGTGTAACACCCTAATTCTACCCGACAATTATATAAATAAATCAGAGTTATAAAATCATTCATGCAAACGAATCAGGATGCCACAAATTCATCACTCAAAACTCATTGCATTCATCGTGGATACATGACACTTTAAACTTCATATGAACAACCATCGTAATACTTTAATCTCTTAATTCAACAAATTAAACATCTACGCATCGGAATTCTTAATAACATCTTTATCGTCGTTACAACAACTTCAAAACAACACATGTTTAATAATAATCAACTTAAAGTTCAACAACTGAATAATCAACAATCAAAAGCAACAAGCGTTCACCCCCCCGAGTGTTACTTATCAGAGCAATGACACCGACTCGAACTACCGAAGGTATACAACCTTCACTCTCAATTACCTGCACGTTACCAACATAAAGGAAACATTCAAACAGAAGGGGTGAGATATCTAACAATATAATAAAGCGTATGATAATTAATATATTGAATTAGATCATATAACATCACCACTTCTCATCTTATGATCAACAATAATCACATCAATAATACACATTCACAACATCAATACACAACCTCTTTATGCAATCATATAATGCGACTCAATACTATGCAAATGCATGTGGTACCATTGGAGCAGAACTCCCATCTTAAAAATTTGCCAATTAATAGAGGCATCAACAAGACATAAGCCTTCATCTTAATATTCGCCAATACAGGCCATATTTAATGAGCATAAGCTCCACCTTGAAATGCAATGTATGCGACACAATCATGAATGTAATGACAACACCGTAATTGACAACATCTCACACAAACATCATCATTGGCCAAAAGTCTACATCTTAAAAGCTGCCAATCATTAGAAGCATCTCAACATCTTTCATCAACATCATATATCATCATAAATCATCAAACATCATATATCATCATAAATTATCAAACATCATGTATTATCGCAATTCATCAAACATCATATATCATCATAATTCACAGCAATTCAGCCACAACAACATTACAACAGAAATTCGTCAATCTCACAACGTTGGCCATATGCCTACAACATGATTCGCCTATAACTAGTTAATAAACTAAGGCTTACTTCTAAATCATAAGACCTCTACATATTACTATTATGTAATACTACATCATTAGCATCATTAATTATAATGTTACAATCAGACAGTAAACTATAAACGTTTCATCCTCCTCATCCTTCATAAAAACAAACATAATGATCAACACGGGAACTAATTCAAATCCTACTTTGGGTACTAGGATTATCCCTCCTATTATTCATTTTAACCCTTAAGAATGAAGTTCACCGCGCTAACTATTCCATGCTTCGAACGACACCTCAAACGGATTCCGAAAACTTAAGTTACAACATTCTCAAACCGATTCTGCCAAAAACCAGGAAACATGGATCGATGCATAACGCCTTGGGTCGACGGGTACTGAACTGAACTCGAAACATGAGTTGACGTATCCTCTCTTGTATCGACTCATCTTGAGTCTGCAACACTGCATGTATCAACACATGCTCCTATGTATCGACTCATCCTGAGTCTGAAAGCACTCATGTATCAACACATGACTCCTTCGTGTCGACTCATACTGAGTCTAACAACATTCTTGTATTGACACATACCATTTGGGGTCGACATATACTGTTGTGCTATGGATAATTTCTGCGATTTTCTCTACGTCTTCACTATGGGTTCCATACTTTAGGCTCTAAAACATAATCTAATTATAAATAATTATCACTTACAATTATCCTATAATTCTACATCAATTAAACAGCATCGGGACATCATTATTCATCCAAAATTCATCAATTTTTCATCATACAACATTATATACATTCAATTCATGAACAAGACAAAAATCACCTCTAACCCCACATACCAATTATCATGAACCCTATTATGGAGTCAGAACCCCACCCTTACCTTGGATTGAAGGTCGCTCTAAACTTCCGGTTGAATTTCCATTCCGCCGTTTTCCTCTTTTCCAACAGCTTTCACGTTCTTCCTCTCAAACCCTTATTCTTCTACTGCTTCTTCTTTCTTTTTATTTCTAACAATAATAAAATAACCTATTATTCTCTTTATTCCTTAATGGGCTTAAGACTACTACACCTCCTTATTACTACTTCTATTCTTAAAGCAAGCCCACATCAAAATAATATTATCATTCTTCTAATATTATTTCACCACTTAATAAAATAATTAAATCCAACTAATCACCACACATCTTCATAAATATTCCAAACATAAATTAATTAAATTATTAATTAAATTACGGGCGTTACAACTCTCCCCCCACTTAGAATATTTTCGTCCTCGAAAATTTACCTTAATCAAACAACTGAGGATAGGAGTCTCGCATCTTGCTCTCCAACTCCCAAGTCATGCTTTCTCCGGAAGCTCCTAGCTAAACCACTTTAACCAAAGAAATCTCGTTACCCCTCAGAGTCTTTATTTCACAATCCACGATCCGTACATGCATCCTCTCCACCGTAAGATTATCCTGTACTTGCACATCGTCCATATGAATCACATGAGATGGATCTGAAATATACTTTCGGAGTTGCGACACATGAAGCACATCATGCAAATTTGAAAGATTAGGCGGTAAACCCACTCTATAAGTAACATTCCCCACTCTCTCTGAAATCTGATATGGCCCAATAAAATGAGAAGTGAGCTTCTTAGACTTTAATGCTCGCCCAACACCAGTCACAGGTGTAACTCTTAAAAACACATGGTCACCCGCTTGAAATTCTAAATCCTTCCTTCGCTTGTCATGATAACTCTTCTGTCTACTTTGTGAAGCTTTCATCTTTTCTCGAATCAACTTCACCTTCTCGGTAGTCTCACGAACAAGTTCAGGTCCAAGTACTACACTTTCACCAGATTCATGCCAACATAAAGGAGTTATACATCTTCGGACATATAACGCTTCAAAAGGTGTCATCCCAATACTGGAATGGTAACTGTTATTATAAGTGAACTCTATCAACGAAAGATAAGTATCCCACAAACCTCCCTGCTCAAGAACACATGCCCTCAACAAGTCTTCTAACGATTGAATAGTCCGCTCAGTCTGACCATCTGTCTGAGGATGATACGCTGAACTCAACCTCAACTTAGAACCCAACCCTTCTTACAAACTCTTCCAGAAATCAGAACTAAATCTTGGATATCTATCTAACACAATGCACAAAGGAACACCATGCAACTTCACAATCACACTAGTGTAAATCTCAGCCAACTTCGACACTGGAAAACTGATGTTAATAGGAATAAAATGAGTCGACTTTGTAAGCCTATCAACAATCACCAAAATCGAATCATGTCCTCTTATAGTATTAGGTAACCCCGTCACAAAGTCCATCGAAATGATATCCCATTTCCATTCCTGAACTTCTAACAGTTGCATTAACCCTGCAGGCTTCTGATGTTAAACTTTCGACTTCTGACAAGTCAAACATGCATACACAAACCGAGCCACACCACTCTTCATTCCAGGCCACCAAAACAAACCTTTCAAATCTTGATACATCTTTGTAGCTCCTAGATGAATACTCAACTTACTTCTATGACTCTCTTCAAGTATCACTTTCTTCATCTCAGCATCATCAGGAATACAAATCCGATTACGAAATCTCAACATACCTTGCGCATCTAGCTTAAAATTGTTATTCTCAGACTGATTGATCCCAACCATCAAATCTACCAGTTTCACATCCAACTTCTGAGCTTCTCTGATACTGTCTAGAAATTCATTATTAATCTTCAACATACCCAATATAACACTCTGCGGTGTAACCTTGCAAACTAAGCTCATATCTCTGAACTGCTCGATTAATTCTAACTCTTTAACCATCATGGCCGACATATGTAAAGTCTTTCGACTCAATGCATCAACTACCACATTCGCTTTTCCTGGATGGTAATTCAAACCAAAATCATAATCCTTTAACGGTTCCAACCATCTTCGTTGCCTCGTATTCAACTCCTTCTGATCGAATAAATACTTTAAGCTCTTATGGTCACTAAACACTTCAAATCTAGAACCATAAAGATAATGCCTCCAAATCTTTAACACAAAAACAACTGCAGCAAGCTCTAAATCATGCGTAGGATAGTTCTTCTCATGAGTCCTCAACTCCCTTGACGCATAAGCAACTACCTTACCATTCTGCATAAGCACACCTCCTAAACCCATCTTAGAAGCATCACAATACACCACAAAAGGATCTTTTGGATTAGGCAACGTCAAAATCGGAGCCGACGTCAACCTCTTCTTCAATTCTGTAAAACTTTCTTCGCACTGAACATCCCATACAAAAGCTCTACCCTTACAAGTCAACTTAGTCAACGGAAGTGCCAACTTAGAAAAACCCTCGATAAACCTTCTATAGTAACCAGCTAATCCCAAAAAGCTTCTAATCTCAGTAGCTGACCTCAGAGATTCCCATTGCAACATCACATTAACCTTCGATGGATCTATAATAATGCCACTACCTGAAATCACATGACCAAGAAAACTAACCTCCTTTAACCAGAATTCACACTTGGACAGCTTTGCATACAACTTCTTCTCTTTCAAACTTTCAATACTACTCTTAAGTGTTCTGCATGCTCTTCTTCTGACTTAGAGTAAATCAAAATACCATCAATGAACACCACTACAAATTGATCCAAATAAGTATGAAAGATATGATTCATATATTCAATGAATACTCCTGGCGCATTAGTAACACCGAAAGGAATCACCGAATACTCATAATGTCCATAACACGTTATGAAAGCCGTCTTCTGGATGTCTTCATCCTTCACTTTAATCTGATGGTAACCCGACCTCAAATCAATCTTACTAAACACACGAGCATCCACCAATTGGTCCATCAAGTCATCTATTCTCGGAAGCGGATACTTGTTCTTAATCGTCACTTTATTCAACTGTCTATAATCAACACAAAGCCTCATACTTCCATCTTTCTTCTTTACTAACAACACTGGAGCTCCCCATGGCGATACACTTGGTCTTACAAACTTCTTTTCCAGTAACTCTTCCAATTGCTTCTTCAACTCTGATAATTCAGATGCAGACATCCTGTATGGTGCCATAGACACGGGTATGGTACCAGGTACAAGATCAATAGCAAACTCAACTTCCCTCTCCGGCGATACATCAGGAATCTCATCAGGGAAAACTTCGAGAAATTCACACACCACCTACAATTCCTCAATTATAGCTTGAGTCTCTACACATAGAGACGCCATCAACGAGAACATATGCGCTTCCTCTTGCATCAACTTTCTCAACTGTCTAGAAGACAACAGACTATCTTCCTCTTCTTCAGGAGTAGAAAACCTCACAGACTTTTCATAACAGTTAATATGAACATAGTTATGCTCTAACCAGTTCATACCCAAAATCACATCATAAACTCTTAATGGTAAACAAATCAAATCAACAACAAATTCTCTGTCAAAGATCGACAAGGGACACTTTAAAAACATAAAATAAGTAGTCACTGACCCCTTGGCTGGAGTCTCGACGACCATTTCTCCATTCAAAGAAGACAACATAAGACCCAATCTTTCAACACAATCAACAACAATAAAACAATGAGTAGCATCGGTATCAATAATAGTAATTAAAGGAGTACTATTAATGAAATATGTACCTCTGATAAGTCCGTCCTCAGTAGCTGCCTGATCCTCAACCAAAGCAAACACTTTACCACCTGTCTGCACCCTCTTTGGTTTCTGACACTGACTACCAATGTGCCCTTCTTCACTACAGTTGAAACAAATTACATCCTTATGCTTGCACTCGGATACAACATGTACGTTCTTACCACAACGGAAACACCTCTTTACTTCAGTAGTACACGCATTACTCTTATGCCCAGGTTTCCCACATTTAAAGAAAACCACACCAGTAGGAGCATCTCCCCCACTAGTTCTCTAACCCTGAGCAACTTTCTGTTTACCCTTACCAGCTGGGGTATCATAAGGCTTACCACGGCTCTGTTGGTGCTTACCCCTCTTCTCACTGATAATCTTGTAATGAGCATTATTATCCCCTTCATAAATGCAACAACTGTGAATCAAATCAACAAAGACACAGATCTTCTGGTATCCAACTGCCTTCTTGATCTCCGAGCGCAACCCGTTCTCAAACTTGATACACTTCGAAAACTCAACATCTGCATCAGTGTAGTGCGGATAAAACTTAGCCAACTTAACAAACTAGGCAGCACACTCAACAACCGACACACTCCCTTGCTTCAGCTCAAGGAATTCAATCTCCTTCTTACCACAGACATCTTCAGGAAAGTACTTCCTCAAAAATTCCCTACGGAACACAGCCCAAGTGACATTCTCACCTGCAGCTTCCAACTTTTGAAAAGTCGTTAACCACCAGTCATCAGCCTCGACTGCTAGCATATGAGTACCATACCGAACCTTCTGCGCTGGAGTGCAGTCCATCAAACAAAATATTCTCTCAATCTCTTTCAACCAGTCCAATGCTCCGTTAGGATCATACTTTCCCTTAAACATAGGCGGATTCTCTCTCTGGAAAGTCGCCAAGCTACGAGATCCAGCATTCCCGTCCGCATTCAGCTGATTCTCCATCGCATGAGCCATTGCTTCTAAAGCAGAAGCAAGTGCAACATCATTCCTTCCAGCCATCTCAACTTATCACTACATCATAAACCACGGTTAGAACTCAAATTAACAATACTCGATTGGTAGACAACTACGACTCGCCAACAAGGTCAGACCAACCTTTTGCTCTGATACCAACTTTGTAACACCCCAATTCTACCCGACAATTATATAAATAAATCAGAGTTATAAAATCATTCATGCAAATGAATCAGGATGCCACAAATTCATCATTCAAAACTCATTGCATTCATCGTGGATACATAACACTTTAAACTTTGGATGAACAACCATCATAATACTTTAATCTCTTAATTCAACAAATTAAACATCTACGCAACGAAATTCTTAATAACATATTTATCATCGTTACAGCAACTTCAAAACAACACATGTTTAATAATAATCAACTTAAAGTTCAACAACTGAATAATCAACAATCAAAAGCAACAAGCGTTCATCCCCCGAGTGTTACATATCAGAGCAATGACACCAAGTCGAACTACCGAAGGTATATAGCCTTCACTCTCGATTACCTGCATGTTACCAATATAAGGGCAACATTCAAACAAAAGAGGTGAGATATCTTACAATATAATGAAGCATATTATAATTAATATATTGAATTAGATCACATAACATCACGACTTCTCATCTTATGATCAACAATAATCGCATCAATAATACACATTCACAACATCAATACACAACCTCTTTATACAATCATATAATGCGACTCAATACTATGCAAATGCATGTGGTACCATTGGAGCAGAACTCCCATCTTAAAAATATGCCAATTAATAGAGGCATCAACAAGCCATAAGCCTTCATCTTAATATTCGCCAATACAAGTCATCTTTAACGAGCATAAGCTCCATCTTGAAATGCAATGTATGCAACACAATCATGAATGTAATGACAACACCGTAATTGACAACATCTCAACACAAACATCATCGTTGGCCAAAAGCCTACTTCTTAAAAGCTGCCAATCATTAGAGGCATCTCAACATCTTTCATCAACATTATATATCATCATAAATCATCAAACATCATATATCACCATAAATCATTAAACATCATGTATCATCGCAATTCATCAAACATCATATATCATCATAATTCACAACAATTCAGCCACAACAACATTACAACAGAAATTCGTCAATATCGCAATGTTGGCCATAGGCCTACAACATGATTCGCCTATAACTTGTTAATCAACTAAAGCTTAATTCTAAATCACTAGACCTCTACATATTACTATTCTGTAATACTACATCATTAGCATCATTAATTCTATTGTTACAATTAGACAGTAAACTATAAACGTTTCATCCTCCCCATCCTTCACAAAAACCAATATAATGATCAACATGGGAACTAATTCAAATCCTACTTTGGGTACTAGGATTATCCCTCCTATTATTTGTTTTAACCCTTAAGAATGAAGTTCATCGCGCTAGCTATTCCACACTTCGAACGGCGCCTCAAACGAATTCCGAAAAATCAAGTTACAGCCTTCTCAAACTGATTCTACCAAAAACCAGGCAACATGGATCGATGCATAACGCCTTGGGTCGACGCATACTGAACTGAACTCAAAACATGAGTCGACGCATCCTCTATTGTATCGACTTATCCTGAGTCTGCAAAACTGCATGTATCGACACATGCTCCTACGTATCGACTCATCCTGAGTCTGAAAGCACTCATGTATCGAAACATGACTCCTTCATGTCGACTCATACTGAGTCTAACAACATTCTTATATCGACACATATCATTTGGGGTCAACACATACTTCTCTGCTATGGCTAATTTCTGTGATTTTATCTACGTCTTTACTACGGGTTCCATACTTTAGGCCCTAAAAACATAATCTAATCATAGATAATCATCACTTACAATCATCCTATAATTCTACATTAATTAAACAACATCGGGACATTATTATTCATCCAAAATTCATCGATTTTTTATCATACAACATCATATACATTCAATTCATGAACAAGATAACAATCACCTCTAACCCCACCTAGAAATTATCATGAACCCTATTATAGAGTCAGAACCCTACCCTTACCTTGGATTTAAGGTCGCTCTAAACTTCTGGTTGAATTTCTGTTCTGTCGTTTTCCGCTTTTCCAACAGTTTTCATGTTCTTCCTCTCAAACCCTTATTCTTCTACTGCTTCTTCTTTCTTGTTATTTCTAACAATAATAAAATAACTTATTATTCTCTTTATTCCTTAATGGGCTTAAGACTACTACACCTCCTTATTACTACTTCTATTCTTAAATCAAGCCCACATCAAAATAATATTATCATTCTTCTAATATTATTTCACCACTTAATAAAATAATTAAATCCAACTAATCACCACACATCTTCACAAATATTCCAAACATAAATTAATTAAATTACGGGCGTTACACAGTGAACCTTTTGTTTCACTAGAGGGTAGTCCTCTTTTGTGGGTAGGCGATGAACCACAATACCGGTGTCAAGTCCCGGCATGTCTTCTTATGACTAGGCAAAAACCTCAACATAGTCATGTAGAATCTGTTGATGGTTGGGAAGATCCACTTGTCCACCGTTGATGGTTGGGAAGATCCACTTGTCCAGGTCACAATCACTATCACTGTCCTCTAAATTCATTGACTCCATGGTTGTTGATCCGTAAAGGTGGTCCCCCGGTGCAAGCATGACGAACAGCTCTCCGGGCTCCTGAAGTAAAACCCAAACCAAATTTGTCAGATTTGTAGGGAATATCCAGAAGTTGGCCCCAAATTGTACACCCACCTTCTTCGACTACTGCCTTGGCATCCTTCAAAGAAGCCATCTTCAATGGAGGTATAGTAGTATTTGGAACACTGGCAGTGGTATTGGTTGTAGCAACGGTCTGTGGAACCTCCTCAAAGTTCTGACAGGGGGTCTCAATGAACTCGCCGTCCATTTCAACGTACC
Source organism: Vicia faba (assembly GCA_948472305.1). NCBI lineage: Eukaryota > Viridiplantae > Streptophyta > Magnoliopsida > Fabales > Fabaceae > Vicia > Vicia faba. The sequence goes on along the minus strand of OX451735.1, from coordinate 1,521,362,809 downwards.
TGAAAGAGTTCAGGTGGCTCACCATGTACTCCTCCTCCCCATGGACTGTGATAATCTTCCCATTGACGGGGTACTTCAGCATCTGATGTAGGGTGGAAGTCATAACACCAGTCCCATGGATCCAGGGTCGACCCAATAAAAAGGAGTAAGATGGGTGGATGTCCATCATATAGAAAGTGGAATTAAAAGTCTGAGTACCCACTTTGATAGAGATGTCCACCTCCCCATGCACCATTCTTTTAGAATCATTGAAGGCCTTCACCATAATGTTACTGGGCTTTAGTGTGAGCCCTTCGCAATCCAACATGTCTAGAGCATTCTTGGGTAACACATTCAGTGATGAACCTGTATCCACCAGAACATGGGCTAATGTAGTGCCCATTCACTCAATGGAGACATGTAGGGCGTCATTGTGTTTCCTTCCCTTGGGAGTTAAATCTGCATCAGAGAATCCCATGCCATTATCAGCAGTCAGGCTAGCTACACAATTCTCGAATTGATCAACGGAGGTCTCCTGAGGCACATGGGCAGACTTCATGAATTTTACCAAAGCCTTAGCATGGGCTTTAGAGCACATAAGTAGGACCAACATTCAGATTTTTGAAGGGGTCTGCCCCAATTTCTCTATGATATTATAATCACATTTCTTGATTATCTTTAAAATCTCTTCCATCTCCTTTTTAGAAGCCTCGAGAATGACTTCTGGATGCGCCTTTGTCCAGAAAGGCTCAACCAATACCTCTTTGTCCCGAGTCTCGGCCGACTCGGTAGTAGGGATAACAACGGGATTAACAATAGAAGTAGCCATGGAAATATTGACAGGAGCAACAACATGAGTGATCACAAGAGTAGTAATGGGAGTATTAGCAAGAGAACCAGTAGGAATGATCACAGGAGTAACAACATTTTTTGGAGAGATCTCGGGAGAGAAAACTTTTCCGCTTCTCATTATTTTACTGGTCCCAGCGATATTGTCGACGTCAAGATCAGTACCCTAAACAACTTTGTCTTCAATAGCCAATAGGTCTTGCTTTACGCCATGGTAATAGACGTCATCCCCATAATTCCAGGGAACAAATTTATCCTAGGAATATGGTATTGGCCCTGGCATGGTGATGATCAGGGGAGCAAACTTTGGAACATATATAATCCTGATGGGTCATTTGGTGGAGACCCTGGGAGGATTGTCGGAAATGGTGATTATCGAAACGTCTTCACATGAACTTCTGGCAAGAGGAACTTTCTCGAAAAAGATTTCTTTGTTAACCATCAGGCGCTGGACGCCCATATTCAATAACAAACAACATCTGGTAGAGTCATACATAAGTGGCAACCTTCACCACAGCCCGAAAATAAATGGGCTTTCAATATATTCTCTTTAACAGTCAGGATAAGAGTAGTTAATTCATCCACGGAAGAACCAAAACGGTCATCATCAATAGCATTGACACCTTGGCCATGTTTGGGCATTGGCGCTGTTATTACGTTAGGTGTCTCGGGAAGGTAAAACTCAATCTCTTTTGCCTCAATAAGATCATGTATCTTATTCTTTAAATCCCAACAGTCATTTATATCATGCCAAAGAGTCTCAAAATGGTAAGCACATCGAGAATTTAGATTGTAGTGGGGAGAAGCATTATTGGGATTCTTTGGATCTTCCTTCAGAGTTACCAAATTAGACTTCAGCAGATGTGGCAAAACCTGGGATAAGTCATGTTGATCCAGGTAAACTGTCTTCTGGGCGCATCTGGCCTACCCTGATTGTTTCGTTGTTGGTTTGAGGTAGGATTGGAAATCATAACGACCCCTACCGTCAGACGATGCTCAGTTTTATTTTGATTTCTTTGGACATAAGAAACACTGACCTCCTTCTTTCCTGTGAATGGTTTCTTTACAATACTGGAGGATGCATCTCTCTAGATCTTACCGATTTTGATACCAGCCTCTACATGTTCACCAGTTAAGATCAATTCAGTAAACCCAACAGAAGAACTTCCAATCAGATGGTTAAAGAATGACCCGAATAACGTGCCCAAGAACTTATCCACCATCTCCCTATCAGACAACGGAGGCTGGATTCTTCCCGCAAAGTATCTCCATTTTTGGGCATAATCTTTAAAACCGTCACTGAAACCCATAGACATACTTTTCAACTATGTACGGGTCGGAGCGAGGTCAACATTATATTGATACTGCTTTTAAAAAGAAGCAGCCAAATCTTCCCAATTGTGAACACTGGTTCTCTCTAGTTGATAGAACCATTCCAACTGAGTCCTTGTCAAACTATCCTGGAAGAAATGTAACCACAGATTCCTGTCAGTAGTGCGGGGTTGAATCTTCCTGACATATGACCTTAAGTGCAGCTTAGGGCAGGAGACACCGTCGTACTTAGCAAAGGTAGGAATTTTGAATTTTTGTGGGATGACCACCCCTGAAATCAGTCTCAGCTCCTCAAAATCTAGCTCGGGTATCCTCTGGATCTCCATAGCATTGAGTCGATCCTCCAGCTATATGCATTTATCATCAGCAGGAGGATACTGCTCCTCAAAATAGTCAGGTTCATCTTCCTCAGACCCTGGATTGTTGTTTTCTTCCATTGGCTTCTCTTCATGATTGTCCCTCTCATTTGACGGGGTCGCGAAATCTATAGCTCGCTTAACCGGTCCTTTGAACCTTCTTCCCTGATTCACTACACCAGCTGGTTTCTTTGGATTCTTGGTCTTCTCTTTGAGGATTAAATCTTCTAGATCTTCTTGCCCCTGGGCCAGAGCCAGGAACATCTGCTGAAATTGAGCGTTTTGAGCTTGAAGATCCTTTACTCTTTGTTCGAGAGCCATTTCTTTTACTGAAATAAACAACAAAAATAATAAGAAACATGTCTTGAAAAACCTGCTTATGCGATGAAATACATGATAATGTTTATGCAATGTTTTCAAGGACTTTTAAGATCTTAAATTTACTTAGCTAAAAAAAGAACAAATGTTAATTGCATTCAATAGTTTGAATTGTTACAAATATGCCTTTTAGGCTTTACAATAGAAGAAACAAAAATAAAACAAAAATCCTAAATCAGATAGGACTCATGCTTCCCATGGGCGCATCCTTTTTGGTGCAATATAGGCGTTCAAACTCTATTCTTCATGTAGTTGTCTTGTAAGCTCTAAATCCTTTTTATCTCTTGCATAAAATTGGGCTTCAAAGGTATCGCGCTCCTCTTTCAGATGGATCCAAGATCTTTGCAACTCCTCGAGAGTAGTCAGCATATCAGGATGGAGAATGGTATAAGGTACCTCTTCATCAGCAACAAGTTCCATTATGATAGGTAGGATGGCAGGATAAGGCATCCTAAGATTTTGAGCACGTGCTCGTACCCGCTTAAGATAAGGCTCCAAAGGGATAGAGTTATTATGCCCCAATGTCTTGCTATCCACTTTGTTTACCATGCCCCAAGCTCGTATGAACCTCTGACGGTAACCTTGAACATCATCCTGGTAGTTGAACACAATGCCTTGAACCAATACATCATGAGGACCATCGCTCCTATCATACCCAAACTGTCGCTACGCCGAACAAGGATTATAAGTGATTCCTCCCCTAATGCCTAGGAGAGGGAAATTAGGGAATTCCCCACAACGATCTATGATGGTAACATTCTCCAAGGATCGAGGACACCAATGAATATCCTAATGTGTGAGGGACATCAACCTATTAGAACATCTCATGCCCTGCTCATTCTTTAAAACAGATCGAGGTAGGAGTGAAATAAACCACCTAGCCAACAAAGGAGTGCAACACATAAGAGTCTCTCTTCTCTTTATAGTGCAGGTATGCAGAGAGTGTAGAATGTATTTGTGGTATGGTGGGAAAACTAACTTGAGGGTTTTTCATTTTATCGCAAATGTTGCGTTTAGCAAGAGTCGCCACCGACTTTTCTTTTATCCAAAAGGAAAGGTGAAAAAGCACAGGAAAGACCTTTGAGATTGTTTCTTGGGTTCGGGGGGTAGATTATGAAAAGGGAAGGTATTAGAACCCTTTTCATCCATGGTTTTCCATGGGCTCTTAGTTACTTGCTAGATCACTTTCTTTTGTTTGAAATTGTGCTTCGTGTGGTTTTTTGAAAGTATTTTGTATAGAGGCCTTTGTTTAGGCAATCTTTGTAATGATTCTCATTCGTAAGAATGTATACAAAGATGTTTGATCTTTTGAAAATGTTTTCAATTTTGTAAGATGTTTGAAAGTGTATGTGATTGTTTTGAAAATATCAAGGATGTTTATTTTGAAATGGAGCAATTAATTAGGAGCAATCTACCTACTCAAATGTCTTTCTTGTTCATTTTATTTCCCTTTGACATTGTTGTCTTACCATTGATTTGGTAAGCAACCCTATCTTTGGATGTTAACAGGACGGGCGTGGGTCATCGTATAACCATGAGTAGCAATCTTGCAAGGTATCTTAGCATTCTTTTTGAGGGACTAAGATCATTTGGTAAGGCAACTTTGAATAACGTTATCGAGGGACTATGATCTTGTATTTGCTTGTTTTTGCTAAGATACCTTACATGCGTAATATGGCCATTTTTATAAGGCAACCAAGTGGGATAACCCTAGGGGTGCTTGTGTGCAAGTGTGTCCTTTTCATGATTGCTTTTGTCTTGGATTAGTGTTTTCTATTTGATTGCTTTTATCTTCCCATACAAACCCTAATTACTAGCATGTTATGTAAAAGCGATAAATTGCGAAATTTAAAGTTACTATTACAACATTTGGGGGAGGGGGTATAAAATTTATGAATGGGGATTGCAATAATATAAACCTAATTAATCTATTACAACCAAATTGAATATTGTACAAATAATTTGAAGGAATATATGGTACAAAATGCAAATTGAAAGAAATGACTTTTGTGTTTGGGTTTTTTGTATGAAAGAGGTTTTAACCTAAACCTAATTAGAGAAAAAAAGGTAATTAAATTAAATTAACTTAATTTAATTAAGAAAAGAAATTAATTAAGAAAATATTTCAATTAAGAAAAGATTTTTTTGAATAAAACCCTAAATCTATTTTAGTTGATTAAAGGAAAATTAGTTTAAAGAAAAAGTATTTTCACATTTTTTGTCTTGAAAATAGTACGTGGTATTGTGAAATATTTTGTCTTTTTATATTAAAATAAATGTATTTAAATAAATAATAATCTATTTTTAATTTAATTTAAAAGGAAATTAATAAAAGTAAATAAATTATAATGAATAAAATAATTTTTTATGTGGAAAAAATATTTAAAATATGTCAAAATATAAATCAATTATTTTTATACTTTTTTATGATTTTTTGGTAAATTAGAAAATATATTTAAAAGAAAAAATAAATAAATAAATAAAAATAAAATGGGCCAAGGGGTGTAACAAGTAAACATGTAAGTATGCTAGCAAAAAAAAAAGCCAGGGCCAAAGGGCCCAACGCCTGCAAAACAAATGTTAGAAAAAATCAGAAAAATGGAAAAATGCAAAATGGGGTTCACATTGGTTTGAACCCTCGCCCTTTAGGTAACATATGTCTTAGTACGCGCGCGCTTGCCACTGGGGTGGCTGTTTCATCCGGTCATATAATCAAAGCATAAATATATATTAGAAACTGCTTTCTGAAGGCAATTTCGTCTTCAACCTTTAGCCTAGCCGGACCACCTGTATCTTCCTTATTTCTCCATAAAAATGGAAAGTTCAAACATGAAAGTTGTGGTGTTTCTTCCCACGAATTCAACCAAATAACTTATGTAAGCTAAATGTCAAAGATAAAAACCAATTTTGCTGGCCCTAAATTGAAACCTAATTTTCTCAGAAATTTCAAATCCAAAATTCTCTATACACAGTCAATATAAATGGAAACAATGAACATGGTTAGCTTTAGAGCAAGGATATCTACATTTTGTTTTCACAAATCACGATCAAATGATGCTTGTAGGAAGAGATAGAAGTTTGAGTTTTTACCTCTTGCAGCTGGAGTCGTGAATGGAGTTTGAGCAACTTTTGAGAGGGCCTGAGGATCTGTTTAGCTTTCCTGGACCTCCTTGAGTGTATTCCAACTCTTACTTTGCCTTGAAAGTCCTTGAATATCTCTACTCAAGTCAACCTGCAAGCTTGATATTTGAAAATGGTGGATAGTGATGGAGGAGTTACAGTGAAGAAGCAAGGATATGGATTGCTTTGGTATGATGTATAGAAAGTGTTTGAGTGATTATTTTTCAAAACGCACGAGTGGAAATGAAGATCATGAGTTTTTGTTCAGAACTGTGTGTTAATGGTGTTCTTGAGCAGGTTTTTGGTTTTTTTTATTTGAGGTAGTTTCAGGGAAATAGCATTCGTGTGTCAACTTGAAAATAGTGTGTATACTTATAAGCAAGAGGCTTTGAGGCTTGTCACAACTCAGAATTTGAAAAACTATGTTTAGGCTTGGATACTTGTTTTTGAAGCAAAGCTAGCAAGCATGGTTTCAATGTGAAGTACAAGGCTTGTAGGACGGCTAAAACCTTTAAAAACACTTGTTCTGATTGTGTAGAGTGTGTTTATACAGAAAGAACAAATGCAAGGCTCAATGCAAGCTAACTTTGCATAAAGCTTGCTTTTCTAAAATGGTAATGTTGCCTTTCTTCCCAAAATGGAATTATATTTGTACAGTGCATTGAATGCTTGGATTAAAGCTTCCAACAGCTATGAAAACATTTAATTATGGATTGAAAGTCAAGTTAGAAGCCTGCAAAGTGAGATTTGTACAGCATGCTTGAAGATTGGACCAAATGTTCTTCACAAAATGGCTTGTAATCCAAGTGACAAAACACTAACTTCATCTCTTCGATTCTCCCTACTCAAGAATGATCTCAAGGAGTTCTTGGACATTTTGGAAAGCTAGCAATGTGCTCTACAAATCATCTTTGAATTTTTTTTGAGGATTCCCCTTGTAACTATATGAAAAAGTTCCATGAAGTTAGGTAAAAATCATGTCCAAAATAGGACAAAATTTCACTAAGTGTTTTGTTTCATAACCCTATGTTCATAAAACTATAACTTGAGATATAAGCACTTTCGGAAGAAGTTGTGTGAAGAAAAGTTGTAGATTTAATGGAGATCTACAACTTTCATGTTGGAAGTTTCTCTTGAATCATTTTGCATCATGATGAAAATTTGGCTCAAAGTTGTGAAAAAATAAGAAATTTTCTATACTTAGAAAAATTTCTAAGTTAAGAAATTTCATCTTTTCAAAATAAAATCTTGAATTCTTGATTTCTTGATGAACAAGTTTCATATTTTGACATGTTTTGATGAATTATGATCTTTGGAATTTGATTTTGACCAAAAAGTCAAAGTTTGACTTTTCAATATACAGTTGACTTTTGATCAGTTGACTGAAAAATTCATCTGTCAATCCAATGGAATTGTAGTGTTTTGAACCATGCCATTAGGTCAAAGTGATGAAATTGGAATCTTGAGATCACGCCTTAACCCAATTGATCATTTTATAGGTCAAAAACAAGAAATTTCCCTTTTCCCAATCAAAACCCTAAATTTGACCATTTTTACCTTTTGATGATTTGAGCAAATTTCTTGAGGAGTTGTGGTCCAAACTTGATCAAATGATACATATGAGTTTAAAATGTTGGTGTGGATAAAAAATTATGAAGTTTGACTGTAAATTGGCCATGGTTGACTTTTTCCCCAATACAACTGATTTTTTTAGGTCAACTGTTCAATTGACTGATCAAAAGTGTGATCCAAGGTTTGAAACTTGACATGAGTAATCTTGGGGGTCCATAATGATCCATGAAAGTCATATGGGGCATTGGAAGTTCAAAAATCCTTGTGCAATCTTAAACCCTAATTCAGTCATCAGTGCTTGAGGAGGTGTCTTGAGTTGATCAACCCAAATGCAGTATTGATCCAAAGGAGATCTTGTGAGAAAATTCTTGATAAGTGAGAGGGAAAATTTTGGGGTACAACAGCTGCCCCTGTTAAATCTTCTTAATCCTGAAGAGTTAGATTGGCATGTTTTGCCAGTCATGACTCGAAGGTGGAAGATGATTGGACACTAGAGTGCCCAGAAATTTGCACTTGGTGGTGTGAGAGTCGAGGGAATGGGCTTAAAGATGCCATTTAGAGAGGTGTTAGAAATTTGTTGGAGATGGGCTTATAGATGCCATCCAAAAGTGATTGTTTAATTGTAATTTATAAGCTAAAATAATGAGTATCAGAATGGCGTCTGTGTTAAGAGTGTGTCTGAACTGTATCTGTCAGCTGAATGGGTTTCAGGATGACATCCGTATCTGGAGCGTATCTGAAGATCGAATCTGAATGAGTATCAGGAAGGCATCCGTGTTTGGAGCATATTTGAATTGTATCTGACAAGTTGAATTTGAATGAGTATCAGAATGGCATCCATGTCTGGAGCGTATCTGAATTGTATCTGAAAGATGAAGACTGAATCTGAATGAGTATCTGAATGGCATCCGTGTCTGGAGTGTATCTGTACTGTATCTAAAAGTTGAGTCTGAATGAGTATCAGAATGGCATCCGTGTCAGAATGACATCCGGGTGTACAGATTTTTTTGTTTTATCCCTAATTTTTGCCCGAACCCTTTTGGTTCGCCAGGATGCCCTTGTTTTGCCTAGGTATATGAACCTAGCGGGTCTCTTATGCGTAGTATCTTTTGACTATGTCCGCGTTCGCAGGATGCGGCCGATCGTCACCATCCATGGTGGTCAAGATCATTGCCCCACCAAAGAAAATGTTGTTTATTACAAATGGTTCTTCATAGGTAGGAGTCCACTTGCCCCTAGGATCACCTTGTGTCAGTATAATGTGTTTGATCACCAGATCTCCAACTTGATACACTTGACGTCTGACCTTTTTGTTGAAAGCCTTGATCATCCGTTTTTGATATATTTGACAATGACAGACAGCAATAAGTCTCTTCTAATTAATCAAGTTCAGTTGATTAAGTCGAGTCTGGATCCAATCGTCTTCGTTCAGACTTGCATCTTTCATAATCCTCAGAGAGGGGATCTGGACCTCGATAGGAAAGACGACCTCCATGCGAAAAACCAGAGAATAGGGTGTTTCCCCGTTTGATGTGCAAGCCGTGGTACAATACCCGTGGAGAGCGAATGGTAACATCTCATGCCAGTCTTTGTATGTGACTATCATTTTCTGTATGATCTTTTTAATGTTTTTATATGCAGCTTCGACAACACCATTCATCTTTGGCCGATAGGGAGAAGAATTATGATGCTAAATCTTGAATTGTTCGCACAAGGCGGTGATCATAGTGTTGTTGTGGTTTGTACCATTGTTAGTGATAATCCTTTCCGGGATACTGTACCGGCAAATGAGATTTTTCCTGATGAAGCGGGAACCAACATTCTTGGTAACGGACGCAAAGGAACCTACTTCCACCCATTTTGTAAAATAGTCAATTGGAGGCTTTCGGCTTGATTTCCTCAATCATATCAATCCCTCACATAGAAAAGGACCAAGGAGCCGTCAAGACATTCAGAGGAACCAGAGGTACGTGCACCTTGTCAGCATAAATCTGACACTTATGGCAAGTTCGAGAGTGTTGATAGAAATCAGCTTCCATGGTAGACCAATAATAGCCTGCTCATAGGATTTTATTTGCCATCGTATGCCCACTGGAGTGGGTGCCAAAAGTGCCTTCATGTAATTCAGCCATGATCCTTTCAGCTTCAACCTTATCTACGCACCGAAGTAACATAGAGTCGTGATTGCATTTATACAGGATGTCGTTACTAAGGAAGAACTTAGCAGAGAATCTCCTTAAGAACTTCTTATCATTTACCAAAGCTCCTTCTGGATATTCGTGGGTCTTGAGATACCTCTTGACTTCGTGAAACCAAGGCTGGTCCACTACTTCTTCAGTATTAATCTCGTGACAGTGCGCTGGTTCCTCCATTCATTCAATGGTGATCTGGGGAGCCTCGTTATCCCAATTAAGTTTAAACATAAATGACATTGTGGCTAGAGCGTCTGCTAGCTCATTTTCTTCTCGCGGGAAATGCTCGAAGGTAATCTTCTTAAAATGTGGTAACAATGTCAAAACATGTTCTTTGTAAGGGATAAGGTTTGGGTGTTTGGTGTCCCATTCCCCTTTGATATGGCTGATAACCAAAGCTGAGTCTCTGAATACATCCAAGGATTTGATCCCCAAGTCTATGGCAGCTTTGAGACCGAAGATGCACGCTTCATATTCTGCCATGTTGTTTGTACAATTGAAGCAAAGTCTGGCAGTAAAGGGAGTATGACACCCTTCCGGAGATATGGGTACAACACCAATACCATTGTCGAGTGCATTGGATGCCCCATCAAAGAACAGGGTCCATCGGGATCCTTGTTCAGGTCTGTCATATGGCCTGGATTCTTCACAGTTGTCTAATGTCATGATGTCTTCATCTGGGAATTCGAACTTCATGGATTGCTAGTCTTCTACAACTTGGTGAGCAAGGTGATCAACTAGTACACTTCCCTTTATTGCTTTCTGGGTAGTATACTGTATGTCATATTCCGTCAGAATCATCTGCCATCTTGCTATTCTCCCATAAAGAGCAGGCTTCTCGAAGATGTATTTTATCGGATCCATTTTAGATATCAACAAGGTAGTATGAGTCAGCATATACTGTCTTAGCCGGCGAGCAGCCCATGCCAAAGCGCAGCAATTTTTCTCGAGCAGTGAATATCTTGTTTCACAGTCGGTAAAATTTTTGCTTAGATAATAAATAGCGTGCTCTTTTCATCCAGACTCGTCATGCTGCCCCAATACACACCCCACTGAGTTTTCTAAAACAGCCAGATACATGATCAACGGTCTTCCCTCGACTGGTGGCATCAATACAGGAGGCTCTTGTAAATATTCTTTGATTTTTTCAAAAGTAACTTGGCACTCGTCATTCCATTTGACTACCTGATCTTTCTTCAACAATTTGAAGATTGGTTCACAAGTAGCTGTCAGGTGAGAGATGAATCTGGAGATATAGTTCAAACGTCCCAAGAATCCTCTGACTTCCTTCTCAGTACGAGGATCAGGCACCTCTTGTAGTGCTTTAACTTTGGCAGGATCGACCTCGATACCTTTGTTGCTGACGACAAAGCCTAGGAGTTTAACATATCGTACCCCAAATGTGCATTTGTTAGGATTCAACCTCAGCTTGTACTTCTTCAGTCTCTCAAACAGTTTTTGTAAGTGATCAAGATGCTCTCCTTCTATTTGAGATTTGGCTATCATATCATCCATGTAGACCTCTATTTCATTATGTATCATGTCGTGAAATATAGCTACCATGGCACGCTGATAGGTTGCCCAAGCGTTCTTTAGTCCGAATGGCATTACCTTGTAGCAGAATGTGTCCCATTGCGTGACAAAGGTTGATTTCTCCATGTCCTCACGCGCCATTTTGATTTGGTTATAACCTGAGAATTCGTCCATGAAGGAAAACACTTTGTGTTGTGCCGTATTGTCAACTAGGATATCAATGTGAGGGAGTGGAAAATCATCCTTAGGGCTTGCCCTATTCAAATCTCTATAGTCCACACACATTTACACCTTGCCGTCCTTTTTGGGCACGGGAACAACATTGGCAACCCATTGGGGATAAGAGGTGACAGCCAAGAATCCAGCGTTAAATTGCTTCATGACCTCTGCTTTAATCTTTTCTAACATAGGCCAAACTTTTCAGACTTATATGGCATATCTAGGAGTTGTCCCCAGATAGTGCACCCTACTTCTTCTACCACTGCTTTGGCATCCTTCAGAGATGACATCCGGAGTGGAGTCCTTGTAATCTTGGGAACCTAAGACACAGCCTTGGTCACTGCCACATCTTAGGGGACCTCTTCAAAGTGTTGAAATGGAGTTTCATTGAATTCACCATCTAATTCCACATATCTGAAGGAATTGAGATGGCTGATCATGTATTCTTCCTCTCCATGAACGGTGATAATCTTCCCTTGAACTGGATATTTCAGCATTTGGTGCAACGTAGAAGTAACAGCACCAGCATTGTGGATCTATGGCCGGCCTAGCAAGCAGGAGTATGAAGGGTAGATGTCCATTACATAAAAAGTTGAGTTGAAAGTTTGGGTTCTAACCTTTATGGGTATATCAACTTCCCCATGTACCATCCTTTTCGAGTCGTCAAAAGCCCTTACTACTATGTTGCTTGGTTTAATGTCAGTCCCTCATAGTCAAGTCTATCAAGAGCTTTTTTAGGTAATACATTAAGAGATAAGCCAGTGTCCACCAAAACATGAGCCATAGTTGTGCCCCTACATTCCACTGAGACATGCAATGCCTCATTATGCTTCCTTCCCCTAGGCATTAGATCAGCATCTGAGAAAACTAGACCTTTATCTTCAGTCAAGCTGGCTACGCAGTCTTGAAATTGATCAGCAAATGTCTCTTGAGGTAGATGGGCGGTTTTTAAGAACTTTACCAAGGCTTTTGCATGTGCCTTGGAACATAGTAGTAATGCCAACATGGAGATTTTAGAGGGAGTTTTCCCCAGTTGTTCAACTACATCATAGTCGATTCTCTTTATAATTTTTAGGATCTCCTCCATTTCTATCTTGGAGGTCTCAGGGATGGTCAATGACTGAGCCTTTGTCCGGACAGGCTCAATCAGAAGGGACCAGACAAGATGCCCAAGAACATGTCTACTAATTCTCTCTCAGATAGAGGGGGTTTGTTGTACCCCAAATTTTCCCTCCCATATTTCTCAACAAATGTCATATGAGGTCCCCAAATTGCTCAAGGAAGTTCAAGAGTTGACCAGACAAGCTCTCTCCTAAGGCAGTATACCTCAAATTAGGGTTTCGTTTTTCATCAAGATGCTTGAGTCCAAAGGATCCCAAATGCCTTCCATTGTCCTAATGTGTTCTCAAGATCATCCATGTCAAGTTTCAAGCCTTGCAGAGGAAGTTTGCTCAGTCAATTGCTCAAATGCCTGAAAATCAATTGTGCTAGGTCAAAAGTCAATTGTGGCCCACATACAGTCAAACTTCAATATTTTTGGTCAACATCATCATTTTTAAGTATCATCCATCATTTGATCAAGGGTTGATCATGATTCATCAAGGATTGCTCACAATTTATCAAAACCCAAAAGTTGCTAAATTAGAGTTTGTAGGAAAAGTCAACTCAACTTTGACCAAGCATAACTGTCTCATACTTCATCAGAATTGACCCATCCAAAGCTCATTTTGAAGAGGATGCAATTCCCTACAATTCATCTTCATCTCCCAAGTTCATAATATGAACTCATAAAAAGATATGAATCTTGACATTATAGGTCATTTTGGAAAGTTAACAAAAACACCTTTTGGGTAAAAGCTTCATACATGAACATGGAAGACTCAATTGAGATGAGACCAAAAGGGTTGCTTATAGGACATCCTAAGATTTCTAAAAAGTCTAAGAACACCTCTTTAGGGTCAAAATTAAGAGAGTTATGCATTGGCCAAGTTGACCTTTTTTGCAAAATTGCCAAAAGACAAATATGCTCAAATTTGCATTTTTTGTCAAATGGGCCTAGTTTTTCATGATTGAATCTTGCTTATGACATGGTCCACGACCCAAATACTCACTCACATGTTATTCTCTTCATTATTTATTTTATTTTGATTTTTTATTTATTAAAAATTGAATTAAATCAAATAATTGGTAAATAATAGCTAAGATTTGTTTTGATTGGATTTTTTGACAGAATTACAAGCTCATTATGTTGGAAGATCAGAATCAAATCATATAAATGGAAATTGGAACAAAAATAGCATGATTAGGCTAAAATTGGAAGGATATCATATACCATTAAAACCAAATCAAATCTTCAAGATTTGTAGTGAGACTAGTGGGTTTTACAACCCTAATTCACTCTAGTACATATAGAGAACGCAGCCAAGGCAAGAAAAGAGGTTAGAGGTCGTGCATAGTCAAGAACAAAAACTGAAAATATCAAGAAAAAGTGGTGATCCAATTTCCATCCTAGAGGCCAATTCAAGCCATCCTCACAATACCAACAGACTCCTGGACATCTCCAGAAGGGATTTCAATCAATTGCAAGCCTTCTCACGCCTGGAATGGTAAGTACAGAGGCCACAGTTTGTCCTAAAAAATCGATTTCGTTTTCTTTGATTTACGCATCATTTGCATGTTAGATTCATATATTCTTGTTTATCATTGAGTTTGCAATCTTTTGGTATTATTTAATTGCGTTTTTAGTACAGGAATCGGGATACGCCATTGTTAGGGTTTCTTGGTTTGTTTTAGGGTTTTGCAGTATAGGCTAAATTGGGCTTGGATTCTGGTACCATGATACTCGTGAGGATGGGACGAGTTGATTGGTACCTTTGAATTTCATTTATATTGCTTGTAGAGAATTTTTGAGATGAACAGGCTTGTAGCTATAACGAAGCATTCGTAGGTAAAAGTTATGTTGCCTAACACGACGGTTTGGTGAAGGAGACGATGCGTGGCACTCACTGGTTGGGTGGTTTGAATTTTAGCGCATTTTTTGAATATGTTATTGGTTTTTGATTATATTATTTTACGTCCATTATATGTATAACAAAGACGCGTGGCTCAGTTGGCATGCAGGCATTGGAGTTGGATATAAGGGCCTGGGTTCGATCCCCAGGTCCCAATATTTGTTTCATATAATTTTGCTTCACATAATCAGGTACACCACATGTCCAAACATCCACCATGCAACTCAAGATTTGGCCATCAAATTCATCAGCACTCCAGATCCAATGCCTCCCCATTGAAGGTGCACCATGTACCCCAAGTCAGCGTATGCATCAGATCTAGCAAATTCAAACGGGCTTGGATTATTTGGGCTCAGAACTTCAACAACATACCCCCCCCTCTTCAGCATTGCTAGCACAGGCCCAATTTTCTTTTCTTATTTATTTTATTTTATTTAATTATTTTAATATTTCTATTATTTATTCTTAATTCATAAATAATCTATTTTTCATAAAATCATAAAACCAATAATTCACAAAAAATTAGAATTATTTTTTTTTCATATTATCAAATTTAATTTAATTTAGTTTAACTTAGGGAAACTTTAATTTATTTTCACAATTAAAATTAAATTAGAAAATTAGGTTAACTTTTAATTTTATTTTCTCTTTTTCTCAAATAGATAAAAAACACAAAAATAAGTTTTTAGATTGAATTAACTTATTTTTCTTAATTTAAAAATTAATTAGAATTAGGATTTTTTTTAAATTTAATTTAATCATTTCATTGTTTTTCTTAAATAACAAAAACATTTTTAATCAATCGTCAATAGGATTGGTCAAGGGTCAAAACCCTAGTCGCTTCATATTTAATTCGCCGCGCGTTTATTATTTTTGCAAATATTTTTGTAACTGCTCACTGGTTTGTAATAGTTTAATTTAGGGCTTTTATTTATTGCTTTTTCCCCGGGTTTTGGGCTATGTAATTAATCCCCCTCCACGAAGCCTTGTAATAGCGTAGATTTACTTTCTCGCATTTTTAATTCCCGCAAATATTTAAACTGTTTAGATGTATGCTAATAGGATTGTATGACAAGAATGCATGACAAATTAATACGGTTAGAAAACCCTAATGTGCAAAGATTAAATAACTGAAAACAGATCACTCGCACATACCACTCTTAGGGTATACTCTCACTTTTGTCGCCTTCGATAAACGATCATTAAGTATAGGATACTTTAGTGGTTACCCTTCTGTCTAAAAAAGATCAAATGTCTCGTCCGGAATGTTGCCTCGGAAATGTTGCCTCAAATATGATCTTAAGACTCTAGGGTTCTTACTAAGACGTCCTAATATTGCTTTAGTGATCGTACGTCCCTTTTGAATTGACCCTTACAACTCCAACGACGGTGCTACTTCTAACACCCCAGTTTTAATTATTTGATTTATTTAATTGGGAATTTATTTTATTAGAATTAATAAAATAAAAAGAATTATTTATTTTGGAATATTTGAAGAAAATAAAAGAAATAAGAAAATATTGGGTTTTTAAGTTATTGGGCTTGGATGTCGTTAGTAAAGAGTGGGGGTGCAAAAGAAATAAGGATATATTTTGGAACTCAAGTTATTTTCTCACTTTTCACGATAACACAGAAGTTGGAGATATTTGGGATTGGAGCTCTGAAGAACGAAGAACAATCGCTCAAGAGTTCAAAGCTGCAATTTGATAAGGTAAGGGGGGCTACTACTCAATTTATATTTGCTTATGGGTTTAGATGCGATTGGTTGGGTAATCGTAGGATAATCCCATTTTCTCTGATGTTCTTAGTGATCGATAACTTTAGGGTCGAGTTTCGTTAGAAAAGATTAGGTTCCCTAAAGGTTGTGAATCGATTAAGAAATTAATCCCTATTGTTGATTTAGATCGAAATTGTATGATCGGGGGTTCCCTTAGGTGTTCTAAGGATAACCTTGATGTTATCAGATTTCCCCAAAAGGACGAATAATCACTTTTAAGGTTACCTTGATAATTGTTGGTAATTATAAAATTAAGTTTTTGGATTAAATGATTTGGAAAAGGAATTCTGTCTTCCAACGATTTTAGAAAACTATAACCTTGAAGGATTTGAGTTATTCAATTTGTGGGAAATTGATGAACATAAGTCAGAGGCATAGGAAATTGATGTTTTGGAAACTTGATGTGTATTTGGATGTTTTTGTACTGCATTGCACTGCTGTAGAAATGTATTTTCGTGCAAATATGTTGGCATATGAGCTGCTGCAGGTACAGGAAAATTTGGCACGCGCTCATCAACACGGGCCGTGTTGCACAACACGGGCACCCGTGTTGATCTTCTGTATGGGCAACACGGGCCGTGTTGCTGCACACGGGCACCCGTGTTGACCTCCTGTGTTGGCTTCTGAATTTTGTTTTCTGTGCTTTGTTGTGGTGTACAGGAATGATTTTGTTTAATGTGCAGTGTTTGTTAGTTTTGAACATGCTGCTTAATGATATGCATAGTATTGTGGAGGCTTGTGTCGAATAATGTTGTATGTTATGATACCAACACTATGTGGATTTTATTGTCATGCTTTTAGATAATGTTATCAAGCATGGATTATGATATAACTTGATATGATTGGTTGGTGTTTAATAGTATGCTGAGTGATTACATGCTATTCATATCATGTTGTATTGGATATTGTTGATGTTGCATGATATGGTTTATTGATGTTAATAGTATGCTGAGTGGTACATACTGTACATATCATGTTGCATTTGTTAATTCCCATTGTGTGGAATTAACATGGTGGCCAATATACGTGTCCGCAATTTAATGGAACGTTGAGGTGGTAGCCGTGTCCGCGATATAATGGAGCGGTGAGTTATCCGTGACCCGAGATTTAATGGGGCGGTAAAATGGTACCACATGCATGGGTGTGTTGCATTATATTGAATATAACATGAATGGATGATTTTCCAATGTTGTATTTAATTGATTGTATGCATGTATTGTTGCTGAATTGTTAATGATGTTTGATGTTAATTATAAGTATGAAAAGTAATATATTATGAATATATGAATTGTAAAGGTTTTCGTAAACTATGAAACATGCTAACTATTTGGGTGATGCTTATGGTTTTTCTGAATTGATTGTTATGAACGTATAATCAAATGTATAGTTGAGATGCTCACCCTTACTGTTGAATATTTCAGATTGAGGAGCTTCATTCAGGTGCTTGGCGAAGGCTTGTTGTTTCTAGTTTATTTTCGTTTAAGTATTGTCCGGGTCATGCTCTGATAGTTGTAACTCCGGGAACGTTTGTTTGTCGAGCTGCTTTAGTCAGACTCGTTTATTCCTTATGTTTGTTATAATATGATGCTGATATATTCCAGGTGTTAATCCCTGATGATTTTGAAAATATTATAACATTGGTTTTGTTAATTAAATTATTCCGCTGTGTAAACATGTATGAGTTGCTTCTATGTTATGCATGACAGGAACTTGTTTTTGTAAAAAGAGAATTGTGACATCCTCGTTAATACATGTACTCTGAAAGTATGATTTTAATTATTTGCGAAATTTTATGCGGGGTTTTAGAGGGTGTTACAATAGTGGTATCAGAGCATAGTCGGTCATTGCGACCAGAGTCTTGAGTCAATCATTCCTTTTGTATGCGATTAGTGTAAGGCAACACTGTCGATACTGTATTCTGATGAGGAATATGTTTTAATTCTCAGGAATATGGCTGGAAGAGGTAACAGACGAAATGATGCTGCACTCGCTGAGGCTTTGGGGATGTTAGCTGGTGTACTTGCTGGAAATCCAAATGGAGGCGTGATTGGTGCTGATAGGCAATTGGGGAACTTCCAAAGGAACAATCGTCCGTTGTTCAAAGGTACACATGACCCTGAAGGTGCCCAGAAGTGGCTGAAGGAAATCGAAAGGATTTTCCGTGTGATTGATTGTGCTGAAGATCTGAAAGTCAGATATGGTACGCATATGTTGGCAGAAGAGGCCGACGACTGGTGGGTTGCAACAAGGACTGAAATGGTTCAGGATGGAGAGGCACTGACTTGGGCTAACTTCAGAAGGGCTTTTCTGAGGAGGTACTTTCCTGAAGATGTTCGGGGAAGAAAGGAAATTGAATTTTTGGAGCTTAAGCAGGGCAATCTGACTGTTAGTGAGTATGCTACTAAGTTCACGGAATTGGCAAAGTATTATGCGCACTACAACAATGATGAGGCTGGAGAATTCTCTAAGTGTATCAAATTTGAGAATGGTCTCCGAGATGAGATTAAGCAGGGAATCAGGTACCAGCGTATTCGTAGATTTTCTGATCTGGTGGATTGTAGCAGGATCTTGGAAGAAGATATTACCAAGACTAGGTCGTCTCACTCTCGTGGGGCTGTTGAAAAAAGGGAAAAGCAGCATATGGACCGTGGCAAGCCATATGGTAGAGGTAACCAGAAATCAGGTGGTTGGAAAGGGCCTAGTGGGGGAGATTCTAAGGCTCCTATCAGATGCTACAGGTGTGGTGAGTTTGGCCATCATATTCGAGATTGCAAGAGTGATGAGAAGAAGTGCTATAAATGTGGAAAGACTGGTCATTTGTCTATTGATTGCAAAGGGAAGTCTGTTACTTGTTACAATTGTGGCGAAGAAGGTCACATTCGTCCGCAGTGTCCTAAGCCTAAGAAGGATCAGTCAGGTGGAAAAGTGTTCGCTTTGTCTAGATCTGAGACTACTCCAGAGGATCGATTGATTAAAGGTACGTGTTTTATTCATGGCACACCTTTAGTTGCAATTATTGATACTGGTGCAACTCATTCTTTCATTTCTTTGGATTGTGCTGAGAGGTTGAAACTGGACATATCTGATATGCGAGGTAGCATGGTTGTTGATACTCCTGCATCGGGTTCAGTGACAACTTCACTTGTATGTAGGAATTGTCCTATTGAGATTTTTGGTAGATGTTTCGGTATGGATTTAGTGTGCCTACCGCTTGAACAAATTGATATTATCCTTGGGATGAACTTGTTGGAATTCAACCGGGTTCATCTGAACTGTTTTGCTAAGACGGTGATTTTTCCAGAAGCAGTTGGTGTCGAGAATTTGACTATGACTGCTAGGCAGGTACAAGAAGCAATGGAAGACGGTGCTAATGTGTTTATGTTACTTGCTTCGTTAGATGCAACAGGAAAGGTCAGGAGTGATGAATTGCCAGTGGTGTGTGATTTTCCAGAAGTCTTTCCTGATGATGTTGGTGAGTTACCTCCTGAGAGAGAAGTGGAATTTTCTATAGATTTGATTCCTGGTACGAGACCGGTGTCGATGGCACCATATCGTATGTCTGCATCTGAGTTGGCAGAATTGAAGAGTCAGTTGGAAGATTTAATGGAGAAGAAGTTTATTCGTCCAAGTGTTTCGCCTTGGGGTGCTCCGGTATTGTTGGTTAAGAAGAAAGAAGGTTCTATGAGACTGTGTGTTGATTACAGGCAATTGAACAAAGTAACCATTAAAAATCGGTATCCTTTACCGAGGATTGATGATTTAATGGATCAGCTAGTTGGAGCCAGTGTATTCAGTAAGATTGACTTGAGATCGGGATATCATCAGATTCGTGTGAAAGCGGAAGATATTCAAAAGACTGCTTTTCGAACGAGGTATGGGCATTATGAATATTCTGTTATGCCGTTCGGAGTTACTAATGCACCTGGTGTTTTCATGGAGTACATGAACAGGATTTTTCATCCGTATCTGGATAAGTTTGTTGTGGTTTTTATTGATGACATTCTGATTTATTCCAAGAATGACGAAGAACATGCGAAACATCTCAGAATTGTATTAGAGTTGTTGAAAGATAAGAAGTTGTATGCAAAGTTGTCCAAATGTGAGTTCTGGCTGAATGAAGTTAGTTTTCTTGGACATGTGATTTCTAAGAATGGTATTGCAGTGGATCCTACAAAAGTAGAAGCAGTATCTCAGTGGGAAGCGCCGAAGACTGTTTCTGAAATCAGAAGTTTTCTTGGTCTTGCAGGTTATTACAGAAAGTTTATCGAAGGATTCTCAAAGTTAGCATTGCCATTGACAAAGTTGACTCGTAAAGGACAAGCGTTTATTTGGGATTCTGATTGTGAGAAAGGTTTCCAAGAATTGAAGCGGAGATTGACTAGTGCTCCTATTCTGATTTTGCCGAATCCGGTGGAATCTTTTGTGGTTTATTGTGATGCATCTCTGATGGGATTAGGTGGTGTTCTAATGCAGAATCAACAGGTAGTTGCGTATGCTTCGAGACAGTTGAAGGTTCACGAAAGGAACTATCCTACTCATGACTTAGAGTTAGCAGCAGTTGTGTTTGTCTTGAAATTGTGGAGACATTATCTGTATGGTTCGAGATTTGAAGTGTATAGTGATCATAAGAGTTTGAAGTATCTTTTCGATCAGAAAGAGCTCAATATGAGGCAAAGAAGGTGGTTGGAATTTCTCAAAGATTATGATTTTGGTTTGAATTACCATCCTGGTAAGGCAAATGTGGTTGCAGATGCTTTGAGCAGGAAATCCTTGCATATGTCTATGATGATGGTTCGTGAATTGGATTTAATTGAACAATTCCGAGATTTGAGTTTAATTTGTGAAAGTACTCTGAAGTGTGTTCGTTTGGGTATGTTGAAACTTACTAGTGGTATTCTAGAAAAGATCAGGATCGGGCAGAAATCTGATGTTAATTTAGTTGATAAATTGACATTGATCAACCAAGGTCAAGGTGGTGAGTTTAGAATTGATGAAAATGATGTTATGAGAGTTGGCGATAGAGTTTGTGTTCCTGATGTTGCAGAAATCAAGAAGAGTATATTAGAGGAAGGACATCGCAGTGGGATGAGTATTCATCCGGGTGCCACGAAAATGTATCATGATTTGAAGAAATTGTTTTGGTGGTCGGGAATGAAAAAGGAAATAGCTGAATTCGTGTATGCATGTTTAATCTGTCAGAAATCGAAGATTGAGCATCAGAAGCCGTCTGGATTTATGCAACCGATGTTTATTCCAGAATGGAAGTGGGATAGTATTTCTATGGATTTTGTATCCGGGTTGCCGAGGACTCCTAAGAATTGTGAAGCGATATGGGTTGTTGTGGATAGACTGACTAAGTCTGCTCATTTTATACCGGTGCGAATGGATTACTCAATGGAGAGATTGGCACAGTTGTATATTGAGAAAATAGTGAGTTTGCATGGAGTTCCTACTAGTATTGTGTCAGATAGAGATCCGAGGTTCACTTCGAAATTTTGGGAAGGATTGCAGAAGGCTTTGGGTACTAAATTGAGGTTGAGTTCAGCTTACCATCCTCAGACTGATGGACAGACGGAGAGGACAATTCAATCGTTAGAAGATTTATTGTGTGCTTGTGTTTTAGAGAAGGGTGGAGCTTGGGATAGCTATTTGCCATTGATTGAATTTACTTATAACAATAGTTACCATTCGAGTATTAGTATGGCTCCGTTTGAGGCATTGTATGGTAGACGGTGTAGAACGCCTTTGTGTTGGTATGAATCAGGAGAGAGTTCAATAATTGGGCCAGAGATTGTTCAGCAGACTACTGAAAAGATCAAATTGATTCAAGAGAAGATGAGAGCTTCTCAGAGTCGTCAGAAAAGTTATCATGATAAGAGGAGGAAGAATTTAGAATTCAGTGCTGGAGATCATGTGTTTGTGAGAGTTACTCCGATGACGGGTATTGGTCGAGCGTTGAAATCTAAGAAGTTGACTCCGTGTTTTATTGGTCCGTTTCAGATTACGGAGAGAGTTGGAGAAGTTGCTTATCGTATTGCTTTACCTCCGAGACTTGCGAATTTGCACGATGTTTTTCATGTTTCTCAGTTGAGGAGATACATTCCAGACCCATCTCATGTAATCCAAGTAGATGATGTACAGGTGAGAGATAACCTGACAGTAGAAACATTGCCTATGAGGATAGAAGATCGGGAAGTGAAACAGTTAAGGGGTAAAGAGATAGCATTAGTGAAGGTTGCTTGGGGAGGTCCAGCAGATGGAAATGTTACCTGGGAACTGGAGAGCCAGATGAAAGAGGCTTATCCGGAACTGTTCGTCTAAGGTATGTTTTCGAGGACGAAAACTCTTTTAGTGGGGGAGAGTTGTAACACCCCAGTTTTAATTATTTGATTTATTTAATTGGGAATTTATTTTATTAGAATTAATAAAATAAAAAGAATTATTTATTTTGGAATATTTGAAGAAAATAAAAGAAATAAGAAAATATTGGGTTTTTAAGTTATTGGGCTTGGATGTCGTTAGTAAAGAGTGGGGGTGCAAAAGAAATAAGGATATATTTTGGAACTCAAGTTATTTTCTCACTTTTCACGATAACACAGAAGTTGGAGATATTTGGGATTGGAGCTCTGAAGAACGAAGAACAATCGCTCAAGAGTTCAAAGCTGCAATTTGATAAGGTAAGGGGGGCTACTACTCAATTTATATTTGCTTATGGGTTTAGATGCGATTGGTTGGGAAATCGTAGGATAATCCCATTTTCTCTGATGTTCTTAGTGATCGATAAATTTAGGGTCGAGTTTCGTTAGAAAAGATTAGGTTCCCTAAAGGTTGTGAATCGATTAAGAAATTAATCCCTATTGTTGATTTAGATCGAAATTGTATGATCGGGGGTTCCCTTAGGTGTTCTAAGGATAACCTTGATGTTATCAGATTTCCCCAAAAGGACGAATAATCACTTTTAAGGTTACCTTGATAATTGTTGGTAATTATAAAATTAAGTTTTTGGATTAAATGATTTGGAAAAGGAATTTTGTCTTCCAACGATTTTAGAAAACTATAACCTTGAAGGATTTGAGTTATTCAATTTGTGGGAAATTGATGAACATAAGTCAGAGGCATAGGAAATTGATGTTTTGGAAACTTGATGTGTATTTGGATGTTTTTGTACTGCATTGCACTGCTGTAGAAATGTATTTTCGTGCAAATATGTTGGCATATGAGCTGCTGCAGGTACAGGAAAATTTGGCACGCGCTCATCAACACGGGCCGTGTTGCACAACACGGGCACCCGTGTTGATCTTCTGTATGGGCAACACGGGCCGTGTTGCTGCACACGGGCACCCGTGTTGACCTCCTGTGTTGGCTTCTGAATTTTGTTTTCTGTGCTTTGTTGTGGTGTACAGGAATGATTTTGTTTAATGTGCAGTGTTTGTTAGTTTTGAACATGCTGCTTAATGATATGCATAGTATTGTGGAGGCTTGTGTCGAATAATGTTGTATGTTATGATACCAACACTATGTGGATTTTATTGTCATGCTTTTAGATAATGTTATCAAGCATGGATTATGATATAACTTGATATGATTGGTTGGTGTTTAATAGTATGCTGAGTGATTACATGCTATTCATATCATGTTGTATTGGATATTGTTGATGTTGCATGATATGGTTTATTGATGTTAATAGTATGTTGAGTGGTACATACTGTACATATCATGTTGCATTTGTTAATTCCCATTGTGTGGAATTAACATGGTGGCCAATATACGTCTCCGCGATTTAATGGAACGTTGAGGTGGTAGTCGTGTCCGCGATATAATGGAGCGGTGAGTTATCCGTGACCCGAGATTTAATGGGGCGGTAAAATGGTACCACATGCATGGGTGTGTTGCATTATATTGAATATAACATGAATGGATGATTTTCCAATGTTGTATTTAATTGATTGTATGCATGTATTGTTGCTGAATTGTTAATGATGTTTGATGTTAATTATAAGTATGAAAAGTAATATATTATGAATATATGAATTGTAAAGGTTTTCGTAAACTATGAAACATGCTAACTGTTTGGGTGATGCTTATGGTTTTTCTGAATTGATTGTTATGAACGTATAATCAAATGTATAGTTGAGATGCTCACCCTTACTGTTGAATATTTCAGATTGAGGAGCTTCGTTCAGGTGCTTGGCGAAGGCTTGTTGTTTCTAGTTTATTTCCGTTTAAGTATTGTCCGGGTCATGCTATGATAGTTGTAACTCCGGGAACGTTTGTTTGTCGAGCTGCTTTAGTCAGACTCGTTTATTCCTTATGTTTGTTATAATATGATGCTGATATATTCCAGGTGTTAATCCCTGATGATTTTGAAAATATTATAACATTGGTTTTGTTAATTAAATTATTCCGCTGTGTAAACATGTATGAGTTGCTTCTATGTTATGCATGACAGGAACTTGTTTTTGTAAAAAGAGAATTGTGACATCCTCGTTAATACATGTACTCTGAAAGTATGATTTTAATTATTTGCGAAATTTTATGCGGGGTTTTAGAGGGTGTTACACTACCTATTTCTCAATAGTGGGATAGCGCTGTCTAAAGGAAACAAGAATAGAAACGATCTTTTTTCGAGTAGGTAGATGCTAGTAGGTACTTGCTCAAATCAAAAACTTTTCACACTTACACTTTTCAAACAAACTTTCAAAATAAACTTCGTCACACCTTTGAGGACTGATACAAGGGTTATCACGAAGTAAACTTTTTTTCTTTCAAAAAAACAAAGCACATAAACAAGCAATTTTAAAAAGATGAGCGAGTACCTAAGAGCCCATGGAAAACCATGGATAGAAAGGGTGCTAACACCTTCCCTTTCTAAAATCTACCCCCCGTACTCATAATATCTCAAAAAAAGGATTTTTTCTGTACTTTTTTCCTTTCTGATTGGATGAAATAAAAGTCGATGGCGACTCTTGCTTACCGCGACATTTTGCGAATACAAAACACAAAACACAAACCAGCATGCGAACAGTCGGTTCTGCCACCGTATCATAGAACTGGTGACTCTGTTGGGGAGTAAGAAGTGGGGTATACCTTAGGATCTAGATCATCATAATTGCTTCTCTTGATTTCTTTGTTTGCTTTACTTTTAAGGGTTTTTGTTTGGGGTTACTATAGATCCTACACCCGGATCTGGGGAATACCTTTTAGGTAAGTAGCAATACACTGTGAGGGAACTATACAACATAGACCGATACAGTTGAAGCAGCAGCTACGTTGGTGTGGCACATTGGTTGGTACTGGTATCCCTTGTGGAGAAACGAGGAGAATACGGGGCCTCCGCGTGGTGTCGTTAAGCATCAACTGACCTTAGAACCTTTAATTTCCCAACTTGGCCATTAGAAAGTAGTGAGATAGCCGACCTCGGTGTAGAGCTGAGAACTGGTTGATACTCGATGCTACACTCATTGAGACCATACTCTCGGAATAGTTCCAGCCGTAAGAAAAGTTTGCGTGAGCTAAAACCATGACCGATGGAGGATGGTCAGTGATATTGAGATCCTCTAGAACCCAGTTACATTGCTAGGACAGGTTTGAAACCAACTTAACTTCAAGAGGGTATTACCTTTGACCTCATGCAAGCCTTAAACCTAAGGGTTTTGTGTGATTTGATTGTGTTTGCAATACTTGTGTTTTCTATACCTGTAGTTTATCATGACATCATGCATCATAACATGGCATTCATGTTTCATTACACTAACCATTTCAAAGACCAAGGGAATTTATCTTTGTTCTGTTTTGCAGATCATGGCTTCCGTGCGTAGAAATACCATCCGAGTCAACTTTGTGCAGATACCTGCCCAACTTAAAGAGCTAGCCTCAAGAGTTTCTGAGACTTCTATGGTCATTAAGATACACGGTCAACTTCTCAGCCTGGTTACTTCAAATCTTGATGAACAAATGATGAGCGTACTATTTCAGTTCTTTGATCCCGTGCATCATTGCTTCACCTTTCCAGATTACCAGCTAGTACCCACCTTGGAAGAGTTCTCTCATCTATTAGGCATATCCATTCTTGAATAGGTACCCCTCACAGGTATGGAAGAAGTTCCTAGGCCAGAAGACATTGCCTCAGCTTTGCATTTGAAACGGGCTGATGTAGTATCCAATTGGGAAACTCGAAGCGTAGTCGGGGGTTTTCTAGACAAATTTTTGATGGACCAGGCTCAACTATTTTAGGATGATTTGGATTTTCAGGATTTTGAAGATGTCTTGGCTCTTCTTATTTATGTTTTGGTTCTCTTCCCTAATCCAGACTCCTTTGTAGATGTGAAAGCTGTCAAGATTTTCCTTTCTCGCAACCCAGTGCCTACCTTGCTTGGAGATATCTTGCATGCCCTCCACACCCATACTATGAAGAGAAGAGGGACTCTTATGTGCTGCATATCATTGTTGTCAAGGTGGTTTATTTCTCACCTCCCTAAGTCTGTGATGAAAAACGAAGAAGGTTTGGGTTGGTCCTACAGAATAATGTCACTTGCTCATACAGATGTTGTTTGGTGTTCCCGTGCTATGGAAGACACTGTTGTTATTGACCATTGTGGGGGGTACCCTAATGTCCCATTACATGGTATCAGAGGGGGTATAACTTACAATCCTTGTCTAGCTTTGCGACAATTTGATCATGCTCGAAGAGATGGTCCCCATGACCTACTTCTCGAGGATATTGTATTCGACTATAAGGATGACGTTAAGGAGCATCGTCGAAGGTTCATACGAGCTTAGGGCATGGTAAACAGATCTGACCCCGAAGAATTGGGACCGAAAAATTCCCTTCCTATGCAGCCTTACCTCCAATGGGTCCGAGCTCGTGCCCAGAAGCTCATGATGCCTTATGAGGCCGTATTACCAGTGATTGTGGAGCACACTAACAAAGAAGGCATTCCTTACACAGTTCTATATCCTTACATGCCTACTGATCCTGGGGAGTTACAGAGGTCTTGGATTCAGCTGAAGAATGAGCGGGATACTTACCGGGAACAGTACCATGAGCGAGAAAGGAAGATTTTGAAGCTCACCAGGCAGCTCGAGGAAGAAAGAGTGATCAATGACTATATCAGCACAAAGAGGAAGCGCCCATGGGACTTTTGATTTTGCTTTTTCTAGTATTAGATTTGTTTTATTTATTTCTTTGTAACGCCTTAAAGGCATTGTTGAACATTTCAAAGTTACGCTAATAAAGTTTTGTTTATTTTTGGTTTGAAAATTTAAATCTCCCAAAGTATTTGAAATCATTACATGCGCATCCCATTATCATGAACATCATTACAGGTACCCCTACAGGTTTCTCATCTTCTTTGCTGTTTATTTCAGCAGAAATGTCTTCCGATCAACCCATCAAAGATCTTCAGGAGAAGAACGCCCAATTCCAACAGATGTTCATAAGTCTGGATAAAGGGTAAGAGGATCTAAAAACCCTTATTCTGAAAGAGAAGAAGAAGAAAAAGAAGACCGGAATTCTGAATATGGGCAGGAGGTTCGGAAAAAGGTTGAAGCATCAAACTGATCTGACCTCTTCGTCCAAGGAAGGGGAGAACCAAGAAAGGTAAAAGGACCCTAGTCCTGCGGTTTCTGACGACGATACTGATTACAATGATGAGCAATATCCTCCTGCTAAGGATAGGTACAAGCAGCTAGAAGACCATCTGAGTTTTAAGGAAGTTTAGAAGATCCTTGGTTTAGATTTTGGGGAATTGGGACTGGTATCGGGAGTGGTCATCCCTCATAAATTCAAAGCTCCGGTTTTTGCCAAGTACGATGGAGTATCCTGTCCAAAACTTCATCTTCGCTCGTATGTCAGGAAAATCCATCCCCACACCGCTGATAGGAATTTGTGGGTGCACTTCTTTCAAGATAGTCTGTCAGGGACTCAACTTGAATGGTTCTATCAGTTGGATGGGGCCAGTGTCCGAAACTGGGAAGATCTTGCCGCTGCTTTCTACAAGCAGTATCAGTACAACGCCGACCTTGACCCCACTCGTACTCAACTTCAGAGTATGTCCATTGGATCAGGAGAAGGTTTTAAGGACTATGCTCAGAAATGGAGAGACTTGGCTGGAAGAGTCCAACCCCCGTTGTCTGATACAGATTTGGTTGACATGTTTCTAGGGACGCTATCTGGTCTGTTTTTCAATCACCTGATTGGCAGCTCGTCATCTGGTTTCACCGAGCTGATTTTGACTGGAGAAAGAGTAGAAGCTATAATTTGTAGTGGTAAAATTCAGAAGGATGCCTCGTCGAGTTCAACAAAGAAGCCTTTCTCCGGTAAGAAGGAAGCTAGTGCAGTTTATAGCCCGAGG
Source organism: Vicia faba (assembly GCA_948472305.1). NCBI lineage: Eukaryota > Viridiplantae > Streptophyta > Magnoliopsida > Fabales > Fabaceae > Vicia > Vicia faba. The sequence goes on along the minus strand of OX451735.1, from coordinate 1,521,334,138 downwards.
GGCCAGAGCAGATCTGAACACCGTTAAACGGTATATGTTGTAGTGATATCAAGGCTCGTAGTTTCTCCACAATGCAACAATCAACAAAGGGTGGAAAGACCACAAAGTCCCGGCTCAATATGACTCTGTCTCAAATTTTACCATAATTGTTGAAGACCAATCTGGTAACTCTGAGGGAAGCCTCGAAGAACCCCAACACCATATCTCCCTGCTATAACCTGAATGCCCGTTGCGCTTATCACTCTGAAAGTCCAGGTCATGATACAAACAACTGTTGGGCCATGAAAAATAAGGTGCAGGACCTGATCAGAGCCAAAGATATTGAGGTTGACGCTCCAGAAAAGCCCAACGTCATAACTGCACCCATGACCAAGCATGGCTTGGGAATCAATGCCATTGAGGTTGTATCCGCCACAGAAGATGCTGATGATGAGGATTCAGACATCGACAACTGGATCTACCCAACAACCAACGGTGGACCGAACAACTCGACAGTGAAGGACTTCATACCTGTTTCTTTTATTCCGCAGTAATTGACTTTTGTTTTAAGATTTGAAATAAACAATTTGAAACTTTACGGCCCGATGCCTTGCCCGAGGCACCCTGGATTTGCTTGTGAGGGCTATTATTTGTCATTTCATATATCATTAACAAAAAATTGGATGTTTCTTGCATTATAAATTTTGCACTCCTTGTTTTTCTTTTCTGTCTCTCACTTTATAAAAACAACTATTCTCTTACACACACTCACGTATCATACTGCAGATCCATATCCAGCCTGGATTCCATTGATAACAACTCTGCTACTGCCAGTTATGACTTCAAAAATCCGATCAACCAAGCCGAGGACGAAGGTGAGGAGGATTGTGAGGTGCCTGGAGAACTTGCTCGACTATTACAGCAGGAAGAAAGGGCCATACATCCGCATGAAGAGCCAGTTGAGTCAGTGAATTTGGGCACAAAGGAAGACAGGAAAGAGATTAAAATAGGTGCAAATCTGGAGCCTAATGTCAAACAACAGTTAATACAGATGCTACACGACTATGTTGAGATCTTCTCCTGGTCTTATAAAGACATGCCTGGTTTGGACACTGGTATTGTGGTACATCGCCTGCCGACTAAAGAAGACTGCCCTCCGGTAAAGCAGAAGGTCCGCCGTATGCGCCCTGAAATGTCAGAAAAAGTCAAAGCAAAGGTCATGAAACAGTTCGACTCAGGGTTCTTAGCTGTCACTTTTTATCACAGTGGGTTGCCAACTTTGTTCTGGTATCTAAGAAGGACGGTAAGGTACGGATGTGTGTGGACTATAGAGATTTGAACAGGGAAAGCCCCAAGGATGACTTCCCACTTCCTCACATTCATGTCCTGGTCGACAACACCGTGCAACATAAAATCTTCTCCTTCATGGATGGTTTTTCAGGCTACAATCATATCAAGATGGCTCCTGAGGACATGGAGAAGACAACCTTCGTTACACAGTGGGGCACCTTCTGTTACAAGGTAATGCCTTTTGGGTTGAAGAATGCGGGGGAAACTTATCAGCGCGCCATGTTCGCTTTGTTCCATGATATGATTCACCACGAGATCGAGGTTTATGTTGATGACATGATAGCCAGGTCCCAGACTGAGGAAGAGCACCTTGATCATCTCCAAAAACTGTTTGACAGGTTGAAGACGTACAAGCTGAGGTTGAATCCGAACAAGTGTACCTTCGGGGTAAGGTCTGGAAAGCTTCTGGGTTTCGTTGTCAGCGACAAAGGTATTCAGGTGGATACTGCAAAGGTAAAGGCCATACAAGAGATGCTGGCTCTCATAGAAAAAGAAGTTAGAGGTTTCTTGGGACGTCTGAATTACATCGACAGGTTCATTTCATATTTGACTGCTACTTGTGAGCCAATCTTCAAGCTGCTGAAGAAAGATCAAGTGGTAAAGTGGAATGATGAATGCCAGACCGCTTTCGAAATAATCAAGGAATACCTTCAAAAACCACCAATTTTGATGCCTCCAGTTGAAGGAAAACCTTTTATATTATACTTTACAGTGCTAGACAATTCAACAGGGTGTGTGCTGGGGCAGCATGACGAGTCTGGTCGAAAAGAGCACGCTATTTATTACCTTAACAAAAATTTTACCAACTATGAAACCCGATACTCATTGCTCGAGAAAACTTGCTGCGCTTTGGCATGGGCTGCTCGCCGACTGAGACATTATATGTTGACTCACACTACTTTGTTGATATCAAAGATGGATCCAATCAAGTATATTTTCGAGAAGCCCGCTCTCTCCGGAAGGATAGCAAGATGGCAGATGATCCTAACCGAGTACGACATCCAATTCACAACCCAAAAAGCAATCAAGGGGAGTGTATTGGCGGATAATTTGGCGCATCAGGCCGTGGATGACTACCAGTCCATGAATTTCGAGTTCCTGGATGAGAATATTATGTTGGTAACCGACTGCGAAGAACCTGGACCAGATGAAGGACCCGGGGAGGTATCCCGATGGTCTATGTATTTTGATGGAGCCTCGTACGCATTGGGTAATGGAATTGGCGCTGTAATCATATCTCTTAAGGGCTGTCATACTCCGTTCACCGCCTGATTATGTTTTAATTGCACCAACAATATGGCAGAGTATGAAGCATGTATCATGGGGCTTCGAGTTGCTATTGACCTGAAGATTAAGTTCTTGGGTGTATTCGGAGATTCCGCTCTGGTGATAAGTCAGATCAAAGGCGAGTGGGATACGAAGCACCCGAATCTTATTCCTTACAAAGAGTATGTACTGACATTGCTCCCCCACTTCGAAGAGATAACCTTTGAACATTTCCCAAGAGAGGAGAATCAGCTGGCGGAAACGCTAGCTACCATGTCCTCTATGTTCAAAGTTAGGTGGGACAATGAAGCTCCCCAGATTACCATTGAGAGGTTGGACGAACCCACACATTACTTTGACATTGAGACTGAAGAGGTAGCAGATAAACCCGGTTTTCACGAGGTAAAGAGGTACTTGAGGCTCAAGAATACCCTGAGGGGGCATCTGTTAATGATAATAAGTTTCTGAGAAGGTTCGCTGCGAATTTCTTCATCCGTAATGGGATTCTATATAAGCGTAACTGTTGTACCCCAAAATTTTCCCTCCCATATTTTTCAATACATTTCAAATGAGGTCCTCAAATTGCTCAAGGAAGTCCAAGGGTTTACCAGACAAACTCTCTCCTAAGGAAGTCTACCTTAAATTAGGGTTTCAGTTTGCATCAAGGTACTTGAGTCTAAGGGATCCCAAATTCTCACCATTGTCCTAATATGTTCTCAATATCATCCATGTCAAGTTTCAAGCCTTGCAGAGGAAGTTTGCTCAGTCAATTTCTCAAAGGCCTGAAAATCGACTGTGCTAGGGCAAAAGTCAACTGTGGCCCACATACAGTCAAACTTTAAGATTTTTGGTCAACATCCTCATTTTGAAGTATTATCCATCATTTGATAAAGGTTTGATCATGATTCCTCAAGGATTGGTCACAATTCATCAAAACCCAAAGTTGCTAAATTAGGGTTTTGCAGGAAAAGTCAACCCAACTTTGACCAAGCATAACTTTCTCATACTTTATCAAAAATGACCCATCCAAAGCTCATTTTGAATAGGATGCAATTATCTACAATTCATCTTCAGCTCCCAAGTTCAAAATATGCACTCTCAGGAAGATATAAATTTGGACATTATAGGTCATTTTGAAAAGTCAACTAAAATACCTTTTTGTCAAAGCTTCATACATGAACATGGAAGACTCAATTGAGATGAGACCAAAAGGGTTGCTTAGAGGATATATTAAGCTTTCTTAAAAGTCCAAGAACACATCTCTAGGGTCAAAATTGAAGTAGTTATGAATTGATGAAGTTGACCTTTTTTGCAAAATTGCCAAAAGTCAAAAGTGCCCAAAATTGCAATTTTTGTCAAATGGGCCCAACTTTTTGTGCTTGCATTGAGTTTGTAACATGATCCACGACCCATGATCCTTCCCACTGGTCTTCATTTTATTTTTGTCATTTATTTTGATTTTTATTTCAATTAATTTAATTTAAATCAAAATAAAATCATGAAAATATCAAAACTAATCAAGGCTTGAGATTTTGTGCATGTTTAGGTCTCTTATACAGCTGGGAAGAGAATCAAATCGTGCAAGGGTCATTTGGATGCAAAAAGATTGAGTTTTGCTTGATTTAGATAGATTTTAATAAGCATCAAATCATGATTCAATAACCTTAATTGAAAAATATTTGAAGCAAATTTGTAACCCTAATCCATTCAAGGGTACATATAGAACATGTGCAGACCAAAAAAGAGAAGATTGGAGGCGTGCAAAGGTGGAAATAAATCTTAAAATTTCAAAGGAAAAGTGGTAATCTAATCTCATAGTTTCAGGCTTTTTCAAGCCATTCCAAACACATCATTTGTTTGCTGGGCATCTAAGGAGTCTATCCCAATCATTAGCAAGCATTTTCGTGCCCAGATACGCACTGTAAGTATCCCACAAAATCCATGTTTTCTTGAAATCGCATATCATAATCCTGGCACTCTTAGCAATATTTGTTTATATATTCTGAATCCTTGAAACATTTGCAAGCTAATGATAATACTCAATTGCGTTTTTGTTCACCATACAGAAAGTTGCCATGATTAGGGTTTAGGTTTCGTTTTTAGGGGTTTTCCTTGCAGGAATAATTGGCCATGGAAAGTGGTACCATGATGCTCGTGAGGTTGCAACGAGGTGATTGGTACCACTGGAATTGATTTATGATGCTTGCATAAGATTTTGGAGAATCACAGGGCTGTACCTACGCCCTTTTGTCCGTAGGTAAAAGTTTCCACACTTTTAGCAACGGAGGGAGGTAGAAGATGATGGCGTGGCGTGGTGTGAATGGCCCATTCAAATTTCGCGAGTTTCCAGAATCCACTTTTGGTCTTTATCATATAATGCTTGTTTATTATATTTCTAATACAAAAACACGCTAGCTCAGTTGGTCAGGAGGCGCTTGGAAAAGCCAAAGGGCCTGGGTTCGATCCCCAGGTCCCCCATATTATTTCATGATTTTGTTTCTTGCATAATTAGGCACATGTGCATACAAGGAGTTCACCATATGCCATCATCCTTCAACCAGCAGATCTCCATAATTCCATATCCAACACCTCTCACATGAGGGCCTATCATGGGCGTGAGTCAAGCCAATGCATGGGATCTGAAAAGTCAAACATGGGCCAGGCGCATTTGGGCTTGGATTTGCAGTTGACACCTCCCTTTTTGCTTTGATACCAGGCCCATTTCTTTTTTTCTTTTATATTTTTCTTTTAGTTATTTATTTTGATTAATTATTTTCTAACATAAAATTAATTCTTTTTACAAAAAAACTCATAAAATCAATTTTCAACAATTTAGATTTAGGTTTTATTTTTATCAAATTTAATTTAATAATTTAATTTTTGGGTAATTTTAACCTTTTTGTAAATAAATTAAAATCAATCAGAAAATTAGGGTTTATTTGATTTTATTTTTATTTTCTTTTCTCAAAATAACAAAAATATAAGAATAGTTTAAATTAATTACTTTTCTCAAATTTAATTAATTAGTAACTAGGTTTATATTTATTCATTAAGACCTTATTTTCTCAAAATAATCAAAAACAACAAAAAAATGATTCTCCTTTCAATTAGGTTTAGACGGGGTCAAAACCCTAATTTTTTCTCGTTCTCGTTTCATCGCGCGCATTTATTTATTTTTTTACAATATTAATGTAACTGGTCATGGGATGTAATAGTTTAATTAGGATTTTCCTTTTATTTATCGTTTTACAGGTTTTTGGCTATGTAATTAATCCCCCTCCCCGAAGCCTTGTAGTAGCGTAGTTTTATTTCTCGCATTTTAATTCTTGCAAATATTAACTGTTAGGTGCATGATAATAGGATTGCATGATAAGAATGTATGTTAATTTTAAAATGGTTAAACCCTAAATGTGAAATGATAATAACTGAAATCAAATCACTCGCACATGCGCACTCCTAGGGTATACTCTCACTTCGGTTGCCTTCGGAAAACGATCATTAAGTATATGGTGTCTTAGTGGTTACCCTCTTGTCTAAACAAAGATCAAATGTCCCGTTCGGAAATGTTGCCTCGGAAAGGTTGCCTCGGAAATGTTGCCTCGAATATGATCTTAAGGCACTAGGGTTATTACTAAGACGTCCTAATATTGCTTTAGTGATCGTACATCCCTTTCGAATTGACCCTTACAACTCCAATGACGGTGCTTCCTATTTCTCAAATAAGTAGGATAGCGTTGTCTAAAGGAAACAAGAACATAAACATGAAGGAAAATTGCGATAAAAACGCAGCGGAATATAAAATTTTCCTTTAGCGATCCTTAGGAATGAGCATGGTCAGTGATAGAAATATTTACCTCTTATGGCGATTCAGAACTTTGATGTTGTGATCACGAGCGTTGATGAAGAACAACGCCTCTACTCAGTCCACACGAACAGATCGCTTCCGGTCACAGTGCTAGCTGATCACGAACGAAAACCTTGAGTGAGAGAGAGAGTCAAAACTGAAAATGCATCAAGTGAAATTGCTTCATCACAAGGGATCTATTTATAGAATCACTCGTGTGGGCTACAAGCTAAAAGCCCAATTAAGGCTATAAGCTAAAAGCCCAATTAAGCTTATGGACATCATACCTTATGATGTACCATATATCACTTATCCACGTGGTACCTTACCACTTTCCGTATTACACTTAAGTGCACCGTACCTTACGGTGTTCCTTATTTATTCTATCTCTCATCAACCTGTCCTTATGTGTGTGACCCTGTAGGTTTTCGCGACGTTGGCAATTATATTAAATCACACATTTAATATAATAAACAGTGAGCGGTATCTAGCAACACATCACTGTTACCCAAGTCACGAAAATGTCATGTGATCTCACCAAACCTTTTCCGTGATAATATTTGTGTTGTACAATTACCCTTTTGCCATCATGTCTATATTGAACACAAGGCATACACTGTGTCACCCTTGTCCAGTTCAATATTGGGCCCTTAGACATTTATCCTGTTATGCAGGATGAGAAAATTCCATCTAGTTCACTCATGTCCCTCAGCATGCTTTGTGAAGTACCCATCAACCGTCTTTATAGTCATCCAGTTACGGATGACGTTTGATCAGCAATAAAGTACTTGACTCTACATCTAGGGTCCATAGTGGTTTCAGGTCGAAGGGTGGTATACACCATTATCATCATGATTATAACTTATGACACTTTGCATAACATTCTATGTAGTATTCTCATAACGGGTCAATCCAGTATAAATATTACTCCTAATATTCATACCTATGTCAAGACTTGATAACTCCTTATCTATGATCCATGAGATGTGATCATCAATCTATCTTCATAATAATCTTAATGCTTTAATGTTATCCCACTTCACATTAAAGCTCGACTACCGATACTTTAAGAATAATGTCTTATGTTTAATGGGATCTCATGATTAAGTCACACTTAACATTTCATTAAACAAATAAACCATTCTAGGGACTTTATTATTTTGGAAAGCAAACATAATAAAGAAATGCCTTTTATTATACATAAATAATTCGATACAAGTACCAAAAGTATTGGCCTCTAGGGCTTACACCAACAAAACATTCTTTTTTCGAGTAGGTAGATGCTAGTAGGTACTTGCTCAAAAATAAACCTTTCCAAACTTACACTCTTTTCAAACAAAGTTTTCAAAAACACTTCGTAACGCTCTTGAAGACAGAAGCAAGGGTTAAAACGAAGTAAAACAAAAGCTTTTCAAAACGCACAAACACGAAAGAAATTTTTAAAATGATGAGCAAGTACCTAAGAGCCCGTAGAAAACTACGGATAGAAAGGGTACTAATACCTTCCCTTTCTATAATCTACCCCCCGTACTCAAAATCTCGAAAAAGGGATTTTTCTGTGCTTTTGTCCTTTCCAGTTGGATAAAATAAAAGTAGGTGGCGACTCTTGCTTACCGCGACATTTTGAAAACACAAACGCAAAACGCAAACCAGCATTTTCCTAAAACAGTCTGGTTCTGCCACCGTATCACAAAAATGCTGACTCTGCTGGGGACTAATAAGTGGGGTATACCTTAGGATTAATTCATCATAAATTTCTTCTCTTGTTTGATTTGATTGCTTTACTTTTGAGGGTTTTGTATTGGGAGTTACTATAGATCCTAACTCGGATCTGGGGGACACCTTTTAGGTAAGTAGCAATAAACTGTGAGGGAACTGTACGGTGTAGACCGATATGGTTGAAGTAGTAGCTATGTTGATGTGGCACATTGGTTGGTATCGGTATCCCTTATGGAGAAACGATGAGAATACGGGGCTGCTATATGTGTCGTTAAGCATCAACTAACCTTAGAACCTATAATTGACCAACTTGGCCATTAGGAAGTAGTGAGATAGACGACCTCAGTGTAAAGCTGAGAACTGGTTGATACTCGATACTACACTCATTGAGACCATACTCTCGAGATAGTTCCAGCCGCAAGAAAAGATTGCGTGAGCTGAAACCATGACCGATGGAGGATGGTTAGTGATATTGAGAACCTCAAGAACCCGATTACTATTATTAGGACAGGTTGAAACCAACTGAACTTCAAGAGGGTAGTGCCTAGACCCCAAGCAAGCCTTAAACTTAAGAGCTTTTGTGTGACTTGTTTTCCTTTTCCATGTCTGTTATCTGTTATACCTGTTGTGTGTTTTATCATGACATCATGCATCATAACATAGCATGCATACTTCATTATACTAACCATTTCGAAGACCGAGGGGATTTATCTTTGTTCTATTTTGCATATTATGGCTTCTGTGCGAAGAAACACCATTTGAGTTAACTTTGTGCAAATACCTGCTCAACTCAAAGATTTAGCCTCGAGAGTTTCTGATACTTATTCATTCATTAGGAGACATGGTCAGTTTCTTAGCTTGGTTACTTCAAAGTTCGATGAGCAGATGATGAGTGTTATTTTCCAGTTCTTTGATCTGGTGCATCATTGCTTCACTTTCTCGAATTATCAGCTAGTTCCTACTATGGAAGAGTTTTCTCACTTATTGGGCATATCCATCCTCGAGCAGATGCCCTTCACAGGTTTGGAAGAGACTCCTAGACCAAAAGACATTGCTTCAGCTCTACATTTGAAATGGGATGATGTAGTATCTAATTGGGAGACACGAAGCGGGGTTGAAGGTTTCTTAGCCAAGTTTATGATGGATCAAGTTCAACTATTCTGGGATAACTTGGACTTTCAGGCTTTTGAAGATATCTTGGCTCTCCTTATCTACGGTTTGGTTCTTTTCCCGAATCCAGATTCCTTCATAGATGTGAATTCGGTTAAGATCTTCCTGTCCCGCAGTCCTGTACCTACTCTTCTGGGTGATATCTTGCATGCCCTCTACACTCGTACTGCGCGTAGAAGAGGGACTCTCATGTGTTGCATGCCGCTGATGGCGAGGTGGTTTATTTCGCACCTCCCCAAGTCCATTCTTAAAAATGAAGAAGGTTTATGATGGTCTTACAAGATAATGTCCCTTGCCCATACAGACATTCTTTGGAGTTCCAAGGCTATGGAAAGCATTGCTGTCATTGATCGATGTGGGGGATACCCTAACATCCCGTTGCTTGAAATCCGAGGAGGAATAACCTACAGTCCTTGTTTAGCTTTGCGATAATTCGGTCGTGCTCAGAGAGACGGTCCTCATGAGCTACTTCTTATAGATATTGCATTTGACTACAAGGAGGACGTTGACGAGAATCGTTAGAGGTTTATTCGAGCTTGGGGCATGGTGAACAGATCTGACCCTCAAGAGCTAGGACCAAGGACTTCTCTCCATATGCAGCCTTATCTCCAGTGGGTCCGAGCGCGAGCCCAGAAGCTTGGGATGCCTTATGAAGCTGTGCTGCCAGTGATTATGGAGCCCACCAATGAAGAGGGAATTCCTTATACAGTCCTTTATCCCTACATTCCCACTGATCTTGGGGCATTGAAGAGATCCTAGATTTAGCTAAAAGAGGAGAGGGATACCTACCGGGAAAAGTACCATGAGCAAGAAAGGAAGATCTTGAAGCTCACTAGGCAACTTGAGAATAAAAGAATGATCAATGACTACGTCAGCACCAAGGGGAAGCGTCCATGGGATTTCTGATTTTGCTTTTTTTAGTTTAGATTTGTTTTCCATTTATTTCTTTTGTAACGCCTCAAAGGCATTGTTAAGCATTTTCACAAGTTAATCTAATAAAGTTTGTTTTATTTTTGTTTTGCAAATTTAAATCTCCCAAAGTCTTTGAAATCATTACATACGCATCTCATTATCATGCACATCATTACAGGTACCATTATAGGTTTCTCATCTTCTTCGCTGTTTATTTCAGCAGTTATGTCTTCTGATCAAGCTATCAAAGATCTTCAGGCGCAAAATGCCCAATTCCAAGAGATGTTCTTAAGCTTGGCTAAAGGGCAAGAGGATTTGAAAGCTCTCATCCTGAAAGAGAAAGAGAAGGAGAAGAAGAAGAAGAAGAAGAAGAAGAAGGTTGTTCTTTTGAGTATGGGTAAAAGGTTTGGGGATAGGCTGAAACAACAAGTTGATCTGTCTCTTTAATCCAAAGGAGAAGACGACCAAGAAGAAGAAAAGGGCCCCAGTCCTGCAGTTTCTGATGATGATACAGATTATGATAAAGAACAGTATCCTCCTGCTGAGGATAGGTACAAACAACTTGAAGACCGGCTGAGTGCTATGGAGTGTCAGAAGATCCCTGGTTTGGATTTTGAAGAACTGGGACTAGCATCTGGGGTGGTGATCCCTCATAAGTTTAAAGCTCCGATTTTTGCTAAGTACGATGGAGTATCCTGTCCAAAACTCCATCTCTGCTTGTATATCCGAAAAATCCAACCTTACACTGCTGATAGAAATTTGTGGGTACATTTCTTTCAAGATAGTCTGTCAGGGACTCGGCTTGAATGGTTTTATCAATTGGAAGAAGCTAATGTCCGAAACTGGGAGGACCTTGCTGCTGCTTTTTACAAGCAGTATCAGTATAACGCCGACCTTGCTCCCACTCGTACTCAGCTTTAGGGTATGTCTATGGGTGCAAGTGAAGGTTTTAAGGACTATGCTCAAAAGTGGAGAGATTTGGCTGGAAGAGTCTAACCCCCTTTGTCTGATAGGGAGTTGGTTGATATGTTTCTAGGGATGTTGTCTGGTCCATTTTTCAATCATCTGATCGGCAATTCGTCATTTGGGTTTACTGAATTGATTTTGACTGGGGAGAGAGTAGAAGCTGGTATCCGAAGTGGTAAGATACTGAAAGGTACTTCATCAAGTTCAGAAAAGAAGCCTCTCACCGGTAAGAAAGAAGCTAGTGCAGTCTACGGCTCGAGGAGCCAAAGCAGACCTGAACGCTGTTAAGCAGTAAATGCGGTAGTAATATCAAGACCCACCATTGCCCCATAATGCAACAATCATCAAAGAATGGAGATACCGCAGAGACAGTACACTCGGCTTAATATGACCTTGTCTCAAATTCTACCATAATTGTTGAAGACCAACCTGGTAACTCTGAGGGAAGCCCCGAAGAATCCCAACACCACATCTCCGCTATATAACCCGAATGCCTGCTGCGCCTATCACTCTGATAGCCCAGGTCATGATACAAACAACTGTTGGGCCTTGAAGAATAAGGTGCAAGATTTGATCGAAGCTAAAGAAATTGAGTTTGACGCTCCGGAGAAGCCCAACGTCATGACTGCTCCTATGCCCAAACATGGTTATGGAGTAAATGCTATGGACGATGATTTATTTGTGACCTCCGTGGAAGAAATTTCTACTCCTTTGATGACAGTTAAGAAGAATCTATTGTTGGTCAGTTTATTTCTGGGCTGTGGCGAAGGTTGCCACCTATGTTCAATCCTGCCTGCTGGTTGCCATTTATTGAAATCAGGTGTTCAACGCCTGATGGATAACAAAGAGATCCTGTTCGAAAAGACTTTGATTCTGTTAGTTCCAATTGAAGATGTTTCCATCATAACCATTTCCGCCAATCCTTCCAAGGATTCCTCGAGAAAGCCTGTTAGGATTACACTTGTTCCAAGAATCGCTCCATTAATCATTACTATCCCGGGTCCTATTCCAAACACTTCGGATAAGGCTGTCTCTTGGCACTATGGGGCCGATGTGTATTACCATGGAGTTAAGCAAGACTTAAAGATTGAAGAAGCTGATGCTGATATCAATATTGTCGGGGCTAGCAAGGTCACCATAAGTGGAAGACTCTTTTCTTCTAAGATTTCCCCTCCGACTGTTCACAAACTTGTTGTCATTCCATTTGCTAGTACATCAGCTACTGTCCCAGTTCCTATTCCGGTTATCACCCCTGTCGCCGAACCATCTGGGGCTCGGGGAAAAGAAATCACAGGTGAGCCTTCCCGGATGGATGCGCCTAAGAAGATCATTGTAGAAACCTCTAAGCAGGAGATAGAGGAAATTCTGAAGATTATAAAGAAGAGCGACTACAACGTAGTCGAGCACCTGGGGCAGAATCCTTCAAAAATCTCCATGTTGTCCTTGTTATTGTGTTCGGAAGCCCATGCAAAGGATTTAATTGCTTTCCTCAAAACTGCACATGTACCGCAGGGAACCTCTACCGATCAATTCAAAGACTGCGTAGCTAGTTTGACTGCCGACAACAAATTGGGTTTCTCAGATGCAGATCTTACTGCTAAAGGAAGAAATCAAAATGATGCTCTGCACGTCTCGATCGAGTGCATGGACACTACTTTGGCCCATGTACTGGTGGATACTGGGTCCTCATTGAATGTTTTGCCAAAGAAAGCATTAGACCCTCTGGACTGTGAAGGTTTGATTCTGAAGCCAAGCAATATTGTGGTCAGGGCTTTCGACGGGTCAAAAAGGAAGGTGCACGGGGAGGTGGACGTCCCTGTTAAAGTTGGCTCCCAGACTTTTGCATCTACTTTCTACGTGATGGATATCCAACCATCATATTCTTGCTTGCTGGGTCGCCCTTGGATTCATAAGGCTGGGGCAGTGACTTCTACGCTCCATCAGATGTTGAAATATCCAATAAAGGGGAAGATTGTTACGGTACAAGGTGAGGAGGAGTACATGGTGACTCATCTCAATTCCTTTCGCTATGTGGAGATGGATGGGGAGTTCATCAAAACCGCTTGTCAGAACTTTGAAGAGGTCCCCCATACTTTGGTGTCAACTGAAGTTGCTATTGATGAACCTCCGATGAAGATGTCTTCCCTTAAGGATGCCAAGGCTGTAATTGAAAAAGGTGGGTGTGCAAATTGGGGTCAGCTCCCTGATTTCACACACAAAACTGACAAGTTTGGTTTTGGCTTTACTGCAGAGGCTCAAAGGATTGTTCGGCACGCGCGGATTGGAAGACCTCCTCTGCATATCAATAATCAGGGAGTGAATGCAATTGAAGATGGTAAAGAAGATTCAGATATCGACAGCTGGATCTACCCTACAACCAATGGTGGCTTGAACAACTGGACGGCGAAAGACTTCATACCTGTTTCTTTTATTACACAGTAATTGACTTTTGTTTTGAGATTTACAACAAACAGTTTGGAACTTTACGGCCCGGTGCCTTGCCTGAGGCACCTTGGCTTTGTTTGTGAGGGCTTATTATTTGTCTTTTTCATATATCATCAATAAAGCATTGGATGTTTTCTTGCATTACAAATTTTGCGCTCCTTGTTTTTCCTTTATATCTTGCGCTTTATCAAAATAGTTATTGTCTTACACACACTCACATATCATAATGCAGATCCACATCTACTCTGGATCCCATTGATAACGACTCTGCTATTTCCAGTTATGACTTCGAAAATCTGATCAACCAAGCCGAGGACGAAGGTGAGGATGATTGTGAGGTTCCTGGGGAACTTGCTAGACTGTTACGACAGGAAGAGAGGGCCATACAGCCTCATGAAGAGCCAGTGGAATCAGTGAATTTGGGTATGGAGGAGGACAAGAAAGAGGTCAAGATAGGTGCAAATATGGAACCTAGTGTCAAGCAGCGGTTGATAAAGATGCTACGCGACTATGTTGAGATCGTCGCTTGGTCTTATGAATATATGCCTGGTTTAGACACTGATATTGTGGTACACCGCCTGCCAACTAAAGAAGACTGTCCTCCGGTAAAATAGAAAGTTCGCCGTATGCGCCCCGAGATGTCTGAGAAAATCAAAGCTGAGGTCATGAAACAGTTTGACGCTGGATTTCTAACTATTACTTCTTACCCACAGTGGGTTGCCAACGTGGTTCCGGTGCCTAAGAAGGATGGTAAGGTACGGATGTGTGTGGACTATAGAGATCTGAACAGGGCGAGCCCCAAATACGATTTCCCACTTCCTCACATCGATGTTTTGGTCGACAATACTGCGCAGCATAAGGTCTTCTCCTTTATGGATGGTTTTTCTGGTTACAATCAGATTAAGATGGCTCCCGAAGACAGGGAGAAGACAACCTTCGTTACACAGTGGGGCACCTTCTGTTACAAGGTAATGCCTTTCGGGTTGAAGAATGCTGGGGAAACTTATCAGCGCGCCATGGTCGCTTTGTTCCACGACATGATTCACCATGAGATTGAGGTTTACATTGATGAAATGATTGCAAGGTCCCAAACTGAAGAAGAACACATTGACCATCTCCAGAAACTGTTCAACAGGTTGAAAATGTACAAGCTAAGGTTAAACCCGAACAAGTGCACCTTCGGGGTAAGGTCCGGTAAGCTGCTGGGTTTCATCGTTAGTGATAATGGTATTCAGGTGGACCCTGCCAAGGTGAAGGCTATATGGGAGATGCCAGCTCCCCGAACGGAAAAGGAAGTTAGAGGTTTTTTGGGAAGACTGAATTACATTTCCCGATTCATTTCACATTTGACTGCTACTTGTGAGCCAATCTTCAAGCTGTTGAAGAAAGATCAAGTGGTAAGGTGGAATGATGAATGTCAGACTGCTTTCGAAAGGATCAAAGAATATCTTCAAGAGCCGCTTATCCTGATGCCTCCAGTTGAAGGAAGACCTTTGATCCTATACTTGGCAGTGCTGGATAATTCAATGGGTGCGTGCTGGGGCAGCATGACGAGTCTGGCTGAAAAGAGCATGCTATTTACTACCTTAGAAAAAAGTTTACCGACTGTGAGACCCGATACTCACTGCTCGAGAAAACTTGTTGCGCTTTGGCATGGGTTGCTCGTCGGCTGAGACAGTATATGTTGACTCACACTACCCTATTGATATCAAAAATGGATTCAATCAAGTATATCTTCGAAAAGCCTGCCTTGTCCGGAAGAATAGCAAGATGGCAGATGATCTTAACTGAGTATGATATCCAATACACAACCCAAAAAGCAATCAAGGGGAGTGTGTTGGCGGATCATTTGGCACATTAGGCCGTGGATGATTACCAATCCATGAATTTCGAATTCCCGGATGAGAGCATCATGTTGGTGACCGATTGTGAAGAACCTGGACCGGATGAAGGACCTGAGGAGGGATCCCGATGGTCTATGTATTTTGATGGAGCCTCAAACGCGTTGGGTAATGGCATTAGCACTGTGATCATATCTCCTGAGGGCTATCATACTCCCTTCACCGCCCGATTATGTTTTAACTGCACCAACAATATGGCAGAGTATGAAGCATGCATCATGGGCCTTCGAGCTGCTATTGACCTGAGGATTAAGTTCTTGAGTGTATTCGGAGATTCTTCTCTAGTGATCAGTCAGATCAAAGGTGAGTGGGATACGAAGCATCCAAATCTTATTCCTTACAAAGAGTATGTATTGACGTTGCTTCCACACTTCGAGGAGATAACCTTTGAACATTTCCACAGAGAGGAGAATCAGTTAGCGGACGCGCTAGCTACCATGTATTTTATGTTCAAGGTCAGGTGGGATAATGAAGCTCCCCAGATCACCCTCGAGAGGTTGGACGAACTCGCGCATTGCTGTGACGTTGAGACTGAAGAGGTAGCAGATAAACCCTGGTTTCACGAGGTAAAGAGGTATCTTGAGGCTCAAGAGTACCCCGAGGGTGCATCTGTTAATGATAAGAAGTTTCCGAGGAGATTCGCGGCGAAGTTCTTCATCAGCAATGGGGTTCTTTACAAGCGAAACCATGATTCAACCTTACTGCGATGTGTGGACAAAAGCGAGGCAGGAAGGATCATGGCAGAGTTACATGAAGGTACTTTCGGAACTCATTCCAGTGGACATACCATGGAAAAGAAAATCCTACGGGCAGGATATTATTGGTCTACTATGGAAGCCGATTGTTATCAGCATTCTTGGACCTGTCATAAGTGCAAAAGTCTATGCTGATAAGGTGCATGTACCTCCGGTTCCTCTGAATGTCTTGACAGCTCCTTGGCCTTTTGCAATGTGGGGCATCAACATGATCGGCGAGATCAGGCCTACTGCGCCTAACGGGCATCGTTTCATTCTGGTAGCTATTGATTATTTCACAAAGTGGGTTGAGGCAGCTTCCTTTGCTACAGTAACCAAGAACGTCGTGGCGCAGTTCATACGACACAATCTAATATGTCGATATGGTGTACCAGAGAGGATCATTACGGACAATAGTACAAATCTCAACAATACAATGATCACCGAGCTCTGCAAACAGTTTAAGATACAGTATCACAACTCTTCTCCTTACCGGCTGAAGATGAATGGGGTTGTTGAAGCGGCTAATAAAAAAATCAAGAAGATTATGCAGAAGATGACGGTGACATACAAAGACTAGCACGAGATGTTACCATTCGCTTTTCATGGGTACCGCACCTCAGCGCGGACGTCAATGGGGGCAACGCCCTACTCTCTGGTGTATGGCATGGAGGAAGTCTTACCCATTGAAGTCCAGATACGCTCTCTTCGGATCTTGAAGGATTCAGGTTTGAGCGAGGACGATTGGATCCAGACCCGACTTGACCAGCTGAATCTAATCGATGGAAAGAGACTTATTGCTATTTGTCATAGTCAGACGTATCAAAAACGAATGATCAAGGCATTTAACAAGAAAGTCAGACGACAAGAGTATCAAGTTGGGGATCTGGTGATCAAACACATCATACTGCCGCAAGGTGATCCCAGGGGCAAATAGACCCCCACGTACGAAGGGCCATTTATGGTTAAGAACATTTTCTCAGGAGGAGCTATGATTCTAACCACCATGGATGGTGACGACCTTCCTCACCCCGTCAATGCAGACATAGTGAAAAAATACTACGCATAATCAAAGACCCGCTAGGTTGATTGGCCTAGGCAAAAATAAGGGCTTCCCGACGAACCAAAAGGGTTCGGGCAAAAGTAAGGGATGAAAATAAAAAAATATGTACACCTGGAAAGTCGAAAAACTTGAAAAGGCGGCTTGGGCAAAAAAGGGTATCCCGGTGGACTGAAAACCCGAAAGGGCGGTCCAGGCAAAAATTAGGGATTAAAGCGTAACACTATGTCTCATTGGATCATCTTGCAACCAGACTTCGGTATCGACTATCAAGCTCGAACGACGCCAATCAATCTGCTCTACCTTCAACCAAGTAGCAAAGGGATGAGACGCTCGAAGATATAGATGCAATAGCAGAGTTGGAACCCAGTGGGATTGTTCACATAGCTGTTTTTCTTTGTTTTTCACAAATTGCATAATTTCTATCTTTCGGCGGCGTTTTCTTACTAGGACGTCAGCCTCTTGTACAAAATGCCTGTTATAGGCCAACTTCAAAATCAATACAATACATTTTCACAATAATTTCAAAATTGTTTTCCTTTTCCTGTTTTGTTTTTTGCAAGAACGTCCAATGATTCATTTTTTATATATGCATTTGACAATAATTACCGCTCATAGATATTTACATATGAAACAAAAGACGATTACTGGTAATTTCAGGTGTAGGGGCAAACGAGAAATGTCCAAACCTTACAGTTGCTCTACCCACCAGATACATGGATAGACCCAGCTGGAGAATATGACTAAAAGTGCATACACTCCCCGCAGAATAAGAAATACCCAAAAATAGTGGTGTTCATTCTCCCCAAGCAGAGTTCATCTATCACCAGCACTAAGAGATTATCCCCAGTGGAGTTTATTTCTTCCACAAGAAGAAATTCAATCCCCAACCGGGTTCATCATCACCCAGCAACGGTAATTCATCCCCAACCGAGGTTATTTCTCCAAATCAGCAGATCTTCTGGCAGAGTATTTCTCCTCCCCACAGAGTCATTCTCTCGCCAGTTTATGCTCCAGCAGGGTCATTCTCCCGACAATTTCTTCTCAAATCATCTTCGGTAATTACCTCCAGCAAGACCAAAGAACTTACCTCCTCGTACTCTCCAGCAGCAGTCCGAGATTTATTCTCCCCAACTAGAGAACATCATAAAAACATTGCATATCTATACATCATGACATGCACATACGCATCATACGGCACAATCTCATTTATTTTGATAAAATCATTACTCGATACATTTCATACATCATGACATTATATACGACTAACTCTCTACCTTTCAGGGAAAAATACAATCAAATTCTCACAAGTTTTCTCTGGTTCAGTCAAATCGTCACTAAGATTTCTATTCCAGTTCAAGCTATGAAGCCCGAATCCGACCGGATAATATCTTGATATCTCCATCACACTGTGAAGCCCGGAGAACGACCGGATAACAGTACCAAAATACCACGAAGCTTGGAATCGACCAGATAGTGGTTTATCTTAAATTCAAGCTATGAAGCCCAGAAATCGACCAGAAAATAGTTGAATCCCCAATAAGTTATTGTGAAGCCTAGAGAACGACCAGATAACAATGCAAGTTACTGTGAAGCCTGGATTACGACCAGATAACAGTACAAAACACCATGAAGCCTGGAATCGACCAGATAGTGGTATATCATAAACACAAGCGGTGAAGCCCATAGATCGACTGGAAAACCTCTTAACAAGGTATTGTGAAGCCTGGAAATCGACCAGATGGCAGTACAGGACACCATGAAGCCTGGATTCAACCAGATAATGGTATAAGACATCATGAAGCCTGGATTACGACTAGATAGCGACAAAAGACACTAAAGCCTGGAATCGACCAGATAACAGTGAGGGACATTACGAAGCTTGGATTTCGACCAAATAGCAGTCTACCCGGCCAATTACTATGAAACCCAGAAATCGACCGGATATTAGTAGGCCTTAAAATCAAATGGAAGCCCAGATGCGACTGGATAACCACTTGATTTATTCTGAAGCCTGGAACACGGCCAGATAAGAAGTAAGAAGTTACGAAGCCTGGATTACGTCCAGATAGCGACAAAGGACTGAAGCCTGGAATCGACCAGATAACAGTATGGGACACTGCGAAGCTTGGGTTTCGACCAAATAGCAGTTTACCTGGATAATTACTAGGAAGCCCGAAATCTACTGGATATTAGTGTGCCCTAAATTCAAGTTGAAGCCCGAATGCGACCGGATAACAACTTAATTCCTTCTGAAGCCTGGAGCACGACCAGATAAGAAGTGAGAAATTGCGAAGCCTAGAGAACAACCAGATAGAAAGTATAATCTCATCCCCCCGTTAAGTCACTGTAAAGCCGGGAGCACGACCAGATAGCAGTCGATCTTATCACTATGAAGCCTGGATCATGACCAGATAGTAGTTCATTTTCACCTCTTCGACCAAGAGACGATTCCCCAGTAGAATAATGGATGACCGAAGCTCCTAAAATTCAACTTTTACCAAGATAGAGACCAACATTCCCCAGCGAATTCCTCCTCAATAACAGGTATACAAGCTCTCGCAAAGGAATCTCTTATGCGATCGACATTCCTTCAGATGGCATCTTTAATCCCATTCCCGACATCACTAGACAAGTACCACTTCATGCGAGTGCAAATTTCTGGGCACTTTAGTGTTCAATCATCTTCCACCTTCGAATCACGAAAGGCAGATAAGACAATCTACATCCTCAGGTTTAAGAAGATTGAACAGGGGAAGTTGTTGTACCCCAAAATTTTCCCTCCCATATTTTTCAATACATTTCAAATGAGGTCCTCAAATTGCTCAAGGAAGTCCAAGGGTTGACCAGACAAACTCTCTCCTAAGGCAGTCTACCTCAAATTAGGGTTTCAGTTTGCATCAAGGTACTTGATTCCAAGGGATCCCAAATTCTCACCATTGTCCTAATATTTTCTCAAGATCATCCATGTCATGTTTCAAGCCTTGCATAGGAAGTTTGCCCAGTCAATTGCTCAAAGGCCTGAAAATCGACTGTGCTAGGGAAAAAGTCAATTGTGGCTCACATACAGTCAAACTTCAAGATTTTTGGTCAACATCCTCATTTTGAAGTATTATCCATCATTTGATCAAGGGTTGATCATGATTCCTCAAGGATTGGTCACAATTCATCAAAACCCAAAGTTGCAAAATTAGGGTTTTGTAGGAAAAGTCAACCCAACTTTGAACAAACATAACTTTCTCATACTTTATCAAAAATGACCCATCCAAAGCTCATTTTGAAGAGGATGCAATTACCTACAATTCATCTTCAGATACCAAGTTCGAAATATACACTCACAAGAAGATATAAATTTGGACATTATAGGTCATTTTGAAAAGTCAACTAAAACACCTTTTTGTCAAAGCTTCATACAAGAACATGGAAGACTCAATTGAGATGAGACCAAAAGGGTTGCTTAGAGGACGTCTTAAGATTTCTAAAAAGTCCAAGAACACATCTCTAGGGTCAAAATTGAAGGAGTTATGCATTAGTGAAGTTGACCTTTTTTGCAAAATTGCCAAAAGTCAAAAGTGGCCAAAATTGCAATTTTTGTCAAATGGGCCCAACTTTTTGTGCTTGCATTGAGTTTGTAACATGATCCACGACCCATGATCCTTTCCACTTGTCTTCATTTTATTTTTTTCATTTATTTTTATTTTTATTTCAATTCATTTAATTTAAATCAAAATAAAATCATGAAAATGTCAAATCGTGCATGTTTAGGTCTCTTATACAGCTGGGAAGAGAATCAAATCGTGCAAGGGTCATTTGGATGCAAAAAGATTTAGTTTTGATTGATTTAGAAATATTTGAATAAGGATCAAATCATGATTCAATCACCTTAATTGAAAAATATTTGAAGCAAATTTGTAACCCTAGTCCATTCAAGGGTACATATAGAACATGTGCAGACCAAAAAAGAGAAGATTGGAGGCGTAAAAGGTGGAAACAAATCTCAAAATTTCAAAGGAAATGTGGTAATCTGATCTCATAGTTTCAGGCTTTTTCAAGCCATTCCAAACACATCATTCATTTGCTGGGCATCTAAGGAGTCTATCCCAATCATTAGCAAGCATTTTCGTGCCCAGATATGCATTGTAAGTATCCCACGAACTCCATGTTTTCTTGAAATCGCATATCATAATCTTGGCACTCTTAGCATGATTTGTTTATATATTTTGAATCCTTGAAACATTTGCAAGATAATGATAATACTCAATTGCATTTTTGTTAACCATATAGAAAGTTGCCATGATTAGGGTTTAGGTTTCATTTTTAGGGGTTTTGCTTGCAGGAATAATTAGCCATGGAAAGTGGTACCATGATGCTCGTGAGGTTGCAACGAGTTGATTGGTACCACTGGAATTGATTTATGATGCTTGCATAAGATTTTGGAGAATCACAGGGTTGTACCTACGCCCTTTTGTCCGTAGGTAAAACTTTCCAAACTTTTAGCAACGGAGGAAGGTAGAAGATGATGGCGTGGCGTGGTGTGAATGGCCCATTCAAATTTCGCGCGTTTCCAGAATCCACTTTTGGTCTTTATCATATAATGATTTTTTATTATATTTCTAATACAAAAACACGCTAGCTCAGTTGGTCAGGAGGCACTTGGAAAAGCCAAAGGGCCTGGGTTTGATCCCTAGGTCCCCCATATTATTTCATGATTTTGTTTCTTGCATAATCAGGCACATGTGCATACAAGGAGTCCACCATATGCCATCATCCTTCAACCACCAGATCTCCAGAATGCCAGATCCAATGCCTCTCACATGAGGGCCTATCATGGGCGTGAGTCAAGCCAATGCATGGGATCTAAAAAGTCAAACATGTGCCAGGCGCATTTGGGCTTGGATTTGCAGTTGACACCTCCCTTTTTGCTTTGATACCAGGCCCATTTATTTTTTTTCTTTTATATTTTTCTTTTAGTTATTTATTTTGATTAATTATTGTCTAACATAAAATTAATTCTTTTTACAAAAAAACTCATAAAATCAATTTTCAACAATTTAGATTTAGGTTTTATTTTTATCAAATTTAATTTAATAATTTAATTTTACGGTAATTTTAAACTTTTTGTAAATAAATTAAAATCAATCAGAAAATTAAGGTTTATTTGATTTAAATTTTATTTTCTTTTCTTAAAATAACAAAAATATAAAAATAGGTCAAATTAATTACTTTTATCAAATTAAATTAATTAGTAACTAGGTTTATATTTATTCATTAAAACCTTATTTTCTCAAAATAATCAAAAACAACAAAAGAATGATTCTCCTTTCAATTAGGTTTAGACGGGGTCAAAACCCTAATTTTTTCTCGTTCTCGTTTCATCGCGCGCATTTATTTATTTTTTTACAATATTAATGTAACTGGTCATGGGATGTAATAGTTTAATTAGGATTTTCCTTTTATTTATCATTTTACGGGTTTTTGGCTATGTAATTAATCCCCCTCCCCGAAGCCTTGTAATAGCGTAGTTTTATTTCTCGCATTTTAATTCTCGCAAATATTAACTGTTAGGTGCATGATAATAGGATTGCATGACAAGAATGTATGTTAATTTTAAAATGGTTAGCAAACCCTAAATGTGCAAAGATAATAACTGAAATCAAATCACTCGCACATGCGCACTCCTAGGGTATACTCTCACTTCGATTGCCTTCGGTAAACAATCATTAAGTATAGGGTGTCTTAGTGGTTGCCCTCTTGTCTAAACAAAGATCAAATATCCCGTTTGGAAATGTTGCTTCGGAAAGGTTGCCTCGGAAATGTTGGCTCGAATATGATCTTAAGGCACTAGGGTTATTACTAAGACGTCCTAATATTGCTTTAGTGATCGTACGTCCCTTTCGAATTCACCCTTACAACTCCAACGACGGTGCTTCCTATTTCTCAAATTAGTAGGATAGCGTTGTCTAAAGGAAACAAGAACAGAAACATTCTTTTTTCGAGTAGGTAGATGCTAGTAGGTACTTTCTCAAAAATAAAACTTTTCCACACTTACACTCTTTTCAAACAAAGTTTTCAAAAACACTTCATAACACTCTTGAAGACAGAAGCAAGGGTTAAAATGAAGTAAAACAAAAGCTTTTCAAAACGCACAAACACGGAAGCAATTTTTAAAATGATGAGCAAGTACCTAAGAGCCCGTAGAAAACTACGGATAGAAAGGGTTCTAATACCTTCCCTTTCTATAATCTACCCCCCGTACTCAAAATCTCGAAAAAGGAATTTTTTTGTGCTTTTGTCCTTTCCAGTTGGATAAAATAAAAGTCGGTGGCGACTCTTGCTTACCGCGACATTTTGCAAACACAAACGCAAAACACAAACCAGCATTTTCCTAAAACAGTCTGGTTCTGCCACCGTATCACAGTAACCATGATTCAACCTTACTGCGGTGTGCGGACAAGAGCGAAGCGGAAAGGATCATGGCAGAGTTACATGAAGGTACCTTCGAAACTCATTCTAGTGGACATACCATGGCGAAGAAAATTCTACGAGCAGGATATTACTGGTCCACTATGGAAGCCGATTGTTATCAGCACTCTCGAACCTGTCATAAGTGCCAAGTCTATGCTGATAAGGTGCATGTGCCTCCAGTTCCCCTGAATGTTTTGACAGCTCCTTGGCCCTTTGCAATGTGGGGCATTGACATGATTGGCGAGATCAGACCTACTGCGTCTAATTGGCATCGCTTCATTCTGGTATCAATTGATTACTTTACGAAGTGGGCTGAGGTAGCTTCCTTTGCTACAGTAACCAAGAACGTTGTGGCGCGGTTCATCCGACACAATCTGATCTATCGATATGGTGTACCAGAAAGGATTATTACTGACAATGGTACAAATCTCAATAACACTATAATCACTGAGCTCTGTAAGCAGTTCAAGATTCAGCATCACAACTCTTCTCCCTACCGGCCGAAGATGAATGGGGCTATTGAAGCCGCTAACAAGAACATCAAGAAGATTGTGCAGAAGATGACAGTGACATACAAACACAGGCACGAGATGCTACCTTTTTCTCTCCATGGGTATTGTACCTCAGCATGAACGTCAACAGGGACAACACCCTACTCTTTGGTGTATGGCATGGAGGCAGTCCTACCCATCGAAGTCTAGATACCCTCTCTTAGGATTATGAAGGATGAGGGTTTGAACGAAGACGACTGGATCCAAACCCGACTTGATCAGCTGAATCTAATTGATGAAAAGAGACTTACTGCTATATGTCATGGTCAGACGTATCAAAAGGGAATGATCAAAGCTTTTAACAAGAAAGTCAGACGTCAAGAATATCAAGTCGGGGATCTAGTGATCAAACACATCATACTAATGCAAGGTGATCCCAGGGGAAAATGGACCCCCACATACGAAGGTCCATTTGTGGTTAAGAACATTTTCTCGGGAGGAGCTATGATTCTAACCACCATGGATAGTGACGACCTTCCTCACCCCGTCAATGCAGACATAGTGAAAAGATACTACGCATAATTAAAGACCCGCTAGGATGACTGGCCTAGGCAAAAATAAGGGCTTCCCGGCGAACCAAAAGGGTTCGGGCAAAAGTTAGGGATGAAAATGAAAAAACTGTACACCCGGCAAGTCGAAAACCTGAAAAGGCGACTTGGGCAAAAAAGGGTATCCCGGTGGACTGAAAACCCGAAAAGGCAGTCCAGGCAAAAATTAGGGATCAAAGCGTAACACTATGTCTCAGTGGATCATCTCGTAACCAGACTTCGGTATCAACTATCAAGCCCAGACGACGCCAATCAATCTGGTCCACCTTCAGCCAAGTAGCAAAGTGATGAGACGCTTTAAGATATAAAGGCAATAGCAGAGTTTGAACCCAATGGGGTTGTTTCACATAGTTGTTTCTTTCTTTTACACAAATTGTAATTACTTTTTTTTCGGCGGCGTTCTCTTACTAAAAAGCCAGCCTCTTTGTACAAAATGCCTATTACGGGCCAACTTCAAAAATCAATACAATTCATTTTCACAAGAGATTTCAATTTGTTTTTCTTTTTCGTTTTGTTTTGCAAGAACGTCCAATGATTCATTTTTGATATATGCATTTGAAAATAATGGCTTTCTCATAAATATTTACATAAGAAACAAATACAGTTACTCGTAATTCCAGGAACAGGGAAAACAAGAAGTGCCCAAACCCTACAGTTACTCTGCCCATCAGGTATAGGGATAGAGCCAACTTGAGAACATGAGTAGTGATACATAATTATTCCCCACAGAGTGAAAAGTACCTAAATACACTAATGGTTGCTTTCCCAAAAAGGACATAACTCTCCCCAGCTAAGGTTCACAATCGCGAGTGAGTTGGTAAATTTTGCCCTAAGCAGAGTTTATTTCTTTCACGGGCGGAAATTCAATCTCCAACAAGATTCATTATCACCAGCAACGAAAATTCATCCCCAACTGAGTTATTTCTCCAAGTCAGCAGATCAATCAACAGAGTATCTCCTCTCCAATAGAGTTATTTTCCCACAGAATGGTTCTCAAATAGAGTCTCCCGTCCGACAGAATATTTACCAGCCAAGGGGAAAATCCCCAGCATAGTCATTGATTGTTCACCATCCCTAACAGAAGCAGAGGAACTATGGTTTGTTACAGCAGTCAAGAATACCATTTCTCACACTCTCCAAACAACAGTCAGGGATTTATTTTCCTGGACTCAGATTATTATGTTATCATTTCATGTTCATACATCATGACAATGACATACATTACAAATAACATAGTCTCATTTATTTCGAGAACATCATCATACAATGCATCTCATGCATCACACATAACTAAGCCTGTATTTCTTTCAGGAAAGACAATTATTATCAACAACTTCCAGCAGGTCCATGATCAACACTCGGAGCTAAATAGAGTAATCATCGATGCGACAAAAACAACCTTACCCAGGTTCCCTCTGCAGTTTTACCCAAACTCATATCGAAGTAACCCTACTATCCAGGATCCTTCTCATAGCCCTACTATCTAGGCTTTCATGTCGGAGTAACCCTACTATCCAGGTTCCTTCTCACAGACCTACTATCCAGGCTTTCATATCGGAGTAACCCTACTATCCAGGTTCCTTCTCACAGCCCTACTATATAGGCTTTCATATCAGAGTAACTCTACTATCCAGGTTCCTTCTCACAGCCCTACTATCAAGGCTTTGATATCGGAGTAACCCTACTATCCAGGTTCCTTCTCACAGCCCTATTATCCAGGATTTCATGTCGAAGTAACCCTACTATCCAGGTTCCTTCTCACAGCCCTACTATCCAGGCTTTCATGTCGAAGTAACCCTACTATCCAGGTTCCTTCTCACAACCCTACTATCCAGGCTTTCATCTCGAAGTAACCCTACTATCCAGGTTTCTTCTCATATCCCTACTATTCAGGCTTGCATACCGAAGTAATCCTATTATCCAAGTTCCTTCTTATAACCTTACCATCCAGGTTTCTTTTCTCCTATCCCCAGACAGCAGTCTGTAACACTGTAAGACCGGGACCTAATCAAACACAATTGATTTCACATTTCCCCAAAAAGTCGCGGTGTAACATATACCTGACCAAACTCACAACTCACTTCTGCTTCCCAAACCGGAATTATTCCCCAATAGAGTAACGGACAACTGAAGCTCCTAAAACTCCATTTCTCTCAATACAGAAACCAACATTCCCCAGCGTAGTCCTCCTCAACAGCAGGTATACAGGTTCTCGCAAAGGAATCTCTTGTGTGATCGGCACTTCTTCGGATGGCATCTTTAAGCCCATCCCCGACAATCTTCAATCCTCAACTTCCAAATTTCATCTATAAGCCCATTCCCGATATCACAAATCAAATATCACTTCATGCGAGTGCAAATTTCTGGGCACTCTAGTGTTCAATCATCTTCTACCTTCAGATTACGAAAGGTAGACAAGCTAATCTACATCCTCAGGTTTAAGAAGATTGAACAGGGGCAGCTATTGTACCCTAAAGTTTTCCCTCCCATATTTCTCAACAAATGTCATATGAGGTCCCCAAATTGCTCAAGGAAGTTCAAGAGTTAACCAGACAAGCTCTCTCCTAAGGTAGTATACCTCAAATTAGGGTTTCATTTTTCACCAAGATGCTTGAGTCCAAAGGATCCCCAATGCCTTCCATTGTCCTAATATGTTCTCAAGATCATCCATGTCAAGTTTCAAGCCCTGCAGAGGAGGTTTGCTCAGTCAATTGCCAAATGCCTGAAAATCAACCGTGTTAGGTCAAAAGTCAACTGTGGCCCACAAACAGTCAAACTTCAAGATTTTTGGTCAACATCCTAATTTTGAATTATCATCCATCATTTGATCAAGGGGTTATCATGATTCATCAAGGATTGCTCACAATTCATCAAAACCCAAAAGTTGCTAAATTAGGGTTTATAGGAAAAGTCAACTCAACTTTGACCAAGCATAACTTTCTCATACTTCATCAAAATTGACCCATCCAAATCTCATTTTGAAGAGGATGAAATTCCATACAATTAATCTTCATTTCCAAAGTTAATAATATGCACTCATAAAAAGATATGAATCTTTACATTATAGGTCATTTTGGAAAGTCAACAAAAACACCTTTTGGGTCAAAGCTTCATACATGAACATGGAAGACTCAATTGAGATGAGACCAAAAGGGTTGCTTAGAGGACATACTAAGATTTATGAAAAGTCTAAGAACACCTCTCTAGGGTCAAAATTGAGAGAGTTATGCATAGGACAAGTTGACCTTTTTTGCAAAATTGTCAAAAGATAAATGTGCTCAAATTTGCATTATTTGTCAAATGGGCCTAGTTTTTCATGATTGAATCTTGCTTTTGACATGGTCCACGACCCAAATACTCACTCACATGTTATTTGCTTAATTATTTATTTTATTTTGATTTTTATTTATTAAAAATTGAATTAAAACAAATAATTGGTAAATAATAGCAAAGATTTGTTTTGATTGGACTTTTTGACAAAATTACAAGCTCATTATGTTGGAAGATCAGAATCAAATCATATCAATGGCAATTGGAACAAAAAGAGCATGATTAGGCAAAAATTGGAAGGATATCATATACCATGAAAACCAAATCAAATATTCAAGATTTATAGTGAGATTAGTGGTTTTTACATCCCTAATTCACTCTAGTACATATAGAGAACGCAACTAAGGCAAGAAAAGAGGTTAGGGGTCGTGCATAGTCAAGAACACAAACTGAAAAAATGAAGAAAAAATGGTGATCTAATTTCCATCCTATAGGCCAATTCAAGCCATCCTCACAATACCAACAGACTCCTGGACATCTCCAGAAGGGATTTCAATCAATTGCAAGCCTTCTCACGCCTGAAATCGTAAGTATAGAGGCCACAGTTTATCCTAAAAACTTGTTTTCATTTTCATTTATGTATGCATCATTTGCACGTTTGATTCATATATTCTTGTTTATCATTGAGTTTGCAAGCTTTTGGTATTGTTTAATTGCGTTTTTAGTATAGGAATCGGGATACGCCATTATTAGGGTGTCTTGGTTTGTTTTAGGGTTTGCAGTATAGGCTAAATTGGGCTTGGATTCTGGTACCATGATACTCGTGAGGATAAGACGAGTTGATTGGTACCTTTGAATTTCATTTTTATTGCTTGTAGAGAATTTTTGAGATGAACATGCCTGTAGATACAACGAAGAATCCGTAGGTAAAAGTTCTGTTGCCTAACACGACGGTTTGGTGAAGGAGATGATGCGTGGCACTCACTGGTTGGGTGGTTTGAATTTTAGCGCATTTTTTTAATACGTTATTGGTTTTTGATTATATTATTTTACTTCCATTATATGTACAACAAAGACGCGTGGCTCAGTTGGCAGGCAGGCATTGGAGTTGGATATAAGGGTCTGGGTTCGATCCCCAGGTCCCAATATTTGTTTCATATAATTTTGCTTCACATAATCAGGTACACCACATGTCCAAACATCCACCATGCAACTCAAGATCTGGCCATCAAATTCATCAGCACTCCAAATCCAATGCCTCCCCATTGAAGGTGCAACATGTACCCCAGGTCAACATATGCATCAGATCCAGCAAAGTCAAACGGGCTTGGATTATTTCGGCCCAGAACTTCAACAACATACCCCCCACTTCAGCATTGCTAGCAGAGGCCCAATTTTGTTTTCTTATTTATTTTATTTTATTTAATTATTTTAATATTTCTTTTATTTATTCTTAATTCATGAATTAATCTACTTTTCACAAAATCATAAAACCAATAATTCACAAAAAATTAGAATTAGTTTTTTTTTTATATTATCAAATTTAATTTAATTTAGTTTAACTTAGGGAAACTTTAATTTATTTTCACAATTAAAATTAAATTATAAAATCAGGTTAACTTTTAATTTTATTTTCTCTTTTTCTCAAATAGATAAAAAACACAAAAATAAGTTTTTAGATTGAATTAATTTATTTTTCTTAATTTAAAAATAAATTAGAATTAGGATTTTAATTTTTTTAATTTAATTTAATCATTTCATTATTTTTCTTTAATAACAAAAATAACAAAAACATTTTTTAATCAATCGTCAATAGGATTGGTCAAGGGTCAAAACCCTAGTCGCTTCGTATTTAATTCGTCGCGCGTTTATTATTTTTGCCAATATTTTTGTAACTGCTCACTGGTTTGTAATAGTTTAATTTAGGGCTTTTATTTATCGCTTTTTCCCGGGTTTTTGGCTATGTAATTAATCCCCCTCCCTGAAGCCTTGTAATAGTGTAGATTTACTTTCTTGCATTTTTTTTAATTTCTGCAAATACTTAACTGTTTAGATGTATGCTAATAGGATTGTATGACAAGAATGCATGACAAATTAATACGGTTAGAAAACCCTAATGTGCAAAGATTAAATAACTGAAAACAGATCACTCACACATATCACTCTTAGGGTATACTCTCACTTCGGTCGCCTTCGGTAAATGATCATTAAGTATAGGATACTTTAGTGGTTACCCTTCTGTCTAAGAAAGATCAAATGTCCCGTTCGGAATGTTGCCTCGGAAATGTTGCCTCGAATATGATCTTAAGACTCTAGGGTTCTTACTAAGACGTCCTAATATTGCTTTAGTGATCGTACGTCCCTTTCGAATTGACCCTTACAACTCCAACGACGGTGCTACCTATTTCTCAATAGTGGGATAGCGCTGTCTAAAGGAAACAAGAATAGAAACGATCTTTCTTCGAGTAGGTAGATGCTAGTAGGTACTTGCTCAAATCAAAAACTTTTCACACTTACACTTCTCAAACAAACTTTCAAAATAAACTTCGTCACACCTTTGAGGATTGATACAAGGGTTATCACGAAGTCAAACTTTTTTTTTCAAAAAAACAAAGCACATACACAAGCAATTTTTAAAAGATGAGCAAGTACCTAAGAGCCCATGGAAAACCATGGATAGAAAGGGTGCTAACACCTTCCCTTTCTATAGTCTACTCCCCGTACTCAGAATATCTCAAAAAAGGATTTTTTTCTGTACTTTTTTCCTTTCCGATTGGATGAAATAAAAGTCGGTGGCGACTCTTGCTTACCGCGACATTTTGCAAATACAAAACGCAAAATGAAAACCAACATTCAAATAGTCGGTTCTGCCACCGTATCACAGGGTTGAACTCTTCCAGCCAAATCTCTCCATTTTTGTGCATAGTATTTGAAACCCTCATTGGAAGCCCTGGCCATACTCTGGAGTGGAGTACGGGTAGGCGCTAGATCAGCATTGTACTGATATTGTTTGTAGAAAGCTGCAGCAAGATCTTCCCAATTGTGAACGTTGGCTCTTTCTAGTTGGTAAAACCTGTCAAGTTGAGTTCCAGACAGACTGTCTTGGAAGAAGTGCACCCATAAGTCTTTATCAGCGGAATGGGGTTGAATTTTCCTCACATATGACCGAAGATGCATTTTAGGGCATGAGACTCCGTCATATTTGGCGAACATAGGTGCTTTAAATTTCAGAGGAATCACAATCCCCGACACCAAACCCAATTCCTCAAAGTCCAAGCCAGGAAACTTTTGTATATCCATCACGCTCAAACACTCCTTGAGATGTTTATACTTGTCATCAGCTGGAGGGTATTATTCTTTAGAGTAGTCTTCTTGTTCCTCTTCCTCCTCCGATTATGACAGGACAACTGTTTCCTTTCCTTTACCATCTTGGTTATCTCTTTCACCGGATGTTGTTGCAAAGTCTAAGGTCCTTCTTGTCTGCCCATGAAATCTTCTTCCCATGTTTAAGACTCCGGTTACCTTCTTTGTTTTCTTTTTCCTTTCTTCATCCAGCAAAGTCTTCAATTCTTCTTGTCCTTTGGCTAGGGTCAAGAGCAACTGTTTAAACTGTGTATTCTGAGCTTAGAAGTCTTTCACTGTTTACTCAAGATCCATCTTACTGAAATAAACAGTAGAGAGACGAGGAGACTTGTTTCAAAAAACCTGCTTATGTTATGATGAATGGTATATGCATATGCAATGTTTTTAAGGATTTCAGAGATTCAAAATTGTTTTAGACAGAAAGGAAACACACGTTATATTAATAAGGTAAATCTTGAGTACATCAATGCCCCTTGGGAAAATTAATACAAAAAATCTAAGATATAAAGGTAGTGCGCATCCTCTTCGGTGCAATGTAGGCATTCAGAGTCAGCTCCTCATGAAGTAGCCTAGTGAGTTCCAAAACCTTCTTGTCGCTTGCGTAGAATTGGGCTTCGAAAGTATCTCGCTCTCCTTTGAGTTGTATCCAATCCCTTTGTAGGTCTTCAAGAGATTTGGGCATGTTATGATGTAGGTTAGTGTATGGAACATCTCCCTCTATGACAGGCTCAATGATTACCGGGAGAATGGAGGGGTAAGGCATCATAATACTCTGAGCGCGAGTTCGCATCCATTTGAGGTAAGGCTCAAGAGGGACGGAATTTTTATGCCCCAAAGTATTTCTATCCACCTTGTTTAACATCCTCCAAGATCGGATAAATCTCTGGAGAAGACCTTGATCGTTGTTGTCGTAGTCAAATACCAAACCTTGAATCAGCATCTTGTGCAGGCCATCCCTTCGGGCATAACCAAACTGTCTTAAGGATAAACACGAGTTGTAGGTGATACCTCCCCTAATTCCAAGTAAAGGGACATTGGGTAATTCTCTACAACGGTCGACAATGATAACATTCTCTTTAGATCAGGAGCACCAATGAATGTCTGAATGTTTGAGCGTCATCAACCTTTATGACCACTTTGAACCTTGCTTATGCTTTAATACAGATTGGGGAAGATGAGAAATTAACCATCTTGCCAAGAGAGGAGTGCAACACATAAGGAAACCTCTTTTCCTCACTGTGCGAGTGTGAAAAGAGTGTAGGATATCTCCTAGAAATGTAGGCACCGGGTTACGGGATATAAAGATTTTGACGGTGTTGACATCTATGAGTTGGTCAGGATTTGGAAACAAAACCATCCCATAGATGAGGAGAGCCACAATTTCCTCAAAGGCTTGCAAGTCCAAGGAATTCCAGCAGCTTTGGGCTTTCTCAAACAGGAACTTTGCTAAGAAACCTTTGACACCACTCCTTGTTTCCAAACGAGTTGTGATATCATATGAGTGCAAGTGTAGAGCTTGAGAAATCTCTTCTGGCTTTGGGTCTCTTTCCGTACCGTTGGAAGGTAGTTGACTGAGAATGGGAATCCTCAAGAGTTGGGAGAATTCTTCCAAAGTAGGCACAAGTTGATAGTCGGGAAATGTGAAGCAATGGTGTAAAGGATCAAAGAACTGAAAAAGAACCTTCATCATATCCTCATCTGTGTTGGAGGTGACCAAGTTGAGTAGGCGACCATGTCTCTCGGTGAATGGAGAATTTTCAGGAATCCATGAAGCTAGCTCTTTAAGTTGTGGAGGGATCCTTACAAGGTTGACTTGAATAGTTTTCCTGTGAAGTGAATAGTGGATGTATATGATGTTCATGATGTTCATGATGTTCATGATGTTATCTACAAATATGCAAAGAAAACAAGTCCTTAGGTTTAGGCTTGCATGGAGTTTTATAGGTAAGTACCCTCTTGAAGTTTAGTTGGCTCAAACCTGTCCTAGTAATAGTAACCGAGTTCTAAGGAGCTCAATATCACTGGTTTGTTTCCTTGGTCATTGTTTCAGCATAAACCTCTTTAATGGCGACCGAAATATCCCAAGAAACCAAACCTCAGTGCGTGTAGTATTGAGTATCTACCAACTTCAGACTGCACTAAAGTCGATCATCTCACTACATCTTAAAGGCCAAGTTGGTCAAGTAAAGGTTCTAAAAAGTTCATTAGTGTTTCATGACATCACTCAGCGACCCCTTATTCTCTTTGATTAACTCAAAGGCTACTGGTACCCAAAAATATGTCGCACTAACATAGCTATTGCTTAGACCATGTTGGTATACCCCGCACAGTTTCCACAACGTATTGCTACTTACTTATAATGTATCCCAAATTCGGGTAGAGGATTCAAACCCAAACAAAGAACCATAATGTAAAGCATACAAGTCAAACAATGTAAATAAATGTGATCTAATCCCTAAGGTAACCCCAATTTTAGAAATCCCTTGCAGAGTCGCCAGTTCTGTGGTGCGGTGGGAGAACTGACTTGAGGGTTTTGCGTTTTATCGCAAATGTTGTAGTTTGCAAGAGTCGCCACTGACTTTTCTTTTATCCAAAAGGAAAGGTGAAAAAGCACAGGAAAGACCTTTGATATTGTTTCTTGGGTTCGGGGGGTAGATTATGAAAAGAGAAGGTATTAGCACCCTTTTCATCCATGGTTTTCCATGGGCTCTTAGTTACTTGCTAGATCACTTGCTTTCGTTTGAAATTATGCTTAGTGTGGTTTTTGAAAGTATTTTGTAAAGAGGCCTTTGTTTAGGAAATCTTTGTAACGATTCACGTTCGTAAGAATGTATACAAAGATGTTTGATCTTTTGAAAATGTTTTCAATTTTGTAAGATATTTGAAAGTGTGTGTGATTGTTTTGAAAATAGCAAGGATGTTTGTTTTGAAATGGAGCAAGTAATTAGGAGCAATCTACCTACTCAAATGTCTTTCTTGTTCATTTTCTTTCCCTTTGACATTGTTGTCTTACCATTGATTTGGTAAGCAACCCTATCTTTGGATGTTAACGGGATGGGCATGGGTCATTGTATAACCATGATTAGCAATGTTGCAAGGTATCTTAGCATTCTTTTTGATGGACTAAGATCATTTGGTAAGGCAACTTTGAATAGCGTCATCGAGGGACTATGATCTTGTATTTGCTTGTTTTTGCTAAGATACCTTACATGCGTAATATGGCCATTTTTGTAAGGTAACCAACTGGGATAACCCTAGGGGTGCTTGTGTGCAAGTGTGTAATTTTCATGCTTGTTTTTGTCTTGGATTAGGGTTTTCTATTTGATTGCTTTTATCTTCCCATACAAACCCTAATTACTAGCATGTTATGTAAAAGCGATAAATTGCGAAATTTAAAGTTACTACGCTATTACAACATTTGTGGGAGGGGGTATACAATTTATAAATGGGGATTTCAATAATATAAACCTAATTAATCTATTACAACCAAATTGAATATTGTACAAATAATTTGAAGGAATATATAGTACAAAATGCAAATTGAAAGAAATGACTTTTGTGTTTGGATTTTTTGTATGAAAGAGGTTTTAACCTAAACCTAATTATAGAAAAAAGGTAATTAAATTAAATTAACTTAAGTTAATTAAGAAAATAAATTAATTATGAAAAGATTTCAATAAAGAAAATATTTTTTTGAATAAAACCCTAAATCTATTTTAGTTGATTAAAGGAAAATTAGTTTAAAGAAAAAGTATTTTTACATTTTTTGTCTTGAAAATAGTATGTGGTATTATGAAATATTTTTGGTCTTTTTATATTAAAATAAGTGTATTTAAATATATAATAATCTAGTTTTAATTTAATTTACAAGGAAATTAATAAAAGTAAATAAAGTATAATGAATAAAATAATTTTTTTATGTGGAAAAAATATTTAAAATATGTCAAAATATAAATCTATTATTTTTATACTTTTTTATGATTTTTTGGTATTTTAGAAAATATATTTAAAAGAAAAAAGAAATAAAGAAATAAATAAAAATAAAATGGGCCAAGGGGTGTCACAAGTAAACAGGTAAGTATGCTAGCAAAAACAAAACAAAATGCCAGGCCCAAAGGGCCCAGCGTCTGCAAAAAAGATGTTAGAAAAAAATCAGAAAAATGGAAAAATGAAAAAGGGGGGTTCACATTGGTTCGAACCCTTGCCCTTTAGGTAACATATGCCTTAGTATGCGCGCGCTTGCCACTGGGGTGGCTGTTTCATCCGGTCATATAATCAAAGCATAAATATGTATTAGAAACTTCTTTCTGAAGGCAACTTCGTCTTCAACCTTGAGCCTAGTCGGACTACCTGTATCTTCCTCATTTCTCCATAAAAATGGAAAGTTCAAACATGAAAGTTGTGGTGTTTCTTCCAACAAATTCAACCATATAACTTATGTAAGCTAAATGTCAAAGATAAAAACTAATTTTGCTGGCCCTAAATTGAAACCTAATTTTCTCAGAAATTTCAAATCCAAAATTCTCTATACACAATCAATATAAATGGAAACAATGAACATGGTTAGCTTTAGAGCAAGGATATCTACATTTTGTTTTCACAAATCAAGATCAAATGATGCTTGTAGGAAGAGATAGAAGTTTAAGTTTTTACCTCTTGCAGCTGGAGTCGTGAATGGAGTTTGAGCAACTTTTGAGAGGGCCTAAGGATCTGTTTAGCTTGCCTGGACCTCCTTGAGTGTATTCCAACTCTTACTTTGCCTTGAAAGTCCATGAATATCTCTACTCAAGTCAACCTGCAAGCTTGATATTTGAAAATGGTGGATAGTGATGGAGGAGTTACAATGAGGAAGCAAGGGTATGGATTGCTTTGGTATGATGTATAGAAAGTGTCTGAGTGATTAGTTTTCAAAACGCACGAGTGGAAATGAAGATCATGAGTTTTTGTTCAGAACTGTGTGTTAATGGTGTTCTTGAGCAGGTTTTTGGTTTTTTGAGGTTTGAGGTAGTTTCAGGGCAATAGCATTCATGTGTCAACTTGCAAATAATGTGTATACTTATAAGCAAGAGGCTTTGAGGCTTGTCACAACTCAGAATTTGAAAAAATATGTTTTGGCTTGGTTACTTGTTTTTGAAGCAAAGCTAACAAGCATGGTTTCAATGTGAAGTATGATCGTGGGTTTTGTACTTATGTATCCAATGATTCGGACTGCAAGTGCACAGTCTTGTCGAGTAGTTTTAAAAGATATCGAACCACAGAGACTGATGAATCGATCTACCTTTTTCTATTGTTACTATGTAAATCTAAAGCTAATGAATATTTGATTTGGGTTGTAGGGAAACTAACCACTAAATTAAGTTGTATTTTAATAATCAATGAACTAAATTACCAGTATGCATTAGTCTTACCTCGGGAACTAGCGACCTGTTGGGCGTCTTTATATTTTCAAAACAGTTTCCAGTAAAACCTATCTAGTTTAAAAACCCTCGTCTCACACTGTCGTTTTGTTGATCTAGGCTATGCAGTTAAGTCCTAACATACGCTTCCGCCATCCCGCAGGAGTTAAAAACAATTTTTGGAAACTAAACAAAATCTTAATTAACTTTAAAGTGCTTCCGCTGTATTTTAAGCCAATGCCTAATTACTATTGTCACGTTAAAAGATCTCAAACTTTCGCTTTGTTGACCCTAACCTCTATCTGTTTTTTACTTCCGTAACAAAACAATTTAATGATTTGAAAAATAGTAACTTAGGCCAGAAAATAAAGTTTCGTAGTAAAAATAGTCCTGACTAAGTTACTCGTTCCCTCGGTCGATTGACTTTACATACCAGTATAAGATTTCTAGCCTGACATAATATTAAACCAAATCGCAGAATAATATAAAGGACAAACACAGATAAACATAATTATATTAATTAATAAGAAATAAGAATTTGTAAACATAAACCTGGTAATAACTATGAAGATAGAAGCACTCCTGCACAAATTGTAGGCTTTGCTTCGATCGGAGAATATGTTTAACCGTACAGAAGAAAATAATGCCTGGAAAATAATGCTGGAAAGAAATAACTGGGAAAAGAAAAAATGCTGAAAAGAAATAATGCTGAAAATAATATTTGCTTAATGAAATCTCTAAACTTTCTCGCCAAAAAGAAGAACCCTTTCTATTATGGTCTCTTGCTCTATTTATAGTGCTTGCTTGATTCCTTGCTTTCGAGAATGTAGGAACAGTTGAATTCTTCCTTTGAGAAATAATAGGGCCATTAACTTGTCACGTTCCTTGATCTTTTGACTGAGTGGGTGAGAGAATGTAGGAACTGTTGGATTGTGCTTTGAACGTGTTTTTGTCCGTTGGATGAGGAAAAAGTGGAGTTGTAAGTTGTGATGTTCGTCACACGCAAGTGACTATCGTCACTTGGTCTTCATGGAGCGTGACGTTCGTCACAACCCCTTGACGATCGTCAGGGCTTGTTTGCATGTGGGCCACGTGGTCACATGTGTAATGGGCTTTTGGGATGGTTTCTTCTCCTTAGGCTCTTTTACTACTTTTTGCCCCCTTTTTTTCTTCATTTCTTCAAAAGTGTTCGGCTCAGTGCATATCTGCAAAAATAGAAAAATACCTGCATAATACTTATAAAATAATTTAATTTAAACTAAAGTATGAGAAATATTTGGTGTATATCAAGCCAGAAATATCACATATTTGTGTGTCATCAAACTCCCCCATACTTAGACTTTGCTTGTCCTCAAGCAAATGCCAAGTACGATGTTTTTCTAAACATGGTTATGACTCGGATCGACTAATACATAGCTGCGTTGTGTTTTTGTTATAAAATCGGTGGTTTGATTCGTGCTCCATAACTACGTTAGTGACGCTAGACAATCCCATTTTACATAAATTAGTTACAGGTCCTATCATAGCCTACCTCGAGTATTTGTCTTATTTTGCCCTTTTCATTCTAGCGCAATCACATTAAGCTCTTTATCTTCACACACACATAGCAGAACAGTCGGTTAGTGGTTATGATCCTTTTAAACCTTTAGAGGTTTCTGGCACATTAATGTGGCAACCTTTAATTCAAATGTTGGATGCGGGGGATCAGACTGTAATCTGCCCTACCGAGTTCAGTACCAGATGCTCCTGAACCATCCATCAAATGAATTTTCATGTTACTTTGTAAGGTTTACATCCTTTGGATTAGGCGATCGGGTGAGGATCATCCAATTTAATCAGTGTTTTTCCTTGCAACATTTTACTGAAATATTCTATCATCCACTTATTTTAATCGACTTCCTGCGTAGTTTGTGTTTAAGACGGTGCTGACTGCTAATATAAACTACTCAAGGTTAATATAAAGACTAAACTCAAGGTGTTGGAAACAACATGTACTTGAACTGATCTATCATACTCTGGGGTTGTAGAGTGTCTAAACGGTAGAAATTTCACTCAATCTCGCCCCAATTCCTGATGATTAAAGATTTTGCAGTCTATTTACTTGTCGAGTGAGAAACTTTTTTTTATGGGCTCAAAAAGAAACTTGTCGAGTGAGAAACAAAATTTTCTGCAATAGATGACTTGAAAAATTTTTTTTATTGAATTTAAGATAACCGAAGGGAAATTACAAAGAAAGATAAAAATTATTAGAAAAAGGGAAATACTTCCTCCCCCTTACTTGAATCATACATTGTCCTCAATGTATTGATAGAAGCGGGAAAGGGGAAAGATAACAACATAATCATTCTTCTTCCTGTCTTTGGTATCGACCACGTGTCCTTGCTCTTCGACGTGCTTGCCCGCCATGTCTGGAAGATTCGCCGCCATCTCTTTGGGATATGATATTATGCAAGTCGTCAACATGGAGTGTTAAGGCTCGCATATCCTCCGTTATTCCTGTGGTGAATTCCAGCATACTTTGATCGTGCCTGCGAGCATAGTCATTTTGGTCTCTCTGCATTTGTTGCATGAGAGTCATCATCTCGATTTGGCGCGTCTCGATACTCTGGTGGCGTTGAGTGGACAACTGGTTTTGTTGCATTATCGCAGCATATATTGCGTCGATAGTGGCGGGATTGTTGGCTTGCTGTTGTTGAGGCTCTTGCTACTCTAATTCTTCTTCAATTTCATCAGTGGCAGCGTTGTTAGCCTGACCTTGATTTCCTTGCACATTTTCTCCGGGTTCAGGGGCGTTCAGGTTGTAAAGCCAGTTATCCGGATTACCCAAGTAAGTACGATTATGATTTGGCATGATCACACTGCGAACTCTTGCATTCTTAACCATGAGATAGTATCCTCCAGCTTCTCGTACTTTAATCAGGCGGTCAGCTCTACAGTTATCAATGTCTATAAAAACTGCTGGCAGCGGAGGTAGGAGTTGGATCCTTTCCCCCCAGTTCAAGTGAACTGCGATGGAGGTGACGATGCCTCTGATGCAAAAAGGTGTGGTCCCTTCTCATGCAACGAGGTTTTGAATATGGGCCATCATTAAAGTGACTGGATTAAGACGGACGTTTTGCGAAAAGGTACAGTGGAGAGCATATAATTCTTTAGTGTTTACCTTGTTGTTGTTTGCTTTTCTGAATATTGTGTTTGCCATAACACGGTGTAAGAAGCGGATGTGAGAGGCGTACCGTGCTTCTGGTGTGACATTTGGTTCGCCGGTTATTCTCTCCCATAGTGCGTATGCACTTCCATTCCAATCCAATTCTGGGGGAATGCGGTATTGCAGATTATTCCCTCGGGGAAAATGAAATATGTCGCTCAAAATCTCATGGTTGAGTTGGTACTCTCGGTTGAACATCCGAAAATTAGCGGCTCCCGTTAGGTGTGCGTCTGCATCTTCTCGGGTGTGATATGCGTAGGAACTCAAGAATTTTAACGTGAGAGCTTCGTAAGTTGGCGTGTTCATCGTGCTAATAAAGCTTAGGCCAGCTTTATTCAGCAAGCCTTCCATATGAGGTAGCAGGCCTAATTCTTGTAAGCAAGTGTTGTCGACGAACCGTGTGGGTGTTAGCCCTCGGTGATGGAATTTTATGTACTTCTCTTTTTGAAGCTCACCGGCTTCTCCTTGTCGGAGCACGAGATGTCGCATGTCGGGTTCGGGTTAGTTGGCCATGAGTATTAAAATTGATATAAAGAAGAAAAAAAATGTATATGTGGTAGAGAGATGGAAAAGAAGTGGTAGTGATGAAACTAAGGATGGAAGGGGATGGTTTATATAGATGGTTTGTGGAGTAAGAAATTTAATGGTGTTTATGGGAAAATTTTGAAATTTGGGAGGTTATGGAAGTTATGGGTGAGTGGAGTAAATGGGGTGGTGGGATTTTAAAACAAAATTTTTTTCTTCATCAATGCTGGTCAATGGTCACCGTTTTGAAAGGCGTGGGGGACAATGCCTGTCGCCTGTCATGTTCCCTCTGACGCTCGTCAGAGTCAAAGATACTCCCTGACGTTCATCACATGCACTCTGACGTTCGTCAGGGTCAGGTTATGTTGGTCTTTGACTGCTTTGAACGCGTGCTCCACTAAAGTAATTAATTAATTAATTTCAATTTTTGAGAAGTGTATTGCAAGGGATTAGTGGCATATTGTATAGTTGGAAAAATGATATGGTAAATATGAAGCAAATAAAGATGGTAACGAAAATAAAATAGCACATGATAATGGTAACAGAAATAAAATAAAACATGATAATTATAATAGAAATTAAGAACCAATGAAAATAATAACAGAAATTGCAAAAAATGAATGCATACTTTGTAAATAGAAATAAATAAAATGGATATGAATAAAATTTTAGGACCGAAAAGTAATATATTATTCGAAAATAATTAAAACCATAATGAGTTTGAGAATAATAATAATTAAAAACAATGAAAAACCACCCATACAAAGAACAAACAGTGTCCTCACTGGGGCGGTACAGAAAAACTATCAAGCATGAGGGCCTCTGGGAGGTGGTGCAGAAGCGTGCAGATGCTGATAAATGTTGTCAAACTGCTCCGTGACGACGTCCATGAAATGAAAGAAGTCACGCCGAAGCGTGCTGACATTTTCTTTAACAGTGTCGAGCTCTCCGCGGAGTGTGGTAATATCTGTCTGCAGAGTCTTGATCGTATGTGCATGATCAGGCATGGGTATGTCATCAGCGGTAGTAACAAGGGGTAGCGTAGGGTAATCCAAGGGTGTATAATCATGGTAACCTGTGGGTGTAGATGGGTCGCTCTCCTCCCTCTCAGGGTCGTGTTCGTCCGTCTTCTCTAGGGGATATAGCCAATTTGTCTTGGTATATACACTGGTATGCTCGGGGCTAGGCAATTTGAAGCAATAGACAGGGTTACGTTGGACAAGCAGCTGAAAGTGAGGTGGGCTGAGGTTACCAATCAAAGAAATGTTAAAGCAAAAAGGGATGTCCATGGTATAATATCTAGCGTACGGTGTAAGGCGCGACAAAGATGACCGTAGGGATAGGGCCTCAGCTATCATAGTAACTAGCCCGCCGACATAGATGGGGCCATGGGTACACTGAGCTATAGCTGACATGTTGGCTATCATGAATGATGCGCCAATGACTGGTCTGGTCTGAAAAGTACAGTAAATGATAAACAACTCATCCCTAGAAACCGAGAGTTGATTAATAGGTTTTCCAAAAAATGTGAATGCTAAAATGTGATGGAAATACCTAATAGCCGGGTTATGAATCTCGGTGGTATCAAGGTGGTCGGGGTCCTCGGGATATTGCTCCGCTATGTCTCTCCAAAAGTGATTAAGCTCAAAGTTAAGGTACTCATCCGCCTGGGTTTCCATGTGGGCGTCTAAAGAGCTAGGGAATCCTAGCAGCTGAGCTAGACTGCAAACTGTAAACTGGTGGGTGAAACCGAACAATATAAAGGACATCTGACCTCTACTACGCCCTAAGCCTTGTGTGGGTTTATAGATGAGGGAGCTCAAGAACTCCAAGGTAAGGCGTTGGTGTGTAGGGTGTTTATGGGCTAGGAACCCTTCCCATCCTATCTGGTTAAACATGAAATAGACACTTTCCCTGATTCCTAAGGTTGTCAAGGTGGGATCATGCACATACGTGGTCATACTCATCTGGCGCTGAGCCAGAATCTCATATCGTCTCTGCTGAGTCTCCGAGGTAAAAATGATAGTATCCATGAATTTTAGCTTGTAGGTTCCTGTGAATCGATACTAAAATTTGGAAAATAAAAATGCAAATAAGTAAAGTATGTTGTGGGAGAAAGAAAGAAGAGGAAAAAAAATCGGAAAGTAAAAATCAGAATGCAGAAATGAAATAAATAAAAATAAAAATAAAAGATAAAGTTATTTGAGAAATAATAAATAAAATAAAAAATTGTGGGTTGCCTCCCACACAACGCTTGTTTAATGTCGTTAGCTTGACAAAGTTGTTAGACGTGAATTAGTTTTCAAGTTGGTGTGGTAACTCTAATAGCGTTAAGCTCGTGGTGTAATCCTTATTTCTGACGCTGTAATAATGCTTTAGGCGTTGGCCGTTCACTAAGAATGGATTCATG
This sequence comes from Vicia faba, assembly GCA_948472305.1. NCBI lineage: Eukaryota > Viridiplantae > Streptophyta > Magnoliopsida > Fabales > Fabaceae > Vicia > Vicia faba. The sequence goes on along the minus strand of OX451735.1, from coordinate 1,521,291,059 downwards.
GATTTTCCTTTGATTTCTATGGCACCACTGGGGAAAACTTTGGTTACCTCGAATGGTCCAGACCATCGTGAACGGAGTTTTCCAGGGAACAGTTTCAGACGAGAGTTGAATAGGAGTACGACATCTCCTTCACTGAATTCTTTCCTTGAGATACGTTTGTCATGCCATTTTTTCGTCCTTTCCTTATAGATCCTTGCATTTTCATATGCATCTAATCTTAGTTCTTCTAATTCATTTATGTCGAGGATCCTTTTCTCTCCTGCCGCAGTGTAGCTTAGGTTTAAAGTTTTAATCGCCCAGTAAGCTTTGTGTTCAATTTCCACTGGCAGGTGGCATGATTTTCCATATATGAGTTTAAAGGGTGTTGTACCTATCGGTGTCTTGAATGTCGTTCTGTAGGCCCATAATGCGTCAGGTAAATTAGCCGACCAATCCTTTCTTAAGGTGGCAACAGTTTTTTCCAGTATTTGTTTAATTTCTCGATTTGAGACTTCCACCTGTTCGCTTGTTTGGGGGTGGTACGGTGTTGCGACGCGGTGCCGCACCCCATATTTGGTTAGGAGTTTATCAAAGATTCGTGATATAAAGTGGGAGCCACCGTCGCTAATAACTTGTTTGGGTACACCAAACCTTGGGAATATGATGGTTTTGAAGAGTTTAATCACGACTCTAGTATCGTTTGTTGGAGAAGCTATTGCTTCAATCCATTTTGAAATGTAATCTACAGCCACGAGTATATATTTGTTTCCGAAGGAGGATGGAAATGGTCCCATGAAGTCGATTCCCCATACATCAAAGACTTCCACTTGTAGGATGCCAGTCTTAGGCATCTCATCGCGTCTGGATATATTTCCGGTGCGTTGGCATCGGTCGTAGTTTAGGATGGCTATGTGCACATCTTTCCACAAATTTGGCCAATAGAAGCCAGACTGCAAAATTTTGGCGCATGTCTTTGATGTGTTTGCATGACCTCCATAAGGGGCATCATGACAGTGAGAAATAATGCTTTCTATTTCGTTTTCCGGGACGCATCTTCGGAAAATACCATCTGCACTCCTCTTTAATAGTAAAGGTTCATCCTAAAAGTAATGTTTCAAATCGTGAAAGAATTTCTTCTTCTGTTGATAAGTCATATCAGGGGGTAGGATTTTGGAAGCTAAGTAATTTGCTATGTCCGCGTACCCTAGTATGGTTTGGATAGAGACCACGTCTTCTTGTATATGGTTATTTATTTGGTCTTGGCTTTCTCGTGAATCGCTGTTAGCAGCTTGCATGTCAAGTCCTAAGAGCAGTTGATTTGGATTTGATTCAGGCGGTTCTTTTCTGGCTTCTCCTAAGTCCATATGAGCCATCAGACGTTCATATGGGAAGTCATCGTTAATAGGTACTTCTTCTGGTGTGAGATGTTCCATTCGAGATAAATGGTCGGCTACTACGTTTTTGGTACCTTTTTTGTCTTTAATTTCTAGATCGAACTCTTGTAGAAGCAGAATCCATCTCAAAAGTCTCGGATTTGAGTCTTGCTTGGTTAAGAGATATCTAATAGCCGCATGGTCTGTATAGATGATTATTTTTGCACCTACGAGGTAGGAGCGAAATTTGTCTAGTGCGAAGACTACGACTAAAAGTTCTTTTTCCGTTGTTGCATAATTCATCTGTGCAGGGTCCAAGGTTCTACTAGCATAATATATTGCATGAAGCTTCTTATCTCTTTGTTGTCCCAGGACTGCACCTACGGCGTAATCACTTGTATCACACATGATTTCAAATGGAAGTCTCCAATCAGGTGGTTGCATGATTGGTGCGGATACAAGAGCTGTTTTTAGTTGGTTAAATGCCTTTAAGCATTTGTCATCAAAATCAAATTCAACGTCTTTCATAAGGAGGGTGGTTAGAGGTTTTGATATTTGCGAGAAATCTTTGATGAATCGTCGGTAGAAACCGGCGTGACCTAAGAAACTGCGTATTTCTCTTACTGTTTTAGGGGGTTGCAAGTTTTCTATGACTTTGATCTTAGCTTTATCGACTTCAATCCCCTTTTCGGACACAACGTGTCCTAGTACGATTCCTTGTTTGACCATAAAGTGGCACTTTTCCCAATTCAGAACGAGGTTAACTTTTACGCATCTCTCCAAAACTTTCTCCAAATTCACCAGACAATCTTCAAAACTCTCTCCACATACAGAGAAGTCGTCCATAAAGACCTCTATAAGGTTGTCTATGAAATCAGCAAAGATTGCCATCATGCATCTCTGAAACGTGGCGGGATCATTACATAACCCAAACGACATTCGTCGGTAGGAGAAAGTTCCATAAGGACATGTGAATGTTGTTTTCTCTTGGTCATCGGGGTGAATAGGGATTTGAAAGAATCCGGAGTAACCGTCTAGATAACAATAATGTGAGTGCTTAGCTAGTCGTTCAAGCATTTGATCGATGAATGGTAGAGGAAAATGGTCCTTTCGGGTGGCCTTGTTTAGCTTCCTATAGTCAATACACATTCTAGCTCCACTTATAGTTCGTTCCGCTACAGCTTCGCCTGCTTTGTTTGTTGTTACCGTTATACCACCTTTCTTTGGTACACAGTGGACTGGGCTTACCCATTGACTATCGGAGATGGGGTATATGATTCCAGCGTTCAAAAGTTTTTTAACTTCATCCTTAACTACGGTGCTCCATATTGGGTTAATTCTTCGTTGATGTTCTCTAGAAGATTTACAGTCGTTCTCCAGCATAATACGATGCATGCATATGGAAGGGCTTATTCCTTTGAGATCTGTAATGTTGTATCCTAAGGCAGAGGGATATTTTCTTAAGACTTGTAATAAATTGTCTATTTCTTGTCGTCCTAAGTCCGCGTTGACAATTACAGGTCGCTTTAACTCGGTGTCAAGGAATTCATATCTGAGGGTCTTAGGTAATGGCTTAAGATCCAATGTCGGTTTTCTTGGACAAGGCATGTGATCGGGTGTCAGAGCTAAGCATTCACTCAGATTGTCGTCTCGGTATTCAGGACACCATTCGTTATCTTCGAATATAAGAGGTGTGGGAATCTTCATGGTTTCGGAACAAGGTATTGGTTCCCATTCAATTTCTCTTACGCATTCGTCAACGATGTCCACACGATAACATGTGTCCTCTATGGCGGGCACTTGTAAGAATTGTGTTAGAATAAACTCGACTTTCTCTTCACCTACTTCAAAGGTTAGTTTGCCCTTTTTTACATCTATGATAGCTCCAGCTGTGGCTAAGAATGGTCTTCCTAAGATGATAGGTGTGCTTTCGTCTTCTCTAATATCCATGATTATGAAATCTGTAGAGATGTAGAATTGACCTATTCGTACAGGAACATTTTCTAAGATTCCTACTGGGTATTTGACGGAGCGATCCGCTAATTGAACTGACATCTTTGTCGGTCTTAGTTCACCCATTTCCAGTTTGTTGCATATGGATAAAGGCATAACGCTAATACTAGCGCCTAGATCACACAGGGCTTTGTCTATGACAAACTTACCTATATGGCATGGTATAGAGAAACTTCCAGGGTCTTTCAGCTTAGGAGGCATCTTGTTCTTGATAACCGCGCTACATTCTGCTGTAAGCGTTACCGTTTCGTTATCTTCTAGCTTTTTCTTGTTAGATAAGATTTCCCTGAGGAATTTGGCATAGGAGGGCATTTGAGTTATAGCTTCTGTGAAAGGAATTGTTATATTGAGTTGTTTCAGAAGTTCTACAAATTTTTTAAATTGCCCTACGTTCTTGGGTTTGGCTAATCTACCAGGAAAAGGGATTTGGGGTTTATAAGGCGGTGGAGGCACATAAGGTTTTTCTTTTTCTTTGCCCTCTCCTCTTTTGTCTTCTTCGTCTACCTCTGGTTTCTCTGATTGATTCTCCTTCTCAGTTGACGTTTCAGCCTTTTGATACATACTTTGATTTGATAGTCTTGGGTCAGGCGGTCCATCTAACTCGGTTCCACTTCTTAATATGATGGCATGAGAATGCCCCTTTGGGTTAGGTTGTGGTTGACCGGGAAATGTATCGGTCAGTGCGGCTGTAGGTGCTTGTTGTTGAGCCACTTGAGATATTTGGGTTTCTAACATTTTATTGTGGGTGGCCAAGCATCTATTTTGTTTGCTAATTGTTTTATCTTCTCATTAGTGTGTATGTTTTGATTTTGGACGTCTTTATTTGTTTGCGCTTGAGTAGCTATGAAGTTCTCCATCATCAGTTCTAAGTTTGATTTTTTGGGTGCACTAGGAGCGTTTACAGGAGCTTTCTGATATCCAGGTGGTACGGCAGGTGCTTGGTTTGGAGCATACAACGCATTGGGGTTTTTATATGAGAAATTTGGGTGATTTTTCCATCCAGGGTTGTACGTGTTTGAGTAAGGGTTTCCTTGAGCATAATTCACTTGGTCAGCTGGAGTTCCTGCCAAGATCTTACATTCCGTGACTAGATGTCCGGGTACTCCGCATATTTCGCAATTGGGAGTTATAGCAGCCACGGTGGCTGGAGGTATTGCGGTCAAATTATCAATCTTTAGGGTGAGGGCATCTACCTTAGCATGGACACTGTCTAGGTCGCTTATCTCATACATTCCTCCTTTTGTCGGTGCTTTCTCTGTAGTACCTTTGTCTGCGTGTCCTCCTTCACTTCCCCACTGATAGTGGTTTTGGACCATACTTTCAATTAGAGCATATGCACCGGTGTAGGATTTGTCCATAAGTGCGCCACCTGCGGCAGCGTCTATTGTTAATCTTGTATTGTAGAGGAGACCATTATAGAAGGTGTGGATAATCAACCATTCTTCCAGGCCATAATGTGGGCATAGTCTCATCAGATCTTTGTATCTTTCCCAAGCATCGAAAAGGGATTCGTTCTCCTTTTGTCTAAAATCGCTTATCTGAGATCTTAGCATAGCTGTTTTGCTTGGTGGAAAATATCTCGCAAGAAAAACTTTCTTCAGCTCGTCCCATGTAGTGACTGAGTTTGCGGGTAGAGATTGGAGCCAAGCTCTTGCTCTGCCTCTTAGAGAGAAAGGGAAAAGACGAAGTCTTATTGCTTCTTGACTGACCCCATTGTTCTTGATTGTATCTGTGTACTGTAGAAATATTGATAGATGAAGATTAGGGTCTTCCATCGACCCACCAGAGAACTGGTTTTGTTGCACAACGGATAACAAAGAGGGTTTCAGTTCAAAGTTGTTAGCCTCGGTCAGAGGGGCCGCAATGCTATTATGTGGTTCATCTTGTGAGGGTATGGCATAGGATTTGAGTGGGCGTAGAGCAGGATTTGCAGCCATTTCTTCGGTTGGTGGAGAAACAGGAGGTTCGAGTGATTGACGAGGTTGAGTGTTATGCAAGAGATGGTACTCTTTAATGAGGTGTCTAAGTATGAGATAGCGCTCGATATCGTTGATTTGTATGTATAACGGCTCGTCTTGCGAACGAGTGTTTGGCATACAAAACTAGAAAAGAAAAGAAAAGAAATAGAGATAGAAAAGAAAGAAACAAGTTTTTGCTCTAGTCTCTACTGCGTAACAAAAGAGTAGCGATATCGACTTAAATCGATCCCCGACAACGGCGCCAAAAACTTGATCATGGGATTTGTACTTATGTATCCAATGATTCGGGCTGCAAGTGCACAGTCTTGTCGAGTAGTTTTAAAAGATATCGAACCACAGATACTGATGAATCGATCTACCGTTTTCATCAAGGAGTTATTGGACATTTTGGAAAGCTTGAAATGTGCTCTATAACTCATCTTTGAATTGCTTTTGAGGATTCCCCTTGTAATTATATGAAAAATTTCCATGAAGTTAGGTCAAAATCCTGTCCAAAATAGGGCAAAATTTCACTAAGTGTTTTGTTTCATGACCCTATGTTCATAAAATTATAAATTGAGATCTAAGAACTTTTGGAAGAAGTTGTGTAAAGCAAAGTTGTATATTTCATGGAGATATACAACTTTCATGTTGGAAGTTTCTCTTGAATCATTTTGCATCATGGTGAAAATTTGGCTCAAAGTTGTGAAAAAATAAGAATTTTTCTATAAGAAAAATTTCTAAGTTAAGAAATTTCATCTTTTCAAAATAAAATCTTGAATTCTTGATTTATTGATGAACAACTTTCATATTTTGACATGTTTTGATGAATTATGATCTTTGGCATTTGATTTTGACCAAAAAGTCAAAGTTTGACTTTTCAGTATATAGCTGACTTTTGATCAGTTGACTGAAAAATTCATCTGTCAATCCAATGGACTTGTAGTGTTTTGAACCATGGAATTAGGTCAAAGTGATGAAATCGGACTCTTGAGATCATGCCTTAACCCAATTGATCATTTGCTAGGTCAAAAACCAAAAATTGCCCTTTCCTAGTTAAAACCCTAATTTTAACCATTTTGCCCTTTTGATGATTTGATCAAATTTCTTGAGGAGTTGTGGTCCAAACTTGATCAAATGAAAGATATGAGTTTAAAATGTTGGTTTGGATTAAAAATTATGAAGTTTGACTTTAAATTGGCCATGGTTGACTTTTTCCCCAATACAACTGATTTTTTTAGGTCAGCTGTTCAATTGACTGATCAAAAATGTGATCTAAGGCTTGAAACTTGACATGAGTAATCTTGGGGGTCCAAAATGATCCATGAAAGTCATATGGTGCATTGGAAGTTCAAAAATCCTTGTGCAATCTCAAACCCTAATTTTCAGTCATCAGTGCTTGAGGAGGTGTCTTGAGTTGATCAACCCAAATGCAGTCTTGATCCAAAGGAGATCTTGTAAGAAAATTCTTGATAAGTGAGATGTAAAATTTTGGGGTACAACAGCTTCCCCTGTTCAATCTTCTTAATCCTGAAGAGTTATATTGGCATGTTTTTCTAGTCATGACTCGAAGGTGGAAGATGATTGGACACTAGAGTGCCCAGAAATTTGCACTTGGTGGTGTGAGAGTCGAGGGAATGGGCTTAAAGATGACATTTTGAGAGTTCTATAAAAGTTGTTGGAGATGGGCTTGTAGATTCCATCCAAAAGTGATTATTTAATTGTAATTTGTAAGCTGAAAGAATGAGTATTAGAATGGCGTCCGTGTCAGGAGCGTATCTGAACTGTATCTGTCAGCTAAATGGGTTTTAGAATGGCATCCGTATCTGGAGCGTATCTGAATTGTATCTGTAGATCGAATCTTAATGAGTATCATGATGGCATCTGTGTCTGGAGCGTATCTGAACTGTATCTGAGAAGTTGAATCTGAATGAGTATCAGAATGGCATTCGTGTCTGGAGCGTATATGAACTATATCTGAAAGCTGAAGAATGAATCTGAATGATTATCAGAATGGCATCTGTGTCTGGAGCATATCTGTACTGTATCTGAAAGTTGAGTCTAAATGAGTATCAAAATGGCATCCGTGTTTGGAACGTATCTGAACTATATCTGAAGATCGAATCTGAATGAGTATCAGAATGGCATCCGTGTCTGGAGCGTATCTGAACTGTATCTGAGAGCTGAAGACTGAATTTGAATGAGTATCAGAATGGCATCCATATCTGGAGCGTATCTGTACTGTATCTGAAAGTTGAGTCTGAATAAGTATCAGAATGGCATCCGTATCTGGAGCGTATTTGAACTGTATCAAAAGGTTGAGTCTGAGTAAGTATCAGAATGGCATCCGTGTTTGGAGCATATCTGAACTGTATCAAAAGATTTTAAATATTTGTTAATGGTAGCTATTAACCTTATCCTGAAAAGGGTAAAATGTTAGCTAAAAAATAATGTTTATGTTGTATGAAATGCATAGTATAATGCGTTCATGTTATCAATGTTTATGATATATGGATGCAATGCATGCGTATATGAGCTAGTTTGCTGCACTGCTGTTGGGTTGGGGAAAATAAATCCATGACTGCTAATGAGGATATGGAGTATAAGTCTTCATGTTGTGAAGTCCAAGTGTTGATGAATTTCTTTTTAGAGAAATAAACTCTGTTGTAAGGGAAATGTCGTATACTGCTTGTAAAATCCTATTGGGGAATCCTGAGAAATTTGACGACTTCTACTGGGGATCAATAATTTGAAACTCTGTTCCGCTGGGGATTTAAACGACGTACTGCAGGGATTTCTTATGGAATAGCCTAGAGGTATTTCCCTACCCATTCAAACCATCAGTAATTTCCTTTTTTCATTTTTTTTATTTGTAAACAATAATTATGTTCAAATGCATATGTTCAACAATGAATCATTGGACGTTTTTTGCAAACAAAATACAAGCATAAAGAAAAAACATATAGTTTTTGCACTTTCAAAGAGATACCTTTGTATTGACTTTGAGTAATATTTTTTGTACAAGGAGACAAACATTCTAGTAAGAGAATGCCGTCGTAAAAAATGAAAATTTTGATATAAAGAAAAGATAGCTATGTGTAAAAATCCCATGGGGTTTCCATTCTGCTATAGCCTTCGTATCTCTGAGCACCTTGTCTATTTGTTTCCTTGTCCGAAGATAATTGAATTGATCAGAAACTCTGAGTTTGTTAGTGGAAGGAAAAGGTTGTCCGTAAAGTAATCCAATGGGACTTAGTCATACGATTTAATTCCCTAACTTTTGCCTGGACCGCCCTTTCGGGTTTTCAGTCCACCGGGAAACCCTTTTTTTCCCAAGTCGCCCTTTCGGGTTTTTAACTTGCCGAGTGTATAGATTTTTTTGTTTTATCCCTAATTTTTTCCCGAACCCTTTTGGTTCGCCGGGATGCCCTTGTTTTGCCTAGGTATGTCAACCTAGCGGGTCTCTTATGCGTAGTATCTTTTGACTATGTCCGCGTTCGCAGGATGCGGTAGGTCGTCACCATCCATGGTGGTCAAGATCATTTCCCCACTAGAGAAAATGTTTTTGATTACAAATGGTCATTCATAGGTAGGAGTCCACTTGCCCCTAGGATCACCTTGTGTCATTATGATGCGTTTGATCACCAGATCTCCAACTTGATACACTTGGCGTCTGACCTTTTTGTTGAAAGCCTTGATCATCCGTTTTTGATACATTTGACCATGGAAGACAGCAGTAAGTTTCTTCTCATCAATCAAGTTCAGTTGATCAAGTCAAGTATGGATCCAATCGTCTTCGTTCAGCCCTGCATCTTTCATAATCCTCAGAGAGGGGATCTGGACCTCGATAGGCAAGATGGCCTCCATGCCAAAAACCAGAGAATAGGGTGTTGCCCCAGTTGATGTGCGAGCCGTGGTACGATACCCGTGGAGAGGGAATGGTAACATCTCATGCCAGTATTTGTATGTGACTGTCATTTTTTGTATGATCTTTTTAATGTTTTTATTTGCAGCTTCGACAACATCATTCATCTTTGGCCGATAGGGAGAAGAATTGTGATGCTGAATCTTGAATTGTTCGCACAAGGCGGTGATCATAGTGTTGTTGAGGTTTGTACCATTGTTAGTGATAATCCTTTCCGGGATACCGTACCGACAAATGATATTTTTCCTGATGAAGCGAGCAACAACATTCTTGGTAACGTAAGCGAAGGAAGCTGCCTCCACCCATTTTGTAAAATAGTCAATGGCCACTAGGATGAAGCGGTGTCCATTGGAGGCTGTCGGATTGATTTCCCCAATCATATCAATCCCCCACATAGCAAAGGGCCAAGGAGCCGTCAAGACATTCAGAGGAACTGGAGGTACGTGTACCTTGTCAGCATAAATCTGACACTTATGGAAAGTTCAAGAGTGTTCATAGAAATCTGCTTCCATGGTAGACCAGTAATTAGCTGCTCGTAGGATTTTCTTTGCCATCGTATGCCCACTGGAGTGGGTTCCAAAAGTGCCTTCATGTAATTAAGCCATGATCCTTTCAGCTTCAACCTTATCTACGCACCGAAGTAACATAGAGTCATGATTTCATTTATACAGGATGCCTTTACTAAGGAAGAACTTAGAAGAGGATCTCCTTAAGAACTTCTTATCATTTACCGAAGCTCCTTCTGGATATTCGTGGGTCTCGAGATACCTCTTGACTTCATGAAACCAAGGCCGGTCCACAACTTCTTTAGTATTAATCTCGTGACAGTGCGCTGGTTCCTCCATTCGTTCAATTGTGATCTGGGGAGCCTCGTTATCCCAATTAAGTTTAAACATATATGACATTGTGGCTAGAGCATCTGCTAGCTGATTTTCTTCTCGCGGGAAATGCTCGAAGGTAATCTTCTCAAAATGTGGTCGCAATGTCAAAACATGTTCTTTGTAAGGGATAAGGTTTGGGTGTTTGGTGTCCCATTCCCCTTTGATATGGATGATAACCAAATTTGAGTCTCCGAATACATCCAAGGATTTGATCCCCAAGACTATGGCAGCTTTGAGACCAAAGATGCACGCTTCGTATTCTGCCATGTTGTTTGTACAATTGAGATATGAGTACAACACCAATACCATTGCCGAGTGCGTTGGATGCTCCATCAAAGAACAGGGTCCATCGGGATCCTTGTTCAGGTCTGTCATATGGCCTGAATTCTTCACAGTTGTCTAATGTCATGATGTCTTCATCTGGGAATTCGAACTTCATGGACTGGTAGTCTTCTACAGCTTGGTGAGCAAGGTGATCAACTAGTACACTGCCCTTTATTACTTTCTGGGTAGTATACTTTATGTCATATTCTGTCAGAATCATCTGCCATTTCGCTATTCTCCCAGAAAGAGCAGGCTTCTCGAAGATGTATTTTATCAGATCCATTTTAGATATCAGCAAGGTAGTATGAGTCAACATATACTGTCTTAGCTGGCGAGCAGCCCATGCCAAAGCGCGGCAAGTTTTCTCGAGCAGTGAATATCTTGGTTCACAGTCAGTAAACTTTTTGCTTAGGTAATAAATAGCGTGCCCTTTTCGGCCAGACTCGTCATGCTGCCCCAATATACACCCCATTGAGTTTTCTAAAACAATCAGATACATGATCAACGGTCTTCCCTCGACTGGTGGCATCAACACAGGAGGCTCTTGTAAATATTCTTTGATTTTTTCAAAAGCAACTTGGCACTCGTCATTCCGTTTGACTACCTGATCTTTCTTCAACAATTTGAAGATTGGTTCACAAGTAGCTGTCAGGTGAGAGATAAATCTGGCGATATAGTTCAAACGTCCCAAGAATCCTCTGACTTCCTTCTCAGTACGAGGAGCAGGAACCTCTTGTATTGCTTAAACTTTGGCAGGATCGACCTCAATACCTTTGTTGCTGACGACAAAGCCTTGGAGTTTACCAGATCGTACCCCAAATGTGAATTAGTTAGGATTCAACTTCAGCTTGTACTTCTTCAGTCTCTCAAACAGTTTTTGTAAGTGATCAAGATGCTCTCCTTCTGTTTGAGATCTGGATATCATATCATCCACGTAGACCTCTATTTCATGATGTATCATGTCGTGAAATAGAGCTACCATGGCACGATGATAGGTTACCCCAGCGTTCTTTAGTACGAATGGCATTACCTTGTATCAGAATGTTCCCCATTGCGTGACAAAGGTTGATTTCTCCATGTCCCAAGGCGCCATTTTGATTTGGTTGTAACCTGAGAATCCGTCCATGAAGGAAAACACTTTGTGTTGTGCCGTATTGTCAACTAGGATATCAATGTGAGGGAGTGGAAAATCATCCTTAGGGCTTGCCCTACTCAAATATCTATAGTCCACACACATTTGCACCTTGCCGTCCTTTTTGGGCACGGGAACAACATTGGTAACCCATTGGGGATAAGAGGTGATAGCCAAGAATCCAACGTTGAATTGCTTTATGGCCTCTATTTTAATCTTTTCTGACATATCTGGCCTCATTCGACGAACCTTTTGCTTTACTGGCGGACAATCTTCTCTTGTAGGAAAACGATGTACCACAATGTCGGCATCAAGTCCCAACATGTCTTCATACGACCAGGAAAAGACTTCGACATAATAGTGTAACAACTGAATCAGATGCTCCTTGATACTGGGTTCCAGATTGGCACCCACATTGACCTCTTTTTTGTCTTCTTCGGTACCTAGGTTGATTGTATCCACGGGTTCCTCATGAGGCTGAATGGTTCTTTCTTCTTGTTGTAGTAGTCTGGCAATTTCCCCTGGTACTTCACAATCTTCCTCACCTTTGTCTTCAGCTTGGTAGATTAGATTTTCAGAGTCACAAAAGGCCATAGCAGTATCGTTACCCATGGGATCCCGAATGGATGTATACCTGCATTGTGAGTGTGGGTGTGTGTAAGGGTATAACTATCTTTGAAAGAGAATAAAAGTGTAAAAGAAAAAACAATGAGCACAAAAGTTTGTATGCGAGAACGTCCATGATTCACTGATGTCATATGAAAATGAGATAATAACCCTTACAAATGGACCATTGTGCCTCTGGTAAGACACAAGGTTTTAAGAGTGCGAATTGTTTCAATATTACAGATCAAATAAAATGTTAAGACAAATTACTGTGGGATAAAGGTGATTGGGACAAAGTCTATAGCCTCCCAATTGTTGAGCCCTCCATTGACAGTTGGGAAGATCCAATCCTCCAGGTTGTAATCATCTTCACCATCTTCTACCGCGTTGACTTCACGGTTGCTGATCTTCAAGGGTGGTCCTCCAATAAGAGCATGACGTACATCCTTTTGAGCACTTGAAGTGAAACCTAGCCAAACTTGTCAGACTTATATGGGATATCTGGGAGTTGTCCCCAAATAGTGCACCCTCCTTCTTCTACCACTGCTTTGGCATCCTTCAGAGATGACATCCGGAGTGGAGGCCTTGTAATCTTGGGAACCTGAGACAAAACCTTGGTCACTGCCACATCTTGGGGGACCTCTTCAAAGTGTTGAAATGGAGTTTCAATGAATTCACCATCTAATTCCATATATCTGAAGGAATTGAGATGGCTGATCATGTATTCTTCCTCTCCATGAACGGTGATAATCTTCCCTTGAACTGGATATTTCAGCATTTGGTGCAACGTAGAAGTGACAGCGCCAGTATTGTGGATCCATGGCCGGCCTAGCAAGCAGGAATATGAAGGGAGGATGTCCATTACATAAAAAATTGAGTTGAAAGTTTGGGTTCCAACCTTTATGGGTATATCCACTTCCCCATGTACCATCCTTTTCGAGCCGTCAAAAGCTCTTACTATTATGTTGCATGGCTTTAATGTCAGTCCCTCGCAGTCAAGTCTATCAAGAGCTTTTTTAGGTAATACATTCAGAGATGAACCAATGTCCACCAAAACATGAGCCATAGTTGTGCCCCTACATTCCACTGAGACATGCAATGCCTCATTATGCTTCCTTCCCCTCGGTGTTAGATCAGCATCCGAGAAACCTAGACTGTTATCTGCAGTCAAGCTGGCTACGCAGTCTTGAAATTGATCGACAGATATCTCTTGAGGTACATGGGCGGTTTTTAAGAACTTTACCAAGGCTTTTGCATGTGCCTTAGAACATAGTAGTAATGCCAGCATGGAGATTTTAGAGGGAGTTTGCCCCAGTTGTTCAACTACATCGTAGTCGCTTCTCTTTATAATTTTTAGGATCTCCTCCATTTCTCTCTTGGAGGTCTCAAGGATGGTCAATGACTGAGCCTTCATCCGGACAGGCTCAATCAGAACATTTTTTCCTCGAGTCTCAGTTAACTCGGCAGCAGGAGTGTCAGTAGGAATGATTACAGGGGTTGTAACTACTTTGTCAATTGGAATATTTGCAGAGATGATTATGGGTGTGGGAGTAACCTTTGGAGCAGCCACATGGATGATTACGGATCCAGAAACTGCTTTTGGGGGAGCAATTTCTGGAGAAAAGATCCTACCACTTCGGGTAATTTTGCTAGTTCCTGCAATATTATTGATGTCGGAGTTGACTTTCTTGGAGCTTGAATCTTCGGTGGCTGGCCAGTACTGCTTGATACCATGGTAATAGACATCCCCTCCATAATTACATGGTACGGTTTTGTCTGACGCATATGGGACTAGTCCAGGCATTGTGATTATTAAAGGAGTTATTTTCGGAACTGATGTAATTCTAACGGGTCTTTTGGTGGAGACCCTGGAAGAATTGGCGGAAATGGTAATGATAGAAACATCTTCAAAAGGAACAGGTGGAACAGAAGTCTTCTCGAATAAAATTTATTTGTTATCTATTAGGCACTTAATGCCTGCTTTCAACAAAGGACAACTGGTTGGTGAGGATAAACAGAAATGGAAAACTTCATCATACACCGGCCTTCACCAAATTCATTTTAATAGTCAGAAGTGGGGTCATGAGTTCATCAATCGAAGTAACAAACAATCCTTCTTCAATGGCATTGGTATTGTGGCCATGTCTGGGTATAGGGGTAGAAATGACATTTGGCTTTTCAGGCGCATCGAACTCAATTTCTTTTGCTTCAATGAGGTCTTGTATTTTGTTCTTTAGAGCCCAACAATTATTAGTATCATGACCAGGACTTTCAGAGTGATATGCGCAACGGGCATTGGGATGATAATGAGGAGATGTTGTATTGGGGTTTTTCGTAGCTTCTTTCAAGGTCACCAAGTTGGATCTTATTAGATGCGGTAATACTTGAGACAGGGTCATGTTGATTCTGGTGAACTGCCTGACTGGTCTTTCCATCCTTGGTTTATTATTTCTTTGTTGATCTGACATAGGCTTAGGAATCATAACAACCCCCACCATTGGTCGGCGTTCGACCCTATCTTGGTTTCTTTGCGGATATATGGCAGCCATCTCTTTCTTCCTGATGAAAGGCTTCCTTACAGTTGTAGAAGAAGATGTATCTTTATGAATCTTTCTATTCTTTATACCGGCTTCTATCCTCTCTCCAGTCAATATTAGTTCAGTAAAGCCTGCAGATGAACTTCCGATTAATTGATTGAAGAAGGGACCAGACAAGGTGCCCAAGAACATGTCTACCAATTCTCTCTCAGGTAGAGGGGGTTGAACTCTTCCAGCCAAATCTATCCATTTTTGTGCATAGTCTTTGAAACCCTCATTGGAAGCTGTTGTACCCCAAAATTTCCCTCTCATTTATCAATATTTTTTCTCACAAGACTTCTTGGACTCAAGGCAAGATTAGGGTTTGCTCAACTCATGACATCTCATCTTGCACTGATAACCCAAAATTAGGGTTTGAGTTTGCACAAAGATTTTTGGACCACCAATGCTTCATGTGACTTTCATACATCATCTTGGACCCCTAAGATTGCTCATGTTAAGTTTCAAGCCTTGAACCACATTTTTGATCAGTCAATTGGGCAGTTGACCTAAAAATCAGTTGTATTAGGAAACAGTCAACCATGGCCAATTTATAGTCAAACTTCATAATTTTTGATCCACAACAACATTTTAGACTCATATGTACCATTTGATCAAGTTTGGATCACAACTCCTCAAGAAATTTGATCAAATCATCAAAAGGGCAAAATGGTCAAAATTAGGGTTTTGACTGAGAAAGGGCAATTTCAGATTTTTAACCTAGCCAATGACCAATTGGGTTCAAACATGATTTAAAGGACTCAATGGCATCATCTTGACCTAATTACATGGTTCAAAATATCTTAAGTTCATTGATTTGACAGATGAATTTTCCAGTCAACTAATCAAAAGTCAATTGTACATTGAAAAGTCAAACTTTGACTTTTTGGTCAAAATCAAATGCCAAGGGTCATAATTCATCAAGTTATGTCAAAATATGAAACCTGTTCACCAAGAAACTCAAATTTTCAAATTAGGGTTTTGAATTTGAAAATTTTCATAACTTAGAATTTTTCTAAGTATGGAAATTTTCTTATTTTTTCCCAACTTTCCACCACTTTTTCACCATGATGCAATTTGATTCAAAGAAAATTTCCAACATGAACGTTGTAGTCCTCCATGAAATCTACAACTTTTCTTCACAAACTTTTCCCAAAAGATGCTTGAATCTCAAGTTATGAATTTGTGAATAGGGGTCCATGAACTAAATAACTTAGTGAAAATTTGCCCTAATTTAGGCAGTTTTTGACCCAACTTCATGGACATTTTTCACCTAGTTCCAAGAGGTATCTCAAAATGCATTTCAAAGATGGATTATAAAGCACATTGCAAGATTTCCAAAATGTCCAAGAACTCTCCAAGATCATTTGTGGTTAGGGAGAATCGAAGAAGAGAAATTGGCATTTTGTCACTTTGGTTCATGCCATTTTCACAAAGTATCAAGTTGCAAATATGATCTTGGATGCTTGTACCTTGCATTACAGGTCCTAAACTCATTCTACACTCCATAATTAAATGCTAACTCGGAAGATAAAGGCTTTATTTTGGCTATTGGAACATTGTACAAGAGATAATTCCATTAATGGCATAAAGGGCACATTGCCATTTTCATAAAGTGAGCTTTTTCAACTTTATCATTCTTGAGCCTTGGAGCTGTCCCTTTGGTGCAGGAAATTTCCACAGATCTTAAGCAACTTGTACAAGCCCTTTGCAGCTCACAAGCAAGCAAGGACATGCCTGTTAGCATGGTCACTTCAACTTTTCTTCAAATGCAAGAAAAGTCGCAAAAAGTGCTAGAACTTGTACAGCTAGTGAGAGTGGACTTTGTATCCATTCTATACAAATATACCAAGTCATTACAATGCTGAACATGAATTGATAGCATCAAAAACACCCTCAAGCTCCAAAAACACAAAATTCTGCCAAAACATTGCAGTTCTGCAAAATCATTGCCAACTTCATTTTGGCTCGTGCGTTTTCCCTTTTAACACTTGAAACATCTTATGCACATAATATCAAAGCTATCCAAGCCCTTGTCCTGGTACTGTAAGCTCTGTTTCAGCCATTGCCATTTTCAAATTTGGAGGTTGCAGCTTAACTTCTACAGAGACTTCTGGCCATCCACAAAGCAAGCTAGGCATTGGAATAGCTTGAAGGAATTTCAAGGAAGCTCACACAATCCTCAGGCCTCACTCAAAGTCCTCACATTGTCATATCCAAATCCAGCTGAAGGAGGTATTTTTCAAAACTCTATCTCTCTATTTAGGCATCCTCAAGCCACGATTTGTGAAGAAAAGATGTAGTCTATAACATGGTGAAGCTGTACATATGCATACTTTCCATTTATATTAACCATGCTGTGAGAATTTGAAGCTTGAAGTTCATGAAATAATTAGGTCACGAATTAGGGCTGACAAAATTCTCCCTGATCTTTGAGAGTTAGATTACAAATTTTATATCATTGGAATCGTGAGATAAAATGCTACATGTTTTGTGTTATAAGTTTTTGTTTTTATGCAAGCAATAGCAAGTTACAGGTTTGAAACATAAGCGCGCGAAGGAGAGGCTGAAGGACAGGGACGAAGTGGTTGTCCTGGGCTTTTTGTTGTTTTTGGCCTTTTTGGTTTTGATATTCACACCCCCTGGATTACTCTTGCACCCCCTGATTCTTATTTTATATTTTTTGCATTTTTCTTTATATTTTCATGTTCATTGTTTTTAATCATTTTTTCTGAACTTTAAAAAATCCTAAAAAAATAATTAAATATTTTTTGCAATTTTATTTTATTTTCATTATTTTTTTTCACATGGAAAATAGTTTGTTTTAATGAATAGAACTTATTTTCTTATAATAAATTGTAAATACATTTAAAAATACTATACATTTTTATTTTATTATTTTACACATAAAATATTCATTTTTCTCATACATATTTAATTTTTGATATTGACATATAATATTATTTATTATTTTCTTGTACAAAAATGGACAAAAATAAATAATAGGAAACATATATTTCTTTTAATTAAAAATTAGGGTTTCCCCCTTTCAAAAATAATAATATTATTTTTCCTTATTTTCTAGGGTTAATTAATTTTATTTTCTCATACCTTAAACAAATACAAAACATTTTTTAGCATAAATACATTGCATTGCATATTTAAATATTTGTATATTTATTTATTTCGCACAATATTCAATTGGGTTGTAAAAGTATTTTAGGGTTTATTTTGTGCAATATCCCCATTCAAAAACTTGTATCCCCCCTCCCATAATAATTGTTGTAATAGTTTAGTTTACATTTACGCAATTTGTCGCATTTATACCATGTTTAGTAAACTAGGGTTTGCATGACAAGATCAAAAACAAACAAATAGAAAAGACCTAATCCAAGACAAATCAAAAGCATGTAAAATGACACACATTGCACACAAGCACCCTTAGGGTTTCACCCACTTGGTTGCCTAAAACAAAATGGCCATGTTACGCACGCGAAATATCTTGGCAAAACAAAACAAAAAAAAGATCATAGTCCCTCGATGATGCTATCAAAAAGTTTCCTAAACAAAGATGATTTTGGTCCCTAAAAAAATACTAAGATACTTGGCAACATTGCTATGATGGGCATACGATGACCCACACCTGTCCCGTTTAACATCTAAAGATAGGGTTGTTTACCAAATCAATGGTAAATCAACAATGTCAAAGGAATAAAAATGCACAAGAAAGACATTTGAGTAGGTAGATAGCTTCTAGTTACTTGATCATTTCAAAACAATCTTTGCTATTTTCAAAAACAAACACACACATTTCCAAACATCTTTCAAAACATTGAAACATTTTTTAAAAGACAAACATCTTTGTATACATTCTTACGAACGAGAATCATTACAAAGATTGCCTAAACGATGGTCTCTTTTCAAAATACTTTCAAAACCATACAAAGCACCATTTCAAACAATTTCAAAGCAAAGCAAGTGATCTAAACAAGTAACTAAGAGCCCATGGAAAACCATGGATGAAAAGGGTGCTAGCACCTTCCCTTTTCATAATCTACCCCCCGAACTCAAGAAAACATCTCAAAGGTCTTTCCTGTGTTTTTTTACCTTTCCTTTTGGATAAGAGAAAAGTCGGTGGCGACTCTTGCTAACCGCAACATTTGCAAACACAAACGCAAAACCTCAAGTCAGTTCTCCCACCGCATCACAGAAGCCATGGCCATACTCTGGAGTGGAGTACGGATAGGCGCCAAATCAGCATTGTACTGATATTGTTTGTAGAAAGCTGCAGCAAGATCTTCCCAATTATGAACGTTGGCTCTTTCTAGTTGGTAAATTCAGTCAAGTTGAGTTCCAGACAGACTATCTTTATCAACAGTATAGGGTTGAATTTTCCTCACATATGACCGGAGATGCATTTTAGGGCATGAGACTCTGTCATATTTTGCAAACATAGGTGCTTTAAATTTCAGAGGAATCACAATCCCCGACACCAAACCCAATTCCTCAAAGTCCAAGCCAGGCACCTTTTGGATTTCCATCGCGCTCAAACGCTCTTCGAGATGTTTATACTTGTCATCAGCTGGAGGGTATTGTTCTTCAGAGTAGTCTTCTTCTTCCTCTTCCTCCTCCGATTCTGACGGGACAACTATTTCCTTGCCTTTACCATCTTGGTTGTCTCTTTCACCGGATGTTGTTGCAAAGTCTAAGGTCCTTCTTGTCTGCCCATGAAATCTTCTTCCCATGTTTAAGACTCCGGTTACCTTCTTTGTTTTCTTTTTCCTTTCTTCATCCAGCAAAGTCTTCAATTCTTCTTGTCCCTTGGCTAGGGTCAAGAGCAATTGTTGAAACTGTGTATTCTGATCATGGAGGTCTTTCACTGTTTGCTCAAGATCCATCTTACTGAAATAAACAGTAGAGAGATGAGGAGACTTGTTTCAAAAAACTTGCTTATGTTATGATGAATGGTATATGCATATGCAATGTTTTCAAGGATTTCAGAGATTCAAAATTGTTTTAGACAAAAAGGAAACACTCGTTATATTAATAAGATAAAGCTTGAGTACATAAATGCCCCTTGGGCAAATTAATACAAAAAATCTAAGATAGAAAGGTAGTGCGCATCCTCTCCGGTGCAATGTAGGCATTCAGAGTATGCTCCTCATGAAGTAGCCTAGTGAGTTCCAAAACCTTCTTCTCGATTGCATAGAATTGGGCTTCGAAAGTATCTCGCTCTCCTTTGAGTTGTATCCAATCCCTTTGTAGGTCTTCAAGAGATGTGGGCATGTCAGGATATAGGATAGTGTATGGAACATCTCCCTCTATGACAGGCTCAATGATTACCGGGAGAATGGAGGGGTAAGGCATCATAAGACTCTGAGCGCGAGTTCGTACCCATTTGAGGTAAGGCTCAAGAAGGATGGAATTTTTATGCCCCAAAGTCTTGCTATCCACCTTGTTTAACATCCTCCAAGCTCGGATAAATCTCTAGCGAAGACCTTGATCGTCGTTGTCGTAGTCAAATACCAAACCTTGAATCACCATCTCGTGCGGGCCATCCCTTCGGGCGTAACCAAATTGTCTTAAGGATAAACCTGAGTTGTAGGTGATACCTCCCCTAATTCCAAGTAAAGGTACATTGGGTAATTCTCCACAATGGTCGACAATGATAATATTCTCTTTGGATCGAGAGCACCAATGAATGTCTGAATGTTTGAGCGTCATCAACCTTTGTGACCACCTTGAACCTTTCTCCTTCTTTAATACAGATTGGGGAAGATAAGAAATAAACCATCTTGCCAAGAGAGGAGTGCAACACATAAGGACACCTCTTTTCCTCATTGTGCGAGTGTGAAAAGAATGTAGGATATCTCCTAGAAATGTAGGCACCGGGTTGCGGGATATGAAGATTTTGACGGCGTTGACATCTATGAGTTGGTCAGGATTTGGAAACAAAACCATCCCATAGATGAGGAGATCCACAATTTCCTCAAAGGCTTTAAAGTCCAAGGAATTCCAGCAGCTTTGGGATTTCTAAAACAGGAACTTTGCTAAGAAACCTTTGACACCACTCCTTGTTTCCAAATGAATTGTAATATCAGATGAGTGCAAGTGTAGAGCTTGAGCAATCTCTTCTGGCTTTGGGTCTCTTTCCGTACCGTTGAAAGGTAGTTGACTTAGAATGGGTATCCTTAAGAGTTGGGAGAATTCTTCCAAAGTAGGCACAAGTTGATAATCGGGAAATGTGAAGCAATGGTGTAAAGGATCAAAGATTTGAAAAATAACCTTCATCATATCATCATCTGTGTTGGAGGCGACCAAGTAGAGTAGCCGACCATGTCTCTCGGTGAATGGATAATTTTTAGGAATCCTTGAAGCTAGCTCCTTAAGTTGTGGAGGGATCCTTACAAGGTTGACTTGAATAGTTTTCCTGTGAAGTGAATCCATATCCTACAAAATAAGAACAAAGATGAATCCTAAACTCCTTGAAATGGTTAGTGGATGTATATGATGTTCATGATGTTATGTACAAATATGAAAAGAAAATAAATCCTTATGTTTAGGCTTGCATGGTGTTTTATAGGTAAGTACCCTCTTGAAGTTTAGTTGGCTCAAACCTATCCTAGTAATAGTAATCGGGTTCTAAGGAGCTCAATATCACTGGTTTGTTTCCTTGGTCATTGTTTCAGCACAAGCCTCTTTAATGGCGACCGAAATATCCCAAGAAACCAAATCTCAATGAGTGTAGTATCGAGTATCTACCAACTTCGGACTGCACCAAAGTCGGTTATCTCACAACATCCTAAAGGCCAAGTTTGTCAAGTAAAGGTTCTAAAAAGTTCATTAGTGTTTCATGACATCAATCATCGGCCCCGTATTCTCTTTGATTAACTCAAAGGCTACCGATACCCACAAATATGTCGCACTAACATAGCTATTTCTTAGACCATGTCGGTATATCCCGCACAGTTTCCACAATGTATTGCTACTTACCTATAATGTATCCCAAATCCGGGTAGAGGATTCAAACACAAATAAAGAACCATAATGTAAAGCATACAAGTCATACAATGTAAATAAATGTGATCTAATCCCTAAGGTAACCCCACTTTTAGAAATCCCTTGCATAGTCGCCAGTTTTATGGTGCGGTGGGAGAACTGACTTGAGGGTTTTATGTTTTATCGCAAATGTTGCGGTTAGCAAGAGTCGCCACCGACTTTTCTTTTATCCAAAAGAAAATGTGAAAAAGCACAGGAAAGACCTTTGATATTGTTTCTTGGGTTCGGGGGGTAGATTATGAAAAGGGAAGGTATTAGCACCCTTTTCATCTATGGTTTTCCATGGGCTCTTAGTTACTTGCTAGATCACTTGCTTTTGTTTGAAATTTTTCTTAGTGTGGTTTTTTGAAAGTATTTTGTAAAGAGGCCTTTGTTTAGGCAATCTTTGTAACGATTTTCGTTCGTAAGAATGCATACAAAGATGTTTGATCTTTTGAAAATGTTTTCAATTTTGTAAGATGTTTGAAAGTGTATGTGATTGTTTTGAAAATAGCAAGGATGTTTGTTTTGAAATGGAGCAAGTAATTAGGAGCAATCTACCTACTCAAATGTCTTTCTTGTTCATTTTCTTTCCCTTTGACATTGTTGTCTTACCATTGATTTGGTAAGAAACCTTATCTTTGGATGTTAACGGGACGGGCGTGGGTCATCGTATAACCATGATTAGCAATGTTACAAGGTATCTTAGCATTCTTTTTGAGGGACTAATATCATTTGGTAAGGCAACTTTGAATAGCGTCATCGAGGGACTATGATCTTGTATTTGCTTGTTTTTGCTAAGATACCTTACATGCGTAATATGGCCATTTTTGTAAGGCAACCAACTGGGATAACCCTAGAGGTGCTTGTGTGAAAGTGTGTCATTTTCATGCTTGTTTTTGTATTGGATTAGGGCTTTCTATTTGATTTCTTTTATCTTCCCGTACAAACCCTAATTACTAGCATGTTATGTAAAAGTGATAAATTACGAAATTTAAAGTTACTACGCTATTACAACATTTGTGGGAGGGGGTATACTATTTATGAATGGGGATTGCAATAATATAAACCTAATTAATCTATTACAACCAAATTGAATATTGTACAAATAATTTGAAGGAATATATGGTACAAAATGCAAATTGAAAGAAATGACTTTTGTGTTTGGATTTTTTGTATGAAAGAGGTTTTAACCTAAACCTAATTAGATAAAAAAGGTAATTAAATTAAATTAACTTAAGTTAATTAAGAAAAGAAAGTAATTAAGAAAAGATTTCAATTAAGAAAAGATTTTTTTGAATAAAACCCTAAATCGATTGTAGTTGATTAAAGGAAAATTAGTTTAAAGAAAAAGTATTTTTACATTTTTTTGTCTTGAAAATAGTATGTGGTATTATGAAATATTTTTTGTCTTTTTATATTAAAATAAGTGTATTTAAATAAATAATAACCTTGTTTTAATTTAATTTACAAGGAAATTAATAAAAGTAAATAAAGTATAATGAATAAAATAATTTTTTATGTGGAAAAAATATTTAAATTATGTCAAAATATAAATCTATTATTTTTATACTTTTTATGATTTTTTGGTATTTTAGAAAATAAATTTAAAAGAAAAAAGAAATAAATAAATAAATAAAAATAAAATGGGTCAAGGGGTGTCACAAGTAAACAGGGAAGTATGCTTGCAAAAACAAAACAAAAAAGTCACGCCCAAAGGGCCCAGCGCCTGCAAAAAAAGATGTTAGAAAAAATCAGAAAATTGGAAAAATGCAAAAAGGGGGGTTCACATTGGTTCGAACCCTCACCCTTTAGGTAACATATGCCTTAGTACGCGCGCGTTTGCCTTTGGGGTGGCTCTTTCATCCGGTCATATAATCAAAGCATAAATATATATTAGAAACTGCTTTCTAAAGGAAACTTCGTCTTCAACTTTGAGCCTAGCCGGACCACCTGTATCTTCCTCATTTCTCCACAAAAATGGAAAGTTCAAACATGAAAGTTGTGGTGTTTCTTCCCATGAATTCAACCATATAACTTATGTAAGCTAAATGTCAAAGATAAAAACTAATTTTTCTGGCCCTAAATTGAAACCTAATTTTCTCAGAAATTTCAAATCCAAGATTCTCTATACACAGTCAATATAAATGGAAACTATGAACATGGTTAGCTTTAGAGCAAAGATATCTACATTTTGTTTTCACAAATCAGGATCAAATGATGCTTGTAGGAAGAGATAGAAGTTTTAGTTTTTACCTCTTGCAGCTAGAGTCGTGAATGGAGTTTGAGCAACTTTTGAGAGGGCCTGAGGATCTGTTTAGCTTGCTTGGACCTCCTTGAGTGTATTCCAAGTCTTACTTTGCCTTGAAAGTCCCTGAATATCTCTATTCAAGTTAACCTGCAAGCTTGATATTTGAAAATGGTGGATAGTGATAGAGGAGTTACAATGAGGAAGGAAGGGTATAGATTTCTTTGGTATGATGTATAGAAAGTGTCTGAGTGATTAGTTTTTAAAACGCACGAGTGGAAATGAAGATCGTGAGTTTTTGTTCAGAACTGTGTGTTAATGGTGTTCTTGAGCAGGTTTTTGGTTTTTTGATGTTTGAGGTAGTTTCAGGGAAATAGTATTCGTGTGTCAACTTAAAAATAGTGTGTATACTTATAAGCAAGAGGCTTTAAGGCTTGTCACAACTCAGAATTTAAAAAACCATGTTTTGGCTTGGTTACTTGTTTTTGAAGCAAAGCTAGCAAGCATGGTTTCAATGTGAAGTACAAGGCTTGTAGGGTGGCTGAAACCTTTAAACACACTTGTTCTGATTGTGTAGAGTGTGTTTGTGCAGAAAGAACAAATGCAAGGCTCAATGCAAGCTGACTTTACATAAAGCTTGCTTTTCTAAAATGGTAATGTTGCCTTTTTTCCCAAAATGGAATTATATTTGTACAATGCATTGAATGCTTGGATTAAAGCTTCCAACAGCTGTGAAAACATTTAATTATGGGATGAAAGTCAAGTTAGAAGCCTGCAAAGTGAGATTTGTACAGCATGTTTGAAGATTGGACCAAATGTTCTTCACAAAATGGCTTGCAATCCAAGCGACAAAACACCAACTTCATCTCTTCGATTCTCCCTACTCAAGATTGATCTCAAGGAGTTCTTGGACATTTTGGAAATCTTGCAATGTACTCTATAACTCATCTTTGAATTGCTTTCAAGGATTCCCATTGGAACTATATGAAAAAGTGCCATGAAGTTATATCAAAATCCTGTCCAAAATAGGGCAAAATTTCACTAAGTGTTTTGTTTCATGACCCTATGTTCATAAAATTATAACTTGAGATATAATAACTTTTGGAAGAATATGTGTGAATAAAATTTGTATATTTCATGGATATCTACAACTTTCATGTTGGAAGTTTCTCTTGAATCATTTTGCATCATGGCGAAAAATTGGCTCAAAGTTGTGAAAAAATAAGAAATTTTCTATACTTAAATTTCTAAGTTAAGAAATTTCATCTTTTCAAAATAAAATCTTGAATTATGATGAACAAGTTTCATATTTTGACATTTTTTTATGAATTATGATCTTTGGCATTTGATTTTGACCAAAAAGTCAAAGTTTGACTTTTCAGTATATAGTTGACTTTTGATCAGTTGACTAAAAAATTCATCTGTCAATCCAATGGAATGTAGTGTTTTGAACCATGCCATTAGGTCAAAGTGATGCAATTAAACTCTTGATATCATGCCTTAACCCAATTGATCATTTTCTAGGTCAAGAACCAGAAATTGCCCTTTCCCAGTCAAAACCCTAATTTTGACCATTTTGCCCTTTTGATGATTTGATCAAATTTCTTGAGGAGTTGTGGTCCAACCTTGATCAAATGATACATATGAGTTTAATATGTTGGTCTGGATAAAAAATTATGAAGTTTTACTGTAAATTGGCCATGGTTGACTTTTTCCTCAATACAGCTCATTTTTTTAGGTCAACTGTTCAATTGACTGATCAAAAGTGTGATCCAAGGCTTGAAACTTGACATGAGTAATTTTGGGGGTCCATAATATTACATGAAAGTCATATGGGGCATTGGAAGTTCAAAAATCCTTGTGCAATCTTAAACCCTAATTTTCAGTCATCAGTGCTTGAGGAGGTGTCTTGAGCTGATCAACCTAAATGCAGTCTTGATCCAAAGGAGATCTTGTGAGAAAATTAGTGATAAGTGAGACGGAAAATTTTGGGGTACAAGAGTCTCCAAGTAAAGTAGGCACCAGATTGTGAGACAGACAAACCTTGATCGCGTTCACATTAATGAGTTGGTCTGGGTTAGAAAATAGTACCATCCCATAGATGAGAAGGGCCAAAACTTCTTCAAAAGCTTGTAAATCCAGGGTATCCCAAAAATGGTGAGCCTTCTCAAATAGAAACTTAGCTAGAAAACCTTTGACGCCTCTTCTTGTTTCCCAATTTGCCACAACATCTGACCGTTGTAAAGACAGAGCTTGAGCAATCTCCTCAGGTTTTGGGTCCTTTTCCATACTATTGAATGGTAATTGATTAAGGATGGGTACTCCCAATAACTGAGAAAACTCCTCCATAGTAGGCACCAATTGGTAATCAGGGAAGGTGAAGCAGTGATGTAAAGGATTGAAGAACTGAAAGAGCACCTTCTACATTTCTTTATTAGGGCTTGAGTTGACCAGATTGAGAAGTCGGCCATATCTTTCAGTGAATGGAGAGATCTCAGGAACCCTTGATGCTAATTCCTTGAGTTGAAGAGGTACTCTTACAAGGTTGACCTGGATAGTACTTCTACGAACGGGAGCCATGTCCTACAAAACAGACACAAAGATAAGTCCTAAAAGTCCTTGAAATGGTTAGCATGGTATTCCATGTTATGATGTTATGTACAATCAGATATATATATATACAATCACACAAACAGATCCTTAGGTTTAAGCTTGCGTGGATTCCATAGGTAAGTACCCTCTTGAAGTATAGTTGGTTCAACTTGTCCTATCAATAATAACCGGGTTCTAGGGAATCTTAATATCACTGATTTTTCCCACAAGTTTCGTTCCAATCGACAACTGACTTGCCACCAAACAAAACTCAGGAGTCAAATCTCAATGAGTGTAGTATCGAGTATCAACCGACTTAGGAATACACCAAATACGGCTATCTCACTACTTCCTAATGGCCAAGTCATTCAATTAAAGGTTCTGAGGTCAGTTGATGCTTCATAACACCACGCAACGGCCCCGTATTCTCCTTGACTACTCAAGGGCTACTGGTACCAACCAAAGTGTCACATCAATGTAGCTATCGCTTCAACCGTGTGGGTATACCCTGCACAACCCCCACGATCTATTGCTACTTACCTAAAAGGTTACCCAGATCCGGGTGTAGGATCTATAGTAACAACCCAAACAAACCCTCCAAGGATAAAGCATACAAAGCAAGCAATTAAAACAATTTTAAAATGAACTAACTCTAAGGTAACCCAACTTTTTATTCCATTTCCCTAGCAGAGTCTCCAGTTCTGTGATATAGTGGCAGAACCGACTGTTATACTGGTTTTGTGTTTATGTTCACAAATGTTGTGGTAAGCAAGAGTCGCCACCGACTTTTGTTTTATCCAACAAAGGAAAGGGTGAAAAGAACAGTAAAAGACCTTTCGAGATTATTTCTGGGTAAGGGGGTAGATTATGGAAAGGGAAGCTGTTAGCACCCTTTTCATTCGTAGTTATCTACGGGCTCTTAGATGCTTAGCTCATTTCTAAAATACCTTGTGCTTTGTGCTTTGAAAGAAGTAGTTTTGAAAATTCCTTAGTGCGGCGATTTGCTTTATGATAACTCTTGTATCAGTCCTCAAGAGTGTTGATAAAGCAAATTGTTTTTTTGAAAGTGTTTTTGAAAGGTTTTCATGTAGGTGTAAAAGTTTGTTTTGAGAAAGCATCTAATAGCTATCTACTTTTACTCGAAAATGTCGTTCTTTTCCTCATATCCTTTAGACAATGCTATCCTACTTTTAGTAAGTAGGTAGCCCTATCGTTGAATGTATGAGGGACATTCGAAGGGACGTATAATCATAAAGGCAACATATGGATACGCTTTAGCAATTTTATCCAAGGGAAGAGATTATTTACCGAAAGGAAACTGTAGGGTCATCGAGGGACTATGATCTTTTGATTTACGAGTCTTTGCTAAAGCGTCCCCATTTCGAGGGACATGACTGTTTTTCCAAAAAAGTGGGGTACTCTAGAGGTGCACATGTGCAATTGCATACTTGATTCAGATATACTATCTTTGAATTAGGTTATGCTATGTCCAATTAGTTTATCGGTGTTTCCATACAATCCTATTAGCCATACATTTAAGCAGTTTAGTAGGATGCAGTAAGTAAATTGCGGAAAATAAAAATCCTAAGCTATTACAAGGCTTCGGGCCAGTAACATAATTAGATACGGAAATTTAAACCCTAATTAAAGCTATTACAAACTGGGAAACAATTGTAATAATTTGGAAAAATAAAACATAGAAAATAAATAATGCGCGCGAGTCGAAAGGAATGCCTAAAACCCTGAAAAGTTCTAAGTAAAAGAAAATCTTTTTGTTGTCTTTTTTTATTTGAGAAAATAATTTAAACATAAATTAAAACCTAAGTTATAGCTTATTTTTGCTTTAAAAAATGTTAAAGTTAATTAATTAATTAATTTCAGAAATTAATTATTTAAAAAAAAAACTAATCCTAATTTTTTTTTGTGATTTTTAATTAAATAAAAAAATGATTTCTGAAATTAATAAACTAAAAATAAATAAATAAAGTAAAATGGGCCAGGTGCTAATTAGTAAACAGGGAGGGTGTATTTTGAAACTTTATTTGGCCCAAACCAATCCAGCCCATCAATTGCGCTGAATCCTCTATGGTGAACTTCAGGAAGTGAATTATGGGTTGCAGGTTGAGGCGCCTTGGATCAGATATGTACAGATCTAATGGTGGGAATTAAAGGGTGTATGATAGGCATGTTGAGGAGTATTGTGCTGGATCTGCAAGAGTTTTGTTAGAAAAATCAAAATCCAGACCTGGGTATCAAACCCAGGTCTCTCCCTTTCACACTCGTTCCCTTCACCAACTGAGCCATCTTGTCAATTGTTAATACAAATAAAACCAAAATATTATATATGAAAATGGGTCAGAATACTTAGAATTAAAACGCTCGTGTCATGAAATTAAAAAGAACCAATCAAGTAACATAAAACTTCCACGCCTGCTCCCAAACGGAGTCAACGAATCAACGACGCTGGAGGAGACCTCCGGTCATCTTCTCCGGGCATACGAAAAGGAGATTCATTATTTTAAAGGCTTTAAACCCATAATCAAAGGCCTATCCCACATAAAATCGCCTCCTGAACTCAAATTCGTCCTTAGTTTTAACAAATCATGCCTGAATTTTTCAGTTTACATCAAGATCCGAATTATGCCCTAAATGTGGAAAATCCTTGTTTGAGTCCCTATCCTTTCATGTAATACTTTAGAAGCAAGCAAAATGATGATATAAATATGAAAATATGAATTAGAATAATTTATATTGCATGTATTGAAAGATTCAGATCATGAAAATCTTACCAAAGTGGAGATTCGGTTGGCTAATCTCAGGGATCTTCAGGCGTGTATAAGAGATGGTATGGCTTTCTGGCAACCTCAAGGATGGAGTGGTGAGGTTTATTTGGCATGAGGAAGCTTGGAAATATGGTTTGGGATTTTCACGATTTTGGAGATTTTTTTGGAAGATTTGTGGAATTTTTTTCACGTTGTGTATATGCGTCCCTTAGACTTGTGGAAGTGATGTATATATAGAGGCTGTGTATATTCTTATTTTGAAAAATTGCAAAAAATGAAGAAAACATGCCATTTTGGATGATTCTCTTTTCCATTTTGGTCCTTGCATGAAACTGGTCCACTCTAATGTATCCTGCACGAAAATTGGGCCTTAAAAAAAATCCAAACATCAACTCACATTGAATGGTTTGACAGTAATGAAGCCAATCCATGAAAATTGTAAAGGCAGTGTAAACAGGAAGAAAAGGTGTGTTTAACTGTTATGTATTGACACAATGTTGTTATGTATCGACACATAACTCTTTCTTGCTCCTGTAAAACAAAATCAGCTCAACATGACTCGATGCATAATGAGATGTGTCGACTCGTGTACTTTTCCTCCCTCTGTTTTGGATCCTGGATAACAGTATGTACCGACATATAAGGCTTTGTGTCGACTCCTACCCTATTTGGGTCGACCCATACGTGTTTGTGTCGACTCATGCACCCTTCATCTTTCTGTTTTGGGACTGGATAGCAATATGAGTCGATGCATATGGCCATGTGTCGACTCATACCCTGTTTTGTCACTAGAATAAGTCGACTCATGTGGGTATGTGTCGACTCATGCTGTAATTTTCTTGCCTTGAACATTTATTTTGAATTTGAACCTCTTTCAAGAAGCTGTGGTAGCCTCCCTCTGTATTGAAAGTTGTAATTTATGAGCTTGTATCTTCCAAATGATGTATTTCTTGAACTTAAGGATAAAAGAGAAGTTGTAGAGAACTGGATTCTCTTTAGAATAATATTTGGTTGGGGTAAAATGGATGAAGTATGTGAAAGTTATGTATGGTCAAAGTTCAGTTGACTTTTGACCTAGCACAGTTGATTTTCAAACACTTGAGCAGTTAACTGAGCAAACTTGTAGTGTAAGGCATGAAATTTGTCATGGAAAATCTTGAAGGCATATTAGTACAATGGAAAACATTTGAGACCTTTGAAGCTCAAACATGTTGGTGAAAAATGAAACCCTAGTTGGAAGTTCATTGCTTATGAGGAGAATTTGTCTGATCAATTCTTGGTCAACCTTGAGAAATTGAGGACCTCTAGGAGCATGTCTTGAGTAAAAATGGGAGGAAAATTTTTGGGGTATAACAATATGTGATGCATCTCATAATGATATTCTCAAAGTAAATGAAAGCGTAATATGTTGGTCGTATGCATATGTTATGATACTTGTAAATGATGTATGGATGTGAGATGTCGTTGAAGCGTATTGGTAGCTTTGTATAACATCTCCGATTGGGAAAATAAATCCCTCATTGTTGTTGGGGATGAAGATTATGTGTAATCTCCAATCTTGTCTAGAATGTTTCTGCTGGGAGTTCTTGCTTTTGTTTTGAGGATACTCCGCTGGGGAATGATGACTTTTATTTGGGGAGGAGAGTTCAAGAACATTGGTCCTTCATTTCTCTACTGAGGAAATTTAGTTCTTATATACCTTGTCGGGGATAAAAGAGATGTATTACCTCCCGAGGTGCTGTTTGACCGAGTTTCCGATATGGATGTCGAATTGTCTGTAGAGGATTAGCTTTAACGAGATCTAGTCTGGTTTCAGATTTCGTAGCAACTCTCTGGAGATAGCAGCCTGGACCGTCCTTTGCTAAAGAGAGGAATTTTTCTGGTGATTTGTAGTAGTCAGAGAAATAGACTCAAGCTGGGGAGATTGAATTTTGTTGGGGAAATAAACCCTATTGGAGAAATAAACCCTGCTGGAGAAGTATACTCTACTGAAGAAATGAGTCCTGCTGGAGAAGAGAATTTGGAAAGGGGTTTTATAGTTTTGGAGAAATAAATTCAGTTGGGGAAGAGGGTTTCTATGAACGACGCTGATGACATAATCTCTGATGAGGATTGGGATTCCTTAGTTTGGCGATATTGTCGGGGAAAAGATCATACTCCTTTATCCGCTAGGGGGATCTGCTGGGGAGTATGATTAGGTTAATTACTAAAAGATACCTCAATTCCTGTCTTAAGGCATATTGGACTTGCGGGGAATGTATCTTTGTCAGGAATGAGCTTGTGAAGATAGCTCTGTGGGGATTTCTCTGTGGATATTTGTGGATGACTTGGGCGTTATCCCAACTCCTAGAGTCTTAAGTAAATGCTTACTCCTGTTTTTATGCATATATTTATTAACAGTAATCATATTCATATGCATATGTTTATTCAATTTAGTCATTGGATGTTTTTGGGAACAAAATAGAAAAATTAAAACAAAAATTTAGATTTTGAAGTGGTATTTATATTGATATTTTGCTTATAAACATGAGGTTTTGTACAAAGAGACATAAATCCTAGTAAGAGGAAATTTTCGTAAAATGAAAAGAGTGCAAATTAAAAACAAAACATATAGCTATGTGGAAATAATCTCGCCGAGTTTCAACTCTGCTATTTCCCCTATGTCTTCGAGCATCTCATCCCTTGTTGTCGGAAGAAGTTGAGTAAATTGGTTTGTACCATTTGAACTTGACGTTGGTAATAAAGCTTACTATAAGTGAACCCATGGGACATAGTCGTACGGTTTAATCCCTAATTTTTGCCTGGACCGCCCTTTCGGGTTTTCAATCCACTGGGATACCCTTTTTGGCCCAAGCCACCTTTTCAGGTTTTCGACTTGCAGGGTATACAATCTTTATATATATATCCCTAATTTTTCCCAAACCCTTTTGGTTCGACGGGATGCCCTTATTTTTTCCTAGGCCAGTCAACCTAGTGGGTCGGTTTTATACGTAGTATCTTTTGACTATGTCTGTGTTCATAGGGTGCAGAAAATCTTTATCATCCATAGTAGTCAGTATCATAGTAGCATCAGAAAATATCTTCTTGATTACAAATGGCCCTTCGTACGTGGGAGTCCATTTTCCCCTAGGATCACCTTGTGGCAGGATAATACACTTTATTACCAAGTCACCAACCTAATATACTCGATGCTTGATTTTCTTATTGAATACTTTGATCATACGCTTCTGATACATCTGACCGTGACAAATAGCCGCAAGCCTTTTCTCGTCAATCAAATTTAACTGGTCCAGCTTAGTCTGAATCCATTCTTCTTTATCTAAATCTGCATCTTACATAATTCTCAGGGAAGGAATCTAAACTTCGATAGGTAGGACAACTTCCATACTGTAGACTAGAGAGAATGGGTTTGCCCTAGTTAATGTTCATGCTGAAGTGCGATAGCCATGAAGAGAAAATGTTAACATCTCGTGCCAGTCTTTATATGTCACCGTCATCTTCTGTATAATCTTCTTGATGTTCTTGTTGGCGGCTTCCATTGTGCCATTCATCTTCGGTCGATATGGAGAAGAATAGTGGTGCTTGATCCTGAATTGCGTGCAGAGTTCCGTGATTATAGTGTTATTAAGATTGGTACCATTGTCCTTGATAATTCTCTCGGGGATGCCATATCGATGAATAAGGTTATGCTTGATGAACTGGGCCACAACATTCTTGGTAACATAGGAAAATGAGGCTGCTTCAACCCATTTGGTGAAATAATCAATGGCGACGAGAATGAAGCGATGTTCGTTGGAAGCTGTAGGCTTGATTTCTCCAATCATATCAACTCTCCATATTGCAAATGGACAAGGAGCAGTCAAGACGTTCAAAGGAACTGAAGGCACATGTACTTTGTCAGCATAAATTTGGCATTTGTTACAAGTTCTTGAGTGGTGGTGATAGTCGGTTTCCATAGTCGACCAATAGTAACCTGCTCTCAAAATATTCTTAGCCATAGTATGGTCTATGGAATGAGTGCCAAAGATACCTTCGTGCATATCTTCCATAATCTTTTTTGTTTCCTTCTTGTCCATACAACAAAGTAGAGTCGAATCGTGATTGCGCTTGTACAAAATTCTATTGCTCATGAAGAACTTAGTAGAGAACCTCCGTAGAAATTTCTTGTCATTGATAGATGCTCTTTCAGGGTACTCTTGAGCCTCAAGGAATATTTTCACTTCATGGAACCAAGGTTTTTCTTCTACTCCGTTAGTCTCAACTTTGTAGCAGTGTGCGGCTCATCCAGTCTTTCAATAGTAATTCGAGGATCCTCATTGTCCCATCTGACTTTGAACATAGATGACATTGTAGCCAATGCGTCTTCCAACTGTTTATCTTCTCGTGGGATGTGCTCAAAAGTGATCTCCTCGAAGTACGAGATTAAGGTAAGCACATTTTCTCTATAAGGAATGAGATTCAGGTGATTCGTATCCCATTCTCCCTTAATCTAGATGATTACCAGAGATGAGTCCCCGTATACGTTCAAGAACTTGATTCTCATGTCAATAGCAGCTTTAATACCCATGATGCATGCTTCGTATTCAGCCATATTGTTAGTACAATCAAAGCATAATCTGGCAGTGAAGGGCGTATGTCAACCCTGGGGAGAGATAATTACAACACTGATTCTGTTTCCAAGTGTGTTACAAGCTCTGTCAAAAACCACAGTCCATTGGGATCCTGGCTCAGGTCCTTCATACGGTCCAAGTTCTTCACAATATGTAACTAGAATAATTTTCTCGTCCGGGAATTCGAAATTCATTGACTGGTAGTCGTCTACGGCTTGATGAGCCAAATGATCTACTAGTACACTTTCTTTGATTGCCTTTTGAATGGTGTACTGAATATCATATTCTGTTAAGACCATTTGCCATCGCGCTATTCTTTCGGAGAGAGTTGGCTTCTCGAATATGTATTTGACAAGATCCATTTTAGAGATCAATAAAGTAGTATGGGCCAACATATACTATCTTAGTCGATGAGCACCCCATGCCAAAGCGCAACAAGTTTTCTTGAGCAGTGAGTATCTTGATTCACAGTCGGTAAACTTTTTTCTAAGGTAGTATATTGTATGCTCTTTTAGACCAGACTCGTCATGCTGGCCAAATACACACCCCATTGAATTCTCCAACACTGTAAAGTACATGATTAGAGGTCTTCCTTCAACTGGTGGCATCAGAATAGGAGGTTCTTATAGGTACTCCTTGATTTTGTCAAAGGCTATCTGGCAATCTTCGTTCAACTTTACTACCTGATCTTTCTTTAGTAACTTGAATATTGGCTCACAAGTAGCCGTCAGATGGGAAATAAATCAGGCAATGTAATTCAGTCATCCCAGGAAACCTCTGACTTCCTTCTTAGTACGGGGGACTTGCATTTCTTGAATATCTTTGACCTTGGTGGGATCAACTTCAATACCTTTACCATTGACGAAGAAACCCAGGAGCTTACCGGATCTCACCCCAAAATGGAACTTGTTCGGATTCAACCTTATCTTGTACTTTTTTAGCCTCTCAAACAACTTGTGTAGATGGTCAAGATGTTACTCTTTGGTATGGGATCTGGCTATCATGTCATTGACATAGACCTCTATCTCGTGATGGATCATGTCATGGAATAAATCTACCATGGCACGTTGATATGTTGCGCCGATGTTCTTCAACCCAAAAGGCATACCCTTGTAGAAGAAAGTGCCCCATTGTGTAAAAAAAGTTGTCTTCTCCATGTCTTCAGGTGCCATCTTGATCTGATTGTACCCTGAGAAGCCATCTGTTGTACCCTAAAATTTTCCCTCCCATCTCTCAAAGATTTTTCTCACAAAATTTCCACTAAGTCAAGGCTGCACAAAATTTTCTTCGATTGAGCACCTAACCTCCTTCAAGCTTGCTTCAAATTTCCAAGCTTCGATTGAAGCCTTGGCCTTTTGCTTGTTTGTTGTATAAAAGCTTCGACTTGGCATTTTTTCCTTTGAAACAGCCTCCTTCGATTCGAAAGGAAAGGGCCTCCTATTGGTGTCCTTCAATTCAGAAGTTAGTGGCTTCCTACTGGCTTCTTTCAATTCAGAGGGTGTTGGCTCCTTACTAGTTTCTTTCTATTCAGAAGGTGTTGGCTTCCTACTGGCGCCCTTCGATTCAGAAGACAAGTGCCTTTTGAAAGATTTCCTTCCATTTACAAGGCAGGGACCTCCTGCATGCAAGCTTCGATTCCACCATTGAAAACCTTCAACGCACATAGTTTCTGCACTATGACATACCTGGATGCCCCTTTCAAGAGGTACATAACTGGTGCATTCGAAGGACAGGCGCATGGTCCATTCAAAGGATATTTATTTTCCCCATTTGAAGGACATGTATTGATGGATTTAAAGGGGCATACGTGGGTGTTCCATTAGAAGGATTTACTTTGTTGGCCCATTCGAAGGAATTGCAAGTGATGCACACAAGTGATGCATGTGGTCCCTTCAAAATAGCACACACATTGTTTCAAAAGGAAGGATACACATATTGTTGACCATTCGAAAGAGACACATAATGCCAGTTTATCTTATGATGATTCTTGGTTCTACATGTAGCCAGGCCCAGGCTTCCTGTGCAATGGAATTCAAAGGAAGTGACGAAGGAGGCTTCGATTGAAAGAATGAAGTTCTTACTTGAGGGTATCTGAATCAAACAACTAAGGTAAATAGATGGGTCCAATCTAAAGCCATTCAAAGGACACGTAAATGATCCATTAGAAGAAGCAATTTAATGGCCCATTCGAAGGACACTTAGTGTTGTCTGAAAAAAAGGAGTTTGGTCAAAGATTAGATCTAGTTTTCCAAAACAAAAGAGAAATATGCAAAGATAATGGCTGGCCCAAAATCCCCCATATTGCCATACTCAAGTTTCCTGCACAAGCATTCATACTGAAGGAAGCTTCGATTAGCCTAGAAAGAGTTTTCATTGGGGCTAGATGAATAGGAGCTCAATCGAAGAAGTCCCAATGATAAGAATCTAGTCTATTTGAAGGAGGCAATCAGAGTCATCGGAAGGAGGGCCTTCAAAAGTCATTTGTGTCCATGTTCATTCAAATTCAAAAGTAGACAAGAATTCCACACCTTTGGTAAAGTTTCAAATATTTGTTTATGGCTCTTAAAGAACATTATTGAGTATGCTTCTTTCCCTCCTACCTTGTCCCCTCCATCTTCTCTATATAAGGGTGGCATTTGCAAGCCTCATGCACGGAGATACATAGCCTATAAGAACTCTACAAAAATTGCAAAATCTCAAAAATTGTCAAACTTCAAAACCACATCTCAAGTCCTCCTCAGTCCAAACAAAGGAGTCAAACACATCCCTGAGCCGTCCAAGACTCATCCTTGCCCATCATAAGATCTGAAACATCCTAGAACGCTGCATCCCATTACACCGGTGGTAAAAGAAATTTTCTTTTTCGAATCTTAAATTGCATGAATGTTTAACTGCTTTTAATTGTATAGGTACACTGGTAATGGAGTTTAGGGCATATTTGGATGATCACATTCCATTTTTGATGTCAGAAACCCATAATACCATGTTTGACCATGATTAGGGCTTCGTGCTTGAAACCAGGGATACACGAGGATTTAGTGAATTTGGAGTCCATATTCATGATCAGGGGACGTTTTTATGTAGATCTGCATGTTTTGTTTTTGTGATTGGTCACATTTGCAGGGGGTCTCACCGGAGAAGACGGTGGAAACCACTGGCTCCGGTGGTCTGACTATTCACTGGCGGTGGTCCAAGTTGGCGTGGCAATGTCCTTGCATCCCATTGGCTGATTCAAAATATCATTTCCCTCTCTTCACTCTTGATTGGTCCACCCAAACACTAGGGTCCCATCTGCGTTCATTTATTTTTTAATTTAAAATAATTGTATTTGTTTGTTTATGGATGCGTTTAGGTTAATGGAAGTATCACCGTCACAACGGTAGAGGCAGCACGTTTAAGGCTTTGTTATGTGTAAGGCAAAGGGCTCGAACCCTACCTCTTACATATTCATTTTTCTAACATTCTCCTGTAGATTCAATACAACCATATTATGTATGCACGCCATAGGCCATCAGATCCACACCTTTCATTGTCAACGCAGTCAGATACGAGAGCTTCAATGTGAGATTCACCATGCACCCTCAAGACTTCTCCTCATTGAATCCCAAATATAGCCTCTGGACTCTCTCACTTATGGGCCCAACAAATTTCAAATCATCACCCCCTTTTGGTTGCATAACACCAAGCACATTTGCTTTTTTTATTTTTTTTTGTTTTATCATATTTATTTCATTTTAATCATTTTTTTATCAAATCATAAAAATCAAAGTGATATTAAATAGATTTAGGTTTTCTTAAAAAAAATAAATTAATTAAATTAACTATTTTAACTTCATTTTATCAATTTAAAATCAACTAGACTTAGGTTTATTTAATTCAAAGATTTTCTTAATAGAAACACAAAAAAATAGTAGAATTAGTTTTATTAATTAACATTCATTTCTCTTTTATTTAATTAATTAAGTTTATATTTAGTTTTTTCTCATTTAATTTAGTTTAAGTATTTTTCTTAAAATAAACAAAACCAAAAAAAGGATTTTCTTGTTTACTTAGAAATTTTCTTAGGGTTTTAGGCATTCGTCTCTATTCCGCGCGCAATATTTTGTTCTTGCATTTTTTATAATAATGTACCTGCTGACATTATGTAATAGATTAAAATAGGACTTTATCGCTTTCTTTTTTTTCCCCATTTGAACATGTAAATACTCCCGCCCCAAAGCACTGTAATAGCGTAGATTTAAATTCCTGCACTTTAAATTTCTGCTTAATATTGACTATTAGTGATTAGGCTTGTATGAAAAGACTGAAATCAAACACTAGCAAACTTAACACAAGACTAAAATAACTTAACATAACATATCATGCACATGTACACCTCTAGGGTACCACATTTCGGTTGCCTTCGGAAAATGGTCACAATTCTCGAAACCTGAGAAGTTTTAGTGGATGTCCTCTAGTTTGAAAGATCACAAGTCCCTCGATGACCCTCTCGATGTTGCCTCGGTTAAAAGTGATCTTATAACTTTAGGACAGTTACTAAAATTCCTTGCCAAGTTGCCTTTGTGACTGTAACGTCCCTTCGAATGTCCCTCAAACATCCAACGATAGGGCTACCTACTCACTAATATTAGGATAGCACTGTCTAAAGGATAGGAGGGAAAGAACAGACTTTTTCGAGTACAAGTATATAGTTGTTAGATGCTTGCTCAAATAAAATAAACTTTTCACACTTACACATTTCAAAAATAACTTTCAAAGACATTTGCTTTGTCAACAATCTTGAGGACTGATACAAGAGTTATCACAAAGTGAATCGCCGCACTACGGCATTTTCAAAACAAATTTTTAAAACACACAAAGCATAAGCAATTTTCAAAACATGAGCTAGCATCTAAGAGCCCGTAGAAAACTACAGATAGAAAGGGTGCTAACACCTTCCCTTTCCATAATCTACCCCCTTACTCAGAAAACTCTCGAAAAGGTCTTTTTCTGTTCTTTTCACCATTTTCTTAATTTGGATAAAAGAAAAGTCGATGGTGACTCTTGCTTACCGCAACATTTGCGAACACAGATGCAAAACCAGTATTAACAGTCGGTTCTGCCACCGTATCACAGAACTGGCGACTTTGCTGGGGAACTAATAAAAAGTGGGGTTACCTTAGAGTTAGTTTATTATTTAACTGCTATCATATACTTTGTCTGCTTTAATTTTGAGGGTTTTGTTTGGGTCACTATAGATCCTACACCCGGATCTGGGGAACCTTTTAGGTAAGTAGAAATAGATCATGGAAACTGTGAGGGGTATACTGACACGGTCGAAGCGATAGCTATGTTGATGCGACACTTTAGTTGGTACCGGTAGCCCTTGAGTAGTCAAGGAGAATACGGCGCCGCTGTATGGTGTCATGAAGCATCAACTGGCCTTAGAACCTTTAATTGAATAACTTGGACGTTAGGAAGTAGTGAGATAGCCGTCTTTGGTGTAGCCCAACGTCGGTTGATACTCGATACTACACTCATTGAGATTTGACTCTCGAGTTTTGTTTGGTGGCAAGTCAGTTGTCGATCGGAATGAAACTTGTGGAAAAGATCAGTGATATTGAGATCCCTTAGAACCCGATTACTTTCTAGGACAGGTTGAACCAACTAAACTTCAAGAGGGTACTTACCTTAAAACCCATGCAAGCTTTAAACCTAAGGTCTTTGTGTGATTTTCTTGTGCTTGCTATATTTGTGTTTTCTTAGCATAATCATGATATCATAACATCATAACATGGCATATCAAACTAACTATTTCAAGGATTTTTAGGACTTATCTTTG
Organism: Vicia faba; assembly: GCA_948472305.1. Taxonomy (NCBI): domain Eukaryota; kingdom Viridiplantae; phylum Streptophyta; class Magnoliopsida; order Fabales; family Fabaceae; genus Vicia; species Vicia faba. The sequence goes on along the minus strand of OX451735.1, from coordinate 1,521,251,200 downwards.
TGTTGTTTTGTAGGACATGACATCCACTCGCAGGAATACTATCCAAGTCAACCTCATAAGGTTACCTCCTCAACTCAAGGAATTAGCATCAAGGGTTCCTGAGAGCTCTTCATTCACTGAAAGACATGGTCGACTTATCAATCAGGTCACCTCAAGCCCTAATGAAGAAATGTTGAAGGTGTTCTTTCAATTCTTCGACCCTTTACATCACTGCTTCACCTTTCCAGATTACCAATTGGTGCCTACTATAGAGGAGTTTTCTCAGTTATTGGGGTGCCCATTCTTGATCGGTCACCCTTCAATGGTATGGAAAGAGACCTAAAACCTGAAGAGATTGCGCAGGCTCTGTCTTTACAACAGTCTGATGTAGTGGCAAATTGGGAAACAAGAAGAGGCGTCAAAGGTTTTCTAGCTAAGTTTCTATTTGAAAAGGCTCACCATTTTTTGGATACACTAGATTTACAAGCTTTTGAAGAAATGTTGGCCCATCTCATCTATGGGATGGTACTATTTCCTAATCTGGACCAACTCATAGATGTGAATGCGGTCAAGGTTTTTCTGTCTCATAATCCGATGCCTACTTTACTGGGAGACATCCTACACTCTCTACATACCCGTACTGTAAAGAAGAGAGGGACCCTACAGTGCGAGCCTCTTTAATGGAGACCGAAATATCCCAAGAAACCAAACCTCAATGAGTGTAGTATCGAGTATCTACCAACTTCGGACTGCACCAAAGTCTGTCATCTCACTACATCCTAAAGGCCAAGTTGGTCAATTAAGGTTCTAAAAGTTCACTAGTGCTTCATGACATCACTCAGCGGCCCTGTATTCTCTTTGAATAATTCAAAGGCTACCGGTACCCATAAATATGTAACACTAATGTAGATATTGCTTAGACCATGTCGGTATACCCCGCACAGTTTCCACAACGTATTGCTACTTACCTATAATGTATCCCAAATCCGGGTAGAGGATTCAAACCCAAATAAAGAACCATAATGTAAAGCATACAAGTTAAACAATGTAAGCAAATAAATTTGAGCTATCCCTAAGGTAACCCCACTTTTAGAATTGTCCCCAGCAGAGTCGCCAGTTCTGTGATACGGTGAGAGAACTGACTTGAAGGTTTTGCATTTGATTGCAAATGTTGCGGTTAGCAAGAGTCTCCACTGACTTTTCTTTTATCCAAAAGGAAATGTGAAAAAGCACAGGAAAGACCTTTGATATTATTTCTTGAGTTCGAGGGGTAAATTATGAAAAGGGAAGGTATTAGTACCATTTTCATCCATGGTTTTCCATGGGCTCTTAGTTACTTGCTAGATCACTTGCTTTTGTTTGAAATTGTGCTTTTTGTGGTTTTTGAAAGTATATTGTAAAGAGGTCATTGTTTAGGCAATCTTTGTAATCATTCTTGTTCATAAGAATGTATACAGAGATGTTTGATCTTTTGAAAATGATTTCAAGTTTTGTAAGATATTTTGGAAGTGTAAGTGTTTGTTTTTGAAAATAGCAAGGATGTTTGTTTTGAAATGGAGCAAGTAATTAGGAGAAATCTACCTACTCAAATGTCTTTCTTGTTCATTTTCTTTTCCTTTGAATTGTTGTCTTACCATTGATTTGGTAAGCAGCCCTATCTTTAGATGTAAACGGGACGGGCGTGGGTCATCGTATGACCATGATTAGCAATGTTGCAAGGTATCTTAGCATTCTTCTTGAGGGACTAAGATCATTTGTAAGGCAACTTAGATAGCGTCATCGAGGGACTATGATATTGTATTTGCTTGTTTTAGCTAAGATACCTTACATGTGTAATATGGTCATTTTGTATAAGGCAACCAAGTGGGATAATCCTAGGGGTGCTTGTGTGCAAGTGGATTGATTTCATGCTTTGTTATCTTGAATTAGGATTTGCTATTTGGTTGGTTTTAATCTTTCCATACAAATCCCTAATTACTAGAATTTGTATATAAAGCGATAAATTGCGGGAATTAAAATTACTACGCTATTACATCATTTAGGGGAGGGGTGTACAAATTACAAATGGGGATTTGCAAGAAAATAAATCTATTTATCTATTACAACCATGTTGAATTGCATAAATATACAAGGAATGAAATGAATATAATATACAAGTATAAAAGGAAAAGAAATTGATTTATTTTGGATTTTTGTTAAGAAAATGTTTTGGCCTTAATCAAACTAAAGGATGATGGTCAATTGGTCCAAATTAAATTTAGGGAACTAAACCTAATTCTTAAAAGAAATAAAATTGATTTAGAAAAGTATTTTTTAGGGTTTTTTTGTGAATCTAATTAAAATACAAAAAGGTTAATTAACCAAAATAAGCCTAGGTTCTAAATTTATTTTAATTTTCAAGAAAATAATAAAATAATATATAATAGTCAAGATTTATTATCTAAGTATATAAAAAAGAGGAATTAATTTATTAGAGAAAAGTTTTTATTTATTTCTTTCGATTTTATAAGACAAAATAAACTAAATAAATGTAAAGATAAAAAATATTTTTGGATTTTTATTAATAACTATAAAAAATATTTATTAATAATAATAATAAATATAATAAAGAAAATAAAATATGAAGAGAAAATCAGGGAGGTGTGGAAATAGAACAGGGCGTTAGGAAGCAAAAACAAAACAAAAAAAAGCCAGGCCCAAAGGGCTCAGCGTCTGCCAAACAAACAAAAAAAGGGTCAGAAAATGTAAAAATGACAAAATTGTCACGCTGGGGCTTAAACCCAGGACCATGGGGTGAACAGGAGCGCGCTTTACCACTAGGATGGCTATATATCCGTTAACTTGCATGAAATAATGAATACATAACACAAAACGCGCCCTGACTGTACTTCATCTTCAACCTCCAGTCAAAGGATCTGTAACTTGCTCATTTCTCAACCATTTGCAAAAATATAAACATGAAAATTACTCCATTTTGTCACACGAATCTAAACATATAAATCTCATAAACTATAAATCAAAGATGAATGAGAATTTTTAACAGTACCAAATTCTGACCTAAATATTTCAGAAAGTTCAAGCTCAAAATTCTCCTAGCTCAATCAAAATTTATGAAATCTATGGACATGTACAGCTTCAGGGCAATGATGTCGACATCTTATCTTCACAAATGCAAGCCTAACAATGCCTAAGTAATGAGATAGAAGTTCAAGAAAAATACCTCAAAACTGGAAATCATGAAATGGATTTGAGCTTGTTTTTGGCAGTGTTGATGATCAAGTTAGCTTCCTTGGACCTCTAGGAAGCTAATGTAATGGATGGCTTGAGTTGAGGGTGGATGAGGAGCTCTGGAGAAGTCAAGTTGCAGACCCCTGTTTTTGAAAACGGAACTTGATGATGGAGGAGTTAGAGTTGAGCAAATGGACTTTGGATGGTTTGTATTTTATGTTTAGAAGCTTTTGGAAGTGAAAGGCCAAAGAACGTAAATGGGGATTTGGAGTTTGGTATGTAAAGTCAGAATTTCCACAACAATGGTGTTTTGAGACAGTTTCAGGCTAGAGGGAGTTTGAGTGAGTTTAATGGTCTTCAAGCTCGTGTCCTAGCTTACAAATAGTGCTTCTATTTATAAGCAACCAGTTTAGAGACTTGTTGTTGATCAGAATTTGAAATTACTTGTTTATGCATAACATGTGATTTTTGAGAAAACAAGTTTCAATGCCTTGTGTACTTGCTAAGATAGAGTGTTTAAGCTTTAAACACACTTGCTTCTGACTTTGTAGATGAAGTGTGATCAGAGGGAACAAGTTAGAGGCTCAAGAATGGACTTTATGCATAAAGCTTGCTTTTCAAGAATGGTATTGTTAACTTTCTACCCAAAATGGCAATGTGAATTGGATAAAGCTTAAATCACTTGGATTATAGCTCAAAAGCTTGTGTAATCCATTAATTATTGAGTGACAAACAAGTTTGAGGCCTGCAAAGCAAAGATTATGCAGCCTAACATTGATTTGCTTCATGTGTTCATCCAAAATGACTTGTAATTCAAGTGACAAAAACCCTAATTTCATCTCTTCGATTCTCCCTACTCAAGAATGATCTCTAGGAGTTCTTGGACATTTTTGGAAGCTTGCAATGTTCTCTAAAACCCATATTTAAATTTCTTTTGAAGATTCTCCTTGGAACTATATGAAAAAGTGCCACGAAGTTGGGTCAAAATCCTGATCAAATTAGGGCAAAATTTCACCAAGTGTTTAGTTTCATGACCCTATGTTAATAAAATTATAACTTGAGGTCCAAGCAGTTTTGGAAGAAGTTGTGTGAAGCAAAGTTGTATATTTCATGGAGATATACAACTTTCATGTTGGAAGTTTTTCTTGAATCATCTTTCATCATGGTTAGAATTTGGCTCAAATTTATGAAAAAACATGAAATTTCCAACACTTAGAAAAATTTCTAAGTTTAGAAATTTTGACTTTTCAAAATGAAATCTTGACTTTTTGATTTCTTGATGAATAAGTTTCATATTTTGACATGTTTTGATGAATTATGATCTTTGACACTTGAATTTGACCAAAAAGTCAAAGTTTGACTTTTCAGTATACAGTTGACTTTTAATCAATTGACTGCAAAATTCATCTGTCAATCCAATGGACTTGCAATGTTTTGAACCCTATCATTAGGTCAAAATGATGTAATTGGACTCTTGATATCATTACTTAAACCAATTGACCATTTTCTAGGTCAAAAATCAGAAATTGCCCTTTCTTAGTCAAAACCCTAATTTTGACCATTTTGCCCTTTTGGAGATTTGATCAAATTTCTTGAGGAATTATGGTCCAAACTTGATCAAATTATACATATGATTTTAAAATTTTGATGTGGGTAAAAATTATTGGGTTTGACTGTAAATTGGCCATGGTTGACTTTTTCCCCAATACAGCTTATGTTTAGGTCAACTGTTCAATTGACTGATCAAAAGTGTGATCCAAGGCTTGAAACTTGACATGAGTAATATTGGGGGTCCATAATGATCCATGAAAGTCATATGGGGCATTGTAAGTTCAAAAATCCTTGTGCAAACTCAAACCCTAATTTTGGTCATCAGTGCTTAAGGAGATGTCTTGAGCTGATCAAACCCCAGTGCAGTCTTGAGCCCAATGAGATCTTGTGAGAAAATTATTGATAAGTGAGAGGGAAAATTTTGGGGTACAACATCTGCCCCTATCCAATCTTCTTAAGCCTGAAGAGTTAAATGGGCATGTCTTGCCATTCGTGACTCGAAGGTGGAAGATGATTGGACACTAGAGTGCCCAGAAATTTGCACTCGGCGATGTGGTGGTAGAGGGAATAGGCTTAAAGATACCATTTGGAGAGGTGATAGAAATTTATAGGAATGGGCTTAAAGATTCCATTCAAAAGTGATTGTTTGTATTGTAATTTGTAAGCTGAAAGAATGAGTATCAGAACGGCGTCCGTGTCTGGAGCGTATCTGAACTATATCTGGGAGCTAATTTTGAATGATTATCAGAATGGAATTTGTGTCTGGAGTGTATCTGAACTATATCTGAAAGCTAGTTTTGAATGAGTTTCAGAATGTCATCCGTGTTTGGAGTGTATATGAACTGTATCTGAGAAGTTGAGTCTGAATGAGTATCAGAATGGCATCCGTGTCTGGAGCGTATCTGAACTGTATCTGAAAGTTGGATCTGAATGAGTATCAAAATGGCTTTCGTGTCTAGAGCGTATCTGAACTGTATCAAAAGGTTGAACCTGAATGAGTATTAGAATGGCATCCGTGTCTGGAGCGTATCTGAACTGTATCTGAGAAGTTGAATCTGAATGAGTATTAGAATGGCATCCGTGTCTGGAGAGTATCTAAACTGTATTTGAAAGTTGGATCTGAATGAGTATCAGAATGGCATCCGTGTCTGGAGCGTATTTGAACTGTATCTGAAGACTTTGAATATTGTTAATTGTAGCTGTTTGATTAATCTTATCTTGAAAAAGATAAAATGTTAGCTAATATGCAATGTTATGTTGTATGAAATGCATAGTATAATGCATTCGCGTTATCAATGTTTATGATATATGGATGGGGGAAAATAAATCCCTGACCGCTGCTGAGGATATGGAGTGTAAGTCTGCATGTTGCGAAGTTGAAGTGTTGATGAATTTCCGCTTAGAGAAACAAAATCCGTTGTAAGGGAAATGTTGTGTACTACTCGTAAAAGCCTGTTGTGAAATCCTGAGAAATTGAACGACTTCTACTGGGGATTGATAATTGGAAGCTTGTTCCGCTGGGAATTAAATTGCAAATTATGGGGGATTTATGGAAATAGCTTAGAGAGATTTCCCTACCTCTTAAAGCCATTAGTAATTTTCTTTTATTTTGTTTATTTGTAAACAGTAATTATGTTCAAATGCATATGTTCAACAATGAATTATTGGACGTTTTTGTAAACAAAACACAAGAGTACAGAAAAACATATAGTTTTGCACTTTCAAAGGAATATATTTGTATTGAATTTAAGTAAGTATTTTTGTACAATGAGACAAATATTCTAGTAGGAGAACTCCTTCGTAAGAAAAAATGAAAATTTTAATACAAAGAAAAGATAGCTATGTGTATTTATGCCATGGGGTTCCCATTCTGCTATAGCCTTTGTATCTCTGAGCATTTTGTCTATTTGTTGCCTTGTCCGAAGATGATTGAATTGGTCAAAAATGTCGAGTTTGCAACTTGTCTGTAAGGTGATCCAACGGGACATTGTCGTACGCTTTAATTCCCTAACTTTTTCCTAGACCTCCCTTTCGGGCTTTCAGTCCACCAGGAAAACCCTTTTTGCCCAAGTCGCCCTTTCGAGTTCTCAACTTTCCGGGTGTACAGATTTTTTTTTATCCCTAATTTTTGCCCGAACCTTTTTGGTTCGCCAGGATGCCCTTGTTTTTCCTAGGTATGTCAACCTAGCAGGTCTCTTATGCGTAGTATCTTTTGACTATGTCCGCGTTCGCAGGATGCGGCAGGTCATCACCATCCATGGTGGTCAAGATCATTTCCCCACCAGAGAAAATGTTTTTTATTACAAATGGTCCTTCGTAAGTAGGGGTCCATTTTCCCCTAGGATCACCTTGTGGTAGTATGATGCGTTTGATCACTAGATCCCCAACTTGATACACTTGGCGTCTTACCTTCTTGTTGAAAGCCTTGATCATCCATTTTTGATACATTTGACCATGGTAGACAGCAGTAAGTCTTTTCTCATCAATCAAATTCAATTGATCAAGTCGAGTCTGGATCCAATCATCTTTATTCAGACCTGCATCCTTCATAATTCTTAGAGAGGGGATATGAACCTCAATAGGCAAGACGGCTTCCATGCTGTAAACCAGAGAATAGGGTGTTGCCCAGGTTGATGTGCAAGCTGTGGTACGATACCCGTGGAGAGCGAATGGTAGCATCTCATACCAGTCTTTGTATGTGACTGTCATTTTCTGTATGATCTTTTTAATGTTTCTATTTGCAGCTTCGACAACACCATTCATCTTTGGCCGATAAGGGGAAGAATTGTGATGCTGGATCTTGAATTGCTCGCACAAGGCGGTGATCATAGTGTTGTTGAGGTTTGTACCATTGCCAATGATGATCCTTTCTGGGATACCGTACTGGAAAATGAGATTTTGCTTGATGAAACAGGAAACAACATTCTTGGTAACGGAAGCGAAGGAGTCTGCCTCAACCCACTTTGTAAAATAGTAAATGGCCACTAGGATGAAGCAATGTCCATTGGAGGCCGTTGGCTTGATTTCCCCAATCATATCAATTCCCCACATAGCAAAGGGCCAAGGAGCCGTCAAGACATTCAGAGGAATCGGAGGTACGTGCACCTTGTCAGCATAAATTTGACATTAATGGCAGGTTCGAGAGTGTTGATAGCAATCTGCTTCCGTGGTAGACCAGTAATAACCTGCCCGTAGGATTTTCTTTGCCATTGTATGCCCACTGGAATGGGTGCCAAAAGTGCCTTCATGCAATTCAGCCAAGATCCTTCCAGCTTCAACCTTATTTACGCACCAAAGTAACACAGAGTCATGATTGCGTTTGTACAAGATGCCATTACTAAGGAATAATTTAGCAGAGAATCTCCTTAAGAACTTCTTATCATTAACTGAAGCTCCTTCCGGATATTCTTGAGCCTCGAGATACTTCTTGACTTCGTGAAACCAAGGCTGGTCCACTACTTCTTCAGTATTAATCTCGTGACAATGTGTTATTTCATCAATCCGTTCGATGGTGATTTGGGGAGCCTCGTTATCTCATTTAAGTTTAAACATAGATGACATTGTGGCTAGTGCGTCTGCTAGCTAATTTTCTTCTCGCAGGAAATGCTCGAAGGTAATCTTCTCAAAATGTGGTAGCAATGTCAAAACATGTTCTTTATAAGGGATAAGGTTAGGGTGTTTGGTGTCCCATTCCCCTTTGATCTGACTGATAACCAAAGTTGAGTCTCCGAATACATTCAAAGATTTAATCCCTAAGTCTATGGCAGCTCTGAGACCAAAGATGCATGCTTCGTATTCCGCCATGTTATTTGTACAATTGAAGCAGAGTCTTGCGGTAAAGGGAGTATGACACCCTTCCAGATATATGAGTACAGGATCGATACCATTTCCAAGTGCGTTGGATGCCCCATCAAAGAACAGGGTCCATCAGGATCCTTGTTCAGGTCCATCATATGGCCTGAATTCTTCATAATTTTTTACCTTCATGATGTCTTCATCTGGGAATTCAAACTTCATGGGCTGGTAGTCTTCCACAGCTTGGTGAGCAAGGTGATCAGCTAGTACACTGCCCTTTATAGCTTTCTAGGTAGTATACGGTATGTCATATTCCGTTAGGATCATATGCCATCTTGCTATTCTCCCAGAGAGAGAAGGCTTCTCAAAGATGTATTTTATCGGATCCATTTTAGATATCAAAAAGGTAGTATGGGTCAGCATATAATATCTTAGCCGGCGAGCAGCCCATGCCAGAGCGCAGCAAGTTTTCTCGAGCAGTGAATATCTTATTTCACAGTCGGTAAACTTTTTTCTCAGGTAATAAATAACGTGCTCTTTTCGGCCAGACCCGTCATGCTGCCCCAGCACACACCCCATTGAATTCTCTAAAACAGTCAGATACATGATCAATGGTCTACCCTCGACTGGTGGAATCAACACAGGAGGCTCTTGTAAGTATTCTTTGATTTTGTCAAAAGCAACTTGGCACTCGTCATTCCATTTGACTACTTGATCTTTCTTCAACAATTTAAAGATTGGTTCACAAGTAGCTTTTAGGTGAGAGATGAATCTGGCAATGTAGTTCAAATGTCCCAAGAATCCTCTGACTTCCTTCTCAGTATGAGGAGCAGGCATCTCTTGTATTGCTTTAACTTTGGCAGGATCGACCTCAATACCTTTGTTGCTGACGACAAAGCCTAGGAGTTTACCGGACCGTACCCCAAATGTGCATTTGTTTGGATTCAACCTCAGCTTGTACTTCTTTAGTCTCTCAAACAGTTTTTGTAAGTGATCAAGATGCTCTTCTTCTGTTTGATATCTGGCTATCATATCGTCCACGTAGACCTCTATTTCGTGATGTATCATGTCATGAAATAAAGCTACCATGGCACGCTGATAGGTTGCCCCAACATTCTTTAGTCTGAATGGCATCACCTTATAGCAGAAAGTACCCCATTGTGTGACAAAGGTTGTCTTCTCCATGTCCTCAGCTGCCATTTTGATTTGGTTATAACTTGAGAAACCATCCATGAAGGAAAAAACTTTTTGTTGTGCCATATTGTCAACTAGAATATCAATGTGGGGGAGTGGAAAATCATCCTTAGGGTTTGCCCTATTCAAGTCTCTGTAGTCCACACACATTCGCACTTTGCCGTATTTTTTGGATACGGGAACAACATTGGCAACCCATTGGGGATAAGAGGTGACAGCCAAGAATCCAGAGTTGAATTGCTTCAGGACTTCTGCTTTAATCTTTTTTGACATATCAGGCCTCATACGGCGAACCTTTTTCTTTACTTGAGGACAATCTTCTTTTGTAGGCAGATGATGTACCACAATATATGCATCAAGTCCTGGCATGTCTTTATACGACCAGACAAAGTCTTCAACATAATCGTGTAACAACTGAATCAGACGCTCCTTGATACTAGTTTCCAGATTGGCACCCACCTTGACCTCTTTTTTTCTTCTTCGGTACCTAGGTTGATTGTATCCACGGGTTCCTCGTGAGGATGAATGGTTCTCTCTTCTTGTTGTAGTAGTCTGGAAAGTTCCCCTGGTACTTCACAATCTTCCTTACCTTCGTCTTCGGCTTGGTGGATTAGATTCTGAGAGTCACAAGGGGCCATAGCAGTATCGTTACCCATGGGATCCCGAATGGATGTATACCTGCATTGTGAGTGTGAGTGTGTGTAATGGTATAGCTATCCTTGAAAGAAATAAAAATGTAAAAAGAAAAACAATGAGCACAAAAGTTTGTATGTGAAAACTTCCGTGATTCATTGATGTCATATGAAAATGAGATAATAACCCTTATAAATGGACCATTGTGCCTCGGGTAAGACACAAGGTTTTAAGAGTGTGAATTGTTTTAATATTACAGATCAAATAAAATGTAAAGACGGATTAATGTGGGATAAAAGTGATCGGGACAAAATCTCTAGCCTCCCAGTTGCTGAATCCTCCACTGACAGTTGGGAATATCCAGTCCTCCAAGTCGCAGTCATCTTCATCATCTTTTACGGCGTTGACCTCGTGGTTACTGATCTTCAGGGGTGGTCCTCCGGCACGAGCGCGACGCGCAGCCTTCTGGGCACATGAAGTGAAACCCAGGCCAAACTTGTCAGACTTATATGGGATATCTGGGAGTTGTCCCCAGATAGTGCACCCACCTTCTTCTACCACTGCTTTGGAATCCTTCAGAGATGACATCCGGAGTGGAGGCCTTGTGATCTTGGGAACAGCCTTGGTTACTACCACATCTTGCGGAACCTCTTCAAAGTGTTGGAATGGAGTTTCAATAAATTCACCATCTAATTCCACATATCTGAAGGAATTCAGATGGATGATCATATACTGTTCTTCTCCATGAACGGTGATAATCTTCCCTTGAATCGAATATTTCAGCATTTGGTGCAACATAGAAGTGGCAGCGCCAGCATTGTGAATCCATGGTCGGCCTAGCAAGCAGGAATGCGAGGGACGGATATCCATTACATAAAAAGTTGAATCAAATGTTTAGGTTCCAACCTTTATGGGGATATCCACTTCCCCATGCACCATCCTTTTCGAGCCATCAAAAGCCCTTACTACTATGTTGCTTTGCTTCAATGTCAATCCCTCACAGTCCAGCCTATTAAGATATTTTTTAGGTAATACATTCAGAGATGAGCCAGTGTCCACCAAAACATGAGCCAGGGTTGTGCCCCTACATTCAACTGAGACATGCAATGCCTCATTATGCTTCCTTCCTCTTGGCGTTAAATCAGCATCCGAAAAACCTAGACCATTATCTACAGTCAAGCTGGCTACGCAGTCTTGAAACTGATCGGCAAATGTCTCTTGGGGTACATGGGCAATTTTCATGAATTTTACCAAGGCTTTTGCATGCGCCTCAGAACATGGTAGTAAAGCTATCATGGAAATTTTAGATGGAGTTTTCCCCAATTGCTCAACTACATCATAGTCGCTTCTTTTTATGATCTTCAGAATTTCCTCCATCTCTTTTCGGGAGGTCTCAGGGATAGCCAATGACTGATCCTTCGTCCGGACAGGCTCAATCAGAATACTTTTACCTCGAATATTGGTTAACTCGGCAGCAGGAATGTCAGTAGGAGTGATAGCAGGGATTGTAACAGCTTTTTCAGTTGGAGTATTAGCGGGGATGATTGTAGGACTGGGAACAACTTTTGGAGGTGTAACAACAGGAATGATTACAGGTCCAGAAACTACTTTTGGGGGATCAATTTCTGGAGAGAATATCCTTCCCCTTCGGATAATCTTGCTAGTTCCTGCAATATTACTGATGTCGGAGTTGACTTTCTCGGAACTCGAATCTTCGGCGGCCGGCCAATCCTGCTTGATACCGTGGTAGTAGACATCCCCTCCATAATTCCATGGTATGGTTTTGTCTAACGAATATGGGACTGGTCCAGGCATTGTGATTATTAAAGGAGTTGCTTTCAGAATTGATGTAATTCTAACGGGTCTTTTGATGGAGACCCTGGAAGAATTGGCGGAAATGGTAATGATAGAGACATCTTTAAAAGGAACAGGTGGAACATAAGTCTTTTTAAACAAAAATTATTTTTTTATCTATTAGGCATTGAACGCCTGCTTTCAACAAAGGACAACTGGTTGGTGAGGATAAAAAGAAATGACAGCCTTCATCACAGCCCGGGAACACACCGGCATTCAACAAGTTCACTTTAATAGTCAGGAGTGGGGTCATAAGTTCATCAACTGAAGTAACAAACATTTCTTCTTCAATGGCATTGTTATTATGGCCATGTTTGGGCATAGGGGCAGAAATGACATTTGGCTTTTCGGGCGCATCGAATTCAATCTCTTTGGCTTCAATGAGATCTTGTATTTTGTTCTTTAGAGCCCAACTGTTATTAGTGTTGTGGCCTGGACTTTCAGAGTGGTATGCACAGCGGGCATTGGGATGATAGTGAGGAGATGTTGTGTTGGGGTTTTTCGGAGCTTCTTTCAAGGTCACCAAATTGGATCTTAATAGATGTGGTAATACCTGAGATAGGGTCATGTTAATTCCGGTGAACTGCCTGACCGGTATTTCCATCCTTGTTTGATTGTTTCTTTGTTTATCAGGCGCAGGTTTAGGGATCATCACAACCCCCACCATTGGTCGGCGCTCGGCCCTATCTTGATTTCTTTACGGATATACAACAACCACCTCTTTCTTTCCAATGAAAGGCTTCCTTACAGTTGCAGAAGAGGATGTATCTTTTTGAATCTTTCCACTCTTTATCCTGACTTCTACCTTTTCTCCGGTCAATATCAGTTCAGTAAAACCTGCAGATGAACTTCCAATTAAATGATTGAAGAAGGGACCAGACAAGATGCCCAAGAACATGTCTACCAACTCTCTCAGATAGAGGGGGTTGAACTATTCCGTCTAAATCTCTCCATTTTTGTGCATAGTCTTTGAAACCTTCATTGGAAACCATGGCCATACTCTGGAGTTGAGTACAGGTAGGCGCAAGATTGACATTGTATTAGTATTGTTTGTAAAAGGCTGCAACAACATCTTCCCAGTTATGAACATTGGCTCTTTCTAATTGGTTAAACCAATCAAGTTGAGTTCCAGACAGGATGTCTTGGTAGAAGTGTATCCATAAGTCTTTGTCAGCGGTATGGGGCTGGATTTTCCTCACATAGGATCGGAGATGCATTTTAGGGCATGAAAATTCATCATATTTGGCAAACACAGGTGCTTTGAATTTCAGAGGAATGACAATCCCCGACACCAAACCCAATTCCTCAAAGTCCAAGCCAAGAACTTTTTGGATTTTCATTCCACTCAATCGATCTTCGAGATGTTTATACTTGTCATCAGCTAGAGGGTATTGTTCTTCATAATAGTCTTCTTCTTCCTCTTCCTCTTCTGATTCTTACGGGACAATTGTTTCCTTGCCTTTCCCATCTTGATTGTCTCTCTCACCGGATGTCGTTTCAAAGTCTAAGGTCCTTCTTGTATGCCCATGAAATATTCTTCCCATGTTTAGGACTCCGGTTACCTTCTTTGTCTTCTTTTTCTTCTCCTCAGCCAGCAAAGTCTTCAACTCTTCTTGTCCTTTGGCTAGGGTCAAGAGAAACTGTTAAAACTGTGTTTTTTGAGCTTGGAGGTCCTTCACTGTTTGCTTGATATCCATCTTAATGAAATAAATAGTAGAGAGATGAGGAGACTTGTTGCAAGAAACCTGCTTATGTTATGATGAATGATAAATGTGTATGTAATGATTTCAAGGATTTTAAGATTCAAATTCGTTTTAGACAAAAAGGAAACACACGTTATATAAATAAATTAAAGCTTGAGTATAATAATTCATTCTTGGGCAAAACAAATACAAGAAACTCTAAGATAAAAATGTGGTGCGCATCCTCTTTGGTGCAATGTAGGCATTCAGAGTCTGCTCCTGATGAAGTAGCCTAGTGAGTTCCAAAACCTTCTTCTCGCTTGCGTAGAATTGGGCTTCGAAAGTATCTCGCTCCCCCTTGAGTTGTATCCAATCCCTTCGTAGGTCTTCAAGAGAGATAGGCATGTCAGGATGTAGGATAGTGTATGGAACATCTCCCTCCATGACAGGCTCAATGATCACCGGGAGAATGGAGGGATAAGGCATCATAAGACTCTGAGCACGAGTTCGTACCCATTTGAGGTAAGGCTCAAGAGGGATGGAATTCTTGTGCCACAAAGTCTTTCTATCTACCTTGTTTAACATCCTCCAAGATCGAATAAATCTCTGGCGAAGACCTTGATCATCGTTATCATAGTCAAATACCAAACCTTGAATCAGCATCTCATTTGGGCCATCCCTTTGGGCGTAACCAAATTGTCTTAAGGCTAAGCAGGGGTTGTAGGTGATACCTCCCCTAATTCCAAGTAAAGGGACATTAGGGAATTCTCCACAATGGTCGACAATGATAACATTCTCTTTGGATCGGGAGCACCAATGAGCGTCATCAACCTTTGTGACCACCTTGAACCTTGATCATTTTTTAATATAGATTGGGGAAGATGCGAAACAAACCATCTTTCTAAGAGAGGAGTGCAACACATAAGGACACCTCTTTTCCTCATTGTGCGAGTGTGAAAAGAGTTTAGGATATATCCTAGCAATGTAGTCACCGGGTTGCGGGATATGAAGATTTTGACGGTGTTGACATATATGAGTTGGTCAAGATTTGGAAACAAAACCATCCCATAGATGAGGAGAGCCACAATTTCCTTAAAGGCTTGCAAGTCCAAGGAGTTCCAACAACTTTGGGATTTCTCGAACAAGAACTTTGCTAAGAAACCTTTGACACCACTCCTTGTTTCCCAATGAGCTGTGACATTAGAAGAGTGCAAGTGTAGAGCTTGAGCAATCTCTACTGGCTTTGGGTCTTTTTCTGTACCGTTGAAAGGTAGTTGATTGAGAATGGGAATCCTCAAGAGTTAGGAGAATTCTTCCAAAGTTGGCACAAGTTGATAATCGGGAAATGTGAAGAAATGGTGTAAAGGATCAAAGAACTGAAAGAGCACCTTCATCATATCCTCATCTGTGTTTGAGGTTACCAAGTTGAGTAGGCGACCATGTCTCTCAGTGAATGGAAAGTTTTCAGGAATCCTTGAAGCTAGATCCTTAAGTTGTGGGGGGATTCTTACAAGGTTGACTTGAATAGTTTTCCTGCGAAGAGAATCCATATCCTACAAAACAAGAACAAAGATGAATCCAAAAATCCTTGAAATGGTTAGTGGATGTATATGATGTTCATGATGTTCATGATGTTATGTACAAGTATGCATATACAAACAAAACTAAAAAAATCCTTAGGTTTAGGCTTGCATGGAGTTTTATAGGTAAGTACCCTCTTAAAGTTTAGTTGGCTTAAACTTGTCCTAGTAATAGTAACCGGGTTCTAAGGAGCTCAATATCACTGGTTTGTTTCCTTTGTCATTGTTTCAGCACAAGCCTCTTTAATGGCGACTGAAATATCCCAAGAAACCAAACCTCCATGATTGTAGTATCGAGTATCTACCAACTTCGAACTGCACCAAAGCCGGTCATCTCACTACATCCTAAAGGACAAGTTGGTCAAGTAAGGTTCTAAAAGTTCATTAGTGCTTCATGACATCACTCAGCGGCCCTGTATTCTCTTTGATTAACTCAAAGGCTATCGATACCCACAAATATGTCGCACTAACATAGCTATTGCTTAGACCATGTCGGTATACTGCGCACATTTTCCACAATGTATTGCTACTTACCTATAATGTATCCCAAATCCGGGTAGAGGATTCAAACCCAAACAAAGAACCATAATGTAAAGCATACAAGTCAAACAATGTAAGCAAATAAATGTGATCTATCCCTAAGGTAACCCCACTTTTAGAATTGTCCCCAGCAGAGTCGCCAGTTCTTTGATACGGTTGGAGAACTGACTTGAAGGTTTTGCGTTTGATTGCAAATGTTGCGGTTAGCAAGAGTCGCCACCGGCTTTTCTTTTATCCAAAAGGAAAGGTGAAAAAGCACATGAAAGACCTTTGATATTGTTTCTTGAGTTCGGGGGGTAGATTATGAAAAGGGAAGGTATTAACACCCTTTTCATCCATAGTTTTCCATGGGCTCTTAGTTACTTGCTAGATCACTTGCTTTTGTTTGAAATTGTGCTTTGTGTGGTTTTTGAAAGTATTTTGTAAAGAGGCCATTGTTTATACAATCTTTGTAATGATTCTTGTTCGTAAGAATTTATACAAAGATGTTTGATCTTTTGAAAATGTTTTCATGTTTTGTAAGATGTTTTGGTAGTGTGTGTTTGTTTTTGAAAATAGAAAGGATGTGTGTTTTGAAATGGAGCAAGTAATTAGGAGCAATCTACCTACTTAAATGTCTTTCTTGTTCATTTTCTTTTCCTTTGAATTGTTGTCTTACCATTAATTTGGTAAGCAACCCTATCTTTAGATATAAATGGAACGGGCGTGGGTCATCGTATGACCATGATTAGAAATGTTGCAAGGTATCTTAGCATTCTTTTTTAGGGACTAAGATCATTTGTAAGGCAACTTAGATAGCGCCATCGAGGGACTATGATCTTGTATTTGCTTGTTTTGGCTAAGATACCTTACATGTGTAATATGGTCATTTTGTATAAGGCAACCAAGTGGGATAACCCTAGGGGTGCTTGTGTGCAAGTGGATTGATTTTCATGCTTTGTTATCTTGAATTAGGGTTTGCTATTTGGTTGGTTTTAATCTTTCCATACAAAATCCTAATTACTAGCATTTGTATATAAAGCGATAAATTGCGGTAATTAAAATTACTACGCTATTACATCATTTAGGGGAGGAGGTGTACAAATTACAAATGGGGATTTGCAAGAAAATAAATCTATTTATCTATTACAATCATATTGAATTGCATAAATATACAAGGAATGAAATGAATATAATATACAAGTATAAAAGGAAAAGAAATTGATTTATTTTGGATTTTTGTTAAGAAAATGTTTTGGCCTTAATCAAACTAAAGGATGATGGACAATTTGTCCAAATTAAATTTAGGGAACTAAACCTAATTCTTAAAAGAAATAAAATTTATTTAAAAAAGTATTTTTTAGGGGTTTTTTTGTGAATTTAATTTAAATACAAAAAAGTTAATTAACCAAAATAAGCCTAGGTTCTAAATTTATTTTAATTTTCAAGAAAATAATAAAATAATATATAATAGTCAAGATTTATTATCTAAGTATATAAAAAAGAGGAATTAATTTATTAAAGAAAAGTTTTTTTTTTATATCTTTTAATTTTATAAGACAAAATAAACTAAATAAATGTAAAGATAAAAAATATTTTTGGATTTTTATTAATAACTATAAAAAATATTTATTAATAATAAATATAATAAAGAAAATAAAATAAAATAAAAATATGAAGAGAAAATCAGGGAGGTGTGGAAATAGAACAGGGAGTTAGGAAGCAAAAACAAAAAAAGAGTCAGGCCCAAAGGGCTCAGCGCTTGCCAAACAAACAAAAAAAAAGGGTCAGAAAATGTAAAAATGACAAAATTATCACGCTGGGGCTTGAACTCAGGACCATGAGGTGAACAGGAGCGTGCTTTACCACTGGGGTGGCTATACATCAGTTAACTTGTATGAAATAATAAATACATAACACAAAATGCACCTTGACTGTACTTCATCTTCAACCTCCCGCCAAATGATCTGTAACTTGCTCATTTCTCAACCATTTGCAAAAATGTAAACATGAAAATTGCTCCATTTTGTCACACGAATCCAAACATATAAATATCATAAACTATAAATAAAAGATGAATGAGAATTTTTAACAGTACCAAATTCTGACCTAAATATTTCAGAAAGTTCAAGCTCAAAATTTTCCTAGCTAAATCAAAATAAATGAAATCTATGGACATGTACAGCTTCAGGGCAATGATGTCTACATCTTTTCTTCACAAATGCAATTCTAACAATGCCTAAGTAATGAGATAGAAGTTCAAGAAAAATACCTCAAAACTGGAAATCGTGAAATGGATTTGAGCTTGTTTCAGGTAGTGCTGATGATCAAGTTAGCTTCCTTGGACCTCTAGGAAGCTAATGCAATGGCTGGCTTGAGCTGAGGGTGGCAGAGGAGATCTGGAGAAGTCAAGTTGAAGACCCTTATTTTTGAAAATGGAACTTGATGATGGAGGTGTTACAGTTGAGCAAATGGACTTTGGATGGTTTGTATTTGATGTTTAGAAGCTTTTGGAAGTGAAAGGCCAAAGAACGCACGGGGGGATTTGGATTTTGGTATGTAAAGTGAGAATTTGCACATTAATGGTGTTTTGAGACAGTTTCTGGCTAGAGGGAGTTTGAGTGAGTTTAAGGGTCTTCAGGCTCGTGTCCTAGCTCACAAATAGTGCTTCTATTTATAAGCAACCAGTTTGGAGACTTGTTGTTGATCATAATTTGAAATTACATGTTTATGCATAACATGTGATTTTTGAGAAAACAAGTTTCAATGCCTTGTGTACTTGCTAACATAGAGTGGTTAAGCTTTAAACACACTTGCTTCTGACTTTGTAGATGAAGTGTGATCAGAGGGAACAAGTTATAGGCTCAATAATGGACTTTATGCATAAAGCTTGCTTTTCAAGAATGGTATTGTTAACTTTCTTCCCAAAATGGCAATGTGAATTAGATAAAGCTTAAATCACTTGGATTATAGCTCAAAAGTTTGTGTAATCCATTAATTATGGAGTGAAAAACAAGTTTTAGGCCTGCAAAGCAAAGACTATGCAGCCTAACATTGATTTGGTTCATGTGTTCATCCAAAATGACTTGTAATTCAAGTGACAAAAACCCTAATTTCATCTCTTTTATTCTCCTTACTCAAGAATGATCTCAAGGAGTTATTGGACATTTTTGGAAGCTTGCAATGTTCTATACAACCCATCTTTGAATTGATTTTGAATATTCCCCTTGGAACTATATGAAAAAATGCCACGAAGTTGGGTCAAAATCCTGATCAAATTAGGGCAAAATTTCACTAAGTGTTTAGTTTCATGACCCTATGTTCATAAAATTATAACTTGAGATAAAAGAACTTTTGGAGGAATTTGTGTTAATAAAAAATGTAGATTTCATGTAGATATACAACTTTCATGTTGGAAGTTTCTCTTGAATCATCTTGCATCATGGTGAAAATTTGGCTCAAAGTTATGAAAAAACATGAAATTTCCAACACATAGAAAAATTTCTAAGTTTAGAAATTTTGACTTTTCAAAATGAAATTTTGACTTTTGGATTTCTTGATGAATAAGTTTCATATTTTTACATGTTTTGATGAATTGTGATCTTTGGCACTTGAATTTGGCCAAAAAGTCAAAGTTTGACTTTTCAATATAGAGTTGACTTTTGATTAGTTGACTGCCAAATTCATCTATCAATTCAATGGACTTGCAATGTTTTGAACCCTATCATTAGGTAAAAATGATTCAATTGGACTCTTGAGATCATGCCTTAAACCAATTAACCATTTTCTAGGTCAAAAATCAGAAATTGACCTTTCCTAGTCAAAACCCTAATTTTGACCATTTTGCCCTTTTGGAGATTTGATCAAATTTCTTGAGGAATTATGGTCCAAACTTGATCAAATGATAAATATGAGTTTAAAATGTTGATGTGGATCAAAAATTAAGGGGTTTGACTGTAAATTGGCCATGGTTGACTTTTTCCCCAATACAGTTGATTTTTAGGTCAACTGTTCAATTGACTGATCAAAAGTGTGATCCAAGGCTTGAAACTTGACATGAGTAATCTTGGGGGTCCATAATGATCCATGAAAGTCATATGGGGCATTGGAAGTTCAAAAATCCTTGTGCAAACTCAAACCCTAATTTTGGTCATCAGTGCTTAAGGAGATGTCTTGAGCTGATCAAACCCTAGTGCAGTCTTGAGCCCAAGGAGATCTTGTGAGAAAATTCTTGATAAGTCAGAGGGAAAATTTTGGGTACAACACCTACCATTCTGAAATGCTGGGGTATGATACAAACAATAGTTGGGCTTTGAAGAATAAGTTGCAAGAACTTATTGATACAAAGGAGGTTGAATTTTCTCCCCCTGAGACTCTGCCCCAATCCCAAGCATGGCCCGGGAGTCAGTACTATTGATGTTGCCTCTGCTACAGAAGATGCTGACATTGACTGTGAACTGGACGAATGGATTTTCCCGACCATCGACGGTGGGCTCAGCAATTGGGAGGCTAAAGACTTTGTGCCCATTACTTTTATTCAAGAGTAATTTGTCTTTTTGTTTTAAGGAAATGTAATATTTGAACAATTGAAGCATTAAAGCCTTGTGTCTTACCGGAGGCACAATGGTCTATTTGTGAGGGTCATTACTTCATTTTCATATGTCATCAATAAAACATTGGACGTTTCACATACAAATTTTACGCTCTTTATTTTTCTTTTCTGCCTCTTTACTTTATCAAAAATATACAACTATGCTCTTACACACACTCATATATCAAACTGCAGATCCACATCCATTTTGGATCCCGTTAATAACGGTTCTACTATTCCTCATTATGACTTTGAAAATACGATCAACCAAGCCGAGGACGAAGCTGAGGAAGATTGTGAGGTACCAAGAGAGTTGGCCAGACTGTTACAACAAGAAGAAAGGGCAATACAACCTCATGAGGAGCCAATTGAGACAGTGAACTTGGGTACTGAAGAGGACAAGAAAGAAGTCAAGATAGGTGTCGATCTGGAGCATAGTGTCAAAAAGCAGTTAATACAGATTCTACATGACTATGTTGAGGTTTTTTCCTGGTCATACGAAGACATGCCGGGACTTGACACCGATATTGTGGTTCATAGCTTACCTACAAAAGAGGATTACCCTCCAGTGAAACAGAAGATTCGTTGTATGCGGCCGGATATGTCAGAAAAGATCAAGGTTGAAGTTATGAAACAGTTCAACGTCGGATTCTTGGTTGTCACCTGCTATCCATAATGGGTTGCTAATGTCGTTCCGGTACCTAAGAAGGACGGTAAGGTACGTATGTATGTGGATTACAGAGACCTGAACAGGGAAAGCCCCAAGGATGACTTTCCGCTTCCCCATATTGATGTTCTAGTTGATAACACCGCACAACATAAGGTATTATCCTTCATAGATGGTTTCTTCGGATACAATCAGATCAAAATGGAACCCGAGGACACGGAGAAAACGACCCTTGTCACACAGTGGGGCACTTTCTGCTACAATGTTATGCCATTTGGACTAAATAATGTCGGGGCAACCTATCAACATGCCATGGTAGCTTTTTTTCATGATATGATCCATCACGAGATAGAGTTCTACGTTGATGACATGATAGCCAGGTCTCAGACTGAAGAGAAGCACTTGGATCACCTACAAAAACTATTTGACAGGCTGAAGAAATACAAACTGAGGCTAAACCCGAATAAGTGCACTTTTGGAGTAAGATCCGGTAAGCTCTTAGGTTTCATTGTCATCGGCAAAGGCATTGAGGTAGACTCTGCGAAGGTCAAAGCTATACAAGAAATACCGACTCCTCGCAATGAGAAAGAAGTTAGGGTATTGTTGGGACGTCTGAACTACATAGCCAGATTCATTTAACATATGACCGCTACTTGTGAGCCAATCTTAAAATTACTGAAGAAAGATCAAGAATTGAAGTGGAATGACGATTCCCAGAACGCCTTTGACAAAATCAAGGAATACCTTCAAGAGCCTCAAATTTTGATGCCACCAGTTGAAGAAAGACCTTTGATCATGTACTTAACAGTATTAGAGAACTTAATGGGGTGTGTGATGGAGAAGCATGACGAGTCTGGTAGAAAAGAGCATGCAATATACTACCTTAGCAAAAAGTTTACCGACTGTGAAACAAGATACTCACTACTCGAGAAAACTTGATGCGCTTTGGCATGGGCTGCTCGCCGACTGAGACAGTATTTGTTGAATCACACTACTTTGTTGATATCTAAAATGGATCCTATCAATTACATCTTTGAGAAGCCCGCTCTCTCCGGAAAAATATCAAGATGGTAGATGATCCTGACCGAATACGAAATTCAGTATAAAACCCAGAAAGCAATTAAGGGAAGTGTACTAGCTGATCATTTGGCTCATCAGGCTGTGGACGACTACCAATCCATGAATTTTGAGTTCCCAGATGAGAATATCATGTTAGTAACTGATTGTGAAGGACCTGGACTGGATGAAGGACCTGAAAAAGGAACCCGATGGATTATGGTTTTTGACGGAGCTTCTAACGCTCTTGGCAATGGCATCAGCGTGGTGATCATATCTCCTGAAGGTTTCCATACTCCTTTCAATGCCCGGCTATGTTTCAATTGTACCAACAATATGGCTGAGTATGAAGCATGTATTATGGGTCTCAAAGCTGCTATCGATATGAGGATAAAATCCTTGAGTGTATTTGGAGACTCAACCTTAGTGATCAGTCAAATCAAGGGAGAATGGGACACTAAGAATCCTAATCTTATTCCTTACAAAGAGCATGTGTTGACACTGATTCCGCACTTTAAAGAAGTTACCTTTGAGCATTTTCCACGAGAGGAAAATCAACTAGTGGACACGCTAGCTACAATGTCATCCATGTTAAAAGTCTGATGGGATAATGAAGTTCCTCAAATCACCATTGAGAGGATGGACGAGCCAGCATACTGTCACGAGATTGATACTGAAGAAGTAATAAACAAGCCTTGGTTACATGAAGTCAAACATTATCTTGAAGTCCAAGAATATCCTGAGGAAGCTTCAGTCAATGATAAGAAGTTCCTAAGAAGATTCTCTGCTAAGTTCTTTCTCAGTAACGAGATCCTCTACAAGCGCAACCACGACTCTACCTTGCTTCGGTGTGTAGACAAGAGTGAGGCAGAAAAGATTATGGTTGATTTACACGAAGGTACATTTGGCACTAATTCCAGTGGACATACGATGGCTAAAAAGATCCTGCAGGGAGGATACTACTGGTCCACTATGGAAGCAGACTGTTATCAACATTCACGAACTTGTTACAAATATTAGATCTATGCTGACAAGGTACATGTGCCTCTGGTTCCTTTGAACGTCTTGAATGCTCCTTGGCCGTTCACAATGTGGGGCATCAATATGATTAGGGAAATCATACATACAACTTCCAATGGGCACCGCTTAGTCCTGGTTGCCATTGATTACTTCACGAAGTGGGTCGAGGCAGCTTCATTTGCTTCTGTTACCAAGAACGTTGTGGCCCGTTTCATCAGACATAACCTTATTTGTCGATATTGTTGTACCCTAAATTTTTCCCTCTCATTTCTCAAGGAATTTCTCACAAGGACTCTCAAAAATTCAAGCTTACAGAAATACAATTGGATTTCTCAGCATCATGTTAAAAGAGGAAATTGCTAAAAAGGGCGAAGCAGATGAAAATATTCTTTTTGACAAAATTGAAGGAAAAACAAGTTTTCTTTGATTTTACATCTTTCGATTGGGCACTTTGGCTCCTTCAATGCAAGCTTTTGTTACACCCTTTGTTTGGGCACTAGACTCCTTTTGGGCAAGTTCATTTCCTACTTTGTTTGGGCACTAGACTTCTTTTAGGCAAGTTCAATTCCTGCTTTGTTTGGGCACTAGACTTCTTTTAGACAAGTTCGATTCCTGTTTTGTTTGAACATTTTAGTCTCTTTGTGCAAGATTAGTATACATCTTTCATTTGGACATATAGCCTCTTTCTTGCATGTTTTCCAAATTCACAAGGCAGAATTTCCCACCATGCTAGCATGCATAAGGCCAAAGTCACTCTTTGAAACAACTTGTTGCAAGCTTCGATAGGGAAACACTCATCTTCAACTAGCTTCAATTCACAAGGAAAAAATCCTCCTGCTGATGTCCTTCAATTCAGAAGGTAAATGCCTCTTTTCTAGTCTCCTTTAATTACACATTTTGCCTCCTGCATGCCTATTTCATTTGGGTCATGTGACCCCCCTTTGTTGAAAGCTTCAATTGTTCCCTTTACCCTCTGCATGCATTCCTCGTTTGGGGTGTGTGAATCCTTCAATACAAGTTTTGGTTACACCTTTCGTTTGGGCACGTGGCTCCCTTCATGCAAGCTTTCCTTTGAGCAAAGACCTCTTGCATGTTTTCTTGAAGTCACAAAGCAGGGATTCCTACATACACCCTTTTGTTTGGCCATATGACCCCTTGGAGGCAAGTTTGAGTGGGCAGTGTTTCTTCATGCAAGATTTCGTTTGAGAAAAGGCTCCGTGCATGTTATCTTAGAGTCATAAAGCAATATCCTCCTAAAGCCTTTCTTCGATTCAGAGGCCATTTCCCTTTGCATGACCCATTCGACTCATAAGAATCAAGACTCCCTTTAGGCCAGAATGCATAAGGCAAAATCTTCCCCATGGCTAGCATTCACAAGGCAATGGTGCCCATAAAGTATTGGTTACTTTCATGCTAGTTTCGACTGGGCTGTATCTCCCTTGGAAATAGTTTGCTTCAACACACAAATTCTACACTATGCCATTGTCTCGTGCGAAAGAAGTACCATGATGGCACATTCGAAGGACTTTCCAGATATACTTGGATGTCCCAATCGAATGACATACTTTGGTGATCCATTCCAGAGGCATGTGTTTGGTCCATTCGAAGGAACATACAAAACGCCTAGTCGAAAGACACCTATTTGGGCCCCTTCAAAGGATACCCATATGAGCCATTCAAAGAGCACTTTGATTTGAAAAGAAATTTTTTTGTCTGAAAAGAAGTCTGGTCGAAGGATAAGGCTAGGGGGTCAAAACAAAAGGTTGAGATAACCAAAGATACTTGATAGCCAAAGTCCCTTGTGCTGCCAAATTCAGGCCTGATACACTGGCCATAACACTCCAAAACTGTTGCACAGCAGTACTGCAACACTGCCTTATTCTTGCACCAATTTGGCATATGAATACTGCCCCTCAAAAGGTACAAGAACATCATGCCCTTTTTGTTCAAATTTTGTTTTCCCTCCTAAAACATCAGCCAAAGCCATCTATAAATATGAGCCTCCACCACACATCTTAGGGGCCCTTGGATAGTTGCAAGAAAACTCTTGTTGTGAGAAATTACTCAAAACTCTCAAATACCATCCAACGTTTTTTTTAAATATTCCTAACACTCCTAAAAAACTTAGACCCCTTCATACACTAAGTGAACCCTTCGATTCACTCCTCTAGTGGCCAGATAAATAAACTTCGACCCAACCACAATAATAATATTTTGATTCACTCCGTTACCTGTTATAGAGTAACCTTCAATTCCCTCATGTACCCTTCCTTCGATTCAGTGACTAATCAAGCAAGGTAGTAACTGGACTAAGCCTCAATAAGACTCCAATGAACTTCCATTCACCACCAAGGAAGTCAGTTGCATTTATTTCGATTTAGGCGCTTCAAGAAGTAAGTTCTCTCTAAACTTGGAACTCTTTCATTTAAATATCATGTGTACATACCAATAAAAAAGAAATGTAGATATCTCATCTAGGTAGTTTGACCATGTTTTAACCTTCGATCCTGACTTCCTATATGTTGAAAGTTTCAACCCTGACTAGTTAGACTTTGGATTTTGAGACCCAATAATCTTATGCTAACCCCTGGCCTATAGTTTTTGAAAGTTAAACTTGTATGTTGCATGTTTAAAATTTTAAAACAGGTCCCCTATATCCTTCGTTTGGCTAAATACTCAAGCCTTTCGAATTTCAACTTGAGGGCCAAGCATTCCTGCAGTCGAAAAAGGCAGCAAGGAGCCTGAGGCAAAGAGTGCACCTCACGTTGACCCCAGGCCTAAAACGAAAGAAGTGTCCACTAGGATGTCCATACTGACTTCCAGTTCTCAAACGAAAGAATCAGCCAGGAGGATAGTCACGTTGACTTCCAGGTCCCAATTAAAAGAAGCAGGAAAAGGGTGAAATTGAAAGACATGACCTTACTGACTCCAGGCCCAAATCGAAGGAAGCCAAGAAGTGCAGAATTTAAGAGTGTGGCTTCCTGAATAGAAAAAGCCCATTTTCCTTTCTTTATTTTATTTTGTCTTAATATTTTCTTGCTATTCAATATGGTTATAATAGTGTAGGATTTATTTATTTTGCATTTTTATTGCTTTTGTACAAATGTTAGTAATTAGGATGTATGGTAAGATAAAACCAACAAGTAGAAAACCTAAAATTCAAAGACAAAATGCATGTAATTAAACACACTATTCACACATGCACCTCTAGGGTAATCTCACTTGTTTCCTCGGAAAAATAGTCATGTCCCTCAAATATGGGCGTTTTAGAAAAGACCCTCGATAAAAGATCGTAGTCCCTCGATGACCCTCAATGTTGCCTTCAGTAAACAATCTAGTCCCTAAATGAAAATTGCTAAAACATCCCATAGGTTGCCTTCTATGACTATACAAACGTCTCACGCCCGTCCCTTCACATCCAATGATGGGGCTTCTTACCAAATCAATGGTAAGATAGCAACATCTAAAGGAGGAGGAAAATAACATTAGACCTTTTGAGTAGGTAGGATGCTCCTAGTTGCTCGCTTGCTCACAACAAAAACATTTTATACACCAGCACATTCATTTGAAACATTTTCAAAAGACAAAGCTCTTTGTACGCGTTCTTATAGAAACAAGAACCATTACAAAAACACTTTTCAAAATACATTCAAAACCCACACCACAAAAAAATTTTCAAACAAAATCAAGTGATATAGCAAGCAATTAAGAGCCCATAGATAACTACGGATGAAAAGGGTGCTAACGCCTTCCCTTTTCATAAACTACCCCCCCGAACTCAAGAAAATAATCTCAAAGGTCTTTCCTATTCTTTTCAACCTTTCCTTATTGAATAAAAGAAAAGCCGATGGTGACTCTTGCTATCCACAACAATTGAGACCAGTCGCAAAACACCCAAGTCAGTTCTTCCACTGTGTTACAGAACTGGAGACTCTATTGGGGATAATACTTAAAAGTGGGGTTACCTTAGGTCTAGATCACCTTTACTTGTTTTCTTTGTTTGACTTGTTTGCTTTACATTTTTTGGGTCTTTTCTTGGGCTTTTGTTAAAAGATCCTATACCCGGATCTAAGGCACCTTTTTAGGTAAGTAGCAATAAATCATGGAAGTTGTACATCACAGACGGGTATGGACAAAGTGATAGCTACGTTAGCGTGATACTCTGACTTGTACTAATGTTCCTTGAGGCAGTAATGGATAACATTAGGCTTCCTTATAGTGTCATTAAGCTCTAACTGACTTTTATAACCTTTAATTGACTCATCCTAAGCCATTAGAAATTAGTGAGATGGCCGGCTTTGGTTCCGACCGAAGTTTGCTTGATACTCGATGCTACACTCATTGAGATTGGACTTTTGGGATATTCTAGCTGAAATACTTCAATGCTTGAGCTAGAACAGTGCCTAAAAGAAAGTTCAGTGATATGAGACTCCTTAGAACCCCGTTACTATTAATAGGACAGGTTGAACCAACTAAACTTCAAGAGGGTACTTACCTTTAAAAACTCGCGCAAGCCATTAAACCTAGGGTTTTTTGTGTGACTTGCTTGATATATCTGTAATTTCAGAGCATAACCATAACATCATAAACATCATGATATACAAGATAACCATTTCAAGGGCCTGAAGATTTATCTTTCCTTTTGTTTTGTAGGGTATGGATTCAATTCGTAGAAAAACCATCCGAATAAATGTTGTAGATGTCCCTCCCAAGCTCAAAGAATTGGTCCTGAGAGTTCCTGAGAGCTCATCGTTCAACAAGAGATATGGTAATTTACTTAGTTTGGTTACTACCGGGTTTGACAAAGGTCTGATGAGTGTCATGTTCCAGTTCTTTGACCCTAAACACCATTGTTTCACCTTTCCAGATTATCAGTTGGTGCCTACGTTGGAAGAGTTCTCCAGGATACTTGGTTCACCTATATTGGAGCAAGTACCTTTCACCGGTTTAGAACAAGATCCAGTTGCTGAAAGTGTTGCCATAGCTCTACAATTGAAACCGTCTGACATTGAATCTAATTGGGAAAGAAGAAGTGGAGTTAAGGGCCTCCTTGCAAATTTTATAATGAAGAAAGCTCATATATTCTTAGATGTTATGAGTTACCATGCCTTTGAAGATGTCCTAGCTCTCTTAATTTATGGATTAGTCATGTTCCCCAATTCAGACCAGTTTATAGATGTCAGTGCCATCAACATCTTCCTTGCTTGCAATCCAGTGCCTACATTGCTCGGAGATGTGCTGCATTCACTCCACACACGTAGCATGAAGAAATAAGGGACTCTTATGTGTTGTACGCCTTTTCTCTATCGGTGGTTTATTTCGAACCTCCCTCGGTAGGTAATGAAGAACGAGTTAGGCTTAAGGTGGAATCAAAGGATAATGTCCCTTTCTCACTCTAATATCTATTGGTGCCCTCGCTCTCAAGAAGACATCTCTTTTATTGATCGTTGTGGAGAGTTCCTTAATGTGCCACTCCTTGGAATTAGAGCAGGCATCACTTACAACCCTTCTTTGGCCCTACGTCAGTTTGGCTACACCCAGAGGGATGGTCCCCACGATATGCTCATCCAGGGTATTATGTTTGACTATTTAAATGATCTGCAAGGTTATCGCCAGAGGTTCATTCGCACTTGGGGCATGGTAAAGAAGACTGATAGCAGTGCTTTGGGATGCAAAAACTCCATCCCTTTGGAGCCTTACCTCAGATGGGTGCGAGCTCGTGCTCAAAGTCTTATAATGCCATCCGCTGCTATCCTGCCAGTGATCTCAGAGTCTATTGATCAAGAAGACGAGCCTCGCATCATTTTTCATCCTGATATGCAAACAAGCTTCAAAGAGTTGCAAAATTATGGGATCCAGCTCAAGGAAGAACGAGAAACCTTTGAGAATCAATTCTACGCCAGTGAGAAGAAGGTTTTGGATCTCACAAAGCAGCTTCATGAAGAGCGAAGTTTGAACGCCTATATTGCACCAAAGAGGATGCGTTCGACCTTTTTGTCTTATGAGTTTTATTTTTGTATTTTATTTCTTACATTGTAAGCCCCGAGAGGCATGATGTAATCGACTTTGATTTATTAATACAATGCGTGTTTCCTTTTGTCTAAGCAAAATTAAATCTCCTAGTTTCCTTGAAATCATTTGCATATGCATTTTCATTCATTATAACATAAACAGGTTTTTCACAACAGGTCTCCTTATCTTTCTACTGTTTATTTTAGTGAGATGGATATTGAACAGAGAGTAAAATATCTTCAAGCACAGAATGCTCAATTACAACAGATGTTCTTGGCTCTGTCTAAAGGACAAAAGGACCTGAAGGCTCTTATGATCAAAGATAAGAAGAAGAAGGCGAAGAAACTAGTCGGCATTTTGAATTTGGGAAGAAGGTTTAGAGGATCAGCCAAGCAAACTCTAGATTTCCCAACCTCGTCGGGCGAAGGAGATAATCAAGAAGGAAAGAACAAGGAAGGAAATGACAATCCAGAGTCTGAAGAAGAAGAAGTTGACTACTCCTAAGAACAATATCCTCCTGCTGATGATAAATACAAACAGTTGGAGGATCGCCTTAATGCTATGGAAATCTAGAGGGTACTTGGGCTGGATTTCAAAGAGCTAGGATTGGTCTCAGGGGTGGTCATCCCGCAGAAATTCAACGTCTCCACATTTGCTAAATATGACGGTGTCTCTTGTCCTGAGCTGCATTTAAGGTCATACGTCACGAAGATTCAACCCCATACTGCTGATAGGAACCTATGGGTAAATTTCTTCCAAGAAATTTTGTCAGGGACGCAGTTGGATTGGTTCTATCAGTTAGAAGGAACCAATATTCGCAATTGGGAGGATCTGGCTGCTACTTTTTATAAGCAATACCAGTATAATGCTGACATAGCTCAAACTCAAACACAATTGCAAGGTATGTTTATAGGTGCTGGTGAGGGTTTCAAAAATTATGCCCAAAAATGGAGGGGTCTCGCAGGAAGAGTCTAACCCCCTTTATCTGATAGAGAATTAATGGATATGTTCTTGGGCATGTTGTCTGGTCCATTCTTCAACCATCTGATCGGAAGCTCTTCAGCTGGATTCACTGATCTAATCATGACTGGTGAGCAGGTAGAAGTCGGTATTACGAGTGGAAAATTTCAAAGGGATGCATCCTCAAGCACGATGAAGAAACCCTTCACTGGAAAGAAGGAGGTCAATGTTGCTTATGTTCACATGAATCAAAACAAAACTGAACATCGTCCGACGGTAGGGGCTGTTATGATCTCCAATCCTGTATCAAATCAACAGTGAAACTATCAACACAGGCCGGAGGCGCCCATAAGACGATTCACCCGGATCTACATGAACTTGTCCCAAGTTTTGCCACATCTATTGAAGTCAAATATGGTGACTCTAAAGGAAGCTCCCAAGAACCCCAATACTGCTTCTCCCCGCTACAACCTGAATGCTCGATGTGCCTATCATTCTGAAAGTCTGGGGTATGATACAAACGATTATTGGGCCCTGAAGAATAAGGTACAAGACCTTATCGAGGCGAAAGAGATTGAGTTTGAACCTCCAGAAACATCTAATGTGATAATGGAGCCAATGCCCAAACATGGCCAATGTGTCAATGATGTTGATGATGACCGCTTTGTTTCCTCCATGGATGAATTAACTACTCCACTTTTGACTGTTAAACAAAATTTATTGCAAGCCATTTTATTTCTGGGCTGTGATAAAAGTTGTCGCTTATGTATGTCTCTATCAAATGGTTGTTTATTACTGAAGATGGGCGTCCAACGCCTGATGGTTAACAAAGAAATATTGTTCGATAAAGTTCCTCTTTCCATAAATTCATGTGAAGATGTTTCAATAATCACCATTTCCGACAATCATCCCAGAGTCTCCACCAAAAGACCCATCAGGATTACATCTTTTTCAAAGTTTTCTCCCCTAATCATTACCATGTCGGGGCCAATACTATATTCCTCGGATAAAGTTGTTCCCTGGAACTATGGGGCTGAAGTCTATTACCATGGCATCAAGCAAGATCTGTTGGCTATCAAAGACAAAGTTGCTGAAGGTATTAATCCCAATGTCGACAATATCGTTGGGACCGGTAAGATAACGAGAAACTGAAGGGTTTTGTCCCCCGAGATCTCTCCAAAGACCATTGCTACTCCTGTGATCATTCCTGCTGCTGCACCTATCAATATTCCCAGTGTTACTCCTACTGTTATCCCTTCTACCGAGTCGGCCGAGACACGGGGCAAAGAGGTATTGTTTGAGCCTGTCCAGAAGAAGGTGCATCCAGAAGTCATTCTTGGGGCTTCTAGGAAGGAGATGGAAGAGATATTAAAGATAATCAAGAAAAGTGATTACAACATCGTGGAGCAGTTGGGGCAGACCCCCTCAAAAATATCAATGTTGGCCTTACTTTTGTGCTCGGAGGCACACGCTAAGGCCTTAGTAAAATTTCTGAAAACTGCCCATGTTCCCTAAGAGGCCACCATTGATCAATTCGATAATTGTGTGGCCAGTCTAACTACTGATAATGGATTGGGTTTTTCTGACGCTGATTTAACTCCCAAGGAAAGGAAACACAATGATGCCCTGTATGTCTCCATTGAGTGCATAGGCACTACATTAGCCCATGTTCTGGTGGATACAGGTTCTTCGCTAAATGTATTACCCAAGAATGCTCTTGACCGGTTAGATTGCGAAGGACTCACATTGAAGCCAAACAACATTATGGTGAGGGCCTTCGATGGTTTCTAAAAGAATGATGCACGGGGAGGTGGACATCCCTATCAATGTTAGAACTCAGACTTTTGATTCAACCTTCTATATGATGGATATTCGCTCATCCTATTCCTGTCTATTGGGTCGACCCTGGATCCATGGGGCTAGGGTTGTCACTTCTACCCTACATTAGATGTTGAAGTACCCAGTCAAGGGAAAGATTATCACAGTCCATTGAGAGGAGGAATACATGGTTAGCCACCTGAACTCTTTCAGGTATGTTGAAATGGACAGCGAGTTCATCGAGACCCCCTGTCAGAATTTTGAGGAGGTTCCACAGACAGTTGTTGCAACCAATACTGCTACCAAGGCTCCGATGATTACCAGACCTCCATTGAAAATGGCTTCTCTTAAGGATGCTAGAGTAGTAGTTGATGAAGGTGGATATACCATTTGGGGTAAACTTCCGGATATTACCTACAAATCTGACAAATTTGGTGTGGGTTTTACCTCGGAGGCCCAAAGAGTTGTTAGACGTAATCGCGCTAGGGGACCACCTATACGCATCAGCAATCATGGAGTCAACACGTTGGAAGACAGTGATAGCAGTTGTGACATGGACGAGTGGATTTTTCCAACCATCAACGGTGGACTCAACAATTGGGAGGCCAAAGATTTTGTTCCTATTACTTTAATTCAAGAGTAATTGTCTTTAAACTTTCGGACTTGTAATATTTAAACTTTAAAATCTTGTATCTTATCTGAGGCACAACGGTCCATCTGTGAGGGTTGTTACTTCATCTTCATATGTCATTAATAAATCATGGGACGTTTTTGCATGCAAATTTTACGCTCTTTATTTTATTTTTCTACCTTTTTTTATCAAAGAGTGCTATGCTCTTACACACACTCACATATCAAAATGCAGATCCACATCCACTCGGGATCCCATTGGTAACGGTTCTGCTATCACCTATTTTGACTTTGAAAATCCGATCCACCAAGCCGAGGATGAAGGTGAGGAAGATTGTGAGGTACCAGGGGAAATTTCCAGATTATTACAATAGGAAGAAAGGACCATACAGCCCCACGATGAGACGGTCAAATAGTTAACTTAGGTACTGAAGAGGACAAGAAAGAAGTCAAGATAGGTGCCAATCTGGAGCATAGTGTCAAGAAGCGTTTAACTCAGATACTACATAACTATGTTGAGGTCTTTGCTTGAACAAATGAAGACATGCCAAGACTCGACACTGAAATCATGCTCCAATCGCTGGCTCCAGAGAACTTATTTCTTGAGCTTCTGTAAGGTGTTCTATCAGCCTATTCTCAGCCAGAATATCTGATATTAACCTGCCAAAGGGTATCCAATCCCTTTTTGTCCTTTCTTCTTCTCTTGTCTCCTTGACGCTGGTCCTGAGATGATTGAACAGAAGATGAGCCAAGTTAATCTTTACCTTCTGATTAATAAAGTAGATCAGAAATTGCTGATCTATGTTTATATAATCAGGAAAGCTTGTGGGCTTCCTGTGATTGAAGCACCCCAGAATAATCTTCGCCCATAGTCTGTGCTGATCCTTTAAATCTCTGATTTTGCTGCTGGGAACCCCATGGGTGAAAATCTCTCTTGCAATGACAGCAGCATCTGAGCATCTTTCTGCCATGTCGATACAGCGGATACCACCACCAGTGTATCCAATCAGCCTTGCAATGTGATCATCAGTGATCACAATCTTCTTGCCCATGATATAGGAAGTAACTTGATGTGTTGATGAAGACGCATGAATCCAGAATTCTTTGACCAATACTGGGAACGTTGGACCCACCAACCTATCAAAGTATCGCTCCCATCCTTGTGCCCTAACTTCTTCTGTCAAATCGAATCCATTATCTTTCAAACTGGTGAAATCAACGATCAGTTCAGACAGAACTTCCAAGTTCTTCACCGGAGTAAGTAGAGTTCTGAAGGGTTATCTGCAGAAACAGTGCTAGAAGTTGCCATGTTCGCACTAGGGTTTTCTCAGAAAAAGTTTTTTTTTTTTTGAGAAAAGGATTTCTTTTGAGAAAGATGAATACACAAGTGAGAATGCAGAAAATATTTATATGAATGTAAGAGATGGTAAAAATTTAATGAATGATGTTAAGGTGCTTAAATAGATTTCAAAAAGTGTTTTGAAAACGTAAACGGTTTTAAGAGAGAGAATTAATTCATGATTACAGTTTAACTCATGATTACACGCATTTAATGCTTGCTGATTTTGGGGGATTTGAGAAAGATATTTGGAACGATTACCAGACATGTGTCTCAATGCATCCAATCAATGTTTTTCTTTCTCAGAAGCGTGCACGCATGTTCTGCTTCAGAGATTTGCTGATGATTGGATGACACTTGTTTGATTTGGTGAACAGCACGCCTATCCTTGAACTGAACCGCTCAGATCTTTAGGAATAGAATCTGATACAATCTGCATGTCTAACTTTCTGAAAGAAGATTGATCAGAAGTTCACAGTAAACAGAAAACACATTCTGAAGGTTAATATATAAAATTAAAACATTTTCACTCTGGGCACAGCTTCATGCTGAGATGTTTCAGAATGAAATTGAACCTATCTTCAGAAAGTGGTTTAGTGAAGATATCAGCCCATTGATGGTCTGTATCAATAAATTTTAAGTTCAAAATTCCTTTCTGAATATAGTCCCTAATGAAATGGTGTTTTATATCTATATGCTTAGCCCTAGAATGCAAAATAGGATTTTTACTTAAGAAAATGGCAGAAGTATTGTCACAGAGTATATGGATGTTACTCTCAAAAATCTGGAAGTCTTCAAGCTTACTTTTCATCCAGAGCATTTGTGTGCTACATCCTGCTGCTGCTATGTACTCAGCTTCTGATGTTGATAGTGCAATTGTGGATTGCCTTTTGCTGGACCAAGAGATCAGATTTTCTCCCAGAAACTGGAAGCTTCCAAAAGTACTTTTACGCTCTACTCTGTCTCCAGCAAAGTCGGCATCACAGTAACCTACTAAGCTGTAATCACTAGATTTCTTATAAAATAAACCCAGATTAGTAGTACCTTTCAGATACTTGAAAATTCGCTTAACAGCTGTTAAGTGAGATTCTCTAGGATCTGATTGGAATCTTGCACAAATGCATACGCTGAATAAGATATCAAGCCTTGAAGCCGTCAGATAAAGGAGAGAACCAATCATACCTCTATAGACCTTATGTTCTACCTTTTTGCTTACCTCTTCTCTTTCCAGAATGCACGTGGGATGCATTGGAATCTTTGATGACTTACATTCTGAGAGATCAAATTTCTTCAGAAGTTCTCTGACATATTTGCTCTGATGAATGTAAGTTCCCTCTGGATTTTGATTGATCTGAATTCCCAAAAAGAATTTCAGTTCTCCCATGAGGCTCATCTCAAATTCTGCCTGCATGCACATAGCAAATTTTCTTCCAAGAGAAGGATTAGTAGATCCAAAAATAATATCAATAACGTAAATTTGACAAACTAAGATGTCATTCTTAACTGACTTACAGAATAAGGTAGTGTCCACCTTCCCTCTGGTGAATTCTTTTTCTAACAGAAAGTTACTTAGTCTTTCATACCAAGCTATGGGAGCTTGTTTCAGACCATATAGTGACTTCTTTAGTTTGAAAACATATTCTGGATTTTTTGTACTTTCAAAACCAGGGGGTTGGTGCACATAAACCTCTTCTTCTATATAACCATTTAAGAATGCACTCTTGACATCCATCTGATACAGAGTGACGGCTTTATTAACAGCAAACGAAATTAAAAGTCTGATAGATTCTAACCTGGCGACTGGGGCAAAGGTTTCTGTATAGTCTATCCCCTCTTGCTGGCTATAACCTTGTGCTACCAGTCGTGCTTTGTTTCTGATAACTTCACCTTGTTCGTTCAGCTTATTTCTGAACACCCATCTTGTTCCAATGACGTTGAATCCTTTTGGTCTGGGAACAAGATCCCATACGTCATTTCTGGTTAATTGATTCAGCTCTTCTTGCATTGCTAGAATCCAGTCGTTGTCCAGAAGTGCTTCATCAATTGAGGAAGGTTCAATCAGAGAAACAAGTCCCATGAGGGATTCTTCAGAGTTTCTGAAGCTGGCTCTTGTTCTGATTGGATCTTCTTTTCTTCCTAATATGGTTTCTTCTGGTTGATCCAAGCTGCTTCTGGGTAGTCTTTTCTGAGGTTGATCAACAGGTGTTGCTGGATTGCTCGCAGTGCCTCTTTCTGATGTTGAAGGAGTGTCGTTGTTGAGAGCTTCTGATGACTTGTCTTCAGAACCTGTGAATTCAACTTCCATACCTGCAAAGACTTCATTCTGCTTTGACTTTCCAGAGTCAAGCTTATCATCAAAACGAACACTGATTGGTTCTTCCACAATCTGTGTTTCTGTATTATATACTCTGTACCCTCTTGAGCGTTCAGAGTATCCTAACATAATACACTTCTGTGCTTTAGAGTCAAACTTGTTCAAATAATTTTTTGTATTTAACATAAAACAAGTACATCCAAATGGATGAAAATATGAAATGTTGGGCTTTCTGTTCTTCCACAATTCATATGGAGTCTTTTCCAGAATAAGTCTTATGGAGATTCTATTCTGAATGTAGCACACTGTGTTTATTGCCTCTGCCCAGAAGATCTTAGCAACGTTTGTCTCATTGATCATGGTTCTGGCCATTTCTTGCAATGTTCTGTTCTTTTGTTCTACACCTCCATTTTGTTGGGGAGTTCTAGGACAAGAGAAATCATGCAGAATGCCTTTGTCATTAAAGAATGACTCAAAATCTTTGTTTTCAAACTCTCCACCATGATCACTTCTGACTTTAACGATTCTAAGATCCTTTTCATTCTGAACTTGGTTACAGAAGGTAACAAACACAGAGTGTGACTCGTCCTTGTGTCTTAAGAACTTTACCCATGTCCATCTGCTATAGTCATCTACGATTACTAACCCATACTTCTTGCCACTGACTGAAGCAGTTTTAACTGGTCCAAATAAGTCAATGTGCAGAAGTTCTAATGGCTTAGAGGTAGAAACAACATTTTTAGATTTGAAATAAGGTTTTGCAAACTTGCCTTTCTGACATGCTTCACACAGAGCATCTGAATTGAACTTCAGATTAGGAAGTCCTCTGACCAGGTTGAGTTTGTTAATCTGAGAAATTCTTCTCATACTAACATGCCCCAATCTTCTGTGCCAGATCCATTGCTCGTTGTTAACAGACAGAAGACACTATATTCTGACTTTTCAGTTCAGAAAGTTTGATTTTATAAATGTTGTTTTTCCTCTTTCCATTAAATAGGATAGTCCCATCTTTCTGACTAACAGCTTTACATGATTTTTGATTAAAGATTATATCATAACCGTTATCACTTAATTGACTTATGGATAACAGATTATGTATTAATCCATCTACTAACAGAGCATTATTTATAGAGGGAAGATTTTCATTACCTACAGTTCCAGAGCCAATGATCTTTCCCCTCTGATTGCCTCCAAAGCCAACGTGGCCTCCAGGCTTAAGTTCCAGGCTTTGGAACATATGCCTTCTTCCCGTCATGTGTCGCGAGCAGCCAGAGTCCAGGTACCATGACTGGTGTTTCTGATTTGCTGCTAAAGATATCTGCAACATGTATTATTTTATCCTTAGGTACCCAGATTTTCTTGGGTCCTGATTTATTAGATTTACCAAAACTCTGGTTGAATTTTGGTTTCACAGAATACTTACTACTAGTATATTTAATATCATGTGTGTGACCATACACAAAATGTGAGTTCAGAGGAGTGTGTTTAATAGTTAAATCCATGGCATTCTTTGGTGTAGGAACCTTACCTTGGTATCCTATTCCCTTTCTGCCGTTTCTGCTAACTCCATAGATCATTGAAGCCATTTTGCTTCTATCTATGCTTTTAGCAAGGAACTTCTGAAAGCTATGATCATACTCCTTGATGATCTCATCAACGCTGCTGGGAGTTTCAGAAATTGTTTCCTTCTGAGAGTTTTGTAAAACATTTTCTAACTTTGTAATTTTATTTTTCAGCTCAGAATTTTCCAATTTAAGACTCTCAGTCTTATCAGAGTCATATTCAAGATTCCTTTTCAAGTTTCTGAATTTAACTCTAATCTGCTGGTACCTTTCCAGAATTTCGTTAAGGCTTTCAGCAAGTTCAGTCTTAGTAAAATTAATTGCAAAGTCAGGAAATACCTCTTCAGTGTCTGATTCTGAGTCTGATTCAGAAGCTTCACTGTCTTCTGAAATGTTGGCCATGAGAGCTATGTTTGCTCTCTCATCATCTGATTTTGAGTCAGCTTCAGACGAGTCAGAGTCATCCCATGTAGCCATGAGACTTTTCTTCTTTTCTCTTCCAAACTTCTTTTTGGGCTTTTCCCTCTGAAGCTTTGGGCAGTCACTCTTGTAGTGTCCTTGTTCATTGCATTCATAGCAGATGATGTCCTTGGTGTTTGGCTTTCTGCTTCCTGAGGAGCCTTCAGATCTTCTGTATCTAGAGGAAGAATCTGACCTTCTATATCTGGAGGAGGACTCATTCTGATCAGATCTTCTGGGATTCCTGAACTTCCTTTGCCTCTGCTTCCATAGTTGGTTCACTCTTCTGGAGAGGAGGGAAAGTTTGTCTTCTTCTGATGAGGATCCATCAGATGTTTCTTCAACTGCCTGCAAAACTTTAGACTCAGATTTTTTTGTTAGATTTTAATGCTAAAGGCTTACCTTGCTTCTGAGGTTCATCAGCTTCCAGCTCTATATCGTGACTTCTGAGGGAGCTGATAAGTTCCTCCAGAGAAATTTTGTTGAGATTTTTAGCTAGCTTCAGCGCTATAACCATTGGCCTCCACTGTTTTGGCAAGCTTCTGATGATCTTCTTGACATGATCAGCAGTAGAGTATCCTTTGTCCAGAACCTTGAGACCAGCCACCAGAATTTGGAATCTTGAGAACATTGTTTCAATGGATTCACTTTCTTCCATTTTGAATGCCTCATACTTCTGAATGAGCGCAAGAGCTTTAGTTTCTTTGACCTGAATGTTGCCTTCGTGCGTCATTCTGAGTGAGTCAAACATGTTCTTTGTTGTGTCTCTGTTAGAGATCTTTTCATATTCAGCGTAAGAGATGGCGCTGAGAAGAATGGTTCTGGCCTTGTGGTTATTTTTGAAGTCACGCTTTTGTTGATCAAACATTGCTTTCCTGTCAATCTTATGACCGCTTGCATTCACTGGGTGCGTGTATCCATCTGTCACCATGTCCCACAGATCAGCATCATGTGCCAGAAAGAAGCTTTCAATTCTGTCTTTCCAGTAATCAAAGTTTTCTCCATCAAAGACTGGAGGTTTGCCGCTGAATCTGTCTCTGTCTTCATTGTTGTCATTGTTGGTGTGTTGATATGTTCCTGCCATTGTGTTTTTCTGACGCTGGATCTTGTACTGACACGGTTAAGTGTTTTAGCTCAGAACCAGGCGCTCTGATACCAATTGAAGAAGTGAAAAACACAAGAAGGGGGGTTGAATTGTAAAAACTTGAACTTAATTGCAGTCAGCACGTTATTTTTATCCTGGTTCGTTTGATCTCAAACTACTCCAGTCCACCCGTCAAGGTGATTTCGCCTCTCTCCAACGAGGTCTTAATCCACTATATTCAACTGAATATTACAACTGCTTTAACAACTTCTAAAGCCTTCTTAAGTCAAACCACAAACCGGTTTCTCAAGGAAATACTTTCTTACAGATAAATGAAATCTAAGTGTGTTGAATGTTTTCTACAAAAACTGTTTATCACAACTGTGATACTACACATGTTAAGCTTATGAGAACTAGAGTGCTAAAATAATTGAGTAAAGAATTTGAGAGTTTTAGCAAATTGAGAGTGAGGAAGATGATGAATAGCTTTAGGCGTGTAGAGAGTTGTAGAGCATTAGCCAATTCAATCTTCACTGACTTGTTTATATAGCATTGGAAAATGACTACGTTGAAGTCAGTTAATTTCATTTCAATGCCAATAACATTCTTTCCAAATTGAGAAGATCTTTGTCTGGAATAATGCCGTTGATATTAAAGTATCTTGAATGCACAGTACCGTTGCCACTTAAGCGTGTTCTGGCTTTGGCTTATTCTGACGCTGCTTAGGTGCTGATGAATTGTTGTTGTCTTGATCAGAGTTCAGATTGTTACGCGTAGATCTTTTCATCACGCTTCAGTGTAAGCACATGTTGATCTTCTGATTCTGGCATCTGATATAACATCTTCTGATGCTGATGTTGATATTTCATCTTCTGATGTTGATGATGATATTCTCTTGCTGATGTCCATCAGAGTTTCTGTAAAACAGAATGTAATTTTTAGGTAGCATATATGTCTTACATGAATCATACAATTTATATATCTTTGCATTTTGTTATCATCAAAACTTAAACTTAGGGTAGTAGATTCAAACTTTGTTCTAACAGAGTCTGGTCGAAAAGAGCACCCAATATACTACCTGAGCAAAACGTTTACCGACTGTGAAACCAGATATTCACTGCTCGAGAAAACTTTTTATGCTCTGGCACGGGCTGCTCGCCGGCTAAGACAGTATATAGTGACTCACAGTACCTTATTGATATCCAAGATGGATCCTATTAAATACATATTCGAGAAGCCCGCCCTCTCTGGAAGAATAGCAAGATGGCAGATGGTCCTGACTGAATATGACATTCAGTACACTACCCAAAAAGCAATAAAAGGAAGTGTATTAGCTGATCATTTGGCTCATCAGGTTGTGGATGACTATCAATCCATGAATTTCGAATTCCCGGACGAAGACATCATATTGGTAAACGATTATGAAGAACTCGGACCGTATGACGGACCTGAACAAGGATCCCGATGGACCATGGTTTTTGATGGAGCTTCCAACGCACTCAGCAATGACATCAACGCTGTGATCATATCTCCTGAAGGCTGTCATACTCCTTTCACTGCCAGGTTGTGCTTTAATTGTACCAATAATATGGCTGAATATGAAGCGTGCATTATGGGTCTCAAAGCTGCCATAGATTTTGGGGTCAATTCTATAAGTGTATTTGGATACTCAGCCTTAGTAATCAGTCATATCATAGGATAATGGGACATGAAGCATCCTAATCTCATCCCTTACAAAGAACATGTGTTGACATTGATCCTACATTTTGAGGAAATCACCTTTGAACATTTTCCACGAGAGGAAAATCAACTAGCGGACGCGCTGGCTACTATGCCATCCATGTTCAAAATCAGGTGGGATAATGAGGCTC
Organism: Vicia faba; assembly: GCA_948472305.1. Taxonomy (NCBI): domain Eukaryota; kingdom Viridiplantae; phylum Streptophyta; class Magnoliopsida; order Fabales; family Fabaceae; genus Vicia; species Vicia faba. The sequence continues at coordinate 1,521,209,802 of OX451735.1, read as the reverse complement.
CTCAGATCACCATTGAGAGGATGGAAGAACCAACATACTATCATGAGGTTGATACTAAAGAATTAATGGACAAACCTTGGTTCCATGAAATTAAGAGATATCTCGTGGCCCAAGAATATCCGGAGGGAGCTTTAGTCATTGATAAGAAGTTCCTAAGATAGTTCTCTGCTAAATTCTTCCTCAGTAATAGAATCCTCTATAAGCACAACCATGACTCTAATTTTCTTTGGTGCATAGAAAAGAGCGAGGCAGAAAAGATCATGGCTGATTTACACAAAGGTACCTTTGGCACCCATTCTAGTGGGCAGACGATGGCTAAAAAGATCCTATGGGCAAGATACTACTAGTCCACCATGGAAGCAGGTTGTTATCAGCATTCACGAACCTATCACAAGTGTCAGATATATGCTGATAAAATACATGTGCCTCAAGTTCCTCTAAAATTCCTGACTGCTCCTTGGCCATTCATAATGTGGGGCATTGACATGATTGGAGAGATCAGACCTACAACTTATAATGGAAACCGTTTCATCTTGGTTTCCATTGATTACTTCACGAAGTGGGTCTAGGAAGCTTCATTTGCTTCTGTTACCAAAACCGTTGTGGCCTGATTCATTAGAAATAATCTTATTTGTCGGTATGGTATCCCAGAGAGACTCATTACAGATAATGGTACCAATCTCAATAATACTATGATCAACGAACTATGCGCGCAATTCAAAATCCAGTATCATAACTCTTCTCCTTACCGATCGAAAATGAATGGTGCTGTAGAAGCTACTAATAAAAAAATCAAAAAGATCATACAAAAGATGATAGTGACCTATAAAGAATGGCATGAGATGTTAGCGTTTGCTCTCCACAGCTACCGTACCACGGCACACACATCAACAGGGGAAACTCTTTTCTCTTTGGTATACGACATGGAAGTTGCCCTACCAATTGAAGTCCAGATACCTTCTTTGAGAATCATGAGGGATGTAGGGTTGAATGAAGATGAATGGTGTGATTGGTGGAAATAGAACTGACTGTTTTAAAGCTGGTTCGCGAAATGTCGCGGTAAGCAAGAGTCGCCACCGTCTTTTATGTTCTCCAACAAGGAAAGGACAAAAGCACAGCAAAATTCCTTTTCGAGATGTTTCTCGGTTCGGGAGGTAGATTTATAGAAAGGGAAGGTGTTAGCACCCTTTCTATCCGTGGTTATCCACGGGCTCTTAGGTACTTGCTCACTATGTTTTCAAAAGTGTTTGCTTTTCAAAGTGTGAGTGAGTTTGAAAAAGTTTTGTTTAAAGATTTCAGATCGACTCTTGTATCAGTCCTCAAGAGTGTTTGAAAAATTGTTTTGAAAGCTTTTTTTTGAAAGTGTCGGTGTGAAAAGAATTTTGATTTGTTTTTTAGAGCAAGTATCTATGAGTCATCTACCTACCCTAAGGAATTAGGCTGTGTAGAAGTCCTTAAGGTAGTGCCATCCCACCATTGAGAGGTAGGTAGCACCACCGTTGGAGGTGTTCGGGTCAATTCGTTTGTAGGGACAGTGTGGTCACCAGAGCAACAGTAGGACACCTTAGAAGCTACCCTTATGCCATTGATCCTTTTTAATTCTGAGGCAACCGTTTCGAGACAACTGGATCATGTCATGGACATAAGGACTTACTAAAACGTCCTATACTCGACGACCACGTTTCGAGGGCAAGGCAACAGTGAGGCGTACCCTAAGAGTGGTGTGTGAATTTGTGTGTTATTTTCATGTTAATATTTGTCTTGTACATGTATCATGGTGATCTATGCTTGTTTTTTTATTTAGGCCATACATTCTTTCATGCAATTATAATTTAAAAGTGCGGAAATTTAAATGCGGAAAGTAAAATCCTACACTATTACAAGGCGCGGGTCTATACATCGCCAAAATACAAAGACCCGTTTTTTGATAAAGATGCGGAAAGTAAAGACGGAAAGATAAACCTAATTACTATTACATCTGAGAAACAGTTACATAATGATCGAAAGAAATAATGCGTGAAAAGAATTAAAATTAGGACGTCCGAGGGTTTTGACCCTTTGCATGAAATTAAATTAAATTAAAGTCCAATTAATTATTTAATTAAAGAAAAGAAAGTGTTTTAGTGTTTTTTGTATTTATGAAAAATAAAGAAAAAGAATTAAAAGGAAACCCTAAATCTAGATTATTTTAATTATTAATGAAAATATTAAAGTTAACCTAATTTACTAGTTAATTAATTTATTTACATGTTTATTTACAAAATTAATGATAATTAATAATAATAATAATAAATAATGTTGATTAATAATTTATTTAAGAAAAAGATGAAAATGTCAAAAAAAACCTAATTCTAGATACTTTTTACTTATTAAGAAAAAGATTAAAGTTTAAAAACCTAAATTAAACTAAGTTAATTGTTAGAGTTTATTTACAAAAAAAATAGGTTAGTGATGAAATTAATAATAATTAAATATATTTGTATTTTTGATTTTTTTGTTTTTATTATAGAAAATTATTTTATGGTGAAAAAAACAATTAAAACAATTAAAAAAGAATTAGAAAAGAAAAGAAAATAAAATTGAAAAGGATGCAAACCAAGGGGGGTTTCAGGCCCAAGGGGAGGTTTTTTTGAAGTATTCTGCATTCTTTGGCCATTGGATTGGGTTTCATGGCCATTTGTGTTCTGGCTGTTGGCCATTTGTGTTCTGGCCTCAACGTTCCTTAATCTTCTCAGGATGTCTGTCTCGCCATGCATTGGTGTCATGCATAAGTTGTTCTTTTGGCCATTTGGCTTTTGGCTTTTGGCTTTTGGCCATTTGGCTTTTGGCTTTTGGCCATTTGGCTTTTGGCCTCAACGTTCCTTAATGAACCTGCATGGGATCCTGTCTAAATCTGCAGTGTTGAATCTCATGAACACATTAAATAAAATCATAAAATGCACACACACAAAAAAGGGATAAACACACACAAAAATTTGTACACCCGGCAAGCTGAAAACCTGAAAAGGCGGCTTGGGCAAAAAAGGGTATCCCAGTGGACTGAAAACCCAAAAGGGCTGTCTAGGAAAAAATTAGGGATTTAAAGCGTATGACTATGTCTCGTTGGATCACCTTACATCCAACCTTCAATATCAATTGTCAAACTCAAACACTACTAATCAATCCAATCAGCTTCAGACAAAGCAACAAGTGGATGAGACACTCAAAGACATAAAGGCTATAGCAGAATGGGAACCCCATGGGATTATTTCACATAGCTGTATTTCTCTGTATTATTTCTTATTGTTATGACTATATTCTCTTACTAGGATGTCTGTCTCTTTGTACAAAAATGCTTATAAAAGTTAATACAAAGTTATTCCTTTAAAAGTGAAAAACTATCTATTTTTTTCTTTTACTTTCCTGTTTTGTTTGCAAAAACGTCCAGTGATTATTTTTGAACATATGCATTTGAACGTAATTACTGTTTACAAATGAACGCATAAAAAAGGAAAAGAAAATAGAAAGACAATTACTAATGGCTTTAAGAAACATGATAATATCTATAGGTCATTCCATAAAATCCCCGTAGATACTTTCTCCAGCAGGAACAGAGGCAGAGACATCCTACTACAGGATCACTGTCGTATCCCCAGTATGCAGCCTAATGGTATCAGGTGTTCTCATATCCCCGACGAAGCAAAATTTCCAATTACCTCTCCAAAGATTCCCTAGTGAAAGTCGCCCAGCTTCTCAGGATTCCCCAGTAGGATTTCACAAATTCCACAAGCAATGCATGATGTTTCCCTTCCCCAACAAAGTTTATTTCTCTAATAATAGAGACCCATCTATCAACATTTAAAATTCAACAAAATATGAAGACTTACACTCCTCATTCCCAGCAGCAGTCAGGGATTTATATTCCCCAATCCAGCAACATTGCGGCAGAACAACTAATATGTTCCTACATTGCATTCATAGTTCATAGAATTGAAAACACAAATGCATACATATATCGTGATCTCATTTATTTTGAGAAATATCATTACGCTGTGCAATTTATACATCATGGCATTGCATACAACTAACTCTTTACCTTTTCCGGAAAGATCAATCAACAGAAAATTATCATCAACAAATTTTCAACAAGACAGGACAACTATCTGTGAACAAATCATTTGTAGATCAATTACCGAAACAAGACTGCATGACTATCTACATGGCGAATACTTCCTTCAGACTTCTGCTGGTTTAGTTTAAATCAATCAATGGTTTATCCCGATTCCTTTCTGGTAGACACTTTCTCTGGTTCAGATAAATCGCACCAAAGATTTATTCTAATTCTTTTCCAGACCTCCGCTGGTTCAGTTTAAATTGATCAATGGTTTATCCTGATTCCTTTCCGGTAGACACTTTCTCTGTTTCAGATAAATAGCTCCAAAGATTTATTATGATTCTTTTCCAGACCTCTGTTGGTTCAGTTTAAATCGATCAATGGTTTATCCTGATTCCTTTCTGGTAGACACTTTCTCTGGTTCAGATAAATCGGTCCAAAGATTTATTCTGATTCTTTTCCAGACCTCTGTTGTTTTAGTTTAAATCGATCAATGGTTTATCCTGATTCCTTTCCGGTAGACACTTTCTCTGGTTCAGATAAATCGCTCCAAAGACTTATCCCGATTTTTCCAGTTAAATATTATTCAAGACTTCTACTAGTCAGTTTAAATTAATCAATGGTTTATCCTGATTCCTTTCTGGTAAACACTTTCTCTGGTTCAGATAAATCTCTCCAAAGATTTATCCTGATTCTTTCCAGTTAAAGATTATTCAAGACTTCTGTTGGTTCAGTTTAAATTGATCAATGGTTTATCCTGATTCCTTTCTAGTAGAAACTTTCTCTAGTTCAGATAAATCGCTCCAAAGATTTATCCTGATTCTTTCCAATTAAAGATTATTCAAGACTTCTGCTGGTTCAGTTTAAATTGATCAACGGTTTATCCGGATTCCTTTCTGTTAGACACTTTCTCTGGTTCAGATAGATCGCTCCAAAGATTTATCCTGATTCTTTACGGTTAAAGATTATTCAAGACTTCTTCTAGTTCACTTTAAATTGATCAATGGTTTATCTTGATTCCTTTCCGGTAGACACTTTCTCTGGTTTAGATAAATCGCTCCAAAGATTTATCTTGATTCTTTCCAGTTAAAGGTTATTCAAGACTTCTGCTGGTTCAGTTTAAATCGATCAATGGTTTATCTTGATTCCTTTCTGATAGACACTTTCTCTGGTTCATACAAATCACTCCAAAGATTTATTCTAATTCTTTTCAAGTTAAAGTCAAGCTTAGACTTAGTCTAATTTCTGTCAACAATCACCTTTGGAGGGCATCTATAAGCCCATCTCCGATAACTATCTATCATTTCTCCAAATGTAATATTTAAGCCCATTCCCTACACAATCAACCACCACATCATCAAGTCCAAATTTTCGGGCGCTCTAGTGCTCAATCATCTTCCACCTTCAAGTCACGAATGGTAGATTCGCCAATATAACTCTTCAGGTTTAAGAAGATTGAACAGGGGCAGCTGTTGTACCCCAAAATTTTCCCTCTCATTTCTCAAGGCATTTCTCACAAGGATTCTCAAAAATTCAAGCTTACACAAATACAATTGGATTTTTCAGCATCAAATGAAAAGAGGAAATTGCTAAAAAGGGCAAAGCAGATGAAAATATTCTTTTTGACAAAATTGAAGGAAAAACAAGTTTTCTTCGATTTTACATCTTTCGATTGGGCACTTTGGCTCCTTCGATGCAAGCTTTGGTTACACCCTTCGTTTGGGCACTGGACTCCTTTTGGGCAAGTTCATTTCCTGCTTCGTTTGGGCACTAGACTTCTTTTGGGTAAGTTCAATTCCTGCTTCGTTTGGGCACTAGACTTCTTTTGGACAAGTTCGATTCCTGTTTCGTTTGAAAATTGCAGTCTCTTTGTGCAAGATTGGTATACATCTATCATTTGGCCATATAGCCTCTTTCCTGCATGTTTTCCAAATTGACAAGGCAAATTTTCCCACCATGCTAGCATGCACAAGGCTAAAGTCACTCTTTGAAACAACTTGTTGCAAGCTTCGACAGGGCAACACTTATCTTTAACTAGCTTCAATTCACAAGGAAAAAATCATCCTACTGATGTCCTTCGATTCAGGAGGTAAATGCCTCTTTTCTAGTCTCCTTCGATTACACTTTTTGCCTCTGCATGCCTCTTTCGTTTGGGGCATGTGGCCCTCCTTTGTTGCAAGCTTCGATTGTGCCCTTTACCCTCTGCATGCATTCTTCATTTGGGGCGTGTGAATCCTTCAATACAAGTTTTGGTTACACGTTTAGTTTGGGTATGTGGCTCCCTTCATGCAAGCTTTCATTTGAGAAAAGACCTCTTGCATGTTTGCTTGAAGTCGCAAAGCAGGGACCTCCTACATACACCCATTCGTTTGGCCATATGACCCCTTTCAGAAAATTTTAAGTGGGCAGTGTTTCTTCATGCAAGCTTTCGTTTGAGCAAAGGCTCCTTGCATGTTTGCTTAGAGTCATAAAGCAATAGCCTCCTAAAGCTTTTATTCAATTCAGAGGCCCTTTGCCCTTTGCATGATCGCTTCAACTCACAAGAATCAAGACTCCCTTTAGGCCAGAATGCACAAGACCAAAAACTTCCCCATGGCTAGCACTCACAAGGCAATGGCACCCACAAAGTATTGGTTACTTTCATGCTAGTTTTGACTGGGCAGTATCTCCCTTGGAAATAGTGTGCTTCAACACACAAATTCTACATTATGCCATTGTCTCGTGCGAAAGAAGTACCATGATGGCACATTCGAAGGACTTTCCAGATTTACCTGGATGTCCCAATCAAATTACATACTATGGTGATCCATTCCAGGGGCATGCATTTGGTCCATTCAAAGGAACATACAAAAGGCCTAGTCGAAAAACACCTATTTGGGCCCCTTCAAAGGATACCTATATGAGCCATTCGAAGAGCACTTTGATTTGAAAAGAAATGCTATTGTCAGAAAAGAGGTCTGGTTGAAGGATAAGGCTAGGGGGTCAAAACAAAAGGTTAAGATAACCAAAGATACTTGATGGCCAGAGTCCCTTGTGCTGCCAAATTCAGGCTTGATACACTGGCCATAACACTCCAAAACTATTGAACAACAGTACTGCAACACTGCCCTTATTCTTGCACCAATTTGGCAGACGAATACTGCCCCTCGAAAGCTACAAGAAAAGCATGCCCTTTTTGTTCAAATTTTTTGTTTTCCCTCCTAAAACATCAGCCAAAGCCATCTATAAATATGAGCCTCCACCACACATCTTAGGGGCCCCTGGATAGTTGGAAGAAAACTCTTGATGTGAGAAATTCCTCAAAACTCTAAAACACCATCCAACGCTTTTTTTTCCAAATATTCCTAACACTCCTAAAAAACTCAGACCCCTTCATGCACTAAGTGAACCCTTCGATTCACTCCTCTAGTGGCCAAATAACTAACCTTCGACCCAACCACAATAATAATCTTTTGATTCACTCCCTTACTTGTTATAGAGTAACCTTCGACTCACTCACGTACCCTTCCTTCGATTCAGTGACTGATCAAGAATGGTAGTAACTAGACTAAGCCTCAGGAAGACTGCAACAAACTTCCATTCACCACCAAGGAAGTCACCTGCATTTCTTTCGATTTAGGCCCTTCAAGAGGTAAGTTCTCTCTAAACTTGGAACTCTTTCATTTAAATATCATGTGTACATTCTAATAAAAAATAAATGTAGATATCTCATCTAGGGAGTTTGACCATGTTTTAACCTTCGATCATGACTGCCTATATGTTGAAAGTTTCAACCCTGACTAGTTATACTTTGGATTTTGAGACCCAATAATCTTATGCTAAGCCCTGGCCTATAGTTTTCAAAAGTTACACTTGTATGTTTCATGTTTAAAAGTTTAAAACATGTCCCTTATATCCATCATTTGTCTAAATACTCAAGCCTTTTGAATTTCAACCTGAGGGCCTAGCATTCCTGCAGCCGAAGAAGGCAGCAAGGAGCCTGAGGCAAAGAGTGCACTTCATGTTGACCCCAGGCCTCAAACAAAAGAAGTAGCCACTAGGATGTCCACACTGACTGTCAGGTCTCAAACGAAAAAAGCATCCAGAACGATAGTCACACTGACTTCCAGGTCCCAATCGAAAGAAGCAGGAAAAGGGTGAAATCGAAAGACATGACCTTACTGACTCTAGGCCCAAATTGAAGGAATCCAAGAAGTACAGGATCGAAGAGTGTGGTTGCCTGAATCGAAAAAGCCCATTTTCCTTTCTTTATTTTATTTTGTCTTTATATTTTCTTGCTATTCAATATGGTTGTAAAAGTGTAGGATTTATTTTTTTCCATTTTTATTGCTTTTGTACAAATGTTAGTAATTAGGATGTATGGAAAGATAAAACCAAAAAGTAGACAACCTAAAATTCAAAGACAAAATGCATGCAATTAAACACACTATTCACACATGCACCTCTAGGGTAATCTCATTTGTTGCTTCGGAAAAATAGCCATATCCCTCGAATATAGGCGTTTTAGCAAAGACCCTCGACAAAAGATCGTAGTCCCTCAATGACCATCAATGTTGCCTTTGGTAAACAATCTAGTCCCTAAACGAAAATTTCTAAAACATCCTATAGGTTGCCTTCTATGACTATACAAACGTCCCACGCTCGTCCCTTCACATCCAATGATGGGGCTTCTTACCAAATCAGTGGTAAGATAGCAACATCTAAAGGATGAGGAAAAGAACATTAGACCTTTTGAGTAGGTAGGATGCTTCTAGTTGCTCGCTTGCTCACAACAAAAACATTTTATACACCAACACTTTCATTTGAAACATTTTCAAAATACAAAGCTCTTTGTACACATTCTTATAAAAACGAGAACCATTACAAAAAAACTTTTCAAAATACTATTAAAACCCACACCACAAACACATTTTCAAAGAAAAGCAAGTGATCTAGCAAGCAACTAAGAGCCCTTATATAAGTACGGATGAAAAGGGTGCTAACACCTTCCCTTTTCCTAAACTACCCCCAAAACTCAAGAAAATAATCTCAAAGGTCTTTCATGTTCTTTTCAACCTTTCCTTATTGGATAAAAGAAAAGTCGGTGGTAACTCTTGCTATTCGAAAAAATTATGATCAAACGCAAAACACCCAAGTCAGTTCTCCCACCGTGTTACAAGTACGGTATTCCAGAAAGAATCATTACAGATAATGGTACCAATCTCAACAATACTATAATCACCAAGCTTTGCATGCAATTCAAAATTCAGCATCATAACTCTTCTCCTTATCGGCCGAAGATGAATGGCATTGTTGAAGCTTCTAACAAAAACATCAAGAAAATCATACAGAAGTTGACGGTGACATACAAAGACTGACATGAGATATTACCATTTGCTCTTCATGGTTATCGCACCATAATACGCACATCGACAAGGGAAAATGGACTTGCGACTGTCTATCATGGTCAGATATACCAAAAACGTATGATCAAAGCTTTTAACAAGATGGTCAGACGTCAGGTATATCAGGCTGGTGACCTGGTAATAAAGCATATCATAATGCCACAAGGTGATCCCAGGGGCAAATGGACTCCCACATGTGAAGGGCTATTTGTGATCAAGAATATATTTTCTGGTGGAGCCATGATCTTAACTATTATAGATGGTGACGACCTTCCACACCCTGTAAACACGGACATAGTTAAAAGATAATACGAATGAATAAAGACGTGCTAGGTTGACTGGCCTAGGCAAAAATAAGGGCATCCTGGCGAACCAAAAGGGTTCGGTAAAAAATTAGGGATATACATAAAAAAATTTGTACACCTGGCAAATCAAAAACCTGAAAGGGCGATTTGGGCAAAAAAGGGTATCCCGGTCGACTGAAAACCCAAAAGGGCGGTCCAGGAAAAAGTTAGGGATTTTAAGCGTATAACTATGTCCCGTTGGATCACCTTACAACCAATCTCCAGTATCAACTATCAAGCTTAAGCGGTAGTAATTAATCCAATCAGCTTCAGACAAGCAGCGCAAGGGATGAGACGCTCAGAGACATAAAGGCAATAGTAGAATGGGAACCAAATGGGATTATTTCACATAGCTGTTTTTATTTGTATACTATTCTTACGACGACGATCTCTTACTAGGATGTCCGTCTCCTTGTACAAAAACACTTGTTCAAGTTAATACAAAACCACTCCTTTAAAAGTGCAAACTTCTGTTTTTATTTTTCGGTTTTGTGTGCGAAAACGTCCAGTGATTATTTTTGAACATATGCATTTGAATGTGATTAATGCTTACAAATAAACATATAAAGACAGAAAGACAGTTTCTAATGACTTTAAAAAATGGGACAATATCTAAGGTCCATCCACAAAATCCCCGTAAATGTCTTCCCCGGCATATAGCTTCTCCAGCAGGTACAGAGGCAAGGGCATTCTACTACAAGGTCACTGCCATATTCTCAGCATGCAGCCTAATGATGTCAGTTGTTCTCACATCCCCGGTAGAGCCAAATTACTGCTCCAACATCCCTCATTGAAGTCGCCAAGCTTCTTAGGACTCCTTTGCAAGATTTCACAAAATCCCCAAGCAGTGCATAGAGTTTCCCTTCCCAAACAAAGTTTATTTCTCTAACAACGGAAGTTCATCTCCCATCATTTCAACTTCAATAAATTTGAAGTCCTACATTCTTCCCCCCAGCAACAGTCAAGGATTTATTTTCCCTAATTCAACAATACAACAATGGAACAACTGACACGTTCATATATTGCAAACATCATATCATATGCAACACAAATTCATATATCACAATCTCATTTATTTTGAGAGCACCATGCAATTCATACATCATGACATCGCATAAAACGGATTTTACCTTTTTAGGTTAAATTAGAAGACAGACAAACACTATCAACTTATATAGTGGGTCAAAGATTAATACCTGAAACCAGACGGGGAAACCATCTACACGACCAAATGGTATGAATTCCCGAAATAATACAGGTTTACCAACAAATACAGCAGGTCGCAGATTAATTCCCAAAACCGGACGGGGAAACTATCTATGTTACCAATAAAGCAAGTCTCAGATTAATACACAAGCCAGTAAAACCATATGTGGACAGCTGATTTGTAGATTAACACCTGAAATAAGCCAAGAGAACTATTTACATAAGGAGATTGAAGATTAATAGCTGTAACAAGCCTGGAAAACTATCTTTCTTTCTCAGGTTAGAGATTAATACATGTAACAAGCCAGGACAACTATCTCAACGACCGACAAAAACAAGTTCCAGATTAATACCTATAACAAGCCAGGACAACTATCTGTGGACGACTGACTGTAGATTAATACCTGTAACAAACCAGGAAAGCTATCTGCATGAGGAGATTAGAGATTAATACCTATAACCAGCCAGGACAACTATCTACAAACAACTGATTGTAGATTAACACCTGAAACCAGACAGGAAAACTATCTACATGACCAGACGAAGCAATCTTACACAGGCTCCTTCTCATATATCTCTGGATGCAGGCTAACATGGACTCATCCTGGAACAGCCCTACATAGGTTTTTTCTAATATATTTTCAGATAACGGTTAATCCCATTATCCCCAACAAGTTACTGTGAAGCCTGGATTTCAACCAGAAAACAACAAACTTTCATCTCACCAAAGATAACTCTTTAGCAGAGCCTTGGACAACTGAAGCTCCTAGACTCTATTCCCCACAGAATTTTCCTCAAGCAGGAGAACAACAGAAACCCACATTCCCCAGCGGACTCCTCCTCAGACATCAGGAACGGGAATTACCCATAAAGAGACCTCTTAGGAAGTTAGTATCTACTTTGGATGGAATTTTTAAGCCCATCTCCGACGACTCCCAGTGATCTTCTCCAAATGGCATCTGTAAGCTAATTCCCTCCATCATCAACCATCAGTGTTACTACCATGACTGGTGTTTCTGATTTGCTGCTAAAGATATCTGTAACATGTATTATTTTATCCTTAGGTACCCAGATTTTCTTGGGTCCTGATTTATTAGATTTACCAAAACTCTAGTTGAATTTTGGTTTCACAGAATACTTACTGCTAGTGTATTTAATATCATGTGTGTGACCATACACAAAATGTGAGTTCAGAGGAGTGTGTTTAATGGTTAAATCCATGGCATTCTTTGGTGTAGGAACCTTACCTTGGTATCCTATTCCCTTTCTGCCGTTTCTGCTAACTCCATAGATCATTGAAGCCATTTTGCTTCTATCTATGCTTTTAGCAAGGAACTTCTGGAAACTATGATCATACTCCTTGATGATCTCATCAGCGCTGTTTGGAGTTTCAGAAATTGGTTCCTTCTGAGAGTTTTGTAAAACATTTTCTAATTTTGAAATTTTATTTCTCAGCTCAGAATTTTCCAATTTAAGACTCTCAGTCTTATCAGAGTCAGATTCAAGATTCCTTTTCAGGTTTCTGAATTTAACTCTAATCTGCTGGTACCTTTCCAGAATTTCATTAAGGCTTTCAGCAAGTTCAGCCTTAGTAAAATTAATTGCAAAGTCAGGAAATACCTCTTCAGTATCTGATTCTGAGTCTGATCAGAAGCTTCACTGTCTTCTGAAATGTTGGCCATGAGAGCTATGTTTGCTCTCTCATCATCTGATTCTGAGTCAGCTTCAGAAGAGTCAGAGTCATCCCATGTAGCCATGAGACTTTTCTTCTTTTCTCTTCCAAACTTCTTTTTGGGCTTTTCCCTCTGAAGCTTTGGGCAGTCACTCTTGTAGTGTCCTTGCTCATTGCATTCATAGCAGATGATGTCCTTGGTGTTTGGCTTTCTGCTTCCTGAGGAGCCTTCAGATCTTCTGTATCCAGAGGAAGAATCTGTCCTTCTGTATCTGGAAGAAGACTCATTCTGATCAGATCTTCTGGGATTCCTGAACTTCCTTTGCCTCTGCTTCTATAGTTGGTTCACTCTTCTGGAGAGGAGGGAAAGTTCGTCTTCTTCTGATGAGGATCCATCAGATGTTTCTTCAACTGCCTGCAAAACTTTAGACTCAGATTTTTTGTTAGATTTTAATGCTAAAGGCTTACCTTGCTTCTAAGGTTCATCAGCTTCCAGCTCTATCTCGTGACTTCTGAGGGAGCTGATAAGTTCCTCCAGAGAAATTTTGTTGAGATCTTTAGCTAGCTTCCGAGCTGTAACCATTGGCCTCCACTGCTTTGGTAAGCTTCTGATGATCTTCTTGACGTGATCAGCAGTAGAGTATCCTTTGTCCAGAACCTTGAGACCAGCCACCAGAATTTGGAATCTTGAGAACATTGTTTCAAGGGATTCACTTTCTTCCATTTTGAATGCCTCATACTTCTGAATGAGCGCAAGAGATTTAGTTTCTTTGACCTGAATGTTGCCTTCATGCGTCATTCTGAGTGAGTCAAACATGTTCTTTGTTGTGTCTCTTTTAGAGATCTTTTCATATTCAGCGTAAGAGATGGCGCTGAGAAGAATGGTTATGGCCTTGTGGTGATTTTTGAAGTCACGCTTTTGTTGGTCAAACATTGTTTTCCTATCAATCTTCTGACCGCTTGCATTCACTGGGTGCGTGTATCCATCTGTCACCATGTCCCACAGATCAGCATCATGTGCCAGAAAGAAGCTTTCAATTCTGTCTTTCCAATAATCGAAATTTTCTCCATCAAAGACTGGAGGTTTGCCGTTGAATCTGTCTCTGTCTTCATTGTTGTCATTGCTGGTGTGTTGATAAGTTCCTGCCATTGTGTTTTTCTGACGCTGGATCTTGTACTGACACGGTTAAGTGTTTTAGCTCAGAACCAGGCGCTCTGATGCCAATTGAAGAAGTGAAAAACACAAGAAGGGGGGTTGAATTGTAAAAACTAGAAATCAATTGCAGTGAACACTGTATTTTTTTCCTGGTTCATTTGATCTCAAACTACTCCAGTCCACCCGTCAAGGTGATTTTGCCTCTCTCTAACGAGGTCTTAATCCACTATATTCAACTGCATATTACAACTGCTTTAACAACTGCTAAAGCCTTCTTGAGTCAAACCACAAACCGGTTTCTCAAGGAAATACTTTCTTACAACGAATTGAAATCTAGGTGTGTGAATGTTTTCTACAAAAACTGTTTATCACAACTATGATACTACACAATTTGAGCTTATGAGAGCTAGAGTGCCAAAGTAATTGAATAAAGAATTTGAGAGCTTTTAGCAAACTGAGAGTGAGGAAGATGATGAATAGATTTAGGCGTGTAGAAGGTTATAGAGCATTAGCCAATTCAATCTTCATTGACTTGTTTATATAGCATTGGAAATAAGGTACATTGGAGTAGTAATTCCGTTTCAATGCCAATAACATTCTTTCCTTATTAAGCAGATCTTGTCTGGAATGATGCCGTTAGTAATAAAGCATCTTGAATGCACAGTACCGTTGCCACTTAAATGTGTTCTGGCTTTGGCTCATTCTGACGCTGCTAGATGTTGATGAAGTGTTGTCTTGATCAGAGTTCATATGGTTAAGCGCAGATCTGTTCATCAAGCTTCAGCGTAAGCACAAGTTGATCTTCTGATTCTGGCATCTAATATAACATCTTCTGATGCTGATGTTGATATCTCATCTTCTGATGCTGATGATGATGTTCTCTTGCTGATATCCATCAGAGTTTCTGTAAAACAGAATGTAATTTTTAGATAGCATATGTGTCTTATATGAATCATACAATTAATATATCTTAGCATTTTGTTATCATCAAAACTTAAACTTAGGGTAGTAGATTCAAACTTTGTTCTAACAATCTCCCCCTTTTTGATGATGACAAAAACTAGATATTTTTTAAATGAAAATTAACGTGAAAAGTATTAGAGATAACTAAATAATAAGTTGTATCAGAATTAAATAGGAAGTTATCAAAAGATAAGAGGATAAGGGATAAAGATATATCAGAGTTTAGATCGGATATACTCCCCCTGAATTTATTACTTCACTTTTTAATTCCAAGAGTTCTTCAGGATCAGATCTTTATTGACTTTCTTTGAACATCAGAATATCAGAGCTTTAGATCAGAATATAAGAGTTTCAGAGTATCAGAGATGATTAACTTCTTGTACCTGTAGGCTTATGCAAAAACAGAAAACATTCAAGTATATCAGAGTGTTAGAATGTTTGAGACTTTTTGTCTCAGTAATCCGTTATTGAAAAATATCATTCTTGTTCTCCCCCTTTTTGTCAGCAATCAAAAAGTGTAAGTAATATAAGCTAAAACGATCAGAGCAGAAAAATTGTTATATTTAATTCAGAGCCAGACAAACAGTACAGATGATATGCAAAGAAAACAATGAAAAAATCAAGAATGAAAAACTAAGGTTGGGGTGGAAGGCATGTGAACAGAGTCTAAAGCATTGTCTTAATCTGATCAGCAGTTTCATTCTGCTTGTGTACCATGCTGACTACTGTATCTATCTTGTTGTCTTGCACATCCATCCTTTCCTTCATCTTCTGATCATTTTCATCCATTCTTTGCTGCAGACGAATATCATTCTGCTTCAGCTCTTCCAGAGTCTGCCTGTCCAAGGCAGCTTGAGAAACGTCAGAAGCAGGATGCTTCTGAGAGCTTTCTGCAACATCTTCAGCTTGACTAACCTCTTCAGCTTGAATAGTCTGACCTTCTGCTGGCTGCACTTTTGAAGTTGGACGCTTCTCAGACCATGACTCACTATCCAGAAAGAGCACTTCGCCCTGTGGCAGCTGACTTTCAACTTCCTTCAGCAGCTTGCTGAAGTTCTGTTGTGCCTGTTCATAATTGATGTCTTGCAGCTTGAGGGCTTCAGCGCGTACCCACTTTCTAAATTGATTCCAGAGATGGTATGAAGCGGCAGGGTCAATCATTCCAGGACAAACCTGCTTTAGAGAAGTAATCCAATTCTGCAAGCCTATTTCAAAATTCAAAATGCCAGCACCAACATCTAGTTGTTTGGGTTTGGGAATGGCTATTTTGTGTTTAAGGTCAGCAAGACGGTTAAGGCTTGTTAAATCAATAAAGGTCCTGCTCAGGTCTTCAGTATTTTGTTTGGGAGATGGAGAGGGAGAATCAGAAATGGTTATTGGACTGTTTGGAGTATTTGGAGGGGTAGTTTCTGGCGAGGATGGCAGTTGGGCCATGTTTACAGTTGTACCACATGGCAGCTGAATTGCCAAGGGTTGTGGCTCAGAGGATTGAGGAGAATGAGGTTCAGGAGTTTGATGTTCAGGTGATGGAGTTTCAGAGAGTTGAAACTCAGGGTGTGGAGGTGATGGTTGAGGTGAAAGTGGATGAAGTTCTGGTTGAGGAGAGTGGGCAATTTCTGGTTGAGTGTTTGGATTTTCTGAGAGGGGAGCGGAAGCACGTTGATCAATTTCAGACAGAACTTTGTCAAGTTCTGATTCTGTTGATGTTGTGGGTTTTAGATTTTGGGATTTGGTGCGGGATCTCCTGAGAGTCAGTGACTCAGAAGGGTCAGCCTCTGGTTCGGTTTCATCAATGGTTGGTATGGGGATTGGAAGTTCAAATGAAGCTGGGGTTGGGATTGATGTTGGAATAGCAGAAGAATTTAAAACATTAGCAGCAGATAGATTACCTCTCTTCTTAGGGGTCTGCTGGGATGGTCCTTCTGAAGTAGCCTTTCTTTTCTTCGGCTTCTTCACAGTAACTTCTGGATTTTGCTGGTGCAGATCGTTTATGTTCACAGTGGGATCTGTGCCATCAGCCTTGCAAGCGTCCAAGTATCTGAGAACAATGACTGGTTTAGAGTCAATCTCAGAAAATATTGGAAAGTCGTCCAGAGGGACTCTTCTGCTGGTGATGTCAGCAAGAGGAGTGACGCTGGGCTCCTTTCTGATATTCTCTATCAGTTTCATTTTCTTCAGATTCTTGGCGTTCAGAGGCTTTCCAACAGTAGGTTCAATAGAACTTAATTCCTGAGCTTCTGTAAGGTGTTCTATCAGCCTATTCTCAGTCAGAATATCTGATATTAACCTGCCAAAGGGTATCCAGTCCCTTTTTGTCCTTTCTTCTTCCCTTGTCTCCTTGACGCTGGTCCTGAGGTGATTAAACAGAAGATGAGCCAAGTTAATCTTTACCTTTTGATTAATAAAGTAGATCAGAAACTGCTGATCTATGTTTATATAATCAGGAGAGCTGGTGGGCTTCCTGTGATTGAAGCACCCCAGAATAATCTTCGCCCATATTCTGTGCTAATCCTTTAAGTCTCTGATTTTGCTGCTGGGAACACCATGGGTGAAAATCTCTCTTGCAATGACACCAGCGTCAGAGCATCTTTCTGCCATGTCGATACAGCGGATACCACCACCACGGTATCCAATCAATCTTACAATGTGATCCTCAGTGATCACAATCTTCTTTCCCATTATGTAGGAAGTAACTTGATGTGTTGATGACGATGCATGAATCCAGAATTCCTTGACCAATACTGGAAACGTTCGTCCCACCAACCTATCAAAATATCTCTCCCATCCTTGTGCCCTAACTTCTTCTGTCAAATCGAATCCATTTTCTTTCAGACTGGAGAAGTCAACAATCAGTTCAGACAGCACTTCCAAATTCTTCACTGGTGTAAGGAGTGTTCTGAAGGGAACTTGGTATTGTTCAGATGAAGCCTCCTTCTGAGAACCTGCAGAAACAGTGCTAGAGGTTGCCATGTTCACACTTAGGGTTTTCTGAGAAAACTTGAAAAATGGGTTTCTTTTGAGAAAGATGAACACACAAGTAAGAATGCAGAGAAAGTATTTGGATGATTGTAAGAAACGGTAAAAGATTAATGAGTGATGTTAATGCGCTTAAATAGATTTCAAAATGATTTTTGAAAATGTAAACGGTTTTAAGAAAGAGAAATAATTCATGATTACATTTTAAAACATGATTACGTGCATTTAATGCTTGCTGATTTTAAGGGATTTAAGAAAGATACTTGAAACGGTTACCAGACATCTGTCTCAATGCACCCAATCAGCGTTTTGCCTTCTCAGAAGCGTGCACGCGTGTTCTGCTTCAGAGATTTGCTGATGATTGGATGACACTTGTTTGATTTAGTGAGCAACACGTCTATCCTTGAGCTGAAACGCTCAGATCTTTAAGAATAGAATCTGATACAATCTGCATGTCTATCTTTCTGAAAGGAGATTGATCAGAAGTTCACAGAAAACAGAAAACACATTCTGAAGGTTAATATATAGAATTAAAACATTTTCACTCTGGGCAGAGTTTCATGCTGAGATGTTTCAGAATGAAATTGAACCTATCTTCTGAAAGAGGTTTAGTGAAGATATCAGCCCATTGATGGTCTGTATCAATAAATTTTAAGTTCAAAATTCCTTTCTGAATATAGTCCCTAATGAAGTGATGTTTTATTTCTATATGCTTAGCCCTAGAATGCAAAATAGGATTTTTACTTAAGCAAATGGAAGAAGTATTGTCACAGAGTATAGGGATGTTACTCTCAAGAATCTGGAAGTATTCAAGCTGACTTTTCATCCAGAGCATTTGTGTGCTACATCCTGCTGCTGCTATGTACTCAGCTTCTGCTGTTGATAGCGCAATTGTGGATTGCCTTTTGCTGGACTAAGAGATCAGATTTTCTCCCAGAAACTGGAAGCTTCCAGAAGTACTTTTACGCTCTACTCTGTCTCCAGCAAAGTCAGCATCGCAGTAGCCTACTAAGCTGTAATCACTAGATTTTCTATAAAATAAACCAAGATTAGTAGTACCTTTCAGATACTTGAAAATTCGCTTAACAGCTATTAAGTGAGATTCTCTAGGATCTAATTGGAATCTAGCACAAATACATACGCTGAATAAGATATCAGGCCTTGAAGCTGTCAGATAAAGGAGAGAGCCAATCATACCTCTGTATACCTTCTGTTCTACCTTTTTGCTTACCTCTTCTCTTTCCAGAATGCACGTGGGATGAATTGGAATCTTTGATGGCTTACATTCTGAGAGGTCAAATTTCTTCAGAAGATCTCTGTCATATTTGCTCTGATGAATGTAAGTTCCCTCTGGAGTTTGATTGATCTGAATTCCTAGAAAGAATTTCAGTTCCCCCATGAGGCTCATCTCAAATTCTGCCTGCATACACTTAGCAAATTTTCTTCCAAGAGAAGGATTAGTAGATCCAAAAATAATATCATCAACATAAATTTGACCGACTAAGATGTCATTCTTAACTGACTTACAGAATAAGGTAGTGTCCACCTTCCCTCTGTGAATTCATTTTCTAACAGAAAGTTACTTAGTCTTTCATACCAAGCTCTGGGAGCTTGTTTCATACCATATAGTGACTTCTTTAGTTTGAAAACATGTTCTGGATGTTTTGTACTTTCAAAACTAGGGGGTTGGTGCACATACACCTCTTCTTCTATATAACCATTTAAGAATGCACTCTTGACATCCATCTGATACAGAGTGATGCCTTTATTAACAGCAAATGAAATTAAAAGTCTGATAGATTCTAACCTGGCGACTGGAGCAAAGGTTTCTGTATAGTCTATTCCCTCTTGCTGACTATAACCTTGTGCTACCAGTCGTGCTTTGTTTCTGATGACTTCACCTTATTCATTTAGCTTGTTTCTGAACACCCATCTTGTTCCAATCTCGTTGAATCCTTTTGGTCTGGGAACAAGATCCCATACGTCATTTCTGGTGAATTGATTCTGCTCTTCTTGCATTGCTAGAATCCAGTCGTTGTCCAGAAGTGCTTCATCAATAGAAGAAGGTTCAATCAGAGACACAAGTCCCATGAGGATTCTTCAGAGTTTCTGAAGCTTGCTCTTGTTCTGGTTGGATCTTCCTTTCTTCCTAAGATAGTTTCTTCTGGGTGATCCAAGCTGCTTCTGGGTAGTCTCTTCTGTGGTTGATCAACAGCTGTTGTAGGATTTCTAGCAGTACTCCTTTCAGATGTTGAAGGAGTGTCTTTGTTGAGAGCTTCTGATGACTTGTCTTCAGAACCTGTAAATTCAACTTCCATACCTGCAAACACTTCATTCTGCTTTGACTTTTCAGAGTCAAGCTTATCATCAAAACGAACACTGATTGATTCTTCCACAATCTGTGTTTCTGTATTGTATACTCCGTACCCTCTTGAGCGTTCAGAGTATCCTAACATAATACACTTCTGTGCTTTAGAGTCAAACTTGTTCAAATAATTTTTTGTATTTAACATAAAACAAGTACATCCAAATGGATGAAAATATGAAATGTTGGGCTTTCTGTTCTTCCACAATTCATATGGAGTCTTTTCCAGAATAGGTCTTATTGAGATTCTATTCTGAATGTAGCACGCTATGTTTATTGCCTCTGCCCAGAAGATCTTAGCAACGTTTGTCTCATTGATCATGGTTCTGGCCATTTCTTGCAATGTTCTGTTCTTTTGTTCTACAACTCCATTTTGTTGGGGAGTTCTAGGACAAGAGAAATCATGCAGAATGCCTCTGTCATTAAAGAATGACTCAAAATCTTTGTTTTCAAACTCTCCACCATGATCACTTCTGACTTTAACGATTCTAAGATCCTTTTCATTCTGAACTTGGTTACAGAAGATAACAAACACAGAGTGTGACTCGTCCTTGTGTATTAAGAACTTTACCCATGTCCATCTGCTATAGTCATCTATGATTACTAACCCATACTTCTTGCCACTGACTGAAGCAGTTTTAACTGGTCCAAATAAGTCAATGTGCAGAAGTTCTAATGGCTTAGAGGTAGAAACAACATTTTTAGATTTGAAAGAAGGTTTTGCAAACTTGCCTTTCTGACATGCTTCACACAGAGCATCTGAATTGAACTTCAGATTAGGAAGTCCTCTGACCAGATTGAGTTTGTTAATCTGAGATATTCTTCTCATACTAACATGCCCCAATCTTCTGTGCCAGATCCACTGCTCGTTGTTAACAGACAGAAGACACTTTATATTCTGACTTTTCAGTTCAGAAAGTTTGATTTTATAAATGTTGTTTTTCCTCTTTCCATTAAACAGGATAGTCCCATCTTTCTGACTAACAACTTTACATGATTTTTGATTAAAGATTATATCATAACCGTTATCACTTAATTGACTTATGGATAACAGATTATGCATTAATCCATCTACTAGCAGAACATTATTTATAGAGGGAAGATTTCCATTACCTACAGTTCCAGAGCCAATGATCTTTCCCCTCTGATTTCCTCCAAAGCAAACGTGGCCTCCAGGCTTAAGTTCCAGGATTTGGAACATATGCCTTCTTCCCGTCATGTGTCGTGAGCAGCCAGAGTCCAGGTACCATGACTGGTGTTTCTGATTTGCTGCTAAAGATATCTGTAACATGTATTATTTTATCCTTAGGTACCCAGATTTTCTTGGGTCCTGATTTGTTAGATTAACCAAAACTCTGGTTGAATTTTGGTTTCACAGAATACTTACTGCTAGTGTATTTAATATCATGTGTGTGACCATACACAAAATGTGAGTTCAGAGGAGTGTGTTTAATGGTTAAATCCATGGCATTCTTTGGTGTAGGAACCTTACCTTGGTATCCTATTCCCTTTCTGCCGTTTCTGCTAACTCAATAGATCATTGAAGCCATTTTGCTTCTATCTATGCTTTTAGCAAGGAACTTCTTGAAACCATGATCATACTCCTTGATGATCTCATCAGCGCTGCTTGGAGTTTCAGAAATTGGTTCCTTCTGAGAGTTTTGTAAAACATTTTCTAATTTTGAAATTTTATTTCTCAGCTCAGAATTTTCCAATTTAAGACTCTCAGTCTTATCAGAGTCAGATTCAAGATTCCTTTTCAGGTTTCTGAATTTAACTCTAATCTGTTGGTACCTTTCCAGAATTTCATTAAGGCTTTCAGCAAGTTCAGCCTTAGTAAAATTAATTGCAAAGTCAGGAAATACCTCTTCAGTATCTGATTCTGAGTCTGATTCAGAAGCTTCACTGTCTTCTGAAATGTTGGCCATGAGAGCTATGTTTGCTCTCTCATCATCTGATTCTGAGTCAGCTTCAGACGAGTCAGAGTCATCCCATGTAGCCATGAGACTTTTCTTCTTTTCTCTTCCAAACTTCTTTTTGGGCTTTTCCCTCTGAAGCTTTAGGCAGTCACTCTTGTAGTGTCCTTGCTCATTGCATTCATAGCAGATGATGTCCTTGGTGTTTGGCTTTCTGCTTCCTGAGGAGCCTTCAGATCTTCTGTATCCAGAGGAAGAATCTGTCCTTCTGTATCTGGAAGAAGACTCATTCTGATCAGATCTTCTGGGATTCCTGAACTTCCTTTGCCTCTGCTTCCATAGTTGGTTCACTCTTCTGGAGAGGAGGGAAAGTTTGTCTTCTTCTGATGAGGATCCATCAGATGTTTCTTCAACTGCCTGGAAAACTTTAGACTCAGATTTTTTGTTAGATTTTAATGCTAAAGGCTTACCTTGCTTCTGAGGTTCATCAGCTTCCAGCTCTATCTCGTGACTTCTGAGGGAGCTGATAAGTTCCTCCAGAGAAATTTTGTTGAGATCTTTAGCTAGCTTCAGAGCTGTAACCATTGGCCTCCACTGCTTTGGTAAGCTTCTGATGATCTTCTTGACGTGATCAGCAGTAGAGTATCCTTTGTCTAGAACCTTGAGACCAGCCACCAGAATTTGGAATCTTGAGAACATTGTTTCAAGGGATTCACTTTCTTCCATTTTGAATGCCTCATACTTCTGAATGAGCGCAAAAGCTTTAGTTTCTTTGACCTGAATGTTGCCTTCATGCGTCATTCTGAGTGAGTCAAACATGTTCTTTATTGTGTCTCTGTTAGAGATCTTTTCATATTCAGCGTAAGAGATGGCGCTGAGAAGAATGGTTCTGGCCTTGTGGTGATT
Organism: Vicia faba; assembly: GCA_948472305.1. Lineage (NCBI taxonomy): Eukaryota > Viridiplantae > Streptophyta > Magnoliopsida > Fabales > Fabaceae > Vicia > Vicia faba. Next base: position 1,521,186,821 of record OX451735.1, on the reverse strand, counting down.
TTTGAAGTCACGCTTTTGTTGGTCAGACATTGCTTTCCTATCAATCTTCTGACCGCTTGCATTCACTGGGTGCGTGTATCCATCTGTCACCATGTCCCACAGATCAGCATCATGTTCCAGAAAGAAGCTTTCAATTATGTCTTTCTAGTAATCGAAATTTTCTCCATCAAAGACTGGAGGTTTGCCGCTGAATCTGTCTCTGTCTTCATTGTTGTCATTGCTGGTGTGTTGATAAGTTCCTGCCATTGTGTTTTTCTGACGCTGGATCTTGTACTGACACGGTTAAGTGTTTTAGCTCAGAACCAGGCGCTCTGATGCCAATTGAAGAAGTGAAAAACACAAGAAGGGGGGTTGAATTGTAAAAACTAGAAATCAATTGCAGTGAACACTGTATTTTTATCCTGTTTCGTTTGATCTCAAACTACTTCAGTCCACCCGTCAAGGTGATTTTGCCTCTCTCCAACGAGGTCTTAATCCACTATATTCAACTGAATATTACAACTGCTTTAACAACTTCTAAAGCCTTCTTGAGTCAAACCACAAACCGGTTTCTCAAGGAAATACTTTCTTACAACGAATTGAAATCTAGGTGTGTGAATGTTTTCTACAAAAACTGTTTATCACAACTGTGATACTACACAATTTGAGCTTATGAGAGCTAGAGTGCTAAAGTAATTGAATAAAGAATTTGAGAGATTTTAGCAAACTGAGAGTGAGGAAGATGATGAATAGCTTTAGGCGTGTAGAAGGTTATAGAGCATTAGCCAATTCAATCTTCATTTACTTGTTTATATAGCATTGGAAATAAGGTACGTTGGAGTAGTAATTTCATTTCAATGCCAATAACATTCTTTCCTTATTAAGCAGATCTTGTCTGGAATGATGCCGTTGGTAATAAAGCATCTTGAATGCACAGTACCGTTGCCACTTAAATGTGTTCTGGCTTTGGCTCATTCTGACGCTGCTAGATGCTGATGAAGTGTTGTCTTGATCAGAGTTCAGATGGTTAAGCGCAAATCTGTTCATCAAGCTTCAGCGTAAGCACAAGTTGATCTTCTGATTCTGGCATCTGATATAACATCTTCTGATGCTGATGTTGATATCTCATCTTCTGATGCTGATGATGATGTTCTCTTGCTGATATCCATCAGAGTTTCTGTAAAACAGAATGTAATTTTTAGATAGCATATGTGTCTTATATGAATCATACAATTAATATATCTTAGCATTTTGTTATCATCAAAACTTAAACTTAGGGTATTAGATTCAAACTTTGTTCTAACACTTCCACCTTCAGATCACGAAAGGCAGATAAGCCAATCTAAATCTTCAGGTTTAAGAAGATTGAAGAGGGGCAGCTGTTGTACCCCAAATTTTTCCCTCCCATCTCTCAAAGATTTTTCTCACAAAATTTCCACTAAGTCAAGGCTGCACAAAATTTGCTTAGATTGAGCACCTAACCTCCTTCAAGCTTGCTTCAAATTTCCAAGCTTCGATTGAATCCTTGGCCTTTTGCTTGTTTGCTGTATACAAGCTTCGACTGGGCATTTGGTTCCTTTGAAACAGCCTCCTTCGATTCAAAAGGGAAGGGCCTCCTGTTGGTGTCTTTCGATTCATAAGTTAGTGGCTTCCTACTGGCTTCTTTCAATTCAAAGGGCGTTGGCTTCTTACTGGTTTATTTCAATTCAGAAGGTGTTGGCTTCCTACTGACGCCCTTTGTAACGCCCGTAATTTAATTAATTATTTAATTAAATTATTTTTGGAATATTTGAGAAGTTGTGTTGTGATTAATTGGATTTAAGTATTTTATTAAGTGGTGAAATAATATTAGAAGTATAATATTATTAGATGTGGGCTTGTTTTAAGGAATGGAAGTAGTAATAAGGGGGTGTATTAGTTTTAAGCCCAATAAGGAATAAAGAATAATAGGTTATTTTATTTTTGTTAGAAGGAATAGAAAGAAGAGGCAGTAGAAGAATAAGGATTAAGAAGAAGAAGTGAAACTGTTGGAAAAAGAGGAAAAAATGGTAGAACAGGAATTCGACCGGAAGATTAGAGAGCGAACTTCAATCCAAGGTAAGGGTGGGGTTTTGACTCTATAATTGGGTTCATGATAATTGGTATGTGGAGTTAGACCTGATTGTTGTCTTGTTCATGAAATGAATGTATATGATGTTGTATGATGAAATTGATTAATTTTAGATGAATAACGATGTTCTGTTGCTGTTTAATTGACGTAGAATTATAGGATAATTGTAAGTGACGATTATTTATGATTAAATTAAGTTTTTAGGGCTTAAAATATGGAACCCATAGTGAAAATGCAGAGAAAATCGCAGAATTTATGCAGGATGTAACAGGATGCGTCGACCTCAAATGATATATGTCGATACATCAAGGTTTAGAGACTCAAGATGAGTCGACATGAAGAGGTTTTATGTCGATACATGAGGACCTTTAGACTCAGGATGAGTCGATCCATAGGAGCATGTGTCGATACATGATGTGTGTTAGACCCAGGAAGAGTCGATCCAAGAGAGGATGCGTCGACTCATGTTGCGAATTTGGTGCAGTATGCGTCGATCCAAGACGTTTTGCATCGATCCATATTGTCTGGTTTTTGGCAGATTCAATTTGAAAATGTTGTAACTTGAGTTCTAGGATGTCGTTTGAGATGTCGTTTGAAATGTTGAATAGCTAACGCGATGAACTTAATTCTAGAGGATTAAAATGAAGAATAGGAAGTGTAATCCTAGTTGCCAATTTAGGATTTAGATTTAGTTCCAATGTTGATCGTTATGTTGGTTTTTATGCAGAATGATGAGGATGAAATGTTTATAGGTTGCTGTTTGATTTGTAACAGTAGGAGTAATGATAGTAATGATGTAAGATTACAGAATAGCAGTATGAGTTACTGTATTATTAATGTACAACTGAGTTGTTGATGAGATGTTATTAATGAAGTTGTGTTTGATAATTTATGATGAATAAATGATGTTTGATGAATAAATGATGTTTGACGAATAAATGATGTTTGATGAATAAATGATGTTTGGTGAATTATTATGATGATATGAGATGTTGATGAAGAGATGTTGAGATGCTTTAAGATGTAGGCCTTTGGCCAACGATGATGTTTTATTGAGATGTTGTTAATTATGGTGTTGTCATTACATTCATGATTGTGTCACATATATTGCACTTTGAGATGGAGCTTATGCTCGTTGAGATGGCTTGCATTGGAGAATATTGAGATGAAGGCTTATGCCTTGTTGATGCCTCTATTAATTGGCAAATTTTTGAGATGGGAGTTCTGCTCCAATGGTACCATATGCATTTGCATAGTATTGATTCACATTATATGACTGCATAAAGAAGTGTGTATTGATGTGGTGAATGTGTATTATTATTGTTGATTTTGAGATGAGAAGTGGAGATGTTATGTGATCTAATTTAATATATTAGTTATCATGCGCTTTATTATATTGTTAGATATCTCACCCCTTCTGTTTGAATGTTGCCCTTATGTTGGTAACGTGCATGTAATTGACAGTGAAGGTTGTATACCTTCAATAGTTATGTCGGTGTCATTGCTCTGATATGTAACACTCGGGGGGATGAACGCTTGTTGCTTTTGATTGTTGATTATTCATTTGTTGAACTTTAAGTTGATTATTATTAAGTATTTGTTGTTTGAAGTTGTTGTACCAATGATAAAGATGTTATTAAGAATTCCGCTGCGTAGATGTTGAATTATTTAACTAAAGATGTTATGATGATGGTTCATCCGATGTTTTAAAAGTGTTATATATCCACGGTGAATGCAATGAATTTTGATAGAAGAATTTGTGGCATCCTGATTCGTTTGCATGAATGATTATTATAACTCAGATTTATTTATATAATTTTCCAGGGTAGAATTGGGGTGTTACAAAGTTGGTATCAGAGCAAAAGGTTGGTTCGACCTTGTCGTCGAGTCGTAGTTGTCTAACAATCGAGTGTTGTTAATTTGAGCCCTAATCGTTGTTTATGTTGTAGTGAGAAGTTGAGATGGCTGGAAGGAATGATGTTGCACTTGCTGCTGCTTTAGAAGTAATGGCTCATGCGATGGAAAATCACCCGAATGCTGACGGGAATGCTGGATCTCGAAGCTTGGCGACTTTCCAGAGAGAGAATCTGCCTACGTTCAAGGGAAAGTATGATCCTGGCGGAGCATTGGAGTGGTTGAAAGAGATTGAGAGAGTCTTCTGTGTGATGGATTGCACTCCAGCGCAGAAGGTTCGATATGGTACTCATATGCTAGCAGTCGAGGCTGATGACTGGTGGCTAGAGACTTGTCAGAAGTTGGAAGCTGAAGGTGATAATGTCACTTGGGCTGTGTTCCGTAGGGAATTTTTGAAGAATTACTTTCCTGAAGATGTTCGTGGTAAGAAGGAAATTGAATTCCTTGAGTTGAAGCAAGGGAATATGTTAGTTGTTGAGTATGCTGCCAAGTTTGCTGAGTTGGGTAAGTTTTATCCGCACTACGCTGATGCAGATGCTGAGTTTTCAAAGTGTATCAAGTTTGAGAACGGGTTGCACCCGGAGATCAAGAAGGCAGTTGGATACCAGAAGATATGTGTCTTTGCTGATTTGGTTGATAGTTGCAGGATATATGAGGAGGATAATAATTCTCATTACAAGATTATCAGTGAGAAGAGGGGTAAGCACCAACAGAATCATGGTAAGCCTTATGATGCCCCAGTTGGTAAAGGTAAACAGAAAGTTGCTCAGGGTCAGAGGACTAGTGGGGGAGATGCTCTTACTGGTGTGGTTTGCTTTAAGTGTGGAAAACCTGGGCATAAGAGTAATATGTGTACTACTAAAGTGAAGAGATATTTTCGTTATGGTAAGAATGGACATGTTGTGTCTGAGTGTGAACATAAGGATGTGATTTGTTTCAATGGTAGAGAAGAATGGCACATTGGTAGTCAGTGCCTGAAACTGAAGAGGGCTCAGACAATGGGTAAAGTGTTTTCTTTAGTGGAGGATCAGACAGCTGCTGAGGACAGACTTATCAGAGGTACATGTTTCATTAATAGTACTCCTTTAATTACTATTATTGATATTGGTGCTACGCATTGTTTTATTGCTGCTGATTGTGTTGAAAGATTGGGTCTCGTGTTATCTTCTTTGAATGGGGAAATGGTCGTTGATACTCCAGCCATGGGGTCGGTGACTACTTCTTTTGTGTGTGTTAAGTGTCCCTTGTCGATCTTCGACAGAGACTTTGTTGTTGATTTGGTTTCTTTACCGTTAAGAGGTTTGGATGTGATCTTGGGTATGAACTGGTTAGAGCATAACTGTGTTCATATTAACTGTTATGACAAGTCAGTGAAGTTTTCTACTCCTGAAGCAGAAGAAGATGGTTTGTTGTCTGCTAGACAGTTGAGGAAGTTGATGCAAGAGGAAGCACAAATGTTCTCATTGATGGCGTAGCTATCTGTAGAGACCCAAGCTATAATTGAGGAATTGTAGGTGGTGTGTGAATTTCCTAAAGTTTTCCTTGATGAGATTCCTGATGTACCACCAGAGAGGGAAGTTGAATTTGTTATTGATCTTGTACTTGGTACCAGACCTGTGTTTATGGCACCAAACAGGATCTCCACATCTGAATTGTCAGAGTTAAAGGAGCAATTGGAAGCGTTACTTGAAAATAAGTTTGTAAGACCAAGTGTATCGCTGTGGGGAGCTCTGGTGTTGTTAGTAAAGAAGAAAGATGGAAGTATGAGGCTTTGTGTTGATTATAGACAGTTGAATAAAGTGAAAATTAAGAACAAGTATCCGCTTCCAAGAATAGATGACTTAATGGATCAATTGGTGGATGCTCGTGTGTTTAGTAAGATTGATTTAAGGCCGGGTTACCATCAGATTAAAGTGAAGGATGAATATATCCAGAAGACGGCTTTCAGAATGCGTTATGGACATTACGAGTATTCGGTGATGCCTTTCGGTGTTACCAACGCGCCGGGAGTATTCATGGAATACATGAATCATATCTTTCATACTTATTTATATTTGTTCGTAGTGGTGTTCATTGATGATATTTTGATTTAATCTAAGTCAGAAGAAGAGCATGCAGAACATTTAAGAGTAGTATTGCAAGTTTTGAAAGAGAAGAACTTATATGCAAAGCTGTCCAAGTGCGAGTTTTGGTTAAAGGAGGTTAGTTTTCTTGGTCATGTGATTTCAGGTAGTGGCATTGCTGTAGATTCATCGAAGGTTGATGTTGTGTTGCAATGGGAGACTCCAAAGTCATCTACTGAGATTAGAAGCTTCTTGGGATTAGCTAGTACTATCGAAGGTTTTTCCAAGTTAGTACTTCTGTTGACTAAGTTGACTTGTAAAGGTAGAGCTTTTGTATGGGATGTTCAGTGCGAAGAATGTTTTGCAGAATCGAAGAAGAGGTTGACGTCGGCTCCGATTTTGACGTTGCATAATCTAGGAGAATCTTTTGTGGTGTATTGTGATACTTCTAAGATGGGTTTAGGAGGTGTGCTTATGCAGAATGGTAAGGTATTTGCTTATGCGTCAAGGCAGTTAAGGACTCATGAGAAGAACTATCCTACGTATGATTTAGAGCTTGTTGCAATTGTCTTTGTGTTGTAGATTTGGAGGCATTATCTTTATGGTTCTAGATTTGAAGTGTTTAGTGACCATAAGAGTTTGAAGTATTTATTCGATCAGAAGGAGTTGAATATGAGGCAACGAAGATGGTTGGAATTATTAAAGGATTATGATTTCGGTTTGAATTATCATCCAGGAAAAGCAAATGTGGTAGCTGATGCGTTAAGTCGAAAGACTTTACATATGCCAGCAATGATGGTTAAAGAGTTGGAATTAATTAAGCAGTTCAGAGATATGAGCTTAGTTTGCGAGGTTACTCCACGAAGTATTATGTTGGGTATGTTGAAGATTAATAATGAATTTCTAGACAGTATTAGAGAAGCTCAGAAGTTGGATGTGAAACTGGTAGATTTGATGGTTGGGATTGATCAGTCTGAGAATAGTGATTTTAAGCTGGATGCGTAAGGTGTGTTGAAGTTTTGTAACCGGATTTGTATTCCTGATGATGCTGAGATGAAGAAGGTGATACTGGAAGAGAGCCATAGAAGTAATTTAAGTATTCATCCAGGAGCTACAAAGATGTATCAAGATTTGAAAGGCTTGTTTTGGTGGCCTGGGATGAAGAGTGATGTGGCTCGGTTTGTGTATGCATGTTTGACTTGTCAGAAGTCGAAAGTTGAACATCAGAAGCCTGCGGGGTTGGTGCAACTGTTAGAAGTTCCAGAATGGAAATGGGATAGCATTTCGATGGACTTTGTGACGGGGTTGCCTAATACCATGAGAGGACATGATTCGATTTGGGTGATTATTGATAGGCTTACAAAGTCAGCTTATTTTATTCCTATTAACATCATTTTTCCAATGTCGAAGTTGGCTGAGATTTATACTAGTGTAATTGTGAAGCTGCATGGTGTTCCTTTGTGCATTGTGTCTGATAGAGATCCAAGATTTACTTCTGATTTTTGGAAGAGTTTGCAAGAAGCGTTGGGTTCCAAGTTGAGGTTGAGTTCATCGTATCATCCTCAGACAGATGGTCAGACTGAACGGACGATTCAATCGTTGGAAGATTTGCTAAGGGCATGCGTTCTTGAGCAGGGAGGTTCGTGGGATACTTATCTTTCGTTGATAGAGTTCACTTATAATAACAATTATCATTCCAGTATTAGGATGACACCTTTTGAGGCGTTGTATGGTCGAAGATGTAGAACTCTATTATGCTGGCATGAATCTGGTGAAAGTGTAGTACTTGGACCTGATCTTATTCGTGAAACTACTGAGAAGGTGAAGTTGATTCGAGAAAAGATGAAAGCTTCCCAAAGTAGACAGAAGAGTTATCATGACAAGTGAAGGAAGGATTTAGAATTTCAAGCTGGTGATCATGTGTTTTTAAGAGTTACACATGTGACTGGTGTTGGACGAGCATTGAAGTCTAAGAAGCTCACTTCTCGTTTTATTGGACCGTATCAGATTTCGGAGAGAGTGGGGAATGTTGCTTATAGAGTGGCTTTACTGCCTAGTCTTTCGAATTTGCATGATGTGTTTCATATGTCGCAACTCCAGAAGTATATTTCAGATCCATCTCATGTGATTCATATGGACAATGTGCAAGTACGAGATAATCTTACGGTGGAGACGATGCCTATACGGATCACGGATCGTGAAATAAAGACTCTGAGGGGCAAAGAGATTGCTTTGGTTAAGGTGGTTTGGCTAGGAGCTGCCGGAGAAAGCATGACTTGGGAGTTGGAGAGCAAGATGCGAGACTCCTACCCTAAGTTGTTTGATTGAGGTAAATTTTTTAGGACAAAAATATTCTAAGTGGGGGAGAGTTGTAACGCCCGTAATTTAATTAAATTATTTTTGGAATATTTGAGAAGATGTGTTGTGATTAATTGGATTTAATTATTTTATTAAGTGGTGAAAAAATATTAGAAGTATAATATTATTTGATGTGGGCTTGTTTTAAGGAATGGAAGTAGTAATAAGGGGGTGTATTAGTTTTAAGCCCAATAAGGAATAAAGAATAATAGGTTATTTTATTGTTGTTAGAAGGAATATAAAGAAGAGGAAGTAGAAGAATAAGGATTGAGAAGAAGAACGTGAAGCTGCTGGAAAAAGAGGAAAAAATGGCAGAACGGGAATTCGACCAGAAGATTATAGAGTGACTGTGATACGGTGTCCAGAACCGGGACTGTTTCCCTTTTTTAAGGAATTTTCTGGTTTGCGTTTTGCATTTGTGTTCGCAAAATGTCGCGGTAAGCAAGAGTCGCTACCGTCTTTTATTTTATCCAACAAGGATAGAAAAAAAGCACAGAAAAATTCCTTTTTCGAGATATTTTTTAGTACGGGGGGTAGATTATAGAAAGGGAAGGTATTAGCACCCTTTCTATTCGTAGTTATCTACGGGCTCTTAGGTACTTGCTCATCATTTTCAAAATTGTTTTCTTTGTGTTTGTGTGCTTTGAAAAGTTTTTGTTTTGACTTCGATTTAACTCTTGCTTCTGTCTTCAAGAGTGTAATGAGGTGTTTTGAAAACTTTGTTTGTAAAGGAGTGTAAGTGTGAAAAAGTTTTGTTTTTTTTTATTTAGCAAGTACTTAAGAACTAATCTACCTACTCGAAAAAAGAATCGTTCTATGCTTGTTTCCTTTAGATAATGCTATCCCACTATTAGTGAGTAGGTAGCACCGACGTTGGAGTTTTGGAGGGTCAATTCGAAATGGACGTACGGTCACTAAAGCAATGTTAGGACATCTTAGTAGTAACCCTAATGTCTTAGATCAATTATCCGTGGAGACAATATCCGAGGCAACCTTTACGAGGCAACTTTGTGTTAGAACATAGTTTGATTCTACAACCCTTGGTTAGAGTTTTGATGATAACAAATACAAAAATAAATAAATATAAAGAAATATATACAAAGAACAAATATGCTCCTTAAAATTATGTTTTGTATATGTAGAAGTTCTGATGGGATCAGCATCAGAAGATAAGCAATAAAGAATTTCACGCTGAAGCAATCAGATTATACGTTGAAGATTGGTGACCAGAATCTGCACTTAATTACAACAAACTCTGATTCTGAACAAAGACATATAAACCAAGTCATCAATATTATGAAGCGTCATCAGCAGTTAAGGATAGAAGACTCTGAAGTGTTACTGATTATTCAAGACAGAATTAATGCCAACGGCTTTCTTCAGACAAGATCTTCTACAAAAGGAAAGTATGTTATTAACATTAAACTTGCTTTATGGACAATGTCTTTGCCTTGCCTATATAAACAAGTCTGCTTGTGAAAGAAGCACGTACGTACGCACACATCAATTTGCAGAGAATTCCAAACCACGCATATTCAAGCTCTAGCAAATTTATTCTATTCTAAGCTTAACATGTGTAATTTATCACAGTTGTGATAAACTGTTTTGTTAGAAAACAACAACACATTCTTATTCAATTATTTGTAAAATATTTCCTTGAGATTAACCGGATTGTGGTTGTACTCAAGATGAATTTAACAATTGTTAAAGTAGCTGTTGTAATCTTTTGAGATTAGTGGATTAAGACCTCGTTGGAGAGGGGCAAAATCACCTAGACGGGTGGACTCGAGTAGTTCGAGATCAAACGAACCAGGATAAAAATATTGTGTCATTAAGCTGCTTTTTTATCTAAGTTTTCAATTCAACCCGCCCCCCTTCTTGTGTTTTTCACATCTTCAATTGGCATCAGAGCGCCTGGTTCTGAGCTTAAACACTTAACCGTGTCAGTACAAGATCCAGCGTCAGAAAAACACTATGGCAGGACCAAGTCAAAACATCAGCAATGACAACAATGAAGAAAGGGGCAGATTCAGTGGCAAACCTCTAGTCTTTGATGGAGAGAACTTTGATTACTGGAAAGACAGAATTGAGAGTTTCTTTCTGGCCCATGATGTTGATCTGTGGGACATGGTGACTGATGGATACACGCATCCAGTGGATGGACGTGGTCAGAAGATAGAAAGGAAAATGATGTCTGATCAGCAAAAGCGTGAATTCAGAAACCACCACAAGGCCAGAACAATTCTTCTCAGTGCCGTCTCATATTCAAAATATGAGAAAATATCAAACAGAGAAACTGCGAAGAATATGTTTGATTCTCTGAGAATGACGCATGAAGGCAATACTCAAGTCAAAGAAACCAAGGCCCTTGCGCTCATTTAGAAGTATTAGGCATTCAAGATGGAAGATAGTGAATCAATAGAAACTATGTTTTAAAGATTCCAAATTCTTGTTGTTGGTCTAAAAGTTCTTGACAAATGGTATTCTACTGCTGATCATGTTAAGAAGATCATCAGAAGCTTGCCAAAATAGTGGAGGCCAATGGTCACAGCGCTTAAGCTAGCCAAAGATCTCAACAAAATCTCTCTGGAGGAACTTGTCAGCTCCCTCAGAAGTCACGAGATAGAGCTAGAAGCAGATGAACCTCAAAAGCAAGGTAAGCTATTAGCTTTAAAATCTAACAGAAAATCTGAATCCAAAGTTTTGCAGGTTGTAGAAGAAACCTCTGATGGATCCTCATCGGAAGAAGATGAATTGTCTCTCCTCTCTAGAAGGGTGAACCAACTGTGGAAGCAGAGGAAAAGGAAGTTCAGGAATCCCAGAAGATCAGAAAATTAGAATGAATCCTTCTCCAGATACAGAAGGTCAGAATCTTCCTCTGGACACAGAAGATCTGAAGGTTCTTCAGGATATAGAAAGCCAAACAACAAAGACAACATCTGCTATAAATGTAATGAGCAAGGGCACTACAAAAGTGACTGCCCAAAGCTTTCGAAGGAGAAGCCGAAAAAGAAGTTTATCAAGGAAAAGAAGAAAAGTCTCATGGCTACATGGGATGATTCTGACACATCCGAAGCTGACTCAGAATCAGATGATAAAAGAGCAAACATAGCTCTCATGGAAAACGTATCTGAAGACAATAAAGCTTCTGGTTCAAACTCAAAATTAGACACAAAAGAGGTATTCCCTGACTTTACTATAAACTTTACTAAGGCTGAACTTGCTGAGAGTCTTAATGAAATTCTGGAAAGGTGTCAGCAGATTAGAGTCAAATTTAGAAACCTGAAAAGGAATCTTGCTTCTGACTCTGATAAGACTGAGAGTCTCAGGTTGGAGAATTTTGAGTTAAAAGAAAAAATTTCAAAATTAGAAAACCAGTTGCAAAACTCTCAAAAGGAAACAATCCCTGAAACTCCCAGCAATGCTGATGAGATCATCAAAGAGTATGACCACAGCTTTCAGAAGTTTCTAGCTAAAAACATAGACAGAAGCAAGATGGCTTCAATGATCTATGGAGTTAGCAGAAATGGAAGAAAAGGGATAGGATACCAAGGTAAGGTACCTACACCAAAAAATGCCATGGACTTGGTTATAAAACGCACTCCACTTGATTCACACTTTATATATGGGCACACACATGACATAAAATACACAAGTAGTGATTATTCTGTCAAACCATAATTCAACCAGAGTTTTGGTAAAACTAACAAATCAGGACCCAAGAAAATGTGGGTACCTAAGGATAAAATAATACATGTGGCAGATATCTTTAGCAGCAAAGCAAAGACACCAATCATGGTACCTGGACTCTGGCTGCTCACGACACATAACGGGAAGAAGGCATATATTCCAAATCCTGGAACTTAAGCCTGGAGGCCACGTGGGCTTTGGAGGCAATCAGAGAGGAAAGATCATTGGCTCTGGAACAGTAGGTAATGGAAATCTTCCCTCTATAAGTAATGTTTTATTAGTTGATGGATTAATGCATAACCTATTATCCATAAGTCAATTAAGTGATAACAATTATGATATAATATTCAATCAAAATTCATGCAAAGCTGTTAGTCAGAAAGATTGGACTATCCTATTTAATGGAAAGAGGAAAAACAACATTTATAAAATCAAACTTTCTGAACTGAAAAGTCAGAATGTAAAATGTCTACTGTCTATTAACAACGAGCAATGGATCTAGCACAGAATATTGGGGCATGTTAGTATGAGAAGGATATCTCAGATTAACAAACTCAATCTGGTCAGAGGACTTCCTAACTTGAATTTCAATTCAGATGCTCTGTGTGAAGCATGTCAGAAAGGCAAGTTTGGAAAACCTGCTTTCAAATCCAAAAATGTTGTTTCCACCTCTAAGCCATTAGAACTTCTGCACATTGACTTATTTGGACCAATAAAAACTGCTTCAGTCAGTGGCAAGAAGTATGGGTTAGTAATCGTATATGACTATAGCAGATGGACATGGGTAAAGTTCTTAAGACACAAGGACGAGTCGCACTCTGTGTTTGTTACCTTCTGCAACCAAGTTCAGAATGAAAAGGATCTTAGTATCGTCAAAGTCAAAAGTGATCATGGTGGAGAATTTGAAAATAAAGATTTTGAAATATTCTTTAATGAAAAAGGCATTCTGCATGATTTCTCTTGTCCTAGAACTCCCCGGCAAAATGGAGTTATAGAACGAAAGAACAGAACATTGCAAGAAATGGCCAGAACCATGATCAACGAGACTAACGTTGCTAAGATCTTCTGGGCAGAGACAATAAACACAGCGTGTTACATTCAGAATAGAATCTCCATAAGACCTATTCTGGAAAAGACTCCATATGAATTGTGGAAGAACATAAAGTCCAACATTTCTTATTTTCATCCATTTGGATGTACATGTTTTATTTTGAATACAAAAAATTATTTGAACAAGTTTGACTCTAAAGTACAAAAGTGTATTATGTTAGGATACTCTAAATGCTCAAGAGGGTACAGAGTATACAATACAGAAACACAGATTGTTGAAGAGTCAATCAGTGTTCGGTTTGATGATAAGCTTGACTCTCAAAAGTCAAAGCAGAATGAACTCCTTGCAGGTATGGAAGTTGAACTCACAGGTACTGAAGACAACTCATCAGAGGCTCTCAATAGAGACACTCCCTCCACAGCAGAAAGAGTCACTACAAGCAATCCAACACCTTCTGTTGATTAACTCCAGAAAAGACCATCCAGAAGCAGCATTGATCACCCAGAAGATACAATTTTGGGAAGGAAGGAAGATCCAATCAGAACAAGATCTACTTTCAGAAACTATGAAGAATCCCTCATGGGACTGGTTTCTCTGATTGAACCAACAATAATTGATGAGGCACTTCTGGACAATGACTGGATTCTGGAAATGCAAGAGGAGCTAAATCAATTCACCAGAAATGACGTATGGGATCTGGTTCCCAAACCAAAAGGGTTCAACGTCATTGGTACAAAATGGGTGTTCAGAAAAAAAACTGAACAAGCAAGGTGAAGTCATCAGAAACAAAGCACGACTGGTAGCACAAGGTTATAGTCAGCAAGAGGGGATAGACTATACAGAAACCTTTGCTCCAGTCGCCAGGTTAGAATCTATCAGACTTTTAATATCATTTGTTGTTAATAAAGGCATCACTCTGTATTAGATGGATGTCAAAAGTGCATTCTTAAATGGCTATATAGATGAAGAGGTATATGTGCACCAACCCCCTTGTTTTGAAAGTTCCAAAATTCCAGAATATGTTTTCAAACTAAAGAAGTCACTCTATGGTCTGAAATAAGCTCCTAGAGCTTGGTATGAAAGACTAAGTAACTTCCTGTTAGAAAAGGAATTCACCAGAGGGAAAGTGGACACAACCTTGTTCTGTAAGACAGTTAAGAATGACAGTTTAGTATGTCAAATTTATGTTGATGACATCATATTTGGATCCACTAAACCCTCTCTGGAAAGAGAGATTTCTAAATGTATGCAGGCAGTATTTGAGATGAGTCTAATGGGGGAACTAAAATTCTTTCTGGGCATTCAGATAAATCAAACCCCAGAAGGAACTTACATTCATCAGAGCAAATATGTCAGAGAACTTCTGAAGAAATTTGATCTCTCAGAATGTAGTCCCTCAAGGATTCCAATGCATCCCACGTGCATTTTGGAAAAAGAAGAGGTAAGCAAAAAGGTAGAGCATAAGGTCTACAGAGGTATGATTGGTTCTCTTCTGTATCTGACGGCTTCAAGGCCTGACATTCTATTCAGTGTTTGCATTTGTGCTAGATTCCAATCAGATCCTAGAGAATCTCACTTAACAGTAGTTAAACGAATTTTCAAGTATCTGAAAGGTACTGCTAATATGGGTTTGTTTTATAGAAAATCAAATGATTATAGCTTAGTAGGATACTGTGATGCTGATTTTGCTAGAGACAGAGTAGAACGTAAAAGCACTTCTGGAAGCTGCCAGTTTCTGGGAGAAAATATGATCTCATGGTTCAGCAAAAGACAATCCACAATAGCTCTATCAACAGCAAAAGCTGAATACATAGCAGCAGCTGAATGCAGCACGCAAATGCTTTAGATGAAAAGTCAACTTGAGGACTTCAATATATTTGAGAGTAACATCCCTATCCTCTGTGACAATACTTCTGCTATTTGTCTCAGTAAAAATCCTATTTTGCATTCTAGGGCTAAGCATATAGAAATAAAACATCATTTTATTAGGGACTATATTCAGAAAGGGATTCTTAATTTAAAATTCATTGACACAGACCATCAATGGGTTGATGTCTTTACAAAACCTCTCTCTGAAGATAGGTTTAACTTCATTCTGAAGCATCTCAGCATGAAGCATTGCCCAGAATAAACTGTTTTATTTACATATCTTAACCTTCAAAATTTTGGTTATTTTTTGTGAACTGCTGATCAACCTGCCTTCATATTTTTAGAAGTACAGATTGTATCAGAATCTATCCTTGAAGATATGAGCGTTTCATTTCAAAGATAGAAGTGTGTTGTTCACGTAAGCAAACAGTTGTCATCCATTTATCAGCTACCTTCTGAGGCTGAACACGCGTTCACTTTTCTGAAAGGTCAAAAGCGCTGATTGGGTGCATTGAGACACATGTCATGAGTAACCGTTCAATATCTTTCTGAATCCCCTAAAATCAGTTGTCATTAATACAAATAATCATTACTAATTATTTCTCTCTCTTGCAGTTTATGTTTTCAAAAATCTATTTAAACACAAGTTTCACTCTTTACATTCTTTCACTTTTACTCTCTCAATACACTCTAATTGTTTTTTGTTCGTACTTTCAAAACCTTTTCATTTTCTTCTTAAATTTCTTGTGTGAACATGGCTTCCTCAAGCGTCCCAAATACTAGTACTCAGAGAACTGAATCTATGGAACAATATGAAGAACTGTTCTGAACTTCTTATCATTGTTTCTTATTTTTAATATAAATCCTTTTTAGCTCTGATTATATGTTATTTTTGATAACTGACAAAAAGGGGGAGAAAGAATAAGATATTTTCAATAACGGTTTACTGAGACATAAGTCTCAAACATTCTGAACTACTTAATTTCTTTCTTCTGAAAAGCTTGAACAGGTACAAAACTCTGATGAAAGACGCAGTTAAATTCTAATGCTCAAAGACTCATGGAATTAAATGGAAGTAGAAAGAATAAGATATTTTCAATAATGGTTTATTGAGACATAAGTCTCAAACAATCTGAACTACTTAATTTCTTTCTTCTGAAAAGCTTGAACAGGTACAAAACTCTGATGAAAAACGCAGTTAAATTCTGATGCTCAAAGAATCATGGAATTAAAGGGAAGTAATCAACTCAGGGGGAATTTTTGTTCTTAATTCTATACTTTTTATTCTTTATTTTTAATTGAAAAATATGGTTTTTGTCATCATCAAAAAGGGGGAGATTGTTAGAACATAGTTTGATTCTACAACCCTTGGTTAGAGTTTTGATAATAACAAATACAAAGAATAAATAAATACAAAGAAATATATACAAAGAACAAATATGCTCCTTAAAATTATGTTTTGTATATGCAGAAGTTCTGATGGAATCAGCATCAGAAGATAAGCAATAAAGAATTTCACGCTGAAGCAATCAGATTATACGCTGAAGATTGGTGACCAGAATCTGCGCTTAATTACAACAAACTCTGATTCTGAACAAAGACATATCAACCAAGTCATCAATATTCTGAAGCGTCATAGCAGTTAAGGATAGAAGACTCTGAAGCGTTACTGATTATTCAAGACAGAATTAATGCCAACGGCTTTCTTCAGACAAGATCCTCTACAAAAGGAAAGTTTGTTATTAACATTAAACTTGCTTTATGGACAACGTCTTTGCCTTGCATATATAAACAATTCTGCTTGTGAAAGAAGCACGTACGTACGCACACATCAATTTGCAGAGAATTCCAAACCACGCATATTCAAGCTCTAGCAAATTTATTCTATTCTAAGCTTAACATGTGTAATTTATCACAGTTGTGATAAACTGTTTTGTTAGAAAACAACAACACATTCTTGTTCAATTATTTGTAAAAGATTTCCTTGAGATAAGCCGGATTGTGGTTGTACTCAAGAAGACTTTAACAGTTGTTAAAGTAGCTGTTGTAATCTTTTGAGATTAGTGGATTAAGACCTCGTTGGAGAGAGGCGAAATCACCTTGACGGGTGGACTGGAGTAGTTTGAGATCAAACGAACCAGGATAAAAATACTATGTCATTAAGTTGTTTTTGATCCAAGTTTTCAATTAACCCCCCCCCCCCCCCCCCCCTCCCTTCTTGTGTTTTTCACATATTCACTTTGATCTTTGGACAAAAGGACGACCACTAAAGCATCCTATACTCAATGACCGTTTACCGAAGGTAACCAAGTGGGAGTGTACCCTAGGAGTGCGCATGTGCGAATGATTCAATTTCAGTTTATTTATCTTTGCACATTTGGGGTGATCTAACTGTTTTAAAATTAGTCATACATTCTTATCATGCATCCTATTATCATACGTCTAATAGTTAAATATTTGCGGAATTTAAATGCGAAAATTAAACTAAGCTATTACAAGGCTTCGGGTATTTACATAGCCAAAAACAAACCCTTTGAAAATAAAGTGATAAATGGAAACAAAGGCCCTAATTAAACTATTACAAACTGTAGGCAGTTACATCAACATGATAAATAATAAAAATAAAACGCGCGAGAAAAATTAGAACGAAGACGAACTAGGGTTTTGACCCTCCTAACCTAATTAAAAGAAAAAAAGTTTTTTTTGTTTTTAAATTTTTTTAAGAAAAAGATTAGGTTTTAAAATTAAATACTAAATTAATTAATAAAAATAATTACATGACCTATTTTTTTATGTTTTGGTTATTATTAAGAAAAGAAAATAATTAAATTATAAATAAAACCTATTTGTTCTAATTAATTTTAATTATGTACAAAAAGAAATTAAAGTTATCTAAATTAATCAAACTTAATTTAATTAATTAATTTTTTTAATAAAAATAAATATCTTAAATTTAATTGGATAGAAAAATATTTTTGTGATTTTTTTAATAAAAAGAAAATTAATTTTTGTTAGTAAAATAAATAAATAAATAAATAAAATGAAATATAAAAAGAAAAAGAATAAGAAATGGGCCTGAAAAATGGGGGGTACAAGAAGCAATTCTGGGCCCAATGATGGTGGTCCTTGTTGACTTTGTAATCCCATGCCATGCGTTGACCCTGGTTTATTGTACTCCTCCAGTGATGGCCTTTAGATTTGGCCATCCGACCATCTAGCAGGCTGAATGATGAGGACACATGATGGTCCTTAGGCTTGCAAACTTGATGGATCATCTGAAAGAAAATAATATTGAGAAAAGTGGGGGACCTGGGATTCGAACCCAGGTCCTGAAGCAATTACCAACGCTACGCTCACCACTGCACCACTTTGTATTTGTTGTACATAATATAAACAAACATTATTATATATAAAACAAGCGAAGCAACAAAAATTTTGCGCGAAAATTCAAATGGTCGAATTAGATGGAGCCACGCCATCATCCCTGTCCTCTCTCCGTGGCTAAAAGGTTTGAAAACTTTTACCTACGAACAACGTCCGTCGCTACAACCCTGCAAGTTCTCAAAATTCTCCATGGGCACAATAAATGAAAACTAGGGCCACCAATCAATTCGTCTCGACCTCCTGAATACAGTGGTGGCCCTTTCATGGTCTAATTTAGCCTGTTAAAGAAAACCCCAAATCGAAACAAGCAACCCTAGTAATGGTGAAATCTTGCACAGGACATATAAGTGAAATAAAACGATGCAGAAAGCTTGCAAATGTTACATAGATCAAGAATATGTGGCTAATTCATGCTAACAATGCTTAAATCGTGCTAACCAAATTTAAAAATTCATAGATATCGTGATGGACTTACAGCGCTTTTGGGTACTGGAAAGGCTTTGTTGTTGATTGCTTTAGCTTGCTGGCACTCCCAGGAATCGATTGGGATAGCTAGAATGCCTTTAGGATGCCTGGAAATAGGAATTCGTGTTTGCACTTTCTTGGTATTTTTTCGAATTTTGTTCTCCTTGTTGCGCCTGCTTCTAACCTAGTTTTTGGTCTGCATTGCTTCTATATGTATTGAGGAGTGAATTAGGTTTGAAAACCTGGCCTCAATCTTCTTCTATTATTGAATTTGATTGTAATTTGATACACTTTGAATATCATTCCAAAAATAGCATATTTCAATCTTTTTGGCCACACCAATGCCTTGCACGAGTTTGATTTGATGCTAGCTGTAATTGAAACCTGAAACAAGCACAAAATCTTTTGTTTTCAATATTTTGGATGTTATACGATTTGTTTTGATTTGAATTGAATTAATTCAAATAAAAATAAAAATAAATAATAAAAACATGATAAGGACAAGTGGAAAGGGCTAGAGATCGTGGACTATGTTTCCAACTCAAAACAAGTGAAAAAGATTGGGCCCATTTGGCAAAATTTGAAGTTTTAGGGATAGTTGACTTTTGGCAATTTTGTAAAAAGGGTCAACTTCACCAATGCATAACTTCCTCAATTTTGACTCTTTGGAGGTGTTCTTGGACTTTTTAGAAATATTGAGATGTCCTATAAGCAACCCTTTTGATCCAATCTCAATTTGATATTCCATGCTCAAGTATGAAGCTTTGACAAAAAAGGTGTTTTAGTTGACTTTTCAAAATGACCTATAATGTCCAAATTCATAACTTCTTGTGAGTGCATATTTTGAACTTGGGAGCTGAAGATGGATTGTAGGTAATTGCATCATCTTCAAAATGAGCTTTGTATGGGTCATTTCTCATAAAGTATGAGAAAGTTATGCTTGGTCAAAGTTGAGTTGACTTTTCCTGCAAAACCCTAATTTAGCAACTTTTGGTTCTTGATGAATTATGAGCAATCTTTGATGAATCATGATCAACCCTTGATCAAATGATGAAATACCCTTCAAAATGAGGATGTTGACCAAAAATCTTGAAGTTTGACTGTATGTGGGCCACAGTTGACTTTTGCCCTAGCACAATCAATTTTCAAGTCTTTGAGCAATTGACTGAGCAAACTTCCTCTGCAAGGCTTGAAACTTGACATGGAAGATCTTAAGAACATATTATGACATTGGTGAGCATTTGGGATCACTTGGACTTAAGTATATTGATGCAACATGAAACCCTAATTTGAGGTAGACTGCTTTAGGAGGGGGCTTGTCTGATCAACCCTTGGACTTCCTTGAGCAACTTGAGTATCTTTCTTGAAATGTTTTGAGAAATATGGGAGGGAAAATTTTGGGGTACAACAGCTGCCCCTGTTCAATCTTCTTAAACCTGAGGATGTAGATTGGTTTTCGTGCCTCTCGTGATCCGAAGGTGGAAGATGATTGAACACTAGAGTGCCCAGAAATTTGCACTCGCATGAAGTAGTTTCTGTCTTGCAATATCGGGAATGGGCTTATAGATGCCATTTGGAAATTGCTGACGAGGGGATGGGCTTGAAGATGCCATCTAAAGGAGTGTTGATCGCATAAGAGAATCCTTAGCGAGAGCTTGTATACCTGCCGTTGAGGAAGATTCCGCTGTGGGAAGGCTGATCTTTGTTGGGAGAAGTAGAATTTTAGGAGTTTTGGTCGTCCGTTATTCTGCTGGTGAGTCGTCTCTGTTTGAATTTTAGGAACTTCGGTCGTTCGTATTCTACCGAGGAATCATCTCTGTTGAATTTTAGGAACTTCAATCGTCCGTATTCTACTGAGGAATCATCTCTATTGAATTTTAGGAACTTTGGTCATCCGTATTCGACTGAGGAATCATCTCTGTTGAATTTTAGGAACTTCGGTCGTCCGTATTCTACTGAGCAATCATCTCTGTTGAATTTTAGGAACTTCGGTCGTCCATATTCTACTGAGGAATCATCTATGTTGAATTTTAGGAACTTCGATCGTCCGTATTCTACTGAGGAATCATCTCTGTTGAATTTTAGGAACTTCTGTCGTCTGTATTCTACTGAGGAATCATCTCTGTTGAATTTTAGGAACTTCGATCGTCCGTATTCTACCGAGGAACCATCTCTATTGAAGAGGAAAGTTGAATTTTAGGACCTTCGGTCGTCCGTTATTAAATTGGGGAATCATTTTTGTTGACATTTAGGAACTTCGGTCGTCCGTTATTCAACTTAGGAATCATCTCTGTTCAAATTTAGGAGCTTCGGTCATATGTTATTCAACTGGGGATTAAATTATTATCAGTCGTACCCGGGCTTCACAGCTTGAATTTTGTGACAATTTGATTGTATCTTTCCTGAAAGGTAACAGTTAGCTGTATGCAATGCATGATATGTATCAGGAAATGATGTTCTCAAAATAAATGAGACTGTGTTGTATGATGCGTATGCATGTCATGATGTATGGAAATGTGATGTTTTTAGCTGGGGAAACTAAATCCCAGATTGCTACTGGAGCAAAAGTTGAATTCTTCGTTTCTGCTGGGGATAGTGGACGAATATGATTGTGAGAATAAACCTGCAGGAGAGGATAACTCCGCTGTGGAATAAAATGATGAGGAAATGACCCTGTGGGGAGTACATACTCTGCTAGAAGATCTGTTGATTTGGAGAAATAAACTCAGCTGGGGATGAATTACCGTTGCGGGCGATGATAAACTTTGTCGGGGATTGAGTTTATATTTGTGAAAGGAATGAACTCCACTGGGGATGATTTTCCAGTTGCGACTTCACTGGGGATAACCTTTTAGACTCTACTGGAACAGTTTTCCAGACTCTATTGGGGATAATCTTTCTAGTGCTGATGATAGATAAACTCTGCTTGGGGAGAATATTGTTGATTCATTCGCGGTTGCGAGCCTCAGCTGGGGAGAATTAACACCGCTATCTTTCTCCTTACTCTACGGGGAGTGAATGTACTTTCAATCGTTTTCTCTAACTAGGTCTATCCCTATACCTGGTGGATAGAGCAACTGTACGGTTTGGATATTTCTTGTTTGCCCCTGTTTCTGATATTATGAGTAATCGTCTTTTGTTTTGCATGTAAATATTTATGAGTAGCAATTAATGTCAAATGCATATATAAAAAATGAGCATCGGACGTTCTTGCAAAACAAAACAGAAAAATGAAAACAGTTTGAGATTTCTTTTGTGAAAATGAATTGTATTATCTTTGAGGTTAGCCTGTAAATAGGCGTTTTTGTACAAGAGGCTGACGTCCTAGTAAGAGAACGTTGCCGAACAATAGAATTTGCACAGTTTGTGAAAAAAATAAAGAAAAACAGCTATGTGAACAATCCCACTGAGTTCCAACTCTGCTATCGCCTTTATATCTTCGAGCATCTCATCACTTCGCTACTTGGTTGAAGGTAGATCGGATTGTTTGGCACCGTTCGAGCTTGATAGTCGATACCGAAGTTTGGTTGCAAGGTGATCTAATGAGACATAATGTTACGCTTTAATCCCTAATTTTTTCCTGGACCTCCCTTTCGGGTTTTCAGTCCACCGGGATACCCTTTTTTTCCCAAGCCTCCTTTTCAGGTTTTCGACTTGCCGGGTGTACAGATTGTTTTTCATTTTCATCCCTTATTTTTGCCCGAACCCTTTTGGTTCGCCGGGAAGCCCTTATTTTTTCCTAGGCCAGTCAACCTAGCGGGTCTTTGATTATGCGTAGTATTTTTTCACTATGTCTGCATTGACGGGGTGAGGAAGGTCATCACCATCCATGGTGGTTAGAATCATAGCTCCTCCTGAGAAAATGCTCTTAACCACAAATGGCCCTTCGTACGTAGGGGTCCATTTTCCCCTGGGATCACCTTGTGGAAGTATGATGCGCTTGATCACCAGATCCCCAACTTGATACTCTTGTCGTCTAACTTTCTTGTTAAATGCCTTGATCATCTGTTTTTGATACGTTTGACCATGACAAATAGCAGTAAGTCTCTTCTCGTCGATTAAGTTCAGCTGATCAAGCCAGGTCTGGATCCAATCATCCTCGCTCAAACCTGCGTCCTTCACAATCCAAAGAGAGGGTATCTGAACATCAATGGGCAAGACGGCCTCCATGCCATATACCAAGGAATAGGGTGTTGCCCCTATTGACATCCGTGCTGAGGTACGGTACCCATGAAGAGCAAACGGTAACATCTCGTGCCAATCTTTATATGTCACCGTCATCTTCTGCACAATCTTCTTGATGTTCTTATTAGCCGCTTCAACAGCCCCATTCATCTTCGGCCGGTAAGGAGAAGAGTTGTGATGCTGTATCTTGAACTGCTTGCAGATCTCGGTAATCATTGTATTATTAAGATTTGTACCATTGTCTGTAATGATCCTCTCCGGTACACCATGTCGACAGATCAGATTATTCCGAATAAACCGTGCCACAATGTTCTTGGTTACAGTAGCAAAGGAAGCTGCTTCAACCTACTTTGTAAAGTAATCAATAGCTACCAGGATGAAACAATGCCCATTGGACACAGTAGGTCTGATCTCGCCGATCATGTCGATGCCCCACATTGCAAAGGGCCAAGGAGCTGTCAAGATGTTCAGAGGAACTGGAGGTATGTGCACCTTATCAGCATAGACTTGGCACTTGTGACAGGTTCGAGAATGCTGATAACAGTCAGCTTCCATGGTGGACCAATAATATCCTGCCCGTAGGATTTTCTTCGCCATGGTGTGTCCACTGGAATGAGTCCCGAAAGTACCTTCATATAAATCTACCATAATCCTTTTTGACTCATTCTTGTCCACACATCGCAATAAGGTTGAGTCATTGTTACACTTGTAAAGAATATCATTACTGATGAAGAACTTTGCCGCGAACCTCCTCAGAAACTTCTTATCATTAACAGATGCACCTTCGGGGTATTCTTGAGCCTCAAGATACCTCTTCACCTCGTGGAACCAGGGTTTATCTGCTACCTCTTCAGTCTCAATGTCACAACAATGTGCAGATTCATCCAACCTCTCAATGGTAATCTGGGGAACCTCATTGTCCCATCTGACTTTGAACATAGAAGACATTGTAGCTAGCGCGTCCACTAATTGATTCTCCTCTCTTGGGAAGTGTTCAAAGGTTATCTCCTCGAAGTATGGAAGCAAAGTCAATACATATTCTTTGTAAGGAATAAGATTTGGGTGCTTCATATCCCACTCGCCTTTGATCTTACTGATCACGAGAGGGGAATCTCCAAATACTCTTAAGAACTTAATCCTTAGGTCAATAGCTGCTCGAAGACCTATGATGCACGATTCATACTCCGCCATATTGTTGGTGCAGTTAAAACATAATCGGGCGGTGAATGGAGTATGACAGCCTTCAGGAGATATGATCACGGTGCTAATTCCATTACCTAAAGCATTTGAAGCTCCATCGAAATACATAGACCATCGGGATCACTCCTCAGGTCCATCATATGGTCCAGGTGTTTCACAGTCAGTCACCAACATGATGTTCTCATCCGGGAATTCAAAGTTCATAGACTGATAATCGTCCACTGCCTGATGTGCCAAATGATCTGCCAACACACTTCCCTTGATTGCTTTTTGGGTCGTGTATTAGATGTCATACTCAGTCAAGATCATCTGCCATCTTGCTATTCTTCCGGACAAGGCAGGCTTTTTGAAGATATACTTGATTGGATCCATCTTTGATATCAATAGAGTAGTGTGAGTCAGCATATACTGTCTCAGCCGGCGAGCAGCCCATGCCAAAGCGCAACAAGTTTTCTCAAGAAGTGAGTATCGAGTCTCATAGTCAGTGAACTTTTTGCTAAGGTAATAAATAGCATGCTCTTTTCGGCCAGACTCGTCATGCTGCCCAGCACGCACCCCATTGAATTATCGAGTACTGTCAAGTATAAGATCAGAGGTCTCCCTTCAACTGGAGGCATCAGAATAGGTGGCTCTTGGAGATATTCCTTGATCCTTTCGAAAGCGGCCTGACATTCATCGTTCCATCTTACCACTTGATCTTTCTTCAGTAACTTGAAGATCGGTTCACAAGTAGCAATTAGGTGTGAGATGAATCGGGAAATATAGTTCAGACGTCCTAGAAATCCTCTGACTTCTTTTTCTGTTTGGGGAGATGGAATTTCCTATATAGCCTTCACCTTTGCAGGATCCACTTGAATACCTTTATCACTAACGACGAAACCCAACAGCTTACCAGACCTCACCCCGAAGGTACACTTGTTTGGGTTTAACCTCAGTTTGTACTTCTTCAACCTGTCAAATAGCTTCTGGATATGGTCAAGATGTTCCTCTTCAGTCTGGGATATTGTAATCATGTCGTCGACGTATACCTCAATCTCATGATGAATCATGTCGTGGAACAAAGAGACCATGGCGCACTGATACGTTGCCCCAGCATTCTTCAATCCAAAAGGAATGACTTTGTAGCAAAAGGTACCCCATTGCGTAACAAAGGTTGTCTTTTCCATATCCTTGGAAGCCATTTTAATCTGATTGTAACCGGAGAAACCATTAATAAAAAATAAGACCTTATGTTGTGCGGTGTTGTCAACCAAAGCATCGATGTGAGGTAGAGGGAAATCATCCTTGGGGATCGCCCTGTTCAGATCCCTATAGTCAACACACATTCGAACTTTACCATCTTTCTACGGCACTGGAACCACGTTGGCAACCCACTGTGGGTAAGAAGTAACTGCTAGAAAACCGACATCAAATTGTTTCATAACCTCAACTTTGATTTTCTCAGACATCTCTGGGCGCATTCGGCGAACTTTCTGTTTCACTGGAGTACAGTCTTCTTTGGTTGGCAGGCGGTGAACCACAATGTCGGTATCCAACCCAGGCATATCTTCATAAGACCGGGCAAAGATCTCAACATAGTCACGCAACATCTGTATCAACCGTTGCTTGACACTAGATTCCAGATTTGCGCCGATCTTGACCTCTTTCTTGTCTACCTCTGTACCCAGATTTACTGTTTCTACTGGCTCTTCATGGGGCTGAATGGCCCTCTCTTCCTGAAGTAACAGTCTAGCAAGTTCACCCGACACTTTGCAATCATCCTCTCCTTCGTCCTCGGCTTGGTTGATCGGATTTTAGAAGTCATAATCGGCAGTAGGAGAGTCGTTATCAGTGGGATCCAGAGTGGATATGGACATGTATATGTGAGTGTGTGTTAGACAAATAGCTATTTTGATAAAGTGAAAAAATAGAAAGGAAAGACAAGGAGCACAAAATTTGTAATGCAAGAAAAACGTTCAATGCTTTTATTGATGATATATGTAAATGATACATAATAAGCCCTCAAACAAAGCCACGGTGTCTCCGGCAAGGCACCGGGCCATAAAAGTTTCAAATTGTCTGTTACAAACTCAAAACAAAACTCTTATTACTGTGTAATAAAAGAAATGGGCACGAAGTCCTTTGTCGTCCAATTGCTTAATCCACCGTTGGTAGTCGGGTAAATCCAGCTGTCAAACTCAGACTCTTCATGATCATCTTCAATCGCATTCACTTCCAGATAACTGATACGCAGGGGAGGTCTTCCAATCCGCGCACGCCGAACAGCCCTTTAAGCTTCTGCAGTAAAACCCAAACCAAACTTGTCAGTCTTGTGTGAAAATTCAGGGAGTTGGCCCCAATTCGCACACCCACCTTTTTCAATAACATCTCGGGCATCCTTGAGGGAAGCCATCTTCATTGGAGGATCTTCAGCAACAGTTTCAGTCGACGCTAGAGTCTGGGGGACTTCTTCAAAGTTTTGACACGGGGTTTCAATGAACTCCCCATCCATCTCCACATACCGAAAAGAGTTAAGGTGGCTCACCATGTACTCCTCTTCTCCTCATACTGTAACGATTTTCCCTTTCACTGGATATTTTAACATCTGATGGAGCGTAGAAGTTACGGCCCTAGCTTTATGAATCCACGGGCGACCCAACAAACAAGAATAGGATGGTCAGATGTCCATCACATAGAAAGTAGATGCGAAAGTCTGGGAACCAAACTTAACAGGAACATACACCTCTCCATGTACCATCCTCTTGGACCCATCAAAGGCCCTAACCACAATATTACTCGGCTTCAGTACCAACCCTTCACAGTCCAACCGGTCTAACGCTTTCTTGGCTAAAACATTTAACGAGGACCCAGTATCCACCAGTATGTGGGACAAAGTAGTGCCTCTGCACTCGATTGAAACATGCAGAGCGTCATTGTGATTATTTCCTTTGGTAGTCAAATCTGCGTCAGAGAAACCCAACCCGTTGTCAGTTGTCAAACTAGCCACACAGTCTTTGAACTGGTCAACAGATGTCTCCTACGGTACATGCGCGGTTTTTAGGAAAGAAATTAAAGCCTTAGCATGAGCTTCTGAGCACAACAATAAAGATAACATAGAGATCTTCAACGGGGTTTGCCCCAGCTGTTCGACTATGTTGTAGTCTCTTTTCTTGATGATCTTCAAAATATCCTTTATCTCCTGCCTAGAGGTTTCAACAGTAATCATATTCGGTGCCTCCGTCCGGGCAGGCTCACTGGTGATCCCTTTGCCCCGAGCATCAGATGGCTCGGCAACAGGGGTAATGATTAGAACATGAACAGGGGCAGTAGCAGATATACTGGCAGGTGTAATAGCAACAGGCTTCTGAATAGCTGGTGGGGAGATCTCAGGAGAGAAAAGTCTTCCGCTGCAGGTGACCTTGCTAGACCCGACGATATTGCTGACATCAGTATCATCCTCTTCAACCTTCAAGTCTTGTTTAATCCCACGATAATACACATCGGCCCCATAGTGCAACGGGAGAGCCTTGTTCAAAGTGTAAGGGATAGGTCCAAGAATAGTAATGATCTATGGAGTAACTCTCGGAACAGATGTAATCCTAACAGGATTTCTCAAGGAAGCCTTGGAAGAATTGGCGGAAATGGTGATTATGGAAACATCTTCAACAAGAATCAATGGAACCAAAGTTTTCTCAAACAAGATCTCTTTGTTGTCCATCAGGCGTTGAACACCTGACTTCAACAAATGACAACCAGCAGGTAGGATAGAACATAGGTTGCAACCTTCGCCACAGCCCGGAAATAAACTGGACAATAATATGTTCTTCTTCACTGTCATCAACGGAGTAGAAACGTCTTCTACAGAGGTCACAAATGAATCACCATCCACAGCATTCACTCCATGCTTGGGCATAGGAGAATTCATGACATTAGGCTTTTCCAGCGCTTCAAACTCGATCTCCTTAGCATCAATCAGATCCTGTACTTTATTCTTCAAAGCCCAACAGTTGTTTGTATCATGCCTTGGGCTATCGGAGTGATAAGCACAACGGGCATTGGGATTATACAGTGGTGATGTAGTACTGGGATTCTTTGGAGCCTCCTTCAGAATCACCAAGTTGGTTTTCAACAATTGCGGCAGAATTTGAGATAGGGTCATACTGAGCCGAGTATATTACCTTTGCGGTCTCTCTACTCTTTGTTGATTGTTGCGTTGTGGGGCAACAGTAGGTCTTGATATTACCACCGCATTCACTGCTTGGCGGCGCTCAGGTCGGTTTTGGCTCCTCGAGCTGTAAACTGCACTATACTCCTTCTTGAAAGGCTTCTTTTCTGTACTTGACGAAGCAACTTTCTGTATCTTGCCACTCTTGATACCAGCCTTAACTCTCTCCCCAGTCATAATCAATTCAGTGAACCCAGACGATGAACTACCGATCAAATGATTGAAATACGGACCAGACAAGGTCCCAAGAAACATATCCACCAACTCCCTATCAGCCAGAGGGGGTTGGACTCTTCCAGCAAGATCTCTCCACTTCTGAGTGTAGTCCTTAAAACCTTCACTCGCACCCATAGACATACCCTGAAGTTGGGTACGCGTGGGGGAAAGGTCGGCATTATACTGGTATTGCTTGTAAAAAGCAGCAGCAAGGTCCTCCCAGTTGTGGACATTAGCTCTTTCCAGTTGGTAGAACCATTCAAGTTGAGTCCCTGACATACTATCTTAAAAGAAATGAACCCAGAGGTTCCTATCAGTAGTATATGGTTGAATCTTTCTGACATACGAGCGGAGGTGTAGCTTTGGGCAGGAGACCCCATCGTACTTAGCAAAGACGGGAGCTTTAAATTTGTGTGGGATCACCACCCCAGATGCCAAACTGAAATCTCGGAAGTCCAGACCAGGGACTTTCTAGATATCCATTACACTTAGCCGGTCTTCAAGTTGCTTATACATATCCTCGGCAGGAGGATACTGGTCTTCATCAAAGTCTGTGTCATTGTCAGAAACAACGGGGCTAGGACTCTTCCTTTCCTCTTGATTCTCTCCTCCCCCAGATGAATGAGATAAATCAACTACTTGTCGCAAATTGTTCCCGAATCTGTGACCCATATTCAGCAGGACCACCTTCTTCTTCTTCTTCTTGTCCTTCAAGATAAGAGTCTTCAAATCTTTTTGACTCTTGTCCAAGTTAAAGAACATCTCCTGGAACTGAGCATTCTGAGCTTGCAGAGCCTTGATGGCTTGATCAGTAGGTGTTTCAGAAGACATGATGTGCTGAAATAAACAGCGAAGAAGATGAGAAACCTGTAAGGGTACCTGTGATGAAGTGCATAGGAATGGAATGCGTATGAAATGATTTCGAAGACTTAGGGAGATTCAAATTTGTAAACCAAAATAAAACACACTTTATTAGATTAAAAATTGAAACAATGTTTAGCAAATGCCTTTAAGGCGTTACAAAAGAAATACTGAAAAGCAAATCTAAACTAGAAACAATAAAAGACATTAGAATTCCCATGGTCGTTTTCCTTTCGTGCTGACATAATCATTGATTATCCTCTCAATCTCTAGCTGCCTTGTAAGCTTCAGGATCTTCCGTTCCTGTTCATGATACTTCTCTATGTAGGTATCCCTTTCTTCCCTTAAATGGATCCAAGACCTCTTTAATGCCCCCCAGATCAGTAGGAATATAGGGATGGAGGATCGTATAAGGAACCCCTTCTTCATTAGTATGCTCCATAATCACCGGCAAGACAACTTTGTATGGCATCCCCAACTTTTGAGCACGGGCTCGAACCCACTGGAGATACGGTTGCATCGGGAGAGAAGTATTCATTCCTAGCTCATGTGGATCAAACCTGTTAACCCTGTCCCAAGCTCGTATAAACCTGCGGCGATGTCCCTCAACATCCCCCCTTGAAGTCAAAGATAATGCCTGTAAGTAACAGCTCATGAGGACCGTCCCTTCGAGCTCGTCCAAACTGTCGTAAGGCCAAACAAGGATTATAGGTTATTCCTCCTCTAATTCCCAGCAATGGAACATTGGGGTATTCCCCACAACAATCAATGGCAGCCACTTTTTCCATATCTTTAGTACTCCAAAGGATGTCTGTATGAGCAAGGGACATGGTTTTGTAAGCCCAAACCATACCTTCCTCATTCTTCAATACATATTTGGGGAGGTGAGAAATAAACCACCTCGCCAGCAGCGGTGTACAGCACATGAGAGTTCCCCTTCTCCGAACAGTATGGGTATAAATAGCATGCAGAATATCACCTAAGAGAGTAGGCACTGGGTTACAAGACATGAAGATCTTGACTGTGTTCACATCAACAAAAGAATTTGAATTTGGGAACAGAACCAAGCCATAGATGAGGAGAGCCAGGATGTCTTCAAATGCTTGAAAGTCCAAACTATCCCAGAATTGTTGAGCTTGATCAATCAAAAACTTTACCAAGAAACCTTTAACCCCGCTCCGAATCTCCCAGTTAGATACTACATCAGCCATTGTTAGATATAGGGTTAAAGAAATATCCTCTGGCCTTGGATCTATCTCCAAACTTGTAAAGGGTGTCTTCTCTAGAATAGATATGCCAAGTAAATCAGAAAACTCCTCCAAAGTAGGGACTAGCTGATAGTCAGGGAAGGTGAAACAGTGATGCAATGGATCAAAGAATTGGAAAAGGACGCTCATCATTTGCTCATCCACCTTGGAAGTGACCAGGCTAAGGAGATGACCATGTCTTCTAACAAAGGAAGAAGTATCAGGAACCTTTGAAACCAACTCTCTAAGCTGAGCAGGTATTTGCACGAAGCTGATCCGAATGGTATTTCTGCGCATCGAAGCCATGATCTGCAAAACAGAACAAAGATGAATCCCCTCGGTCTTTGAAATGGTTATTCTAATGAAATATCCATGTGATGTCATGATGCATGATGTCATGATAAAAACACACCACAGGTATCACAGATAGTAAACATGGTAAGGGCAAACAAGTCACACAATAGCCCTTAAATTTCAGGCTGGCATGGAGTTTAGGTACTACCCTCTTGCAGTTTAGTTGGTCCAACTTGTCCTAGTAATAGTAACTGGGTTCTAGAGGTTCTCAATATCATTGGCCATCCTCGATCGGTCATAATTCCAGTTTAGCAATCTTTTCTTGCGGCCGGAATCATCGCGAGAGTATGGTCTCAATGAGTGTAGCATTTTGCTACTTTTCTATGGCCGAGTTGGTCAATTATAGGTTCTAAGGCCAGTTGATGCTTAATGACCCATTAGCAGCCCCATACTCTCCTTGTTCCTCCACAAGGGATATCGGTACCAACTAATGTGTCACACCAACGTAGCTACTGCTTCAACCGTATCGGTCTATGCTGTACAGTTCCCTCACAGTCTATTGCTACTTACCTAAAAGGTGTTCCCTAGATCCGGGTTAGGATCTATAGTAACTCCGATACAAATCCCACAAAGATAAAGCATGCAAATCAAACAATTGAAAACAATATGATTAACTAATCCTAAGGTACACCCCACTTATTAAGTCCCCGGCAGAGTCGCCAGTTCTGTGATACGGTGGCCAGAACCGGGACTGTTTCCCTTTTTTAAGGAATTTGCTGGTTTGTGTTTTGCGTTTGTGTTCGCAAAATGTCGCGGTAAGCAAGAGTCGCCACCATCTTTTATTTTATCCAACAAGGAAAGGAAAAAAGCACAGAAAAATTCCTTTTTTGAGATATTTCTGAGTACGGGGGGTAGATTATAGAAAGGGAAGGTATTAGCACCCTTTCTATCCATAGTTATCTAAGGGCTCTTAGGTACTTGCCCATCATTTTCAAAATTGTTTTCTTTGTGTTTGTGTGCTTTGAAAAGTTTTTGTTTTGACTTCGATTTAACTCTTGCTTCTGTCTTCAAGAGTGTAATGAAGTGTTTTGAAAACTTTGTTTGTAAAGGAGTGTAAGTGTGAAAAAATTTTGTTTTTTTTTTATTGAGCAAGTACTTAAGAACTAATCTACCTACTCGAAAAAAAGAATTGTTATATGCTCGTTTCCTTTAGATAATTCTATCCCACTATTAGTGAGTAGGTAGCACCGTCTTTGGAGTTTTGGAGGGTCAATTCGAAAGGGGCGTACGGTGGCGACAATATCCGAGGCAACCTTTCCGAGGCAACTTTTATCTTTGGACAAAAGGACGACCACTAAAGCATCATATACTCAATGATCGTTTACCGAAGGCAACCAAGTGGGAGTGTACCCTAGGAGTGCGCATGTGCAAATGATTCAATTTCAGTTTATTTATCTTTGCACATTTAGGGTGATCTAACTGTTTTAAAATTAGTCATACATTCTTATCATGCATCCTATTATCATACGTCTAACAGTTAAATATTTGTGGAATTTAAATGCGAAAATTAAACTAAGCTATTACAAGGCTTCGGGTATTTACATAGCCAAAAACAAACCATTTGAAAATAAAGCGATAAATGGAAATAAAGGCCCTAATTAAACTATTACAAACTGTAGGCAGTTACATCAATATGATAAATAATAAAAATAAAATGCGCGAGAAAAATTAGTACGAAGATGAACTAGGGTTTTGACCCTCCTAACCTAATTAAAAGAAAAAAAGTTTTTTTTTTGTTTTTAATATTTTTTAAGAAAAAGATTAGATTTTAAAATTAAATACTAAATTATTTAGCTAATTAACTTAATTAATAAAAATAATTACATGACCTATTTTTTATATGTTTTGGTTATTATTAAGAAAAGAAAATAATTAAATTATAAATAAAACCTATTTGTTCTAATTAATTTTAATTATGTACAAAAAGAAATTAAAGTTATCTAAATTAATCAAACTTAATTTAATTAATTAATTTTTTTAATAAAAATAAATATCTTAAATTTAATTGGATAGAAAAATATTTTTGTGATTTTTTTAATAAAAAGAAAATTAATTTTTGTTAGTACAATAAATAAATAAATAAATTAAATGAAATATAAAAAGAAAAAGAATCAGAAATGGGCCTGAAAAATAGGGGGTGCAAGAAGCAATTTTGGGCCCAATGATGGTGGTCCTTATTGACTTTGTAATCCCATGCCATGCTTTGACCCTGGTCTATTGTACTCCTCCAGTGATGGCCTTTAGATTTGGCCATCTGGTCATCTGGAAGGCTGAATGATGAGGACACATGATGGTCCTTAGGCTTGCAAATGCGCTGGATTATCTGAAAGAAAATAATATTGAGAAAAGTGGGGGACCTGGGATTCGAACCCAGGTCCTGAAGCAATTACCAACGCTACACTCACCACTGCACCACTTTGTATTTGTTGTATATAATATAAACAAACATTATTATATATAAAACAAGCGAAGCAACAAAATTTTTGCGCAAAAATTCAAATGGACGAATTAGATGGAGCCACGCCATCATCCCTGTCCTCTCTCTGTGGCTAAAAGGTTTGAAAACCTTTACCTACGGACAACGTCCGTCGCTACAACCCTGCAAGTTCTCAAAATTCTCCATGGGCACGATAAATGAAAACTAGGGCCACCAATCAATTCGTTTGGACCTCCTGAATACAGTGGTGACCCTTTCATGGTCTAATTTAGCCTGTAAAAGAAAACCCCAAATCGAAACAAGCAACCCTAGCAATGGTGAAATCTCGCACATGACATATAAATGAAATTAAACGATGCAGAAAGCTTGCAAATATTCAATAGATCAAGAATATGTGGCTAATTCATGCTAACAATGCCTAAATCATGCTAACCAAATTTAAAAATTCATGGATATTGTGATGGACTTACAACGCTTTTGGGTACTGGGAAGGCTTTGTTCTTGATTGCTTTAGCTTGCTGGCACTCCCAGGAATCGATTGGGATAGCTAGAATGCCTTGAGGATGCCTGGAAATAGGAATTCGTGTTTGCACTTTCTTAGTATTTTTTCCAATTTTGTTCTCCTTGCTGCGCCTACTTCTAACCTAGTTTTTGGTCTGCATTGCTTCTATATGTATTGAGGAGTGAATTAGGTTTGAAAACCTGGCCTCAATCTTCTTCCATTATTGAATTTGATTGTAATTTGATACACTTTGAATATCATTCCAAAAATAGCATATTTCATTCTTTTTGGCCACACCAATGCCTTGCACGAGTTTGATTTGATGCTAGCTGTAATTGAAACCTGAAACAAGCACAAAATCTTCTGTTTTCAATATTTTGGATTTTATATGATTTGTTTTGATTTAAATTGAATTAATTCAAATAAAAATCAAAATAAATTATAAAAACATGATAAGGACAAGTGGCAAGGGCTAGATCTCGTGGACTATGTTGCCAAATCAAAACAAGTGAAAAAGATTGGGTCCATTTGGCAAAATTTGAAGTTTTAGGGATAGTTGACTTTTGGCAATTTTATAAAAAAGGTCAACTTCTTCAATGCATAACTTCCTCAATTTTGACTCTTTGGAGGTTTTCTTGGACTTTTTAGAAAGATTAAGATGTCCTCTACGCAACCCTTTTGGTCCCATCTCAATTTTATATTCCATGCTCAAGTATGAAGCTTTGACAAAAAAGGTGTTTTTGTTGACTTTTCAAAATGACCTATAATGTCCAAATTCATAACTTCTTGTGAGTGAATATTTTGAACTTGAGAGCTGAAGATGGATTGTAGGGAATTGCATCCTCTTCAAAATGAGATTTGGATGGGTCATTTCTCATAAAGTATGAGAAAGATATGCTTGGTAAAATTTGAGTTGACTTTTCCTACAAAACCCTAATTTAGCAACTTTTGGTTCTTGATGAATTATGAGCAATATTTGATGAATCATGATCAACCCATGATCAAATGATGAAATATCCTTCAAAATGAGGATGTTTACCAAAAATCTTGAAGTTTGACTGTATGTGGGCCACAGTTGACTTTTGCCCTAGCACAGACGATTTTCAGGTCTTTGAGCAATTGACTGAGCAAACTTCCTTTGCAAGGCTTGAAACTTGACATGGATGATCTTGAGAACATATTAGGACATTGGTGAGAATTTGGGATCACTTGGACTTAAGTATCTTGATGCAACATGAAACCCTAATTTGAGGTAGACTGCCTTAGGAGGGGGCTTGTCTGATCAACCCTTGGACTTCCTTGAGCAACTTGAGTATCTTTCTTGAAATGTTTTGAGAAATATGGGAGGAAAAATTTTGGGGTACAACAACGACCTTCAATCCAAGGTAAGGGTGGGGTTCTGACTCTATAATTGGGTTCATAATAATTGGTATGTGGGGTTAGAGGTGATTGTTGTCTTGTTCATGAATTGAATGTATATGATGTTGTATGATGAAATTGATGAATTTTAGATGAATAACGATGTTCCGGTGCTGTTTAATTGACGTAGAATTATAGGATAATTGTAAGTGATGATTATCTATGATTAAATTAAGTTTTTAGGGCTTAAAATATGGAACCCGTAGTGAAAACGCAGAGAAAATCACAGAATTTATGCAGGATGTAACAGGATGCGTTGACTTCAAATGTTATGTGTCGATACATGAAGGTTTAGAGACTCAGGATGAGTCAACACGAAAAGGTTTTGCATCGATACATGAGGACCTTTAGACTCAGGATGAGTCGATCCATAAGAGCATGTGTCGATACATGCTATGTGTTAGACCGAGGAGAAGTCGATCCAAGAGAGGATGCGTCGACTCATGTTGAGAATTTGGTGCAGTACGCATCGATCCAAGATGTTTTGTACCGATCCATATTGTCTGGTTTTTGGCAGATTCAGTTTGAAAATGTTGTAACTTGAGTTATAGGATGTTGTTTGAGATGTCATTCGAAACGTTGAATAGCTAACGCGATGAACTTTATTCTAGAGGATTAAAATGAAGAGTAGGAAGTGTAATCCTAGTAGCCAATTTAGGATTTAGAGTTAGTTCCCTTGTTGATCGTTATGTTGGTTTTTATGCAGAATGATAAGGATGAAATGTTTATAGGCTGCTGTTTGATTTGTAACAGTAGGAGTAATGATAGTAATGATGTAAGATTACGGAATAGAAGTATGAGTTACTGTCGTATTAATGTACACATGATTTGTTGATGAGATGTTATTAATGAAGTTGTGTTTGTTAATTTATGATGAATAAATGATGTTTGATGAATTAATGATGTTTGACGAATAAATGATGTTTGATGAATAAATGACGTTTGGTGAATTATTATGATGATATGAGATGTTGATGAAGAGATGTTGAGATGCTTTAAGATGTAGGCCTTTGGACAATGATAATGTTGTATTGAGATGTTGTTAATTATGGTGTTGTCATTACATTCATGATTGTGTCGCATATATTGCACTTTGAGATGGAGCTTATGCTCGTTGAGATGGCCTGTATTGGCGAATATTGAGATGAAGGCTTATTCCTTGTTGATGCCTCTATTAATTGGCAAATTTTTGAGATGGGAGTTCTGCTCCAATGGTACCACATGCATTTTCATAGTATTGAGTCGCATTATATGACTGTATAAAGAAGTGTGTATTGATGTGGTGAATGTGTATTATTATTGTTGATTTTGAGATGAGAAGTGGTGATGTTATGTTATCTAATTTAATATGTTAGTTATCATGCGCTTTATTATAATGTTAGATATCTCACTCCTTCTGTTTGAATGTTGCCCTTATGTTGGTAACGTGCAGGTAATCGAGAGTGAAAGTTGTATACCTTCAATAGTTGAGTCGGTGTCATTGCTCTCATATGTAACATTCGGGGGGATGAACGCTTGTTGCTTTAGATTGTTGATTATTCAGTTGTTGAACTTTAAGTTGATTATTATTAAGTATTTGTTGTTTGAAGTTGTTGTACCAATGATAAAGATGTTATTAAGAATTCCGTTGCGTAGATGTTAAATTATTTAACTAAAGATGTTATAATGATGGTTCATCCGATGTTTTAAAAGTGTTATATATCCATGATGAATGCAATGAATTTTGATAGAAGAATTTGTGGCATCCCGATTCGTTTGCATGAATGATTATTATAACTCTGATTTATTTATATAATTTGTCGGGGTAGAATTGGGGTGTTACACCCTTCGATTCATAAGACAAGTTCCTTTTGAAAGATTTCCTTCCATTCACAAGGAAGGGACCTCCTGCATGCAAGCTTCGATTTCACCCTTGAAAACCTTCAACAGACATAGTTTCTGCACTTTGACATACCTGGATGCCCCTTTCATAAGGTACACAACTGGTGCATTCGAAGGACATGCGCATGGTCCATTCAAAAGATATATATTTTCCCCATTAGAAGGACATGTATTGATGGATTTAAAGGGGCATGCATGGGTGTTCCATTCAAAGGATTTACTTTGTTGTCCCATTCGAAGGAATTGCAACTAATGCACACAAGTGATGCATGTGGTCCCTTCAAAAGAGCATACACATTGGTTCAAAATGAAGGATACACATATTGCTAGCCATTTGAAAGTGACACATAATGCTAGTTTATCTTATGATGAGTCTTGGTCCTACATGTGGCCAGGCCCAGGCTTCTTGTACAATGGCATTTGAAGGAAGTGACGAAGGAGGCTTCGATTGACAGAATGTAGTTCTCACTTGAGGGTATCTGAATCAAACAGCTAAGGAAAATAGATGGGTCCAATCTAAAGTTATTTGAAGGACACGTAAATGATCCATTCGAAGAAGCAATTTAATGGCCCATTCAAAGGACACTTAGTGTTGTCTGAAAGAAAGGAGTTTGGTCAAAGATTAAATCTAGTTGGCCAAAACGAAAGAGAAATATGAAAAGATATTGGCTGGCCAAAAATCCCCCATATTTCCATGCTCAAGTTTCTTGCACAAGCATTCATACTGAAGGAAGCTTCGATTAGCCTGGAAAGAGTTTTAGTTGGGGCTAGATGAATAGGAGCTCAATCGAAGAAGCCCCAATGATAAGACTCTAGGCCATTCAAAGGAGGCAATCAGAGTCATTCGAAGGAGGGTCTTCAAAAGTCATTTGTGTCCATGTTCATTCAAATTCAAAAAGAGACAAGAATTCCACACCTTTGGCAAAGTTTCAAATATTTGTTTATGGCTCTTAAAGAACATTATTGAGCATGCTTCTTTCCCTCCTACCTTGTCCCCTCCATCTTCTCTATATAAGGGTGGCATTTGCAAGCCTCATGTATGGAGATACACGGCCTAGAAGAACTCTACAAAAATTGCAAAGTCTCAAAAAAATTCAAACTCCAAAACCACATCTCAAGCCCTCCTCGGTCCAAACAAAGGACTCAAACACGTCCCTGAGCCCTCCAGGACTCATCCCTGCCCATCATAAGATCTGAAACATCCTAAAACGCTGCATCCCATTACACTGGTGGTAAAAAAAATTTCTTTTTCGAATCTTAAATTGCATGAATGTTTAACTGCTTTTGATTGTATATGCACATTAGTAATGGCGTTTAGGGCATATTTGGATGATCACATGCCATTTTTGATGTCAGACACCCATAATACCATGTTTGACCATGATTAGGGCTTTGTGCTCGAACCCAGGGATACACGAGGATTTAGTGAATTTGGAGGCCATATTCATGATCACGGGACGTTTTTATGTAGATCGGCATGTTTTGTTTTTGTGTTTGGTCACATTTGCAGGGGGTCTCACCGGAGAAGACGGTGGAAACCACCAGCTCCGGTGGTCTGACTAATCACAGGCGGTGGTCTAAGCTGGCGTGGCGTTGTCCTTGCATCCCATTGGCTGATTCAAAATATCATTTCCCTCTCTCCACTCCTAATTGGTCCACCCAAAGACTAGGGTCCATCTGCGCTCATTTATTTTTTAATTTAAAATAATTGTATTTGTATGTTTATGGATGCGTTTAGGTTAATGGAAGTATCACCGTTCCAACGGTAGAGGCAGTGCATTTAAGGCTTTTTTATGTGTAAGGGCAGGGGCTTGAACCCTTCCTCTTACATATTTATTTTTCTAACATTCTCCTGCAGATTCAATACAACCATGCTATGTACACACACCATGGGCCATCAGATCCACACCTTCCATTGTCAACATAGTCAGATCTGAGAGCTTCAATGTGAGATTCACCATGCGTCCTCAAGGATTCTCCTCACTGAATCCCAAATACAGCCTCTGGACTCTCTCGCTTATGGGCCCAATGAATTTCAAATCAGCACCCACTTTTGGTTGCATAACACCAAGCCCATTTGCTTTTTTTATTTTCTTGTTTGATCATATTTATTTCATTTTAATCATTTTTTTTAACAAATCATAAAAATCAAAATGATATTAAATAGATTTAGGTTTTCTTAAAAAAAAATTAAATTAATTAAATTAACTATTTTAACTTCATTTTATCAATTTAAAATCAACTAGACTTAGGGTTATTTAATTCAAAGATTTTCTTAATAGAAATACAAAAAAAATAGTACAATTAGTTTTATTAATTAACATTCATTTTTATTTTAATTAATTAATTAAGTTTATATTTAGTTTTTTCTCATTTAATTTAGTTTAAGTATTTTATTTAAAATAAACAAAACCAAAAAAAAGGATTTTCTTGTTTACTTAGAAATTTTCTTAGGGTTTTAGGCGCTCGTCTCTATTTCGCGCGCATTATTTTGTTCTTGCATTTTTTATAATAATGTACCTGCTGACAGTATGTAATAGATTAAAATAGGACTTTATCTCTTTCTTTATTTTCCCCCATTTGAACATGTAAATACCCCCTCCCCAAAGCATTGTAATAACGTAGATTTAAATTCCTACACTTTAAATTTCTGCTAAATATTGACTGAAAGCAAACGCTAGCAAACTTAACACAAGACTAAAATAACTGAACATAACACACCATGCACATGTACACCTCTAGGGTACCCCACTTCGGTTTCCTTCGGAAAACAGTCACAATTCTCAAAACGTGAGAAGTTTTAGTGGCTGTCCTCTAGTTTGAAAGATCACAAGTCCCTCGATAACCCTCTCGATGTTGCCTCGGTTAAAAGTGATCTTAGAACTTTAGGGTAGTTACTAAAATTCCTTGCCAAGTTGCCTTCGTGAACGTAACGTCCCTTCGAATGTCCCTCAAACATCCAACGATAGGGCTACCTACTCACTAATAGTAGGATAGCGTTGTCTAAAGGATAGGAGGAAAATAACAAACCTTTTCGAGTACAAGTAGATAGCCGTTAGATGCTTGCTCAAATAAAATAAAATTTTCACACTTACACTTTTCAAAAACAACTTTCAAAGACATTTGCTTTGTCAACACTCTTGAGGACTGATACAAGAGTTATTACAAAGCGAATTGCTGAACTCAGGCATTTCCAAAACAAATTTTCAAAACACACAAAGCACAAGCAATTTTCAAAACATGAGCTAGAATCTAAGAGCTCGTAGAAAACTACGGACGGAAAGGGTTCTAACACCTTCCCTTTCCATAATCTACCCCCCTTACTTAGAAAACTCTCGAAAAGGTATTTTTCCGTTCTTTTCACCCTTTCCTTAATTTGGATAAAAGAAAAGTCGGTGGCGACTCTTGCTTACCGCAACATTTGCAAACACAAACGCAAAACTAGTATTAACAGTCGGTTCTGCCACCATATCACACCATCCATGAAGGAGAATACTTTGTGTTGAGCGGTGTTGTCGACCAAAACATTAATATATGGAAGCGAAAAGTCATCCTTGGGACTCACCCTATTTATATCCCTGTAGTTTATACACATACGCACCTTGCCATCCTTTTTAGGT
This sequence comes from Vicia faba, assembly GCA_948472305.1. Classification (NCBI taxonomy): domain Eukaryota; kingdom Viridiplantae; phylum Streptophyta; class Magnoliopsida; order Fabales; family Fabaceae; genus Vicia; species Vicia faba. Next base: position 1,521,145,812 of record OX451735.1, on the reverse strand, counting down.
ACTGGCACCACATTTGCAACACACTGAGGATATTATGTAACGACTAAGAACCCTGCGTTGAATTGTTTCATAACCCCAGCCTTGATCTTCTCTAACATCTTGGGATGCATGCGACGAACCTTCTGTTTTATCAGAGAACAACCCTCTTTCATCGATAGACAGTGAACCACAATATTAGTGTTGAGCACTGGCATGTCTTGATATGACCAAGCGAAGATATCAACATATTCATGCAATATTAGAATCAATTTGTTCTTGACACTGTCCTTTAGGTTGACCCATATCTTGAATTCTTTTCTGTCTACTTAAGTACCCAAGTTTACAACTTCAATTGGCTTTTCATGTGGTTGAATAGCTTTCTCCCTGGGTTAGGCATAAGGCTTAAAGTCATTGTTTAAAAAATTACATAACCGAAACTTAGAAAGCAATAAAAACATAAATGTAGCTATTTCTCCTGACTAAAGGAGATAGAGATAATGTCTTGAGTCTTCCAGTTGTTGGTTCCGTTTCCGATGGTACGAAAGATCCAGCTGTCAAGGTCATAACCAATGTCAGCATCTTCTACTGCATTGACTCCATTGTTGGTGACGCGGAATGGTGGTCTTCTAGCACGAGCACGACGAACAGCCCTCTGAGCCTCCGTAGTGAAATCCAAACCAAAATTGTCAGATTATATGGAATGTCAGGAAGCTAACCCCAAATAGTACAACCACCTTCTTCTATAGCAGCTCTAGCATCTTTCAACGGAGCCATCCTGGGCAGAACTCTGGTAACCTTAGGAATATAAGAGATGTCTCTAGTGGTGGCTGGAGAGATAACTTCAAAAGTATGACATGGAGTCTTAATAATTCTCCGACCATTTCTACATAGCAGAATAATTTCAAGTGACTAACCATATACTCCTCTTCACCATAAATAGTAACAACCTTTCCCTTCACAGAATATTTCAGTTTCTGGTGTAGGGTTAGGTAACAGCTCCTGCCTCATAGATCCAGGGGCGTCCTAGTAAGCAAGAAGAAGCTGGTCGAATATTCGTTATGTAAAAAGTAGATTCGAAGAACTGCGAACCTAGCTTGATCGGAACATCCACCTCTCGGTGTACCATTCTCTTTGAACAGTCAAAGGCTCATACTATAATATCACTAGGTTTCAGTATAACCCCTTTGTAATCCAGACTGTCAAGAGCACCTTTTGGTATAACATTCAACGAGGAACCAGTATTAACCAATACGTGATCCAGAGTAGTGCCTCTCCATTGAATGGATACATACAGGGCCTTGTTGTGATTTCTTCCCTTAGGAGTCAAGTCGACATCAGAAAAACCTAACCCATTGTCAGTCGTTAAGCTAGAAACATAGTTCTCAAATTGATTGACAAAAATCTCTTGTGGCACATGAGCGAAATTCAAGAATTTCACCAAAGCTTGTGCATGAGCTTCAGAACACAGTAACAGGGATAACATGGAGATTTTGGATGGGGTCTGCCCCAACTGTTCAACAATCTTGTAACTTATTTTACGGATGATCTTCAATACCTCCTCCAACTCTTTCCTGGAGGTGTATTCAACTGTAACTTCTTTAGGTGCCTCTGTCTGGGCAGGCTCCGTTATTTGCTCTTTACCCCGAGCCTCGGTATTTGACTTGATAGCGGTAACTTTAACTGGCATAGAAACAGTCTTCAGAGAGATTTCCAGGGAGAAAACCCTTCCGCTTCTAGTAACCTTTTTGGTCCCATCAATGTTGTTAATGTCGGGGTCAGCAACTTCAGTACCTTCATTCTCAATAATCGGTAGTACTTGCTTGACACCATGGCAGTAGATGTCATATCCATAGTTCCACGGGATAGCTTTATCTGAAGAGTATGGAATAGGTCCAGGTGTGGTGATTATTAAAGGAGCAGCTTTGGGATTGGCAGTGATCCTTACAGGACCCTTGGAAGTGATTCTGATAGGAGTGCTTGAAATTATAGATAAATCTTTAAATGGGTTTTCAGCAGACGAAATCTTCTTAACCAGAATTATGTGATTGTCCATTAGGCATTGAATGCCTTCCTTCAGTAACTTACAACCATTGGGTTGGGTTGCGCAGCAGTTACATCTTTCAATACAACCCGAAAATAAACCAGCTTGTAACAGATTCTCTTTGATAATTAGGATGGGAGTAACCAACTCACTTACAATAGCAACATAAATAACATCATCAATAACACTTACACCTTTTTCATGCTTCGGCATTGGTGCAGTAATTACATTCAGAGTCTACGGAGGATCAAACTCAATCTCTTTGTTGTCAATCATATCCAGAATTTTGTTTTTCAGGGCCCAACAATTATTGGTGTCATTCCCAGGATTGTTGGAATGGTAAGCACACTTCACATTTTGATTGTAGAGAGGAGAGGAGGTGTTGGGATTTTGAGGAGGATCCATTAATGTAATCAGCTCCACTTTTAGTAAATATTGTAATGCCTGGGACAGTGGCATACTGATCTTGGTAAATTGTCTTCTCGGTGTGTCTGACCTACGCTGATTGCCCTATTTTTGTTGTTGAATAGGCGCAGGATTAGAGATTAGCACCGCTCCTACAGACTGATTACGGTCACTTCTGACACAACCCTTCTGGCCATAAACAACATTAACTTCTTTCTTTTTGCTAAATGTCTTTTTTATAGCACTCGAAGATGCAGCCACCTGAATCTTTCCACTCTTGATACCACTTTCGATATATTCCCTGTGATCGGTGGAAATAGAACTGACTGTTTAAAGCTGGTTTCGCGAAATGTCGCGGAAGCAAGAGTCGCCACCGTCTTTTATGTTCTCCAACATGGAAAGGAAAAAAGCACAGCAAAATTCCTTATGAGAATGTTTCTCGGTTCGGGAGGTAGATTTATAGAAAGGGAAGGTGTTAGCACCCTTTCTATCTGTGGTTATCCACGGGCTCTTAGGTACTTGCTCTTATGTTTTCAAAAGATTTGTTTGCTTTTCAAGTGTGTGTGGGTTTTGAAAAAAAAAAGTTTCGTTTGAAAAATTTCTAAGTAACTCTTGTATCAGTCCTCAAGAGTGTATGAAAAATTTGTTTGAAAACTTTTAGAAAGTGTGAGGTGTGAAAAGTATTTTTGTTTGTTTTGAGAAAGAGCAAGTACTTAAGAGAAATCTACCTACCCTAAGGAATTAAGCTGTGTAAAAGTCCTTTAGATAGTGCTATCCCACCATTGAGAGGTAGGTAGCACCATCGTTGGAGTTATTTGGGTCAATTCGATGATTAGGGACAGTGTGGTCACCGAAGCAATGGTAGGACATCTTAGTGGTAACCCTAATGTCCTAGATCCTTTTATCCGAGGCAACCGTTTCGAGGCAACTGGATCTTAGATAGGAGGGAGACCTCTAAGACGTCCTATACTTGATGACCACGTTCGAGGCAACCAGTGAGGCGTACCCTAGAAGTGGCATGTGCTTTGTGTGTTGTTTTCCAATTAATGTTTGTCTTTACATGTTATTTGTGAGCTACAGATTGATTTTATTTACATACATTCTTTCATGCATTTAACAGTTAGGGGTGCGGAAAGTAAATTGTAGAAATGTAAATTCTAACTATTACAAGGCGCGGGTCTATACATCGCCAAAAAACAAAGACCCGTTTTGATAAAGTGCGGAAAGTAAAGAAAGCAATAAACCTAATTACTATTACATTCTTGAAGCAGTTACATAATAATCAAAATAAAATAAATGCGCGCGAATAAAAATTAATCAGGAATGTCTTAAGGGTTTTGACCCTTTTAAGAAAAGAAATGAATTTTTTTGTCTTTTTTTGTGATTTAAATGAAATTAAAACTAATGATTAAATTAATTAATTAATTAATTAAAAGAAAAATGTTTTTTGTGTTTTTTATGTTTTTTAATGAAATAAAATAAAAGAATTAAAATTCTAAGTTAACCTAATTCTAAATTATTTTTATTGATTGTAAAGAAAAAGAAATTAAAGTTGACCTAATTAAACTATTTTATTTTCTTAATATTTTATTTACAAAAATAACATGAAATTAATAATAATAATAATATTAATTCTTCTTTTTTTTTTTATGAAAATATTAATTATGTTAATGGTTAATAAAAAAAAAGAATAAGAAAAAAATAAGGCAAATGACAAAATAATAAAAAAAAGAAAAGCAAACCCAAGGGGGGTTTGGGCTAGAATTGAGGGTGTATATGGAATTGTGAGGCCCATGAACCTTCAGTCACGTTGACCCTTTCTGGTTGCCTATGCTAGTGTTGACTCCTGAGCACCATGGTCCTCATGCTTTGGCCACTGGATTGGCGCTTGAGACACTTGGCATGCTGATCTGTGAGGGTTTATGGTGGAAGCTATTTGAGGGCCTGCACGTGATTACCTGGGAAAAAATAGAAACAAGGAAATTGGGGGACCTGGGAATCGAACCCAGGTCCCAGTGATGAACAAACACGTCACCAACCACTCCACCATCGCGTTGTCTTTGTAAACATAATAATCAACAAATAATATATGTTAATAATAACAACTATGCTGGAACTCAGAAAAACGCGCGCCAAGTTTGAATCTCCCAATCATACGTCAACACGCCATCTCCTTCTTCGTTTCACCTGCAGAAATATCAAACAAATAGCGGGGGTTTTAAACCCCCACAAACTGGAAAAGAGAAAAATAGCGATTAGCGATAGGCGCAAGATAAATTGAGCGCGAGGGTTGCAATGAGTTCGTCTGGATGTCACGAGTTCAAGCATATGCGTGAGAAGGCCTAATTTTGCCTGTGCTTGAAATCCCCAATTCGAGACCTTAAGAACCCTAAAAATCTCCAATGGTGATTCACGATTCTGTACATGATAATGAAATTAAACAATGCCAAAAGCTTTGTAAAGGGTCAAGCAATGTAAAACAACGAGTATAACATGTTAAGGATGCATAGAATGTGAGTTTCAATTCTAGAAAAAATTTGCAAACTGTGAGTTTATTCTGGGCAGTTTCTTGAGCTTTGGCGCTTAGTTCTGATTGCAAAAGATTCCTGGAAGGGTTGGGAGTGTGTTTGGATCAAAGAAAATGTCTGAATTGCACTGGAAGATTGATTTCAGTTTGTGACTTTTCTTCCAAAATTTTGAATTTGGTTCTTTTGTTTCAGAGGTTTCTAGGTCGTGTAAATGGTATGAGAGGCTTACATATGTGTCTTTGAATGAGAATCAAGCAATAATGTGAGCCTTTAACCCTTGCAATGAAGTTTTGGATTTTGCCATGACCACCATTAAAGAACTTGCCATTTTTGTTCAAAATTGAATTTTTATGCTTGAAATGGACTTTACACGAATTTGGCATGTGTATCATGATGCATCAAGGTTATTCAAACCACAAGATATCCCTTAATTAATTTTTTTGATTTTTATTTGAATTTTAAAGATTTAAAATGAATTAAATCAAATAAAATTAAATAAAAATAGAAAAATTAATTTTTAATCTTGAAATAAATCATGGGGCACGTGGGTGGCATGGAAAAGCTGAATCAAGTGGAAAAAGTGGGCCCTTTTGTCAAAAATTGAAGTTTCAAGGATAGTTGACTTTTGCCATTTCATGAAAATTTCCCAACTTCTCCAATGCATATCTTGCTCAATTTTGATCATATGAACATGTTCTTGGAAATTTTGGAAAGGTCTTGAAGTCCTCTAACCAATTCCTTTGGTCCCATGTAATTTTTATTTACCAATCTCAAGTTATGGTCTTTGACTTAAAATGCCTTTTTGTTGACTTTTGAAAATGACCTATAATGTTGAAATTGATAACTTTTTGTGAGAGCATTTCTTGGACTTGGAATGTGAAGATGAGTTGTAGGAAATGTCTTCCCCTTCAAGATGAGCATTAGATGGGATTTTTCTGATGAACCATGAAAAAGTTATGCCTTGGTCAAGTTACAGTTGACTTTTCAGCTGTCCAAAAATAGAAACTTTTGACACCTTGATGATTTTTGAGCCATTCTTGTGAAATCATGGTCAAGATTTGACCAAATGATGATGGTGGCTTAAAAATAAGATGTTGACCAAAATTTTTGACTTTTGACTGCCAAATGACCATTTTGCCCCTACAGTTGATTGTGAAGCAATTAGGGTTTTTGACTGTGCAACTTGACCTTGTGAGCCTTGAAACTTGACATGTAGGTGCTTGACAATGTGTATGAGCATATGGGACTTGATTGAGCCCTTTAAAACCTCAACTTCTTTGCAAGAACCAAAACCCTAATTTGACTGGCTTAGGAGGGTGTTTGAACTGTGCACCCCTTGAGTAGGCTTGAGCAAATTGAGATGATGCTTGTCAAAACTTTGAAGAATATGGGAGGGCAAATTTTGGGGTACAACAGTTGCCCCTGTTCAATCTTCTTAGACCTGAGGATGTAGATTGGCTTGTGTGCCTTTCGTGATCCGAGGGTGGAAGATGATTGAACACTAGAGTGTCCATAAATTTGCACTCACATAGTAGAGTATCAGCAGTGTGATGTCAGGAATGGGCTTATAGATGCCATTTGGAGAGATGGTGGATAGGAGGATGGGCTTATAGATGCCATCTGGAGATGTGACAGAACCTTGTCGGGAATGGGCTTATAGATGCCATTTGGAAGTGTAATGGGTAGCTGCGTCCGAATAAGAAATAGAATGGCTTCCGTGTCTGGAGCATATCTAGTCTGTGTCTAATTGATGACGTCTGAATAAATAGTAGAATGACCGCCGTGTCTGGGGTATATTCATACTGTGTTTGAATGAGTGACAGAATGTCATCCGAATTTGGATCGTATCTGGCCTGTCTTTTGAATGAATCTGGACTAAACAATATAATAGCATCCGGGCTGGAGCATCTCTAAGTTGTCTTTAGAAGCTTGAATCTGAATAAGCAATAGAATAGCGTCCGGTTCAGGAGCATCTCTAAGCTATATCTCAAAGGAAATCTGAATAAGTATCAGAATGTCGCCATGTCTGGGTCACATCTGAACCATCTCTAGAAGGAAATCTGGAATAAGCAATAGAATAGTATCCGAGTCCAGAGCATTTCTAAGCTATCTCTAGAAGGGAGATCTGGAATAAGTATCAGAATGTAGCCATGTCTGGATCGCATCTGAACCATCTCTAGAAAGAATCTCTGAATAAACAATAGAATAGCATCCGTGGTTGGAGCATCTCTAAGTTATCTCTAAAAAGAAGCCCTGAATAAGCAACAGAATAGCGTCCGGTTCTGGAGCATATCTGAACTATTTCTGAACAAGCAACTCTGAATAAGCAAAAGAATAACATCCATCTCTGGAGCATTTCCCAGCTATATCTGAAAGGAAACTCTTGAATAAGAAAAAGAATAATGTCCATCTCTGGAGCATTTCTAAGCCATCTCTGAAGAGAAAATCTGAATCAGCAAAAGAATAGCATCCATATCTGGAGCATTTCCCAGCTATATCTGAAAGGAAACTCTTGAACAAGAAAAAGAATAACGTCCATCTCTGGAGCATTTCTAAGCTATCTCTGAAGAGAAAATCTGAATAAGCAAAAGAACAACATCCATATCTAGAGCATTTCCCGGCTATATCTGAAAGGAAACTCTTGAATAAGCAAAAGAATAGCATCCATATCAGGAGCATTTCTAAGCTATCTCTGAAGAGAAAATCTGAATAAGCAAAAGAACAGCATCCATATCTGGAGCATTTCCCAGCTATATCTGAAAGGAAACTCTTGAATAAGCAAAAGAATAACGTCCATCTCTGGAGCATTTCTAAGCCATATCTGAAAGGAAACTCTTGAATAAGCAAAAGAATAACGTCCATCTCTGGAGCATTTCTAAGCTATCTCTGAAGAGAAAATCTGAATAAGCAAAAGAACAGCATCCATATCTGGAGCATTTCTAAGCTATCTCTGAAGAGAAAATCTGAATAAGCAAAAGAATAACATCCATGTCTGGAGCATTTCCCAGCTATATCTGATACTTTGAATAAGCAAAAGAATAGCATCCATATCTGGAGCATTTCTAAGCTATCTCTGAAGAGAAAATCTGAATAAGCAAAAGAATAACATCCATGTCTGGAGCATTTCCCAGCTATATCTGATACTTTGAATAAGCAAAAGAATAGCATCCATATCTGGAGAATTTCTAAGCTATCTCTGAAGAGAAAATCTGAATAAGCAAAAGAATAACATTCATGTCTGGAGCATTTCCCAGCTATATCTGATACTTTGAATAAGCAAAAGAATAGCATCCATATCTGGAGCATTTCTAAGCTATCTCTGAAGAGAAAATCTGAATAAGCAAAAGAATAACATCCGTGTCTGGAGCATTTCCCAACTATTTCTTTAATCTCTTTAATGTAGATATGCCCTAGCTAGATACAGGTATCGAATCCACAATCAATCGCTCACAGATATGCCCTGGCTAGATACAAGTATCGAATCTGGAATTGCGACAGTTGATAGTAATCGTCTTTGGATTGACCTTTTTCCTGAAAAGGCAAAACATCAGTTGTATGCAATGTCATGGTGCATGAACTGCATGATTTTAAGATGTTCTCAAAAATAAATGAGATTTGTGTTGTATGATGCGTATGCATGCTATAATGTATGAAGATGTGATGTTTATGAATGTATTTTCGTCTAGGAAAATAAATCCTTGACGAATGCCGGGAATTTGTTGAATCCTGGGCTAATGTTGAAGAGTAGAGTTCTTCATTTCCGCTGGGGATGATGGTTGCAAGAATAAACCGGTAGAAGAAGATGACTCCGTTGGGGAATAAACTTGTTGGAGAGATTACTCTGCGGGGAATTACTTTGTGGGAAGATATACTTTGCCGAGGTTTTGATAACTCCGCTGGGGATTTGGTTGATGAGTTATGTTGGGGAATTTGATGAACTCCGCTGGGGGTAGGAAGAACTTCGCCGAGGATGATCCTTCCGTAGCAATTAGCTGAGGATAACCCAGTTACAAGCCCTGGTGGGGAATAACCTTCTGAATAGAGCCGGGGAGATGCGTTCGTACTCTGCAGGGGATAAGCTTCCAGAATCTACTGGGGATAAGCTTCCTACTGGGGAGATTGATTCAACTCTCCTGGGGAGACTTTTTTGGACTGTACTGGGGAGGTGGCTCTGCTGGGGTGTCTGGTATTCCACCGGGGAACAATCTTAGATCAAGACTGCCGGGAATGCTTGCTTAGGAACATCTGTATACTCCGCTGGGGAATATTGAGATCTTTTGGGGATGCCCCACTTCCTTAAGGCTGACAGTAGATTAACTCTGCTTGGGGAGAGGGTTGACTTGCTAGAGATATTGTGCCTTTCGGAGCTGATTGGAGACCAACTCTGCTCGGGGGAGAGTATTGTTGAGTCTTGTCTTACTCTGTAGGGAGTGAAGGTATCCTGGTTACGTTCTTCAGCCAAATCTACCTTGGTGCCTTGGTGGACAAAGCAGCTTGTATAGTTCAGACAATTCTTATTGCCCCAGTTTCCTATGGAGGTGTTTGATAACTACCGATGGACAAATCTTCTTCTGGTAGGCAAGTGACAAGGCGACGGGACACAGTCGTATGCTTTGATCCCTAATTTTTCCTGGACCGCCCTTTCGGGTTTTCAGTCCACCGGGATACCCATTTTTTCCCAAGCCGCCTTTTCAGGTTTACGACTTACCGGGTGTACAGATTTTTTTCATTTTCATCCCTTATTTTTGCCCGAACCTTTTTGGTTCGTCGGGAAGCCCTTATTTTTGCCTAGGTGTGTCAAACTAGCGGGTCTTTGATTTTGCAAAGTATTTTTTCGACTATGTCCGTGCTCTCAGGATGCAGGGAGTTGTCACTGTCAGTAGTGCTGCGTTACCCTACTACCAGAAGATCTCCGTTTGATCGTCCAATTCCCCAAGTGATCCAGATGGAGATTTGCCCCAAGTTGGTTGGTCTTTTGAGAGATTCTCTGAATCTTGACTTAACTGCCCCCGATGATGGACAATGATCATACCGTGCCCCTTGATTGGGGGTGCTTTTGTTCATTTAGACATTTGTCGTGCGAACTTCTATGTTGTTCAAACAAATAGTCATATGCAAGCAATGTTATATTAAAATGCAAAGCTTATGTTTGTTTCGAAGTTTTTGAAAATGCATCTTTTTTAGTAAAAACAAGTGAATTTTGTAAAACTGTGATGTCAACTCGTTATTTTACCGCAAGCCCTAAGGAGTCAGGATACCTTTGTAACAGTATGCTTTCGAACTAACCCATGCTTCAGCTAGGACTTTTGAGGGTTATAACGTGGCCTGGTTCACGGTTTGATAAACAAAGGATAAAGGCTCAAATTTATCTGTACCCACCCGCTCTTCGTGATGTTCTTCAAACCTAAACTCAGTTGATCGTGCGTCAGACCTTGTTTGAGTCTTTGTTATGATGTTCCGGTGATGGTTCAAATGTTAACAATTTATTTTGAATAGGCAGTCATTTCTTTTTTGTCGAAGGTTTGTATGACCTCTTCCTTTTTTTTCGTTATCCCTGTTTTTTGCCTGAACTGTTTCTTTTGTGATTACAGTCAGCGGGATGTCCCAGTTTTGTAAGTCTCCTTCATAGGTTTTGACTTATTGGTCTTTAGTTTTTTTTTTGGTAATGACCGCCTGTCTTTATGATTATTCAGAACCATCACTGTCTTTTGTTTTGTAAAGACTCCCTTGGTGCCATCCGTTGTGCACCTGGATCAACTGAGAGAACTACCCTGCCCCAGCTTATGATTAAAGGGTCTTAATTTTTTTTTTTGAAAAGAAAAACTCCTACTTCTTTGGCTCAAAGGGGTTGATGAGGGATTATCTTCCTTATAACTCCAGTGTTTAGGAATTGAAACAATGCATGTACCTCATCAGCGGGGTCTGTTCAAAAGCATATTGTAGATTGTGGTATCGTTTTCGTCATCCTCCCTCAAGAGGCTCAGAATTATTAATTGAGAGTTGAACATCACAAAAAAATGAAAGTAGTTTGAATATAGCGAAAGCGAATATATTGATTCAAAACAGACATATGCGATGCATTGATAAAGTAATAAAGTTTGCTATGACAATAATTGTTTGAATAATCAAAGAAAAAATACAACTTGAACATTCGAATGAACAAAAAGTCTTCTAGTCTTAGGACTTGTCACTTTAAATGGTGAATCTCGCAGGGATAGTAGAAGAACTCGACCTGACCATCTGGGGTGAATTCCACTGCTCCTTCATCAATCAGGCTTTGGATTTTGTACCTCAACTTCCAACAGTCGTCAGTATCATGTCCCGGGTTGTTAGAATGGTATGCGCACCTGGCCCCAGGATTATAGTTGGGTGAAGAAGTCTTAGGATTAGGGTGAGGTCCTATCAACGTCACCAGATTCAACTTCAGTAGGTGTTGCAAAGCTTGGGACAGCGACATGTTGAGCTGGGTGAGTTGCCTCCTGGGCTTGCTCTGATCAACCCGTTGCTCTGGGCGAGGTTATGGTTGGACCTGTGAAGTGGTAGCAATTTGGAGAGGTCTATTCTTCGCCATACCAGACCCTTGTCCTCTTGGAAGCTGATCAATGACCTGGTCCCTGACTTGGACTGTTTGCTTCATGTTGTATCTCTCTTGATGAAGCTGACTGATCATGGTCTTCAACTCTTCTTGCTCCCGAGCTAAGCCTTGGATGAGAGCCATTTTCCCCAGCATCTGGGTTCTCATTGTATCTACCTCAGCTTGCAGACGTTTCAGTCGTTCGTCCTTATCATCTTCGGGACTTTTCTTGGCCAAATTCCCCATGAGGAGTGTCCTCAACTCTTCCTGCCCCTTGGATAGGCTTAGGAAGATCTCCCTGAACTGAGTCTCTTGAGCATGCAGACCCTGGTTATCTTGTCGGGAAGCCATTGCTGAAATAAATAACGAAGAAGGTAAGTGACCTGTAACAAGGGTACCTGTAATACAATGATATGTATGATATGCATGTAATGTTTTCAAGGATCTCGTGAGGTAAACAAAAAAATCGTTAGCATTTGCGTTTTGTAGCTTGATGGAAGGAACTGCATATGGTTGAGAGTCCTTCTTCAAGAGTCAAGGCTCACCATATCGAGTGGGTCATAGCCCCTGACTCAAGTCATTAACCTTGGCTAGAGGAAAATAAATCCCCTTTGCCCCTTGCCAGACATTTGGGTTCATCATGACCTGCATCACAAGCCCCTTGAGATCCTTGAAATGGATTAGCCCTTATGCAGGATGTATGCAATCGTATGATGTTATGTTATGCGTGGAGTGATGTAAATAAACCCTGCTATGAGTCCAGGTTAAGGACTGTAAACAAACCCTACAAGAAACTCATGTGTTAGATAACAAGCATGCAAGTAGTCAAGTTTGAAAGCACACAAGTCACACAAGACAACCCTTAGAGTTTAGGCCAGCATGAAGTTTGGGGTACTACCCTCTTGAAGTTGGTGGGCTCAAAAACCTGTCCTATCAAAAGTAACCGGGTTCTAAGGAGCTCAATATCATTGGGTTGTTTTCTGTGTTCATTGTTTTGATTTAGCCACTGGACTGGCGATCAAAATATTCCAAGAAAACAACCCTCAATGAGTGTAGTATCGAGTATCAACCAACTTCGGACTGCACCAAAGTCAGTCATCTCACTACCCCTAAAGAGGCTAGGATGGTTCAAGTAAGGTTCCTAAGGTCAGTTCATGCTTCACGACACCACGCGGTGGCCCCGTACTCTCCTTGACTTGACTCAAGGGTTACCGGTACTCACCAAAGTGCCACATCAACGTAGCAAACTGCTTCAACCATGTCGGTATACCCCGCACAGTTCCCTCACAGTTTTGTTGCTACTTTCTAAAAGGTACCCCTCAGATCTGGGTTAGGATCTATGAAACTCCCAAAACAGGCCCACAATATTAAATTAAGCAAAGCAAGCAATTGAAAACATGATGATGAACTATTCCTAAGGTACACCCCACTTATTAATCTCCCCAGCAGAGTCGCCAGTTCTGTGATTGGTGGAAATAAAACTGACTGTTTAAAGCTGGTTTCGCGAAATGTCGCGGAAGCAAGAGTCGCCACCGTCTTTTATGTTCTCCAACATGGAAAGGACAAAAGCATAGCAAAATTCCTTATGAGAATGTTTCTCGGTTCGGGAGGTAGATTTATAGAAAAGGAAGGTGTTAGCACCCTTTCTATCCGTGGTTATCCACGGGCTCTTAGGTACTTGCTCTTATGTTTTCAAAAGATTTGTTTGCTTTTCAAGTGTGTGTGGGTTTTGAAAAAAAAAAGTTTCGTTTGAAAAATTTCTAAGTAACTCTTGTATCAGTCCTCAAGAGTGTATGAAAAATTTGTTTGAAAACTTTTAGAAAGTGTGAGGTGTGAAAAGTATTTTTGTTTGTTTTGAGAAAGAGCAAGTACTTAAGAGAAATCTACCTACCCTAAGGAATTAAGCTGTGTAAAAGTCCTTTAGATAGTGCTATCCCACCATTGAGAGGTAGGTAGCACCATCGTTGGAGTTATTCGGGTCAATTCGATGATTAGGGACAGTGTGGTCACCGAAGCAATGGTAGGACATCTTAGTGGTAACCCTAATGTCCTAGATCCTTTTATCCGAGGCAACCGTTTCGAGGCAACTGGATCTTAGATAGGAGGGCGACCTCTAAGACGTCCTATACTTGATGACCACGTTCGAGGCAACCAGTGAGGCGTACCCTAGAAGTGGCATGTGCTTTGTGTGTTGTTTTCCAATTAATGTTTGTCTTCGCATGTTATTTGTGAGCTACGGATTGATTTTATTTACATACATTCTTTCATGCATTTAACAGTTAGGGGTGCGAAAAGTAAATTGCAGAAATGTAAATTCTAACTATTACAAGGCGCGGGTCTATACATCGCCAAAAAACAAAGACCCGTTTTGATAAAGTGCGGAAAGTAAAGAAAGCAATAAACCTAATTACTATTACATTCTTGAAGCAGTTACATAATAATCAAAATAAAATAAATGCGCGCGAATAAAATCTAATCGGGAATGTCTTAAGGGTTTTGACCCTTTTAAGAAAAGAAATGAATTTTTTTGTCTTTTTTTGTGATTTAAATGAAATTAAAACTAATGATTAAATTAATTAATTAATTAATTAAAAGAAAAATGTTTTTTTGTGTTTTTTTATGTTTTTTAATGAAATAAAATAAAAGAATTAAAATTCTAAGTTAACCTAATTCTAAATTATTTTTATTGATTGTAAAGAAAAAGAAATTAAAGTTGACCTAATTAAACTATTTTATTTGTTAATATTTTATTTACAAAAATAACATGAAATTAATAATAATAATAATATTAATTCTTCTTCTTTTTTTTTATGAAAATATTAATTATGTTAATGGTTAATAAAAAAAAAGAATAAGAAAAAAATAAGGCAAATGACAAAATAATAAAAAAAGAAAAGCAAACCCAAGGGGGGTTTGGGCTAGAATTGAGGGTGTATATGGAATTGTGAGGCCCATGAACCTTCAGCCACGTTGACCCTTTCTGGTTGCCTACGCCAGTGTTGACTCCTGAGCACCATGGTCCTCATGCTTTGGCCACTGGATTGGCGCTTGAGACACTTGGCATGTTGATCTGTGAGGGTTTATGGTGGAAGCTATTTGAGGGCCTGCACGTGATTACCTGGGAAAAAATAGAAACAAGGAAATTGGGGGACCTGGGAATCGAACCCAGGTCCCAGTGATGAACAAACACGTCACCAACCACTCCACCATCGCGTTGTCTTTGTAAACATAATAATCAACAAATAATATATGTTAATAATAACAACTATGCTGGAACTCAGAAAAACGCGCGCCAAGTTTGAATCTCCCAATCATACGTCAACGCGCCATCTCCTTCTTCGTTTCACCTGCAGAAATATCAAACAAATAGCGGGGGTTTTAAACCCCCACAAACTGGAAAAGAGAAAAATAGCGATTAGCGATAGGCGCAAGATAAATTGAGCGCGAGGGTTGCAATGAGTTCGTCTGGATGTCACGAGTTCAAGCATATGCGTGAGAAGGCCTAATTTTGCCTGTGCTGGAAATCCCCAATTCGAGACCTTAAGAACCCTAAAAATCTCCAATGGTGATTCACGATTCTGTACATGATAATGAAATTAAACAATGCCAAAAGCTTTGTAAAGGGTCAAGCAATGTAAAACAATGATTATAACATGTTAAGGATGCATAGAATGTGAGTTTCAATTCTAGAAAAAATTTGCAAACCGTGAGTTTATTCTGGGCAGTTTCTTGAGCTTTGACGCTTAGTTCTGATTGCAAAAGATTCCTGGAAGGGTTGGGAGTGTGTTTGGATCAAAGAAAATGTCTGAATTGCACTGGAAGATTGATTTCAGTTTGTGACTTTTCTTCCAAAATTTTGAATTTGGTTCTTTTGTTTCAGAGGTTTCTAGGTCGTGTAAATGGTATGAGAGGCTTGCATATATGTCTTTGAATGAGAATCAAGCAATAATGTGAGCCTTTAACCCTTGCAATGAAGTTTTGGATTTTGCCATGACCACCATTAAAGAACTTGCCATTTTTGTTCAAAATTGAATTTTTATGCTTGAAATGGACTTTACACGAATTTGGCATGTGTATCATGATGCATCAAGGTTATTCAAACCACAAGATATCCCTTAATTAATTTTTTTGATTTTTATTTGAATTTTAAAGATTTAAAATGAATTAAATCAAATAAAATTAAATAAAAATAGAAAAATTAATTTTTAATCTTGAAATAAATCATCAGACACGTGGGTGGCATGGCAAAGCTGAATCAAGTGGAAAAAGTGGGCCCTTTTGTCAAAAATTGAAGTTTCAAGGATAGTTGACTTTTGCCATTTCATGAAAATTTCCCAACTTCTCCAATGCATATCTTGCTCAATTTTGATCATATGAACATGTTCTTGGAAATTTTGGAAAGGTCTTGAAGTCCTCTAACCAATTCCTTTGGTCCCATGTAATTTTTATTTACCAATCTCAAGTTATGGTCTTTGACTTAAAATGCCTTTTTGTTGACTTTTGAAAATGACCTATAATGTTGAAATTGATAACTTTTTGTGAGAGCATTTCTTGGACTTGGAATGTGAAGATGAGTTGTAGGAAATGTCTTCCCCTTCAAGATGAGCATTGGATGGGATTTTTCTGATGAACCATGAAAAAGTTATGCCTTGGTCAAGTTACAGTTGACTTTTCAGCTGTCCAAAAATAGAAACTTTTGACACCTTGATGATTTTTGAGCCATTCTTGTGAAATCATGGTCAAGATTTGACCAAATGATGATGGTGGCTTCAAAATAAGATGTTGACCAAAAATTTTGACTTTTGACTGCCAAATGACCATTTTGCCCCTACAGTTGATTGTGAAGCAATTAGGGTTTTTGACTGTGCAACTTGACCTTGTGAGCCTTGAAACTTGACATGTAGGTGCTTGACAATGTGTATGAGCATATGGGACTTGATTGAGCCCTTGAAAACCTCAACTTTTTTGCAAGAACCAAAACCCTAATTTGACTAGCTTAGGAGGGTGTTTGAACTGTGCACCCCTTGAGTAGGCTTGAGCAAATTGAGATGATGCTTGTCAAAACTTTGAAGAATATGGGAGGGCAAATTTTGGGGTACAATATTCCCCAATTAGAATCAACTCGGTAAAACCAGATGAAGAACTTCTAATTAGATGGTTAAACAAAGGACCTGTTAAAGTTCCCATAAATATACCAACCACCTCCCTGTCAGATAAAGGAGGTTGCACTCTTCCGACCAGATCTCTCCACTTCTGGGCATATTCTTTAAACCCTTCATTCGAGCCCATGGTCATATTTTTTAATTGGACATGAGTTGGTGCAAGGTCATAATTGTATTGATACTGCTCGTAAAAATTAGCATCCAGGTATTTCCAAGTGTGGATGTTGGTTACCTTTAGATGATAGAACCACTCAAGTTGTGTCTGGGATAAACTTTCTTGAAAGATGTGAACTCATAACGTTATTTCAGCAGTATGGGGTTGGATCTTCTGAACATAAGACCGCAGGTGAAGCTTTGGATAGGACACACCATATTTGGAAAAGGTAGGAATCTTGAACTTGTGAGGGATAACAACCCCCGATATAAGACCTAACTCTTCAAAATCCAGCCCTGGAACTTTCTGGATCTCCATAGCATTAAGACAATATTTGAGTTGATTGTATCTGTCATCGGCGGGAGGATATTGTTCAGCAGAATAGTCTTCATCGGAATCTTGGCTAGAACTAAGGTTTTTATTCTCTTCAGCTTTCACACTCTCATCATCTTTTTCTTGGTTATTCTCTTAATTCAAGGGGACCTTAAAATCTAGAGCCCTTCTGAATGGACTCTTGAATATTTTGCCAATATTAAAAAAGATTGTTGGCTTTTTAGTCTTCTTCTTATTCCCCTTTGTGATGAGGGTCTTCAACTCGTCTTGACCCTTAGCTAAGTCCAAGAACATTTGCTGAAACTGAGCGTTTTGAGCTTGAAGTTCTTTCATAGTTTGCTCGAGTGCCATCTTTTACAGAAATAAACAGCAAGAAGATGAGAAAACTTGCCTACAAAGTACCTTTTATATGATGATATGCATGATATGAAAATGCAAGTGCAATGTTTTCAAGGGCCTTTGCGGGATTTAAATTTGTTTAAACAAAATAAATTTTAGTAATAAGCTCAAATTATAATTGCCTTATAGGCTTATAATGATAACAAGAAGAGTTACAAAGAAACAAAATATGAATTCAAGTATCCCATGGGCGCTTCCTCTTTGTGTTGACATATGCATTAAGTATTTGTTCTTTGTGGAGTCACTTCATCAACTCCAGCACTTTCTTCTCACTAGCATAGAATTGAGCCTTAAAGATATCTCTTTATTCCTTGAGCTGAATTTGGAACTTCTGTAGTTCTTCGAAGTCAGTAGGCAGATCGGGATGAAGAACTATATGAGAAATATTCCCTTTAACAATAGGCTCTACGACCACTGATAGGATAGGATGATATCGAATTTTGAGATTTTGAGCACAAGAACGCACCCATATGAGGTAAGGCTCTAGAGGAATGGAATTCTTGTGTCCCAAAGTCTCGCTATCAATCTTGTTGACCATACCCCAAGCATCTATAAATCATTGATGGTAATTTTGAGGGTCGTTCTCATAGTCGAAGACAATACCGTGGATGAGCATATCATGAGGACCATGCCTTCGAGCATAACCAAACTGACGCATAGCTAGAGAAGGGTTGTAAGTGATACCCCCTTTTATACCAATGAGTGACACATTAGGGAATTCCCCATAAGATTAATAATAGTGACATGTGCCTGAGATCAAGAACACCAATGGATATCTGCATGAGCGAGTGACATCAACCTTTGACACCACCTCAAACCTTGTTAATTCTTTATCACTGATCAGGGAAGGTGCGAAATAAACCACCTGGACAATAAAGGTATGCAACACATATAAGTTCCTTGCTTCTTCATAGTACGAGTGTGGAGGGAATGCAGGACATATCCAAGAAAAGTAGACACTAGATTATGGGTGAGAAATATTTTGATGGAATTCACATCTATGAATTAGTCTGAATTAGGGAATAATATCAAACCATAGATCAGCAAAGCCAAAATATCCTCAAAAGCACAAAAACTCACGGCATCTAGAAACCACTGAACCTTCTCTATCATAAATTTAGGAGAAAAACCCTTAACTCCATTCCTTTTTCCCAATTAGATACAATGTCTGATTGTTTCAGATGTAAGGCTACTGTAATGTCTTCAGGTTTTGGAACTTTCTCTAGACTGGTGAAGGGTATCTGATCAAGAATAGGAACTTCGAGCAACTTATAGAATTATTCCATTGTGGGCACCTGTTGTACCCCCAAATTTTCTCTCTCATGTTTTCCAAAGTCTTCCCCCTGCATGGTTGACCAGAAACCCTTTCCTAGGGAAAAAGAAAATTTTTGAGTGGTGCTTTAAGTACCTTTCGATTGGCATTCTGAAAGACCATTCGATTGGTATTCTGAAGGAGCCTTTAGATTGGCATGGATAATTCCCTTCGATTGTCATTATGGACAAGCACTTCGATTGGCATTGTGTCAAGGCCTTTGATTGGAATTCTGAAAGACCTTTTCGTTTGGCACCCTGGGCCAAGCCTTTCAATTGGCATGCCATGGGATCCTTCGATTTAGCATTGTGTCAAGGCAGCTTCGACAGACATGTTAACCATGTCCTTCGATTAGCATGAACATCACCTTTCGATTGGCCTGTTAACAAAGCCCTTTCATTGGAATTTTAACAAGTACCCTTTGATTGGTATATGGACAAATACCTTTCAATTGGAATTTCAAAAGGTCCTTGGACTGGAACTTCAGAGTTTCCCTTAATAAGAACATCAGAACGAAATGACCTTCGAATGGCATTTCAGTGCAGAGTTTCTCTTAATCTAAGATACTCTGATGAAGGAAGTTCTGAACACTTCGAATCAGAACTTAGACTCATCACAAGGCCAAGGGCTGGTCGAAGTTGTCTAATAGGGAATGTTCTAAATAGATTCGAATTGGACTTTGAAGCTGGCAAAGAAGGCCCATTCGAAGGGTACATAAGAAATCCATTCGAAGGACACACAACTGGTGAAAACGAATACCGTGTTGTCCTAGTCTGGTCGAAAGGTGTAGAAAGATGGAGGGTTCGACTCAAAAGATCAAGTTAAACATTCAGACCCATAGGCTAGGCCACGTGTCTTCCCTTTTTAGGCTTGTACCCATTTGTTGTCTAAGACCACTTGCACTTAATAGCACAGTACTACCTTTTAGAAAAGTCTGTCTTGAGCCTTGCGCCTATTTTCCTTCAGAAGGAAGCATCCCCATCTGAACCATTCATCTTGCTTTTGTGGCACAAGTGGACATTTACTTTCCAGTTGGGCCTTATTTTATTATTTTCTGCACCCCAACTGCCAACAGGCCCCCCACATGTACTGTCACGTTACATTATTTTATCATTTATTTGCAAGGCTGGCTTTGGACAGCATGTCCATTCTTTCTCTATAAATAGAGGAACATTTACAAAGCTAAGGGGAGGATCTTTAGACCAAAGGAAGGAATCCCCCAAATTTTCTCAAACACAACAAAAACTCTCAAGTTCATCAACACTTGAGAAATAAAAAAAAAACAGAATCCCAAACACTCACCTCTTTGATTCTGAAGAACACCCCACACATAGAAGTTTGTTCAAACTCAAAGACAACCTTCTGTGTCAACTCTTCGAACCAAAAGCAAACTCCCTGTGACTACTCTTCGAATTCCAGAAACATCCAGGTAGCAGTTCAAGTTCGAATCCCACATCCATTCAAGGCCTGAAGCAAGGTAAGTCACTCTTACCCCTGAATCTTTCGTTTCATGGCATAGTATGTAAATAATCTTCCCTTTCATTTCAAAACATGTACATAACACTTTGGTTCTTTTCGTTTCCACCTACTCAATATGTTTTCAGAGCTAACCCCTTTCGTTTTGCTGCTTGTTTACTTAAATATGCATTAAGTATTAACTGATTGTAAGGCAATACTAGCATGGCCTTATGTCATGTTGCTGTTCAAAAAGTTCAAACGAAAGAAACAGGAGACAGGAGTATGAAACGAAGACTTTGGTTTCCACACTGACTTCCAGGCCCAGCCAGAGACACGCTCACACTGATTTCACTGGCCTAATCAAAGAAGGCAACAAGGCAGAAAGGCCCAGCCAGAGGCACACTTGCACTAAGTCCAGGCTCAGACAAAAGGCACTCCCATGTTGGTGCCAGCCTCCAATCGAAGTACATGACCTGACTGGTGTCAAAGCCCAATCGAAGGCCATGACCTCACTGGTGCGAACTCCCAATTGAAGGAGGCCAGCAGAATGCAAATCGAAGGCTGCTCCTGCCCAAATCGAAGGAGCTCATTTTTTACTTCTTTTTATCTTATTTCTTCCTTTACATTTCTATGCACTTCAATATGGTTGTAATAGTGTAGGATTTATTTTTTTCACTTTTTATTACTTTTGTACAAATGCTAGTAACTAGGTGTGTATGGCAAGATAAAACCAACAAGTAGACAACCTAAAAATCAAAGACAAATGCATGCAATAAAACACACTTTGCACACATGCACCCTTAGGGTAATCTCACTTGTTGCCTCGGAATATAGCCATGTCCCTCGAGCATGGGCGTTTTAGCAAAGACCCTCGATAAAAGATCATAGTCCCTCGATGACCCTCGATGTTGCCTTCGGTAAACGATTTAGTCCCTAAAAACGACATTGCTAAAACGTCCCTTATGTTGCCTTCTATGACTATACAAACGTCCCATGCCCGTCCCGTTCAACATCCTAACGCAAGGTTGTTCATCAAACACAATGGTGAAACAACACTGTTAAAAGGGTTAAAAACATAAGAAAGATCTTTTGAGTAAAATAGGGTAGATAGCTCTTAGTTACTTGATCAAACTTGCAAAGCATCCTTGCCATTTTTTCAAAACACACTCCACAACACAACTTCAAAAACAATTTCAAAACAAACTTTCAAAAAACATTGAAACATCTTTTCAAAAAGACAAACACCTTTTTAAAACATTCAAACAAGAATTGTTACAAAGGTTGCCTAGACAAGGCATCTTTTTTCAAAACATTTTCAAAACCACGCACACAAAGCACCATTTCAAACAATTGAAAAGCAAAGGCAAGTGATCTAAAACAAGTAACTAAGAGCCCATGGATAACCATGGATGAAAAGGGTGCTAGCACCTTCCCTTTTCATAATCTACCCCCCGAACCCACGAAAACATCTCAAAGGTCTTTCCTGTGCTTTTTGACCTTTCCTTAGGATAAAATAAAAAGTCGGTGGCGACTCTTGCTAAACCGAACAAGTGCGAAAACAAACGCAAATCCCAAGTCAGTTCTCCCACCGTATCACAGCACCAACTGATAATTCGGGAAGGTAAAACATTGATGCTTCGGATCAAAGAACTGGAACATAACGCTCATTATGTCTTCCTGGAAACTAGTAGTAACCAAACTGAGTAGATGACCATGTCTCTTGGTGAATTGAGAATTGTCGGGAACCTTTGAGGCTAATTCCCCAAGCTTGGAAGGTATCCTTACGAAGTTGATCCAGATAGTATTCCTGCGACTGGAAGCCATGACTCTGCAACATAGAACAAAGATAAATCCCCTAGATCCTTGAAATGGCCAGTCATGATATGATGTTATGATGACATGCTATCATGTTTGAATATATAATAAGCGCAAACAAAGCACACAAGAGCCTTAGGTTTAAGGCTTGCATGGGGTTATTAGTTAAGTACCCTCTTGAAGTTTAGATGGCTCAACCTATCCTAAAGAAGTAATCAGGTTCTAGGGATCTCAATATCATTGATTTTTCTCACAAGTTTTGTCTGGCACATAAACTGACTTGCCACCAAACAAAACCCGAGAGTCGAATCTCAATGAGTGTAGCATCGAGTATTAACCAACTTCAGAATGCACCAAAGTCGGCTATCCCACTACCTTCTAATGGTTGAGTTGGCTCAATTAAGGTTCTAAAGGTCAGTTAGTGCCTATGACA
Organism: Vicia faba; assembly: GCA_948472305.1. Lineage (NCBI taxonomy): Eukaryota > Viridiplantae > Streptophyta > Magnoliopsida > Fabales > Fabaceae > Vicia > Vicia faba. Next base: position 1,521,123,219 of record OX451735.1, on the reverse strand, counting down.
CCATACGACAGCCTAGTATTCTCCCCGAATGACTCGAGGGACACAATTACAAACCAATGTGTCGCACTAACGTAGCCATCACTTCAACCATATTGGTATACACCATATAGTTTCCATAATCTATTGCTACTTACCTAAAATGCCCTCAGATCCGGGTGTAGGGTCTTTGCAAGAAAAGAAACCCGAGCAAACCCCAAATGTAAAGAAATCAAAGAAAACAAGTAAAAACAAATAAAGTGACCCTAAGCTCTAAGGTAACCCCTCTTCTTAGTATTCTCCAGCAAAGTCGCCAGTTCTGTAATACGGTGGGAGAACTGACTTGGTTTTGTGTTTTGTCACAAATGTTGCGGATAGAAAGAGTCGCCACTGACTTTTCTTTTATCCATTAAGGAAAGGGTGAAAATAACAGGAAATACCTTTGAGATTTTCTTGAGTTTGGGGGGTAGGTTATGAAAAGGGAAGGTGTTAGCACCCTTTTCATATGTAGTTATCTATAGCCTCTTAATCGCTAGCTCACTTGGTTTTGAAAATGCTTTGTGTTTGTGTGTTTGTGTGTTTGAATAATATTTAGAAATGCTACTAGTAAGGCAAGACTTTGTAATGATTCTTGAGAATGCGTACAAAGTGTTTGTTTGAAAATATTTTTGAAAGTGTTTGTGTGAAAAATTGTTTGTTTCGTTTGTGAGCAAGCGATTACGAGCTATCTACCTACTCAAGGTCTTTATTACACTTTTCATCCTCATTTAGATAGTGTTATCCTACCATTAGTTAGTAGGAAGCCCTAGTGTTGGATGTGAAGGGATAGGCGCGGGTCATCGTGTAGTCATTGAAGGCAACTTACAGGGGCGCTTTAGCAATTCGTAGGGGACTAGATCATTTACCAAAGGCAGCATCGAAAGGATCATCGAGGGACTACTATCTTTTTAACCGAGGGTCTTCTCTAAAGCGTCCCCATGTTCGAGGGATATGTATGTGTTGGGTTCCAAAGGAAACAAGGGAGGTTACCCTAGAGGTGTGAGTGTGCGAGTGTGTTCAATTTAGTTTATTTATCTTACATTAGGGTTTTGCTATCGTTTGCTTTTAATCTTGTCATACAATACTATTAGCTAAAAGTAATATATACGAAGCATAACAATATAAGTGCAGAAAAGTAAAATCCTACGCTATTACAAGGCTTAGAGAATAGGGGTACAAATAATAAAATGCGGGAAACGAGTAAAACCCTAATTATCTATTACAAACCGTAAGAAATTACAATAATCGAAAAAGGCGAAAATAATGAAATACACAAAGTGATAAAAAGGAAAAGGGAAAGGAAATTTCTTCGATGATTTCTAATAGAAAAGATTTGAGGATTAACCTAATACCTAAATTGATTTTAATTAATTAAAAACCTAAGAAACCCTAATTAATTTTAATTTGGAAAAAGGAAGAAAGTTTATTAATTAACAAAAAACTAAACCCTAATGTTGATTAGGGTTTGTGAAAAAATTAATTGATAAAAAAAATGGTTTAGTTCGATGAACTTAAGGTTTTATAAGTGAAAATAGTAAGAAAATAAGGGTTTAAAAAAAAGTTACCAGGGCTGGGTGTTGAACCCACACCCTCTACCCTTTCAATCAGCACCTTCACCACCAGGCTAGGCGCGTGCCTGTGTCTAAGGACAGAAACCAATGTGTTTTGCACTCAATCCTGCAAAATATGAGAAATTATGGGGAAAAGGGTAGCAAAAGGCAGGGATCAAACCCACGCCTTGATAGGGTAATGCCTTAACGTGTGGGATTCTACCACTAGGGTAGCCATACATCTGTTAATTTATACAAAACGAAATATATAATATAAAAATGTTGCTTGAACTGGAGAGGCGTTGGAGCCCTAGCTCCAATCGTCTTCTCCGGTAGCCTCCTTCTGTCAAACCTGCAAAATAGCCAAAATCAATAATCCAAGGGGACCCTACCCCCAAAAATGAGGGTCTACGATTTCAATGAGATAATTATTATGGCCTGAATCATAAGGTATTTTGAGCTATGGTGAAAACTACATGGATCAGTGCAGTTATGGTGTTTTACGATTTGGCCAGCATGGGACCTCCATGATGATTCTATCTTGTACTATCAAGCCTAGGAAACACAATGACATCATTAGTATATCTTAAAGCAAACGAAAAAATACAATTTTGAAAAAGTATGAGATCGGAGATGTATGTGATGGTGTTTCATGCGTTTTGGATCATCAAACTTGGTCCATTCTTACTCTGTATGATTGCTGGGAGTAAAAGGAGTGGCTAGTTTTCCTTGGAAATGGTTGTGATAAGGATTTGAAGGTTGCCCTAAACTTGAACAATTTTGAATTTTTTGGAGGTGATTCTTAGACAAGGGTTTCGTGGCCTTTTTTGTCTGAATGAGTATGATTAAATAGCATGAAATTAGGTCAAAGATATGGGCTTGGACCTTTGTTTACAAGTCTTGTATTTTGGTCTTATTTATTTTGAATTGTTAATGAATAAATAAAAAATGATTAAAATAAAATAGATCAAGGGGTATATAAAAAAGATCTGAGGTGTATAAGGAGTGTAATACACGCTTGGATTCTTAAACAATGGCCCAATAGCCTAAAATATCAAGTTTGCTCAATTTGAACTTCATGCATTTGCTCAAAAGTTTCCAAATTTCACTGGTCATAACTCTCTCAATTTTCATCCTTTGAAAGTGATATTTGACTTTTTGGAAAGCCCAAGGTGTCCACTACAATCTCTATATTGAACGTTTTTGCATTTCTAGACTTTATCTTGATGTAAGTTGCCTTGACAAAAAGTCTCTTTTTGTTGACTTTTGAAATGACCTGTAATGTAATGACCCATATCTCTCAAATGAAGCATTTTTCGGACTTGAGCATAGAGAGTCAAAATTGTATAGAATTTAATTTTCTTCAAATTGAGCCTTGGTTGAGGAAAACCTGATGAAGCATGTGAAAGTTATGCTTGGTCAAAGTTCAATTGACTTCTCCTAAGAAAACCCATATTTAACAACTTTTGACTTTTGATGATTTGAGAGTTTTCCTTGAGGAATCATGATCAACCCTTGATCAAATGATGAATATGACTCCAAAATCTTGATGTTGACCAAAAATATTGAAGTTTGACTGTATGTTGACTACAATTGACTTTTTACCCATTAGAGTTCATTTTTAGTCATCTGAGCAATTGACTGAGCAAACCTGTGATGCAAGGCATGAAACTTAGTATGAGAATTCTTGGAGACCTATAAGAAACCATGGAAACCACTTGAGGCTTTATAAACCCAAAATTACTTGATAAAAATGAAACCCTAATTGTGGACCCATTACTTAGGAAGAGAATTTATCTGATCAATTCTTGGGCAACCTTAAGCATTTGAGAACCCTATGAGAGTGTCTTGAAGAAGAGGGAGGGAAAATTTTGGGGTACAACAGCGGTCAAGGAAAAAATTAGGGATTAAAGCGTACGACTATGTCACATTAGATCAACCACTTACAGCTAGCATTTGTACCAACGTCAAGTTCAAATGGTACAAATCAATTCAGTCAACTTCTTCCGACAGCGAGGGATGAGATGCTTGAAGACATAGAGGCAATAGAAAATTTGAAACTCGACGAGATCATTTACACATAGCTATATGTTTTGTTTTACTTTATACTCTTTTCATTTCGTGACGATTTCCTCTTACTAGGAGTCTTGTCTCTTTGTACAAAACCGCTTGTTTATTGGCAAACTATTAATACAAAATACAATTTCAAATTTCAAAATTCAAATTTGTTTTACTTTCTCTGTTTTGTTTGCAAAAACGTCCAATGAATAAATTAAATGAACATATGCATATTAATATGATTATTGTTAACGAATATATGCATAAAAACAGGAATCAGCATTTACTAAAGACTTTAGGAGTTGGGTTAACATTCAAGTCATCCACAAATCCCCACCGAGAAATCCCCGTAGAGATACCTTCACAAGCTCATCACCAAGAAAGATACAATTCCCTTCAAGTATAGTATGCCTTAAAGATAGAAATTAGGGCATCTTCCAACTATTAACATGACCATACTCCCCAACAGATCCCTCTATCAGATAAAGGAGTTTGATCATTTCCCCACCATACGGCAGAAACTTCCTCAGCATAGTTCACTAGAATCTAACTCCCTAACTGAGTTTATTTCTCCAACACTGTACTATCCCCTACAGAGTTCTCTTCTATGGCAGGGCTCATTTGCTCAGTAGAGTATAGTTCTCCAGCAGAGTTTATTTCCCCAACGGAATTTAATTTCCCAAGCAAAATTCATTTCTCCGACTACTTCAAATCATCGCTAAAATTCCCCTCTCTAGCCAAGTGTAGCCAGGATGCTATCCCCAAAAAAGTTGCTACATGTTGTACCCCAAAAATTTTCCTCCCATTTTACTCAAGACATGCTCATTGAGTTCTTAAATTGCTCAAGGTTGACCAAAACCTGACCAGACAAATTCTCCTCTTAAGCAATGAACATCTAACTAGGGTTTCACTTTTCACCAAGATGTGTGAGCTCCAAAGGTCTCAAATGTTTTCCATGGTCCTAATAGGTCTTCAAGATTGTCCATGCCAAGTTTCAGGCCTTGCACTACAAGTTTGCTCAGTCAATTTCTCAAATGCTTGAAAATAAATTATACTAGGTCAAAAGTCAATTGTGGCCTATATACAGTCAAACTTCAAGATTTTTTGTTAACATCAACATTTTTAAGTGACAAACATCATTTGATCAAGGGTTGATCATTATTCCTCAATAAATACTCCTAATCTATCAAAAGTCAAAAATTGTTAAATTACGGTTTCTATAGGAAAAGTCAAATGAACTTTGACCAAGCATAACTTTCTCATACTTCATCCATTCTTCCCCAACCAAAGCTCATTTTGAAGAGAATCCAATTCCCTACCACTTCTCCTTCTCCCTCAAGTCCAAGAAATGCACCATTTGAAAGGTACAAGCTCATACATTACAGGTCATTTTCAAAAGGTCAACAAAAGACACTTTTCATCAAGACCATTTATATCAAGATAATATCTTAAAATGCAAAATTGATTAGCAGAGGGACTGAAGTAGACATCTTGAGCTTTCCAAAAAGTCCAAGATCATCATCATGAGATAACAATTGAGCAAGTTATGGTTTGCACAGATTGGGAAATTTTGAGAAATTTCAAGAAATGCACATTGATCAAATTTGTGTTTTTAGGTTAATGAGCCTAATTTTTTAGACTCAAACATATTCACGACATATCATAGAACCTATAAACACACCCACGCATGAGTTTTATTTTTATTTTATTTATTTTTGATTTTTATCTAAATAAAATCAAAATAAATTAAATAAATGCAAGGTTAATATATGAGGCATGTAAAGTTGGAGATTTGATCATGTTGGAGGCTTAAAAAGCTCACAAATAGTTGTCAAAAACGCATAAGGCAAGGGGAGGGAAATATCTTCTTGTTTTAGAAATTTTGGATCAAATCTTCATGTATTTAAAAGCATGACTATATTTGATCTCATGGATAGATTTTCTGACCTAATATTTCCCACTACATATATACAATAAAATCAGACCTAAAACACACACACAAAGCTGCCTCCACAAACCCTAAAAAATTTGCAAAATTTTCAAAGAGAAAGTGAAATTTGTATCAAGCAATCCAGGCCTTCTCCATCCAAACCAAGTGTGCCATCCACTTCTTGAAGGATCCAGGAACCATTCTCAATCCTAAGGAAAGCCTCACACACGTAGACACTCTCTCACACCATTCCTTCGATTGGTAATCTTTCTCTAATCTCAAACTTTCAAAACATGCAATCTAAATCCTTATTAAGCATATATTCATGTTATTGATGATGTTTGTGTGCATTCTAACGTATTACATGAGAAGTTAGGGCCTTAGATCGCATATTTCCATGTTTAAGTCGTGCTAGGGTTTTGGATTCGTAACTCAGGATACAGGAATTTTCTGGTCAAATTTGTGTTCAGGGCGAAATTTCAAGTGAGATAGGGTCTTTTGTTTATCCTTAATCTATCAATTTCTCGTGTTTCCGGTTTTGATAGGTCGGAGAAGACGATTGGAGTTTGACTCGACATCGTTGACTTCATTGGACTCAGGCGAGGGCATGTGTGGCTTCAGGCCATTTCTTGATTGGTCCATTTAAACATTCGGGACCCACTGGAGTGCGCGTGTTTGCCAACTCAGCATTTGCACTTGTTTTGCATTATATACATTTTGTTGTACTTACATTAACAGATGTAAGGCCGTCCCAAAGGTTGGATGAGTGTGTGTTAAGGGGTTTGTAAGGCTAGAGGGGCTGGGTTCGATCCAACCCTTTTTCATTTCCATTTTTTTGTTTTCTCTAACATTTTGCAGATCCAATGTGCTGCGTTACCAAGCGCCTACCATCTGCCTTTACATCTGGGCCATCAACTGCCAACAGATAGAGATCCAACGCCTTCAACATGCAGGCTTACCATGGATCCTCCAGACGCCTCCTCACCAGATTCCAACGTGGCTTGGCCTTGCTGAATATTTGGGCCCGGCGAATTCCAGTCTGCACCCCCTCTTTCAGCTTCACATACCAGGCTCATTCAAATTATTTTCTCTATTTTTGTTTATTTAATTATTTTATTTTCAAATCATTTTTTATTTAATCATAAAATCAGAAAATATAAAAACTTAGATTTAGGTTTTATTTTATTCAATTTTAATTTTCATAAATTAATTTAATTAATTATTTTGGTTTCTTTTCATAAATTAAAAACAATTAGAATTAGGTTAAAGTTTTAATGTTTTCTTAAATAATAAAAATACCAAAAATATTAGGTTTTGTTAGAATTAATCTTAATTAATAATTTCTTCTTTTTTATTTTAATTAATTAATTAGTCTAATTTTTATTCAAACCATTTTCACAAATAAACAAAAACAACAAAAAAATATTTTCTTTTAACTTAATAATTGTCAAGGTTTTAGACGTTCATATCAATTCGCGAGTGTTATTACTTTTCGCATTTTATTTTCGCATTTTATTTTCACATTTTTGTATCTGCCTACTGGGATATAATAGAATTAATTAGGACTTTTTACTTCTTCACTTTCTTTATTTTCCCTCAAGTTTTGGACTTGTAATAATCCCCCTCCCCGAAGCCTTGTAATAGCTAGATTTATATTTCCGCATTTTTAATTACTGAAAACTATTAACTGCTTAGATGCATGTTGTTGTACCCCAAAATTTGCCCTCCCATATTCTTCAAGAATTGCCAAGTCAAAGCTTCAAACATCTCCCTAAGGGTTGCACAGTTCAAGGGCCTCCTAACAGTCAAAATTAGGGTTTTGGTTCTGACAAAGAAAATGAAGTTTCCAAGGGTCCAATCAAGTCCCACATGCCTACAAATATGGTCAAGCATCCTCATACCAAGTTTCAAGACTTTCAGCACAAAATTGCACAGTCAAAACCCTAATTGCACTACAGTCAACTGTAGGGGCAAAATGGTCATTTGACAGTCAAAAGTTCAAATTTTTGGTAAACATCTCATTTTGAAGCCACAAACATCATTTGATCAATGCTTGATCATGATTCTCAAAGCTTGGCTCAAAAATCATCAAGATGCAAAAGTTTCCTTATTTGGACAGTTGAAAAAGTCAACTGTAAATTGACCAGGGCATAACTTCAACATGGATTATCAGAAAAATTCCATCCAAAGCTCATTTTGAAGATAAAGACATTTCCTACAACTCCTCTTCATACTTCAAGTCCATGAAATGCTCTCACAAAAAGTTATCAATTTCAACATTATAGGTCATTTTCAAAAGTCAACAAAAAGGGACTTTAAGTCAAAGGCCATAACTTGAGATTGGTAAATCAAAATGACATGGGACCAAAGGAATTGGTTAGAGGACTCAAAGACCTTTCCAAAATGTCTAAGAACATGAGCAAATCTTAAAAATTGACCAAGTTATGCCTTGTGGAAGTTGGGAAATTTTGGATATTTTGAAAAGTCAACATTGATTCAAATGACCTAAAAATGCTAATGGGCCTCTTTTTCTTCCACAATTCATCATCCAAGGCATGTGCACGACCATTTAGCCCAAAGGGAAGTTTTTTATCATTTTCATTTATTTATTTGGATTTTTTTATTATTAATAATTCATTTAATTAAATAAAATACATGAAAAATACCAAACCTAATGTTTTAAATCTTTTTGTGCATGATATACACTCAATATTTCGTGCAAATCAGGTTAGGAAAGAATCAAAGGTGATTGGATGTGATTGAAGCCAAAAAGCATGAAAAAAGATTTGGAAAATTATGGCTTGAAAATCAAATATCCTTTTCATTAATTCATGGATTTTTGATCAATTTTCTTTGACCTAATCACTCACATACATATATGAATGCAAACCCTATTCCAAAAAAGGTCCAAGCTGCGCCAGAAATCCCTAAAGCAAACTTGAATTTTTCAAGAAAAGTCCAAAACTGAAAACCATATTCCAGTGCTTTTCAAGGTAAAACAACCATTCTATCACATTCCTGGAACATCAAGGAAACCTCCTGGATCAAGAACACCAACTCTAGCGCCTTGAATCGATGTACAGAAATCAAATTTTTTTCATATAAATGCATATTCGTATTCTGATTTTTAGGCATTTTCATGGCATTTTGTTTGTGGATTCATACTAAATGATGTATTCTGAGGCTAACCACATATTTTGATTGGGTTTTTATACATTATATGCAAAGACACCATTGTTGCGTTTTAGGGTTACAGGGATTTGGATTTAGGGCTTTACGTTCAAGGAACAATTGGGACATGATAATGGCACCATCAGATTCAGAAGCTTCCAACCAATTCATTGATGGGGTCGCGCCCAATTTCTGATTAGAAACAAGCTAATCGCTATTTTCCCAAATGGCCTATTTTGGAACGGTGCAAAAACCGTTGCTAACCCTTTTGTTTCAGGGAACGAAGAAGAAGAAGATGAGGTGTCCAGTAATAATTGGGTTATTCAAATTCTCGCGCGAAAAAAGCATTAGCGTTTGTTTTGCTTTATTATATTTATTGTTTATATAATGAACAAATAAAAGAAGCAGCACAGTTGGTCAGGCGTATGCATGGTAATCTCTAGGACCTGGGTTCGAGCCCCAGGTCCCCACCCCTTTCATGTTATTTTTCCCTTAACGCTTATGTGCAGCTTCAGTATTAGGGTGTATCGTACATCATCAAAATCAAGCCATCCACTTGGCTAATGGAAACGATCAGAAGGCCATGATTTGAAGGACATGGTAGACACTAGTCAACGGAGCTCCATGCTAGTCAAAAAGTCAGACAAGGCCTTAAACAAATGGGCCCAAATTGCTAAGCAAATCCTCCTATTTGGGGACAGACCCCCATGGTTTGCATTCCTAATTCCTTTTTTATATTTTTTTGTTTTAATTAGTTTTTTTGATTTAATTCTTTAATTAATTATTTTCACAATAATATAAAAAAACACAAAAAAATCAGAAAGGACAAAATTAAAATATATTTATTTAATTAATATTTTTGTAAATAAAGTTCATTAATTAACTTAGTTTTAAATCTAGGATTAATCTTAACATTTTTCAATAAAAACCTAAAATTTGGTAGAATTAGGGTTTCAAATCTTTTTTCATCCTTTTTTCCTTTTTACCACATTAATTATTAATTCTTCCTATTATTTTATAAATCAAGATTGCATGTAAATAATTAGGTTAATTTAGGTTTAACTTTAATACTTTCTTAATAAACTAAAAAACAATTAGAATTAGGGTTAACATTTTAATTTCAATTAATCTCATTAAATTCTCATAAATACAAAAAACCAAAAAAATAATTTCTTTTTCTTTAATTTAATTAATTTAACAATTTAATTTAATTCCATTAAAAAGGGTCTAACGCCCTCGTTTCTAATTTCAATTTAATTCGCGTATTTATTTCTTTTTCTTTTAATTGTTTATGTACCTCTCCCAAAGCCTTGTAAACTCGGACATTTTAATCTTTCACACTTTACTTTAATTACTTATTTTCTGTCAAATCGGGTCCTGGAAATTTTGGCGATGTGGACCCGCGCCTTTGTAATAGTTTAGGAATTTTATCTTTCTCGCAATTTTTAACTGTTAACAAATGCATGCAAGAATGAATGGACAAAAAATAAAAACAAACGCATAGATCACTTTGACATGAACAAGATAAATGCAAATGAACATGACACACAAATCACACACCACCCCTAGGGTACGCCTCACTGTTGCCTTGCCTCGAAAGGTGATCGTCGAGTAGAGGATGTCTTAGTAAGTCCTCATGATCCGGGTACCTGGCATGAGGGTAGCTTCTAAGGTGTCTTTCCATTGCTCTGGTGATCACCATGTCCCGAACCTCGAATTGACCCGAACACCTCCAACGGTGGTGCTACCTACCTCTCAATGGTGGGATGGCACTACTTTAAAGGACATTTACACAAACGAATTCCTTAGGGTAGGTAGACAACTCTAGATACTTGCTCTAAATTCAAAACAAAATTCAAAAATACTTTTCACACCGACACCTTTTCAAAAAGCTTTCGAAAGCAATTTTTCAAACACTCTTGAGGACCGATACAAGAGTCGAACTGGAATTTTCAAAGAAACTTTTTAAAACCCACAGTTGAAAAGCAAACAAACAATTTTGAAAACACAAATGAGCAAGTATCTAAGAGCCCATGGATAACCATGGATAGAAAGGGTGCTAACACCTTCCCTTTCTATAACCTACCTCCCGAACCGAGAGCAATCTCTTTAAGGAATTTTTCTGTGCTTTTGTCCTTTCCATTTGGAGAAAATAAAAGACGGTGGCGACTCTTGCTTACCGCGACATTTCGCGAACCAGCGTTAAACAGTCAGTTCCAGATCCACCGATCACAGAACTGGCGACTCTGCTGAGGATATAACTTAAAGTGAGGTGTACCTTAGGGTAGTTGATAACTGTGTTTTCAATTGTATTGACTTGCTTGCTTTATTATTGTGGGACTGTCTTGGGAGTTCTATAGATCCTAACCCGGATCTGGGGATACCTTCTTAGAAAGTAGCAACAAGGCTGTGAGGGAACTGTGCGGGGTATACCGACATGGTTGAAACAGTCTGCTACGTTGATGTGGCACTTTGGTGTGTACCGGTAACCCTTGAGTTCAGTCAAGGAGAGTACGGGGCCTCCGCGTGGTGTCGTGAAGCATCAACAGACCTTAGGAACCTTAATTGAACTATCTTGGCCTCTTTAGGGTAGTGAGATAACTGACTTTGGTGCAGTCCGAGGTTGGTTGATACTCGACACTACACTCAATGGAGGGTTGCTTTCCTGGAATATTTCGGTCGCCAGTTCAGTGGCTAAATCGAAACAATGAACAATGAAAGCAATCCCGTGATATTGGGACCCTTAGAACCCGGTTACTTCTAGTAGGACAGGTTGAACCCACCAACTTCAAGAGGGTAATACCCAGACCCCATGCTGGCCTAAACTCTAAGGGTTTCTCTTGTGTGACTTGTGTGCCTTCCAACTTGACTACTTGCATGCTTGTTATCTAACACTTGAGTTTCCTTGTAGGTTTTGTTTATAGTCCTTAATTGGGACTCATAACAGGGTTACTAAATTCTTGCAGGTTTTGTTTGTGGTCCTTAATTGGGACTTATAACAGGGTGTACTGAGTTTCTTGTAGGTTTTGGTTTGCAGTCCTTAATTGGGACTCATAACAGGGTTTACTCACATTACCCCATGCATACCATAACATCATACCATTGCATACATCCTAACCCATTTCAAGGATCTCAAGGGCTTGTGATGCAGGTCATGGTGAATCAACTGTCCAGCAAGGGGCAAAGGGGATTTATTTTCCTCTAGACAAGGTTGTCAGGGGCTATGACCCACTTGATATGGTGAGCTCTGACACTTGAAGAAGTTTCTCAAGCCAAGGTTGTCAGGGGCTAGGACCCACTGGATATGGTGAGCTCTTGACCCTTGAAGAAGGACTCTCAACAATATGAAGTGCCTTCAATCAAGCCACCAGTTACCAGATGCTAATAATTTTTCTTGTTTACCCCGCGAGGTCCTTGAAAACATTACATGCATATGTCATACACATCATTGCATAACAGGTATCCTTGTTGCAGGTCACTTACCCGTCTTCGCTGTTTATTTCAGCAATGGTTTCCCAACAAGATAACCAGGACCTTCTTGCTCAAGAGACTCGGTTCGGGGAAATCCTCCTGAATTTATCCAAGGGGCAGGAGGAGTTGAGGACACTTCTCATGGAGACTTTGGTCAGAAACAGCGCTGAGGACGAACGGATGAAACATCTGCAAGCTAAAGTGGAAGCAATGAGAGCCCAGATGCTGGGGCAGGCGACTGTCGTTCAAGGTTTAGCTCAAAGACAAGAAGAGCTCGAAATTCTCATCAACCAACTGCTTCAGGGTAACCAACTGGGGCAAACATCTAAGGTTGAAAGGTCAGTCATCATTCAACCATCTCTGAGACAAGGAGGTAAGGGGAAAGCTCCTCAAATGGCTTCAGGGTCACAAACTCAGCAGAAACCTCACCAGCTTCAGCCAGACAAGCCCAGGAGGCAATTCACCCAGCTCAACATGTCGTTGTTTCAAGCTTTACAACGCTTGTTGAGGTTGAACCTGATCACATTAAGGGCTCATCCCCGGAACCCCAACACAGCATCTCCTATCTATGATCCCAACAAAAGGTGTTCCTACCACTCTGCCAGTCCAGGACATGATACAAATGAGTGTTGGGCTCTGAAGAACAAGATCCAGGACCTGATTGATGAAGGAGCACTGGAGTTCACACAAGATGGTCAGGCTGAATTTTTCTACCATCCCTCCAAGGCTCACCATTTGAAGTGACAAGTCCCGAAGATGAAAAGACTTTTGTTCATTAGGATTTTCAAGTTGTAATTTTCTTTTGTTCGAACATTTATTCATGTTAAACGTTGTTATTTCATTAATGCATCGCATATGTCTGTTTTGAAGCAATATATTCGTATTCACTATATGCAAATTATTTTCATATTTTTTCTGATGATCAACGCTCGATCAATAATTCTAAGCCTCTTGAGGGAGGATGACGAAAACGATACCACGATATTTACAGTATGCTTTTGAACAGACCCCGCTGATGAGGTACAGGCATTATTTCAATCCCTAAACACTGGAGTTATAAGGATGATAATCCCTCGTCAACCCATCTGAGCCAAAGAAGTAGGAATTTTTTCTTTTCGAAATTCAAAACCCTTTACCATAACCTGGGGCAGGGTAGTCTCTCAGTTGATCCAAGTGCATAACGAATGGCACCAAAGAGGTCCTTACAAAACGAAAGACAGTGACGGTTCCGAATAATCAATTAGGAAAGGCAGTCATTATCTCAAAAAATAAAAAACCCATTAAGTCAAAACCCATGAAGGAGACTTACAAAACTGGGGCATCCCGCTGACTGTAATTCCAAAAAAAAGGAAACAGTTCAGGCAAAAAGAAAGGGATAACAAAAAAAAAAAAAAAGAAAGAGGTCCTACAAACCTTCAGCAAAAAAGGAGATGACTGCCTATTCAAATAAACGTTCAATATCCGAATCATCACTGGAAAATCAGAGCAAAGATTCAAACAAGGTCTAACGTATGATCAACTGAGTTTAGGTTTGGAGAACATCACGAAGAGCGGGTGGGTACAAATAATTTGAGCCTTTATCCTTTGTTTCTTAAACCATGAACCAGGCCACGTTATAACCCTTAAAAGTCCTAGCTGAAGCATGGGTTAGTTTGAAAGCATACTGTTACGAAAGGTATCCTGACTCCTTAAGGCCTACGGTAAATACGGAGTTGACATCACGTTTTACAAACATTCATTTGTTTTATGAAAAAAGAATGCATTTTCAAAATCTTCAAGACAGACATAGGTTGTGCATTTTAACATAACTTGGTTTGCATGTGACTTTTTGTTTGAACAGCATAGAAGTTCGCACGACGAATGCCTAATGAACAGAAGTATCTCCAATCAAGGGGCATGACATGATCATGGTCCATCATCTGGGGCAGTCCAATCAAGATTCGGAGAATCTCTCAAAGGCCAAATAGCCTGGGGAAAATCTCCGCCTGAGTCACTTAGGGCATTCCAACAACGAATCTTGCCTGATCAAATACCTTCTGGTGGCATGACAAAACACTGCTAACAGAGTCAACTCCCTACATTCTAAGAGCATGGACATAGTCGAAAAGATACTACGCAAAATCAAAGACCCACTAGGTTGACACACCTAGGCAAAAATAAGGGCTTCCCGGCGAACCAAAAGGGTTCGGGCAAAAAATGAAGGGATGAAATGAAAAAATATGTACACCCGGCAAGTCGAAAACCTGAAAAGGCGGCTTGAGCAAAAATGGGTATCCCGGTGGACTGAAAACCCGAAAGGGCGGTCCAGGCAAAAGTTAGGGATCAAAGCGTACGACTATGTCCTGTCATCTTGTCACCTGCCTACCTGAAGAAGATTTGACCCTCAACAAATTATCAGCATCCCACAGGTGCCTCCCCCCATAGAAACAGGGGCAATAATGGGTGGTCTAAGTAATCTGATTGTTCTGTCCTCCAAGGTATCAAGGTAAGTTCCGTTGAAGAACATAACCAATACAGTTCAAAACTTCCCCAGGAGAGTCCAATCTAGTTCCCCAGGAAAGTTGGAATCCATCTCCCCAAGCAGTAAGCTTATCCCCAGTAGATTCTGGAAGCTTATCCTCGCAGAGCACGAACGCGTCGCCCGACTCTATTCAAAGAGTTATTTCCTTACCAGGATATAACTGGGTTATCCTCAGCCAGAAGCCACGGAAAGAGCGTCCTCGACGAAGTCTTCTTATCCCCAGCAAGTTACCATCAACTCAATGAAGTATCTCTCTCCCCACAGAGTTTTGCTTCCCAGCAAGATCATTAGAGCACTTTCCTCCCCGCAGAATATTCCATTCGCCAAGTTTATTCCCCAACGGAGTTATCTCCTCCTACCGGTATTCTTGCAACTATCATCCCCAACAGAAGCAAAATCTATTCTCCAACATCAGCCCAGGAGTGACTTCCCGGCACCCGTCAAGGATTTACTTTCCTAGACGAAAAACATACATTTGTAAACATCGCATACATCATTATAGCATGCATGTACGCATCATATCTTACAAATCTCATTTATGTTGAGAACATCATTGCTTGACCCATATCATGCATTGCATATGACTGACCTTTACCTTTCAGGAAAAGATTCAGTTAAGTTCTCAGCTATTTCAAGACCTAGACCGGTTCAGTTAAATCGACTCCAAAGATTTCTCTGTTTCTTATCCAGTCAAAGGCCTTCTCTGGTTCAGTCAGATCGACTCCAAAGATCTCCCTGTTTCTTATCCAGTTGAAGACATTCAAGACCTAGACCGGTTCAGTTAAATCGACTCCAAAGATTTCCTATCCAGTCAAAGGCCTTCTCTGGTTCAGTCAGATCGACTCCAAAGATCTCCCTGTTTCTTATCCAGTTGAAGACATGCAAGACCTAGACCGGTTCAGTTAAATCGACTCCAAAGATTTCCTATCCAGTCAAAGGCCTTCTCTGGTTCAGTCAGATCGACTCCAAAGATCTCCCTGTTTCTTATCCAGTTGAAGACATTCAAGACCTAGACCGGTTCAGTTAAATCGACTCCAAAGATTTCCTATCCAGTCAAAGGCCTTCTCTGGTTCAGTCTGATCGACTCCAAAGATCTCCCTGTTTCTTATCCTGTTGAAGACATTCAAGACCTAGACCGGTTCAGTTAAATCGACTCCAAAGATTTCCTATCCAGTCAAAGGCCTTCTCTGGTTCAGTCAGATCGACTCCAAAGATCTCCCTGTTTCTTATTCAGTTGAAGACATTCAAGACCTAGACCGGTTCAGTTAAATCGACTCCAAAGATTTCCTATCCAGTCAAAGGCCTTCTCTGGTTCAGTCAGATCGACTCCAAAGATCTCCCTGTTTCTTATCCAGTTGAAGACATTCAAGACCTAGACCGGTTCAGTTAAATCGACTCCAAAGATTTCCTATCCAGTCAAAGGCCTTCTCTGGTTCAGTCAGATCGACTCCAAAGATCTCCCTGTTTCTTATCCAGTTGAAGACATGCAAGACCTAGACCGGTTCAGTTAAATCGACTCCAAAGATTTCTTATCCAGTCAAAGGCCTTCTCTGGTCTAGTTAAACCAACTCCTAAAGGTTTTTCTTTTGAAGACTCAGTTGAAGACTCCAAGACCTTGTCTGGTTCAGTTAAATCGACTCCCAAAGATTTTCCTGGTTATTATCCAGTCAAAGGCCTTCTCTGGTCTAGTTAAACCAACTCCTAAAGGTTTTTCTTTTGAAGACTCAGTTGAAGACTCCAAGACCTTGTCTGGTTCAGTTAAATCGACTCCAAAGATTTTCCTGGTTATTATCCAGTCAAAGGCCTTCTCTGGGCTAGTTAAACCAACTCCTAAAGGTTTTTTCTTTTGAAGACTCAGTAGAAATTATCCAAGATTCTCTCAATGATTGCTATTGAGGTTGTAGTCGCCTATGGTTCTCTCCCCGATACTGCGGAGGTGGTAATCCCAGATTTCGCTCAATGATTGATGTTGAAGTTGAAATTATCCAAGATTCTCTCAATGATTGCTATTGAGGTTGAAGTCACCCAAGATTCTCTCACCGTTCCTGTTGAGGTAGTAACCATCCCTGGTTCATTCATCATCGTTTGAAGCTCCAGATTCAGCTCCTGTAACCAGTCAGGACACATCTACACAAAGAATTTGAAGACCAGCTCCCGTAACAGGTCAGGTAATCATTTTTCTCTTTTGCAGGTACGCAAGTTCTCGCTAAGGAATCTCTTACGCGATCAACATCCAGATGGCATCTATAAGCCCATCCACCTTCCATCATCTCTTAGCATGGAATCTATAAGCCCATCATCCTATCCATCAATCTCCAAATGGCATCTATAAGCCCATTCCACCATCACACTGCTACTATGTGAGCGCAAATTTCTGGGCACTCTAGTGTTCAATCATCTTCCACCTTCGGATTACGAAAGGCACGTCAGCCAATCTGCATCCTCAGGTCTAAGAAGATTGAACAGGGGCAACTGTTGTACCCCAAAATTTTCCCTCCCATATTCTTCAAGAATTGCCAAGTCAAAGCTTCAAACATCTCCCTAAGGGTTGCACAGTTCAAGGGCCTCCTAACAGTCAAAATTAGGGTTTTGGTTCTGACAAAGAAAATGAAGTTTCCAAGGGTCCAATCAAGTCCCACATGCCTACAAATATGGTCAAGCATCCTCATACCAAGTTTCAAGACTTTCAGCACAAAATTGCACAGTCAAAACCCTAATTGCACTACAGTCAACTGTAGGGGCAAAATGGTCATTTGACAGTCAAAAGTTCAAATTTTTGGTAAACATCTCATTTTGAAGCCACAAACATCATTTGATCAATTCTTGATCATGATTCTCAAATCTTGGCTCAAAAATCATCAAGATGCAAAAGTTTCCTTATTTGGACAGTTGAAAAAGTCAACTGTAAATTGACCAGGGCATAACTTCCACATGGATTATCAGAAAAATTCCATCCAAAGCTCATTTTGAAGATAAAGACATTTCCTACAACTCCTCTTCATACTTTAAGTCCAAGAAATGCTCTCACAAAAAGTTATCAATTTCAACATTATAGGTCATTTTCAAAAGTCAACAAAAAGGGACTTTAAGTCAAAGGCCATAACTTGAGATTGGTAAATCAAAATGACATGGGACCAAAGGCATTGGTTAGAGGACTCAAAGACCTTTCCAAAATGTCCAAGAACATGAGCAAAGCGTAAAAATTGACCAAGTTATGCCTTGTGGAAGTTGGGAAATTTTTGGATATTTTGAAAAGTCAACATTGATTCAAATGACCTAAAAATGCTAATGGGCCTCTTTTTCTTCCACAATTCATCATCCAAGGCATGTGCACGACCATTTGGCCCAAAGGGAAGTTTTTTATCATTTTCATTTATTTATTTGGATTTTTTATTATTAATAATTCATTTAATTAAATAAAATACATGAAAAATACCAAACCTAATGTTTTAAATCTTTTTGTGCATGATATACACTCAATATTTCGTGCAAATCAGGTTAGGAAAGAATCAAAGGTGATTGGATGTGATTGAAGCCAAAAAGCATGAAAAAAGATTTGGAAAATTATGGCTTGAAAATCAAATATCCTTTTCATTAATTCATGGATTTTTGATCAATTTTCTTTGACCTAATCACTCACATACATATATGAATGCAAACCCTATTCCAAAAAAGGTCCAAGCTGCGCCAGAAATCCCTAAAGCAAACTTGAATTTTTCAAGAAAAGTCCAAAACTGAAAACCATATTCCAGTGCTTTTCAAGGTAAAACAACCATTCTATCACATTCCTGGAACATCAAGGAAACCTCCTGGATCAAGAACACCAACTCTAACGCCTTGAATCGATGTACAGAAATCAAATTTTTTTCATATAAATGCATATTCGTATTCTGATTTTTAGGCATTTTCATGGCATTTTGTTTGTGGATTCATACTAAATGATGTATTCTGAGGCTAACCACATATTTTGATTGGGTTTTTATACATTATATGCAAAGACACCATTGTTGCGTTTTAGGGTTACAAGGATTTAGATTTAGGGCTTTACGTTCAAGGAACAATTGGGACACGATAATGGCACCATCAGATTCAGAAGCTTCCAACCAATTCATTGATGGGGTCGCGCCCAATTTCTGATTAGAAACAAGCTAATCGCTATTTTCCCAAATGGCCTATTTTGGAACGGTGCAAAAACCGTTGCTAACCCTTTTGTTTCAGGGAACGAAGAAGAAGAAGATGAGGTGTCTAGTAATAATTGGGTTATTCAAATTCTCGCGCGAAAAAAGCATTAGCGTTTGTTTTGCTTTATTATATTTATTGTTTATATAATGAGCAAAGAAAAGAAGCAGCACAGTTGGTCAGGCGTATGCATGGTAATCTCTAGGACCTGGGTTCGAGCCCCAGGTCCCCACCCCTGTCATGTTATTTTTCCCTTAACGCTTATGTGCAGCTTCAGTATTAGGGTGTATCGTACATCATCAAAATCAAGCCATCCACTTGGCCAATGGAAACGATCAGAAGGCAATGATTTGAAGGACATGGTAGACACTAGTCAACGGAGCTCCATGCTAGTCAAAAAGTCAGACAAGGCCTTAAACAAATGGGCCCAAATTGCTAAGCAAATCCTCCTATTTGGGGACAGACCCCCATGGTTTGCATTCCTAATTCCTTTTTTATATTTTTTTGTTTTAATTAGTTTTTTTGATTTAATTCTTTAATTAATTATTTTCACAATAATATAAAAAAACACAAAAAAATCAGAAAGGACAAAATTAAAATATATTTATTTAATTAATATTTTTGTAAATAAAGTTCATTAATTAACTTAGTTTTAAATCTAGGATTAATCTTAACATTTTTCAATAAAAACCTAAAATTTGGTAGAATTAGGGTTTCAAATCTTTTTTCATCCTTTTTTCCTTTTTACCACATTAATTATTAATTCTTCCTATTATTTTATAAATCAAGATTGCATGTAAATAATTAGGTTAATTTAGGTTTAACTTTAATACTTTCTTAATAAACTAAAAAACAATTAGAATTAGGGTTAGCATTTTAATTTCAATTAATCTCATTAAATTCTCATAAATACAAAAAACCAAAAAAATAATTTCTTTTTCTTTAATTTAATTAATTTAACAATTTAATTTAATTCCATTAAAAAGGGTCCAACGCCCTCGTTTCTAATTTCAATTTAATTCGCGTATTTATTTCTTTTTCTTTTAATTGTTTATGTACCTCTCCCAAAGCCTTGTAAACTCGGACATTTTAATCTTTCGCACTTTACTTTAATTACTTATTTTCTGTCAAATCGGGTCCTGGAAATTTTGGCGATGTGGACCCGTGCCTTTGTAATAGTTTAGGAATTTTATCTTTCTCGCAATTTTTAACTGTTAACAAATGCATGCAAGAATGAATGGACAAAAAATAAAAACAAACGCATAGATCACTTTGACATGAACAAGATAAATGCAAATGAACATGACACACAAATCACACACCACCCCTAGGGTACGCCTCACTGTTGCCTTGCCTCGAAAGGTGATCGTCGAGTAGAGGATGTCTTAGTAAGTCCTCATGATCCGGGAACCTGGCATGAGGGTAGCTTCTAAGGTGTCTTCCCATTGCTCTGGTGATCACCATGTCCCGAACCTCGAATTGACCCGAACACCTCCAACGGTGGTGCTACCTACCTCTCAATGGTGGGATGGCACTACTTTAAAGGACATTTACACAGACGAATTCCTTAGGGTAGGTAGACAACTCTAGATACTTGCTCTAAATTCAAAACAAAATTCAAAAATACTTTTCACACCGACACCTTTTCAAAAAGCTTTCGAAAGCAATTTTTCAAACACTCTTGAGGACCGATACAAGAGTCGAACTGGAATTTTCAAAGAAACTTTTTAAAACCCACAGTTGAAAAGCAAACAAACAATTTTGAAAACACAAATGAGCAAGTATCTAAGAGCCCATGGATAACCATGGATAGAAAGGGTGCTAACACCTTCCCTTTCTATAACCTACCTCCCGAACCGAGAGCAATCTCTTTAAGGAATTTTTCTGTGCTTTTGTCCTTTCCATTTGGAGAAAATAAAAGACGGTGGAGACTCTTGCTTACCGCGACATTTCGCGAACCAGCGTTAAACAGTCAGTTCCAGATCCACCGATCACACATGTTAACTAGGGTTGTATGGCAAGAATAAAACAAAACGCTATCAAACCTAAAGGCAAAGATAAATAACTGAATATAACACAATTGCACATGCGCACCTCTAGGGTACCCCTACTTCGGTTGCCTTTGGAAATAAAATAGTCACAACTCTCGAAACGTGAGAGATTTTAGTGGCTACCCTCCGGTTTTAAAGATCATAAGTCCCTCGATGACCCTCTCGATGTTGCCTCGTTAAAACGATCTTAAAACCCTAGGGTAGTTACTAAGGTTTCTTGCCCAGTTGCCTTTGTGACTGTATAAACGTCCCTTTGAATGTCCCTCAAGCATTCAACGACTAGAGCTTCCTACTCACTAATAGTAGGATAGCACTGTCTAAAGGAAAAGAGGAAAATAACAACCTTTCGAGTAAAGTATATAGTTGTTAGATGCTTGCTCAAACAATTTTTACACTTACACATAACTTCTTTCAAAAACATTTTCAAACACTTTGTATACGTTCTCTACCATTCCGAGAAACATTACAAAGTTTATCACACTAAGATGCTTTTAAAGATGCTTTTCAAAACACGCAAAGCACAAGGTATTTCAAAATGAGCTAAGCATCTAAGAGCCCATAGATAACTACGCATGGAAAGGGTGTTAACACCTTCCCTTTCCATAATCTACCCCCCTTACTCAGAAACATGTCGAAAGGTCTTTTTTTGTTCTTTTCACCCTTTCCTTTGTTGGATAAAAGAAAAGTCGGTGGTGACTCTTGCTTACCGCGACATTTGTGAATACAAACACAAAACCAATATAAAAGTCAGTTCTCCTACCGTATTACAGAACTGGCGACTCTGCTGGGGAAACTAGGATTATAAAAAAGTTGGGTTACCATAGAGTTTAGTTCATTCTATAATTGCTTTACATTGTGTGTTTTATATGCTTTACTTTTAAGGGCTTGTTCAGGTTATTACTAAAAGATCCTACACCCGGGTCTGTGGCACCTTTTTAGGTAAGTAGCAATAAATCATGGAGGTTGTACGGTGTAGACCGATATGAACAAAGTGATGGCTATGTTAGCGTGATACTCTGGCTTGTACTAATGTTCCTTGAGTCAGTCAAGGATAACATTAGGCTTCCTTATAGTGTCATTAAACACTAACTGACCTTTAGAACCTTTAATTGACTCATCCTAGCCATTAGAAAGTAGTGAGATAGCCGGCCTTGGTTCCGACCGAAGATTGGTTGATACTCGATGTTACACTCATTGAGATTGGACTTTTGGGATATTTTAGCCGCAATAATTCGGTGCTTGAGCTAAAACAATGCCTAAAAGAAAGGTCAGTGATATGAGACTCCTTAGAACCCAGTTACTATTAATACGACAGGTTGAACCGACTGAAACCTCAAGAGGGTACTTACCTTTAAAACTCATGCAAGCCTTTAAACCTAAGGTCTTTGTGTGACTTGTTTGTGTTTGTTATATATGTGATTTCAAGCATAATCATAACATCATAAACATAATAATATGTCATGTACACTAACCATTTCAAGGACCTATAGATTTATCTCTTCTCTATTTTGTAGGTTATGGATTCAGTTCGTAGAAAAACCATCCAGATTAACTTTGCAGAAATTCCTCCCAAACTCAAGGAAATGGTCTTAAAAGTTCCTGAGAGCTCATCATTTAACAAAAGATATGGTCACTTGCTCAGTTTGGTTACTACCAATTTTGACGAAGGTTTGATGAGCGTCATATTCTAGTTCTTCGATCCTAAGCACCATTGCTTCACATTTCCAGATTATCAGTTGGTGCCTACGCTGGAAGAATTCTCCAAGATACTTGGTTTGCCTATATTGGAGAAGGTACCTTTCACCGGTTTAGAACAAGATCCAACTTCTGAAAATGTTAACGTAGCCTTGCATTTGAAGCCATCTGACATTGAGTCCAATTGGGAAAGAAGAAGTGGAGTTAAGGGCCTCCTTGTAAATTTTCTAATGAAGAAAGCTCAGGTATTCCTAGACACTATGAGTTACAATGCCTTTGAAGATGTCTTAGCTCTCTTGATCTATGGGTTGGTTCTGTTCCCCAATTCAGACTAGTTTATAGATGTCAGTGCCATCAACATCTTCCTTGCTCACAATCCAGTGCCTACATTGTTCGAGGATATTCTGCATTCACTCCACACCCGTACTATGAAGAAATGAGGAACTCTTATGTGTCGTACGCCTTTGCTCTATAGGTGGTTTATTTCACACCTTCCTCGGTCAGTAATGAAGAATGAGTTAGGCTTAAGGTGGAACCAAAGGTTAATGTCTCTTTCTCACTCTGATATCTATTGGTGCCGTCACTCTCAAGAAGATATCTCTTTTATTGGTCGCTGCAGAGAATTTCCTAATGTGCCACTCCTTGGTATTAGATGAGGCATCACCTACAACCCCTCTTTAGCCCTACGCCAGTTTGGTTACACCCGGAGAGATGGTCCTCATAATATGCTCATCCAGGGTATTATGTTCGATTATTCAAATGATCTGCAAGGTTATCATCAGAGGTTCATCCGTGCTTGGGGCATGGTTAAGAAGACTGATAGTAAGACTTTAGGGCGCAAGAACTCCATCCCTTTGGAGCCTTACCTTAAATTGGTGTAAGCTCGTGCTCAAAGTCTTATGATGCAATATGTTGTTGTCCTACCAGTGATTTCAGAGCCTATTGTTTAAGGGGACGAGTCTCGCATCATTCTTTATCCTGATATGCCGATAAACTTCGAAGAATTGCAAAAGTCTTGGATCTAGCTCAAGGAAGAACGAGATACCTTTGAGACCCAATTATATGCCAGTGAGAAGAAAGTGTTGAAACTGACGAAGCAGCTTCACGAAGAGCAAAATCTCAATGCCTACATCAGCACCGAAAGAAAGCGTCCATGGGAGACCTAGGAAGTTTTTAAAAAGGTTTCTTTTTAGTTGTCATTTCTTTGTAACTTTTTCTTCAGTTGAACCTATTAATAAAATTCTTTTGTTTCTGTTTTGTTTAAAAGAGCTTAAGTCCTATAAGGTCCTTGGAAACATTGCATAAGCATATCATGCATATCATCACATAAACAGGTTTCAGTACAGGTTTCTTATCTTTTCGTTGTTTATTTCAGCAAAATGAATTGGCTCTCGAACAGAATATCAAGGACCTTCAAGCCCAAAATGTTCAAAAGGACAAGAGGATCTGAAGGCTCTCATCCTGAAATAAAAGAAGAAAAAGACAAAGAAACCAGTGGGTGTCGTGAATATGGGAAGGAGATTCAGAGGACCAGCAAAGTGAGCTCTAGAATTTGCAACCCCTTCAAATGAGGGAGACAATCAAGAAGAGAAAACAAAAAAAGAAGACCACAACCCAGGTTCTGATGAAGAAGAGGCTGATTATGCTGAAAAGTGGTATCCTCCTACTGATGACAAATACAAGCAACTGGAGGATCGTCTTAATGCCATGGAAATTCAGAGAGTACCTGGTCTGGATTTTGAACAATTAGGGTTGGTTTCTGGAGTGGTCATTCCATATAAGGTCAAGGTTCCCTTGTTTGTTAAATATGACGGGGTTTCATGTCCTAAGTTGCATCTAAGATCTTATGTCAGGAAGATTCATCCTCACACTGCTGATAGGAATTTATGGGTGCACTTCTTCTAGGAAAGTTTATCAGGGACTCAATTGGAATGGTTCTATCAGCTTGAAGGAACCAACATTCTTAACTGGGAGGATCTGGATGCTGCTTTCTACAGGCAGTACCAATAAAATATTGACCTTGCTCCAACCCGTACATAACTTCAAAGCTTGTCTATGGGTTCTAGCGAGGGCTTCAAATATTATGCCCAAAAATGGATAGATCTTACAGGAAGAGTCCAGCCTCCTCTGTCTGATAGAGAACTGGTAGATATTTTCTTGGGTACTTTGTCTGGTCCATTTTTCAACCATTTAATTAGAAGCTCTTCAGCTGGATTCACTGAGCTGATATTGACTAGTGAAAGAGTAGAAGCTGGTATCAAGAGCGATAAGATTCAAAGGGATGCATCTTCAAGTACAGTGAAAAGGCCTTTCATTAGGAAGAAGGAAGTCAGTTCTGCTTATGACCAGAGAAATCAGAGCAAAACTGAACACCGTTTGACGGTAGGAGCTGTGATGATTTCTAAACCTACACGAAATCAACAACAAAACAATCAACGTAAGCAGGATGCACCCAGAAGACAGTTCACCCAGCTTAACATGTCTTTATCTCAGGTTTTGCCACACTTATTGAAGTCCAATCTGGTCACTCTGAGGGAAGCTCCTAAAAATCCAAATATTGCGTCCCCCCGTTACAACCCAAATGCTCGATGTGCCTTCCACTCCAACAGTCTGGGGCACGATACAAATGATTGTTGGGCTCTGAAAAACAAAGTGCAAGATCTCATTGAGGCAAAGGAGATTGAATTTAACCCTCTGGAAACCCCCAATGTGATAACAGCACCAATGCCCAAACATGGCTAGGATGTTAATGCTGTTGATAGTGACCTATTTATTTCTTCTGTTGATGAACTAATTACTCCTCTTTTGATTGTTAAGAAGAACCTTTTGCGAGTCAGTTTATTTCCGATATATGGTGAAGCTTGCCACTTGTGTGCGTCTCTACCCAATGGTTGCTTATTAGATAGGTGTCCAGCGCCTGATGACCAAAAAAGAAATTCTATTTGAGAAAACTCCCTCTGCAAGAAGTCTATGTGAAGATATATCAATTATTACCATTTCCGACAATCCTCCCAAGGTCTCCTCCAAAAGACCCGTCAATATTACATCCACTCCTAGGGTTTCTCCTTTAATTATCACTTTTCCTAGGCCGATACCATATTCCTCCGATAAATTTGTTCCTTGGAATTGTGGGGCTGATGTTTACTACCATGGTGTTAAGCAAGATCTAATGACTATCAAATACGATGTTACTAAATATACTGATCCTAACATCGACAACATTTTTGGGACCAGTAAAATCACCAGAAGCGAAAGGAATTTCTCCCCTGAAATCTCTCTGAAGATTGTTGCCACTCCTTTGATTATTCTTGTTTCCATTCATGCTGTTATTCATGTTGCCACTCCTGCTGCTACTCTTGTTATTACTCCTGTTGCTACTCCTATTGTCATTCCTGCAACTGAGTCAGCTGAGACTCGAGGCAAAGAAGTATTGGTTAAGCCTACCTGGACGGAGGCACCTAAAGAAACCATTTCTGAAGCCTCTAAAAAAGAAATGGAGGAGATACTGAAAATCATACGGAAAAGTGACTACAACGTTGTGGAACAATTGGGGCAGACCCCTTCAAAAATTTCAATGTTGGCCTTACTGTTATGCTCTGAAGCCCATGCTAAAGCTTTGGTGAAATTCCTGAAGTCGGCTCATGTGCCTCAAGAGAATTCTGCTGACCAACTCGAGAATTGCGTTTCTAGTCTGACTTCTGATAATGGACTTGGTTTCTCTGATGTTGATTTAACATCTAAAGGAAGAAAGCATAATTATGCCCTGCATGTCTCTATTGAGTGCAGAGGCACTATCCTAGATCATGTTCTGGTGCATACATGTTCATCATTGAATGTCTTACCTAAGAATGCGTTGGACAAATTGGATTGTGAAGGACTCACGCTGAAGCCCAACAATATTGTGGTGAGGGTTTTTGATGGTTCCAAGAGAATGGTACACGGGGAGGTGGACATCCCTATTAAAGTTGGTTCTCATATGTGGTGGACATCTTGTGATGGACATCTTCCCGTCTTACTCTTGTTTTTTGGGTCTCCCTTGGATCCATGGGTCCGGTGCTGTTACTTCTACTCTGCATCAAATGCTGAAGTATCCGGTTAATGGAAAGATTGTTACAGTCCATGGAGAGGGATAATATATGGTAAGCCACCTGAACTCTTTCAGGTATGTTGAGATGGACGGCGAGTTCATTGAGACCCCCTACCAAAATTTTGAAGAGGTTCCTCAGACAATTGCTTCAACCAAGACTGCTACCGATGTTCCAAATATTACCAGACCTCCATTGAAGATGGCTTCTCTAAAGGATGCCAAAGCAGTAGTCAAAGAAGGTGGGTCTACCATTTGGGGCCAACTCCCTGATATCCCCTACAAATCTGACAAGTTTGGTTTGGGTTTTACTTTAGGAGCCCAAAGAGTTATTCGTCGTGCTCGCGCCGGAGGACCACCACTACGCATCAGAAACCATGGAATCAATGCTTTGGAGGATAGTGACAGTGATTGCGACATGGACAATTGGATCTTCCCAACTACCAGTAGTGGACTAAATAATTGGACGGCTAAAGACTTTGTTCCCATCACTTTTATCCAGGAGTAATTGTCTTTTTGTTTTTTTGGAATATGTAATATTTGAACAATTTAAATTCTAAAGCCTTGTGTTTTACCCGAGGCACAATGGTCCATTTGTAAGGGTTACTACTTCATCTTCATATGTCATTAATAAATCATTGGACTTTTTTGCATACAAATTTTACGCTCTCTGTTTTTCTTTTCTGCTTTTACTTTATCAAAATAGATGTGCTCTCTTATACACACCCATACATCAAACTGCCGATCCACATCCACTATGGATCCTATTGATAACGGTTCTTCTATTGGCAGTTATTACTTTGAACACTCGATCTACCAAGCCGAGGACGAAGGTGAGGAAGATTGTGTAGTACAAGGAGAACTTGTCGGACTGTTACAACATGAGGAAAGGGAAATACAGCCTCATGAAGAGCCGGTTGAGACAATAAGCTTGGGTACTGAAAAGGATAAGAAGGAAGTCAAAATAGGTGTCAACTTGGAGCATAGTGTCAACTTGGAGCATAGTGTCAAAGAGCGGTTAATTCAGATGTTACATGACTATGTTGAGGTCTTTTCCTGGTCATACAAAGACATGTCGGGGCTGGACACTGATATTGTGGTTCATCGTTTACCAACAAAAGAAGACTGCCCTCTAGTGAAGCAAAAGGTTCTCCGTATGCATCCTGAGATGTTAGAAAAGATCAAGGTTAAAGTTATGAAACAATTCAATGTCGATTTCTTAGTTGTTACCTCTTATCTATAATGGGTTTCTAATGTTGTTCTGGTACCAAAGAAAGACGGTAAAGTGCGTATGTGTGTGGATTACAGAGACTTGAATAGGGAAATCCCCAAGGATGACTTTCTGCTTCCCCATATTGACGTTCTGGTTGACAACACCGTGCAACATAAGGTTTTCTCCTTCATGGATGGTTTCTCCGGGTACAATCAAATCAAAACGGCACCTGAAGATATGGAGAAAACAACTTTTGTCACACAATTGGGCATGTTCTGCTATAAAGTTATGCCATTTGGGTTGAAGAACGCTGGGGAAACCTATCAGAGTTCCATGGTAGCTTTATTTCACAATATGATCCATCACGAGATAGAGGTCTACGTCGATGATATGATAGCTAGGTCTCAAACTGAAGAAGAGCACCTTGATCACCTGCAAAAGCTATTTGAAAGACTGAATAAGTACAAGTTGAGACTGAACCCGAACAAGTGCACCTTTGGAGTAAGATTTGGTAAGCTCCAAGCCTTTGTTGTCAGCGGCAATGGTATTGAAGTAGACCCTAAAAAGGTTAAAGATATACAAGAAATTCCAACCTCCCGCACTAAGAAGGAGGTTAGGGGATTCTTGGGACATCTCAATTACATTTCCAGATTCATTTCCCATCTAACCGCTACTTGTAATCCAATCTTTAAATTACTGAGGAAAGATCAAGTAGTGAAGTGGAATGACGATTGTCAGACTGCCTTTGACAAAATCAAGGAATATCTTCAAGAGCCTCCAATTCTGATACCTCTGGTTGAAGGAATACCTCTGATCATGTACTTAACAGTATTAGAGAATTCAATGGGGTGTGTACTGGGGCAGCATGACAAGTCTGGTCGAAAAGAGCATGCAATATACTACCTTAGCAAAAAGTTTACCAACTTTAAAACAAGATACTCACTGCTCGAGAAAACATTCTACGATTTGGCATGGGCTGCTCGCCGACTAAGACAGTATATGTTGACTCACACTTCCTTTTTGATATCTAAAATGGATCCTATCAAATACATCCTTGAGAAGCCCGCTCTCTCTGGAAGAATAGCAAGATGGAAAATGGTCCTGACCGAATATGATATTTAGTACACAACCCAGAAGGAAATCAAGGGAAGTGTATTAGCTAATCATTTGGCTCATCAGGTTGTGGACAACTACCAATCCATGAATTTGGAGTTCCCAGATGAGAACATCATGTTAGTGACTGATTGTGAAGAAGCTGGACCGGATGAAGGACCTGGAAAAGGATCCCGATGGACTATGGTTTTTGACTGAGCTTCCAATGTACTTGCCAATGGCATCGGTGTTGTGATCATATCTCCCGAAGGCTATCATACTCCTTTCATTGCCAGGCTATGTCTCATCTGTACCAACAATATGGCTAAATATGAAGCATGCATTATGGGTCTCAAAGCTACAATCGATTTGAGAATCAAATTCTTCAATGTATTTGGAGACTCGGCCTTGATAATCAGTCAAATCAAAGGAGAATGGGATGCAAAGCATCCTAATCTCATCCCTTATTAAGAGAATGTGTTGACATGGATTCCATACTTTGAAGAAGATACCTTTGAGCATTTTCCACGAGAGGAAAATCAATTAGCGGACGCGCTAGCTACTATGTCATCCATGTTCAAGGTTAGATGGGATAATGAAGCTCCTCAGGTCACTATTGAGAAATTGGACGAACTGGCATACTGTTATGAGGTTGATACTGAAAGAGTAGTGGACAAACCTTGGTTACATGAAGTGAAAAGATACCCTGAAGCCCAAGAGTATCCTGAGGGAGCTTCAGTCAATGATAAGAAGTTCCTAAGAAGGTTCTCTGCCAAGTTTTTCCTCGATAACAGAATCCTCTACAAGCACAACCACGATTTTATTTTGCTTCAGTGTATGGATAAGAGTGAAGCAAAGAAGGTCATGGAGGACATACACGAAGGTACCTTTGGCACCCATGCTAGTGGGCGTACAATGGCTAAAAAGATCCTACGGGCAGGATACTACTGGTCCACCATGGAAACAGACTATTATCAGCATTCCTGAACTTGTCACAAGTTCCAGATCTATGCTAACAAAGTACATGTACCTCTAGTCCCCTTGAATGTATTGACTGCTCCTTAGCCGTTTGTGATGTGGGGAATTGATATGATTGGAGAGATTAAACCTATAGCTTCTAATGGACACCGCTTCATCCTGGTTGCCATTAATTACTTCACAAAGTGGGTTGACGCAACCTCCTTTGCTTATGTTACCAAGAATGTCATGGCACGGTTCATCAGACAAAACCTTGTTTGTCGGTATGTATCCCAGAAAGGATTATCACATATAATGGTACCAATCTCAACAATACTATGATCACTGAACTTTGTACGTAATTCAAAATTCAGCATCATAACTCTTCTCCCTACCGGCCGAAGATGAATGGCGTTGTAGAGGCTGCCAATAATAACATCAAGAAGATCATATAGAAGATGATGGTGACATACAAAGACTGGCACGAGATGTTACCATTTTCTCTCCATGGTTACCGTACCTCAGCACGTACGTCAACAGGGGCAACCCTCTTCTCTCTAGTATACAGTATGGAAGTTGTCCTACCAATCGAAGTATAGATCTCTTCCTTGAGAATCATGAAGGATACAGGTTTAAATGAAGATGAACGGGTTCAGACTCGACTTGACCAATTGAACCTGATTGACGAGAAGA
Source organism: Vicia faba (assembly GCA_948472305.1). NCBI lineage: Eukaryota > Viridiplantae > Streptophyta > Magnoliopsida > Fabales > Fabaceae > Vicia > Vicia faba. The sequence goes on along the minus strand of OX451735.1, from coordinate 1,521,092,539 downwards.
GGCTCGCGGCTATTTGTCATGGTCAGATGTACCAGAAATGTATGATCAAAGCTTTTAACAAGAAGGTCAGACGTCAGGTATATCGGGTTGGTGACCTAGTAATCAAGCGCATTATCCTACCACAAGGTGATCCCATGGGAAAATGGACTCCCGTATAAAAAGGGCCATTTGTGATCAAGAACATATTTTCTAATGGAGCCATGATCTTAACCACTATGGACAGTGACGACCTTCTGCACCCTGTAAATGCGGACATAATTAAAAGATATTACGCATGAGCAAAGACTTGCTAGGTCGACTGGCCTAGACAAAAATAAGGGCATCCCGGCGAACCAAAAAGGTTCGGGAGAAAGTTAGGGATACATATATGAAAGAGTCAGGACACCCGGCAGCAGTCAAGGATTTATGTTCCCTCAATTCAATGATGCTACAAAGAATAGTTGATCAGTTCACATATTACATTCATACATCATTTTACAAGTGTCATAGCATATGCATACAAAATACATATAGCGCAATCTCATTAATTTTGAGAGCATCGTCACGCAATGCATTACATACATCATCACATTGCATACAGCTAATTCTTTACCTTTTCAAGAAAGATCAACAAACAAAAATCATCATCAGGTTTAAAAAGTTCCAGATTAATTCCTGAAACAAGATAGGGCAACTATCTGAAGAAACAGTCCAAGTCACTGTGAAGCCTGGAATTCGACCAGATAGTAGCTTATAATTATTGTGAAGCCTGGAGTCCGACAAGATAGAAATTAAATTTCATCAACCACTATGAAACCTGGAAAACCAACCAGATAGCAGTTAACATCAAATACAACACTGTGAAGCATGGAAACCCACGAGATAGCAGTTAACATCATTGCTGAAGCCCGGAATCTGACCGGATAATAATCAATCTATAATTAAAGACACTGTGAAACCTGGACCTGACCAGATAACATTATAAGTTACTGTGAAGGTTGGAATATGATCGGATAGTAGTTTACTCTATCAAATTGCTGCAAAGCCTGGAGTCCGACCAGATATCAGTTTATTCTGTCAATTATTATGAAGCCTGGACCCGACCAGATGATAGCATACCTCAAAATTCAAGTTGAACCTGGATCCGACTAAATAACATCTTAATTTCTTCAAATTACTCAAGCCTGGACATGACCAGATAACAGTTCAAGTTACTAAAGCCTGGACACGACCAGATAACAGTTTAAGACACTAAAGCCTGGAGTACGACCAAATAACAGCTAATTTCATATTCCCCAGTAAGTCGCTGCGAAACCTGGAATACGACCAGATAACCGCCAACTTTATTATCTTCAGCAAGTCACTGTGAAGCCTGAATTTCGACCAGATAACACCTAACTTTCACCTCTCCCATCAAGAGATAACTTCCTAGTAGAGCAATGGATAACTAAAGCTCCCAGACTCTATTCCCCAAAGAGTTTTCCCTAAGCAAAAGAACAGAAACCAACATTCCCCAGCGGAGTCCTCCTCAAACAACAGGAACAGGAATCCCCATAAAGAAACCTCTTATGAAGTCAGTATCTACTTTGGATGGTGTTGTACCCTAAAATTTACCCTCTCACTTACCAAAAAATTTCTCACAAGATCTCTTTGACTCAAGGTTGCATTAGGGTTTGACCAGCTCAAGACACCTCCTCATGCACTGATGATCAAAATTAGGGTTTGAGTTTACACAAGAATTTTTGGACTGTCAATGCTTCATATGACTTTCAAGGATCATTATGGACCCCTAAGATTACTCGTGTCAAGTTTCAAGTCTTGAATCACACTTTTGATCAGTCAATTGAATAGTTGACCTAAAAATCAACTGTATTGGGGAAAAAGTCAACCATGGCCAATTTACAGTCAAACTTCATAATTTTTTATCGAATAAACATCTTAGACTCATATGTATCATTTTATCAAGTTTGGACCATAATTCCTCAAGAAATTTGATCAAATCATCAAAAGGGCAAAATGGTCAAAATTAGGGTTTTGACTGAGAAAGGGCAATTTCTGATTTTTGGCCTAACAAATGAGCAATTGGTTTGAAGCATGATTTCAAGAGTTAAATTGCATCATTTTGACCTAATAACATGATTCAAAACATTACAAATCCATTGGATTGACAGATGAATTTTGCAGTCAATTGATCAAAAGTCAATTGTATACTGAAAAGTCAAACTTTGACTTTTTGGTCAAAGTCAAAGGCCAAAGGTCATAATTCATTAAAACATGTCAAAATATGAAACTTTTCCATCAATAAATCAAGGGTTTAAGGTTTTGTTTTGAAAAGTTGAAATTTCTTAACTTAGAAATTTTTCTAAGTATATAATTTTTTTTATTTTTTCTCAACTTTGAGTCAAATTTTCACCATGATGCAAGATGATTCAAAGGAAATCTACAAGTATGCTTCACAAAATCTCTCCTAAAAAAGCTTGGATCTCAAGATGTAATTTTGTGAATACATGCTCATGAACTAAAAATAAATTAGTGAAATTTTGCCCTATTTAGGCAGATTTTTGACCTAACTTCATGGCAATTTTTCACATGGTTCCAAGAGGAATTTTCAAAATAAATTCAAAGATGAGTTGTAGATCACATTGCAAGATTTCCAAAATGTCCAAGAACTCCTTGAGATCATTCTTGAGTAGGGAGAATCGAAGAGATGAAGTTGGTGATTTGTCACTTGGATTTTAAGCCATTTTGTGAAGAACATTGGATCAATCCTCAAGCAGGCTGAACAAATCCTACTTTGCATGCTTCTAACTTGACTTTAACTCCATAATTAAATGTTTTCACAGCTGTTGGAAGCTTTAAGCCAAGAATTGAATGCATTGTACAAGATTATTCCATTTTTGGGAGAAAGGCAACATTGCCATTTTGGAAAAGCAAGCTTTATGCAAAGTCAGCTTGCATTGAGCCTTGCACTTGTTTTTTCTGCCCAAACACACTTCACTCAATCAAAACAAGTATGTTTAAAGGTCTCAACCCCCCTACAAGCTTGGTACTACACCTTGAAACCATGCTTGCTAGCCTTGCTTCAAAAACAAGTAACCAAGCAAAACATGTGAGTTCTTGAAATCTGAGCTGTTACAAGACTTAAGACCTTTTGCTTATAAGTAGGCACACTATTTTCAAGTTGGGACACAAAGGCTAAGACTCCAAAACACTCCCAAACACTTTGCAACTCAGAATCTGCCATAACTTGACAGTTTTGAACCTCACATAGCCATCTCTAAATCCACTCGTGCGTATTAAGTTCCAACCATCCAAACACTTAATATACATCATATCAAAGTGATCCAGGCCCTTATTCCCTCACTGTAACTCCTCCATTACCATCCACCATTTTCAAATATCAAGTTTGCAGGTTGACTTGAGTAAAGAGATTCAGGGACTTTCAAGACAAAGTAAGGGTTGGAATACACTCAGGGAGATTCAGGCAAGCTAAACAGATCCTCAGGCCTTCTCAAAACTTGCTCAAACTCCATTCACGATTCCAGCTGCAAGAGGTAAAAACTCAAACTTCTATCTCTTCATACAAGCATCATTTGATCCTGATTTGTGAAAACAAGATGTAGATATCCTTGCTCTAAAGCTAACCATGTTCATAGTTTCCATTTATATTAACTGTGTATAGAGAATTTTGGATTTGAAATTTATGTAAAAATTAGGTTTCAAATTAGGGCCAGTAAAATTAGATTTTATCTTTGACTTTTAGTTTACATAAGTTATGTGTTTGAACTCGTGGGAAGAAACCCCACAATTTTCATGTTTGAACTTTCCATTTTTATGGAGAAATGAGGAAGATATAGGTGGTCCGGCCATGACTCAAGGTTGAAGATGAAGTTGCCTTCAGGAGGCAGTTTCTAATATATATTTGTGGTTTTGTTTATATAAATGGATGTACAGCCACCCCAGTGGTAAGGCAGCGCGCGTAATTGCTAGAGGTCATGGGTTCGAGCCTCAGCGCGCTGCCTTTTGCATTTTTCTCACTTTTTTCCATTTTTTTTGTCTCTTGCAGCGCTGGGCCTCTACTTCATGGGCCTATGGTTTTTTGATAACATCATGCACCCTGCTTACTTGTGACACCCCTGGCCCATTATCATTTTATTTATTTATTTTATTCTCATTTTATTTTCTTAAATATATTTTTCTTAATATTAAAAATCATAAAAAATATAAAAATGATAGATTTATATTTTGGCTTATATTATTTTATTTTTCTCAAAATATTATTATTTTTTAGTTATATATTATCTATTTTTATTAAATAACTTTGTAAATTAAATTAGAACTAGGTTAATATTTATTTTTTCTTCATACCCATTAAATAAATTATTTTAATATAGAAAAGACCAAAAATGTCTCATAATGCCATATATTATTTTCAAGACAAAAAAAATACAAAAATACTTTTTCTTAAAAGACTTATTTTCTTTTAATCAAATAGAATTAGGGTTTTATTCAAAAATATATTTTCTTAATTATTTTCTTTTCTTAATTGATTTAAGTTAATTTAATTTGTTTATTTTTCTCTAATTAGGTTTAGGTCAAAACTTTTTCACATAAAAAAACAAACAAAAATCTTCTTTGCATACATATATTCTTGCATATTTAATTCATCTTGTATATTTCAATTCTTGTATAAATTCAATTTGGTTGTAATAGATTAATTAGGTTTATATTATTGCAATCCCCATTTATAAATTGTATACCCCCTCCCACAAGTGTTGTAATAGCATAGTAACTTTAAATTTCGCAATTTATCGCTTTTATAGAACATGCTAGTAATTAGGGTTTTGTATGGGAAGATAAAAAATCAATCAAATAGAAAACCCTAATTCAAGACAAAATCAAACATGAAAATGATACACTTTCACACAAGCACCCCTAGAGTTACTCCACTTGGTTTCCTTATACAAAATGGTCATATTACACATGTAAAGTATCTTGGCAAAAACAAATATAAGATCATAGTCCCTCAATGACGCTATTCAAAGTTGCCTTACAAAATGATCTTAGTCCCTCAAAAAGAATGCTAAGATACCTTGCAACATTGCTAATCATGGCTATATGATGACCCGCACCCGTCCCGTTTACATCCAAAGATAGGGTTGCTTACCAAATCAATGGTAAGACAACAATGTCAAAGGAAAAGAAAATGAATAAGAAAGACATTTGAGTAGGTAGATTGCTCCTAAATTACTTGCTCTATTTCAAAACAAACATCCTTGATATTTTCAAAATAATCACACACATTTTCAAAACATCTTACAAAAATTGAAAATATTTTCAAAAGATCAAACATCTTTGTATACATTCTTACGAACGAGGATCATTACAAAGAATGCCTAGCAATGGCCTCTTTACAAAATACTTTCAAAAATCACATAAAGCACAATTTCAAACAAAAGCAAGTGATCTAGAAAGTAACTAAGAGCCCATGGAAAACCATGGATGAAAAGGGTGCTAATACCTTCCCTTTTCATAATCTACCCCCCGAACTCAAGAAACAATCTCAAAGGTCTTTCCTGTGCTTTTTCACCATTCCTTTTGGATAAAAGAAAAGTCGGTGGCGACTCTTGCTAACCGCAACATTTGCGATCAAACGCAAAACCTCAAGTAAGTTCTCCCATTGTATCATATATGGAATCTTTAAGCCCATCTCCGACAACCCTCTGTCATCTTCTCCAAATGGCATCTGTAAGCCCATTCCCGATATCATCAACCAACGGCGTTACTTCATGCGAGTGCAAATTTCTGGGCACTCTAGTGTTCAGTCATCTTCCACCTTCAGATTACAAAAGGCAAACAAGCTAATCTAAATCCTCAGGTTTAAGAAGTTTGAACAGGGGCAGCTATTGTACCCCAAAACTTTCCCTCCTATTTTACTTAAGACATGCACATTGAGATCTTAAATTGCTCAAGGTTGACCAAGAATTGACCAGACAAATTCTCCTCCTAAGCAATGAACCTCTAACTAGGGTTTCACTTTTCACCAAGATGTGTGAGCTCCAAAGGTCTCAAATTTTTCCATGGTCCTAATAGGTCTTCAATATTGTCCATGCCAAGTTTCAGGCCTTACACTACAAGTTTGCTCAGTCAAATGCTCAAATTCTTGAAAATCAATTGTACTAAGTCAAAAGTCAATTGTGGCCTATATACAGTCAAACTTCAAGATTTTTTTGTCAACATCAGCATTTTGAAGTGACAATCATCATTTGATCAAGGGTTGATCATGATTCCTCAAGAAATACTCCTAATTTATCAAAAGTCAAGAATTGCTAAATTAGGGTTTCCATAGGAAAAGTCAACTAATCTTTGACCAAGCATAACTTTCTCATACTTCATCCATTCTTACCCAACCAAAGCTTATTTTGAAGAGAATAAAATTCCATACAACTTCTCTTTTTCCCTCAATTCTAAGAAATGAACCATTTGAAAGGTACAAGCTCATACATTACAGGTCATTTTTAGAAGGTCAACAAAAGACACTTTTTTTCAAGACCATTTACATAAAGATAATGTCTTCAAATGGAAAATTGATCAAAATAGGGATTGAAGTAGACATCTAGGGCTTTCCAAAAAGTCCAAGATCATCATTATAAGATACACATTGAGCAAGTTAAGGTTTGCACAAATTGGGAAATTTTGAGAAATTTCAAGAAATGCACATTGAGCAAATTTGTGTTTTTAGGTTAATGGCCTAATTTTTTAGACTCAAACATATTCACGACATGTCCAAGAACCTATAAACTCACCCATGCATGAGTTTGATTTTTATTTTTTTTATTTTTTATTTTTATCTAAATAAAATCAAAATAAATTAAATAAATGCGAGGTTAATGTATGAGGCGTGTAAGGCTGGAGATTTGATCATGTTGGAGGCCTAAAAAGCTAACAAGTAGTTGTCAAAAACGAATTAGAAAAGGGGAGGTAAATATCTTCTTGTTTTAGAAATTTTGGATCAAATCTTCATGTCTTTAAAAGCATGATTATATTTGATCTCATGGATGGATTTTCTGACCTAATCTTGCCCACTACATATATACAACAAAATTAGACCTAAAACACACACGAAGCTGCCTCCACAAACCATAAAAAATTTCCAAAATTTTCAAAGAGTAAGTGAAATTTGTATCAAGCAATCCAGGCCTTCTCCATCCAAACCAAGTGCGCCATCCACTTCCTAAAGATTCCGGGAACCATTCTCAATCTTAAGGCAAGCCACACACGTAGGAACTCTCTCACACCATTCCTCTGATTGGTAATCTTTCTCTAATCTCAAACTTTCAAAACATGCAATCTAAATCCTTATTAAGCATATATTCATGTTATTGATGATGTTTGTGTGCATTCTAACGTGTTACATGAGAAGCTTGGACCTTAGATCGCATATTACCATGTTCAAGCCGTGCTAGGGTTTTAGATTCGTAACTCAGGATACATGAATTTTCTGGCCAAACTAAGGCCAGATTCGTGATCATGGCAAGATTTCAAGTGAGATAGGGCCTTTTATTTATCCTTAATCTAACGGTTTCGCAGGTTTCCAGTTTTGATAGGTCGGAGAAGACGATCGGAGTTTGACTTTAGGGTCATTGACTCCATTGGACTCAGGCGAGGGCATGTGTGGCTTTAGGCCGTTTCCTGATAGGTCCATTTAAACATTCAGGACCCACTGGAGCGCGCGTGTTTTCCTACTCAGCATTTGCACTTATTTTGCATTATATACATTTTGTTTTACTTTCATTAATGGATGTAAGGCCGTCCCAACAGTTGGGTGAGTGTGAGTTAAGATGTTTGTAAGGCTAGAGGGGTTGGGTTCGATCTAGCCCTTTGCATTTCCATTTTTTATTTTCTCTAACATTTTGTAGATCCAATGCGCTGTGTTACCAAGCGCCTACCATGTGCCTTTACATCTGGGCCATCAACTGCCAACAGATAGAGATCCAACGCCTTCAACATGCAGGCTTACCATGGACCCTCTAGAAGCCTCCTCACCAGATCCCAACGTGGCTTAGCCTTGCTGAATTTTTGGGCCCAGCGAATTCCAGTCTGCACCTCTTCTTTCAGCTTCACATGCCAGGCCCATTCAAATTCTTTTCTCTATTTTTGTTTATTTAATTGTTTTATTTTCAAATCATTTTTTATTTAATCATAAAATCATAAAATGTAAAAACTTAGATCTAGGTTTTATTTTATTCAATTTTAATTTTCATAAATTAATTTAATTAATTATTTTGGTTTCTTTTAATAAATTAAAAACAATTAGAATTAGGTTAAAGTTTTAATGTTTTCTTAAATAATAAAAATACCAAAAATATTAGGTTTTGTTAGAACTAATCTTAATTAATAATTTCTTCTTTTTTATTTCAATTACTTAATTAGTCTAATTTTTATTCAAACTATTTTCACAAATAAACAAAAACAACAAAACAAATATATTTTTTAAACTTAATAATTGTCAAGGTTTAGACGTTCCTTTCAATTCGCCCGCGTTATTACTTTTCGCATTTTATTTTCACATTTTTGTATCTGCCTACTGGGATGTAATAGAATTAATTAGGACTTTTTTACTTCTTTGCTTTCTTTATTTTCCCTCAAGTTTTGGACTTGTAATAATCCCCCTCCCCGAAGCCTTGTAATAGATAGATTTATATTTCCGCATTTTTAATTATTGCAAACTATTAACTGTTTAGATGCATGTTAACTAGGGTTGTATGGCAAGATAAAACAAAATGCTATCAAACCTAAAGACAAAGATAAATAACTAAATATAACACAATTGCTCATGCGCACCTCTAGAGAACCCCCACTTCGGTTGCCTTCGGAAATAAAACAGTCACAACTCTCGAAACGTGAGAGATTTTAGTGGCTACCCTCCGGTTTTAAAGATCATAAGTCCCTCGAGGATCCTCTCGACGTTGCCTCGGTAAAAAGATCTTAAAACCCTAGGGTAGTTACTAAGGTTTCTTGCCAAGTTTCCTTTGTGAATGTATAAACGTCCCTTTGAATGTCTCTCAAACATCCAACGACTAGGGTTGCCTACTCACTAATAGTAGGATAGCACTGTTTAAAGGAAAAGAGGAAAAGAACAACCTTTCGAGTAAAGTAGATAGTTGTTTGATGCTTGCTCAAACAATTTTTACACTTACATAAAACTTCTTTCAAAAACATTTTCAAACACTTTGTATATGTTCTCTATCATTCCGAGAAACATTACAAAGTTCGTATCACTAAGACGCTTTCAAAAATGCTTTTCAAAACACACAAAGCACAAGGTATTTCAAAATGAGCTAAGCATCTAAGAGCCCATAGATAACTACGGATGGAAAGGGTGCTAACACCTTCCCTTTCCATAATATACCCCCTTACTCAGAAACGTCTTGAAAGGTCTTTTTCTATTCTTTTGGCTTTTTCCTTTGTTGGATAAAAGAAAAGTCGGCGATGACTCTTGCTTACGGAAACATTTGCTAATACAAACGCAAAACCAGTATAACAGTCAGTTATCCCACCGTATTACACTACAGAATCTGAAACCATACCAGATATCATTTAACTTTGTCCTTCCCAGAAGAGTTGGAAGTCCATATCGGAAATTCGGTCATACACACCTCTAAATGTTATCCTTCTCTTTTATCCCCAGTCAGGGTATATAAGAACTAAATTCCTAGCAGAGCGATGAACGACCAATGTTCCTGAACTCTTCTATCCCCAAGCAGAAGTCAAACAATCCAAGCGGGGTATCCTCAAACAGAAAACAGGAATCCCCAACGAAGACATCCTAAACAAGATTGAAGATTCATATTCTTCATCCCCAGCGACAATCATGGATTTATTTTCCTCAGTCAAATGGATTACAATGAGCTACCGATACGCTTCAACGACATCTTACATCCATACATCATTTACAAGTATCATAGCATATGCACACAAAACACATATGACACACTCTCATTTACTTTGAGAAAATCATTACACAATGCATTACATACATCATGACATTGCATAAACACTAACTTTATCTTTTTAGGTGAAGTCTACAAACAGACTAATATCATCAGCAATTTTCAGACGGGTCAAAGATTAATTCTTGAAACAAGACGGGGTAACTATCTATATGACCAGGCAGTATGAACAATCGAAACAGAATGGATTCGCCAACAGAAAGAAAGTCAAAGGTTAACTTCCGACACAGGACAGGGAAACTATCTACACGGCCAGGAAAAGATTAATTCCCGAAATAGGATAGGAAAACCATCTATATAACCAGGCAAAGATTAACTCCTGAAATAGGATGGGGAAACTATCAATATGATCAGGTGGTATGAATTCCCGAAACAGGATGGGTTTACCAAAATAGGACGGGGCGACTATCTACATGACAAACACTTCCTTCAGAGACGGAATTTTGACAAGCATCCCCCTCAGAGACTAAGTCTGATAAGTGTTTCCCTTAGAGACTAAATCTGATAAGAAGCTACTTAAGCACCTTCTCTGGAGGATTATTCTGGTAAGCATTATTCAGATACAGTCAAGCGTAGACTTACTCTAGTACTCCTATCAACAGTCACTTCGATGGCATCTATAATCCCATCTCCGACGACAATTTGTCACCTCTCTGAATGTCATTTTAATCCCATTCAAGCAATATTATCAACCAACAGCATTACTTCTTGCACAGGCGAGTGCAAATTTCTGAGCACTAAATGTTCAATCCTCGTCCACCTTCGGCTCACGAATGGAGGACACGTCAATCTAACTCCTCGGGTTTAAGAAGATTGAATAGGGGCAGATGTTGTACGCTAACATTTTCCCTCCCTTTTTACTCAAGACAATGTCCTAAGGTTCTCAAATTCTCAAGGTCGCTCAAGGATTGATCAGACAAATTCTCCTCCTAGGCAATAGACTTACAACTAGGGTTTCATCTTTTTCAAGGAAGTTTTGGTTTTTAAGGCCTCAAGTGGTTTTCATGGTTTCTTATATGTCTTCAATAATGCTCATACCAAGTTTCATGTCTTGCATCACAAGTTTGCTCAGTCAAAGGCCCAGATAACTGAAAAATCACTTGTATTGGACAAAAAGTCAATTGTGGTCAACATCCAGTCAAACCTCAAGATTTTTGGTTAACATCAAGGTTATGAACTAATGTTCATCATTTGATCAAGATTTGATCATAATTTATCAATAAAAACTCTCAAATCGTCAAAAGTCAAAAGTTGCCAAATTAGGGTTTTTTTAAGGAGAAGTCAACTAAACATTGACCAAACATAACTTCCACATGCTTCATCATATTTTCCTTAACCAAAGCTTATTTTTAAGGAAATTCAATTCTCTACAACTTGGTATCTCTAAGCTCAAGTCCAAAAAATGCTTCATGTGAGGGATATGGGCCAATACATTATAGGTCATTTCAAAAGTCAACAAAAAAATACTTTTTGTCAAGGCAACTTACATCAAGATAAATTCTTCAAATGCAAAAATGATTAAAATAGAGATTGTATAGGACATCTTGAGATTTCCAAAAACTCAAATATCACCTTTAAATGATGAAAATTGAAAGAGTTATGATCAATGCAAGTTGGGAAATTTTGAGAAAATGCATGAAACTAAAAGTGACCAAACTTGATTTTTTGGGCTAATGGGCTTTTGTTTCAAAGACCAAACATATTCTACACTTCACATACACCTCAAATCATACTCATGCACCTCATTGGGATTTTATTTATTTACTTATTATTTATTTAAAATTCAAAGTAAAACAAAATAAAAACAAAGCTTATTACAAAAGTCCAAGCCCATGTTATTCTAACCTAAATCAGCTTTATATATTGCATGCATTCAAACAAGAAGGCAGCCATGAGACCTTGTGCAAGAAATTTCCAAAAACTCCAAAATAATCCACATTAGGGCAACTTGTAAAACATGTTTACAACCGTTTTCAAAGCACTCTAACCATTCCATTCACTTCCAGGAACGCATGAGGGTAAGGTTGGATCAATTGCCATGATCATAAAAACGTATATACATGCCGCATCGATTTTGATATTGCATGAAATTCATACATTTTTTCCCTGCATTTTAATATGTACTAACTCATTTAACGTGTTCTTGAGGTTCAATAATGCAGGAATGACCCATTGTGGGAGTCCCATAATGGCCAAATCGTGAACCACCATGTTCATACAGATTTGTGTTATTTTTGTCATAGCTTAAAACCTACCATGATTCAGTCCAAGATAATAGTCCCATTGAATTCACAGGCCTTGCTTTAGGGGGGCAGTGTCCCCTTGGATATCTAATACTATTTATTTCGCAGGTTGGAAGAAAAGACTCATCGGAGAAGGTGATCGGAGCTAGGGCTTTGGCACCTCTCCGGTTCATGAGTTTTGTTTTATATTATATATATTTTGTTTTAGTTTAAACAATGGATGTATTATAACCCCAGTGGTTAAAACGTGCACGCTAAGACTTTACTATGCAAGGGCACGGGTTTGATCCCTGCTTTTGGCATTTTGATGTTTTTTCATAATTTTCCATGTTTTGCAGGATAACATATATAGCGCGTTGGTTTCCCTTATCAAACATAGGGGTGCGCCTGGCCTAGTGGTGAGCATGCTGGATGAAACTGCTAAGGGCGTGGGTTCAACACCCACCCTTGGCAATTTGGTTATTTTTCTCTATTTTTCTTACTCTTTCTTTTTTTTCCTTAAATCAAACCCTAATTACTTTTTCAAAAAACCTATTTCTAAAACCCTAATCAAATTAGTTTTTAGGTTTTAATTTAATTAATCATTTTTATTTAATTAATAAATTTAGGTGTTTTATGTTTTTAATTTAAATATTTAACTTTTTAATTAAAATTAATTAGGTTTTTAGGTTAATCATCATTAAAACCTTTTATAAAAAAATCACCAAAAACCCTTTTGCTTTTCTTTTTCCTATTTTACATTTTGCGTGGTTTATTATTCTCGCACTTTTTTCGATTATTTTAATTTCTTCCCGGTTTGTAATAGTAATCAGGGTTTACTTTCCGTATTTTTATTACTTATGTACCTCTCCCAAAGCATTGTAATAGTCTAGGGTTTACCTTTTCGTACTTTACTGCTTTTCATTATTTTTATGTTTACTTCTTAGTAATTAGGCTTGTATGGAAAGACTAATAATGAAAGATAGATAACCCTAACCTCAAGAATAAAAAATAACTGAAAATAAATTACTCGCACACTCACACCTCTATGGTAACCTCCCTTGTTGCCTTTCAGAAAATAAATAGTGATGTCCCTCGAACGTGGGTATGCTTTAGCAAAGTCCCTCGAAAACAAAGATCATAGTACCTCGATGACCCTTCGATGTTGCCTTCGGTAAATGATCTAGTCCCTTAACGATAATTGCTAAAGCATCCCAACGAGTTGCCTTCAATGACTGTAAAATGACCCACGCTTGTCCCTTCATATTCAACAATAGGGCTTCCTACTAACTAATGGTAGGATATCACTATCTAAAGGATAATGAAAGTACAAAAAATACCTTGAGTAGGTAGACCAATGTTAATCGCTTGCTCACAAACATTTCAAAACAAAAAAAAAACATTTTTCATAAACACTCTTCAAAAATATTTTTAAAAAGACTTTGTACGCATTCACGAGGACAAATACGATAATCATTACAAAGTCTTTCCTTACAATTGGAAATTTTCAAAATATTTTTCAAACACCTTCACAATGAAATTTTCAAAACAAAGTGAGCTAGTGATTAAGAGCCTGTAGATAACTACGGATGAAAAGGGTGTTAACACCTTTTCTTTTCATAACCTACCCCCCGAACTCAAAATTGAAAAAGGTCTTTCCTATTCTTTTCAACCTTTTCTTATTGGATAAAATACGGTGGCGACTCTTTCTATCCACAACATTTGCGATAAAATGCAAAACCAAGTCAGCTCTCCCACCGTATTACAATTTGATTGTAAATTAGGTTTTAGATTTGATGTAAATTGATTTAGAAAGATTTTATTTGAAATTAGGGTTTTGTAATATGTCCTTGGACCTTGTTATTGTATAGATTCGTTTTCAGTAAATAAAAACAAATATTGATTTCCAGATTTGATTTACTCCAAGATTTGATTTGAAAATAATTTGGATTCAATTGTTTGGGTTCTGGGCTTTGGTATCTTGGAGAAGAAGAACAGTGCCGCCGTTGGTAATTAGGGTTTCTCAACTCACGGTTGACCTTAAGCAAAACTCAACAACAATTAATTAATGTTAACAATAATATTAATAAATAATATTAATAATAATAATCCTAGTTTGCAGTATTGATAATAACATCATAATATAGTAATAATACAATCAATAATAATAATGGAATAATAATTGAATAATAATAAAATATAAAAAGTCATAAAGTTGGCTCAAGTCAATGACAAAATGAAGTTAAACGGACCAGACAATTTATAAAAAAAAACTGATCAATTTTGAATCATGGGCCTCTTTGACAAAAAAAAATAGACACACCCCATGTTAAAGTTTAAGCCCCCATCATATCTAAACAAGATCCCAAAACAACCAAATAAAAACAATGTAACTATAGGTTAAAAATATAATAACACCAAGGGTTAACTAAAATGACTATTAATATTTAAAGGGGAAAATTTGGGGTATGACAGCTTCCCCTGTTTAATTATTCTTCGATTGAAGGATGCGAGAATACGTAGGTCTCGCACATTCGAATCAAATGGTTATTAAATAATGGAAAGACCCCAAAATTTTACCAAAAGATTATAAGGATACATTGTACAATGTTCCCCAGAGTATGAAAAAAATAGGCTTAGACGATGATATATCATCTTACCAGAGTTTGCACAAAAAGTTTAGATTTGACTTAGATACGACGACGTGGATAACTCGTCAGTGCCTAAAAGAGATCATAGATTTTGCATGTATTTACCGTAACCTAGGAGGTAAATAGTATCAGTTTGGAAATTGACTTACTAACGCTTCGAGACTAATATAGTAAGTCTAAGACACAGATTTTGTCTATTCATTACAGCCTAGGGGACGAATAAAATAGAGCTTGATAATACATTACCGCATAGAGACTAACACAATGAATTATACTGCAGATTTCATTATATTTACTACAACTCGGATAGTAAACAACATGAGGATGAACATGTGCATTAATCATGACCTAAAGGATAAATGACATTGGGATAGGCTTATTATTCATCATGACCTAGAGGATGAATAGTATAACCCTGAAAATTCGCATACCTATCTCAACCTAGGGGATAGATAATTGAAAAAATTTGTGTGTTTATCATGACCTAGAGGATAAATGACACGATAATAGGCTTACGAATTTATCACGACCTAGAGGATAAATAACTTAATCCAGATAATCCACATACCTACCACAACCTAGAGGATAGATAATTGAAAAAGTTTGTGTGTTTATCATGACCTAGAGGATAAACGAAATGAGGGTTACCTTACGTATTTATCACGACCTAGAGGATAAATAATGTAATCTTGAAAATCCGCATACCTATCACAACCTAGAGGATAGAAAATTGAAGAGTGTTTTGATAATCGAATCTTAGATAACTAAACCCAAGATAAGATCGGAGTTTACCGGTTGTGTCTGTTCTCAACCAAGGTATTCGCTTGTTTTGTGGACCCGATAGTCCAATGATGAGCCTCAAGAAAGTTCATGATTTAACCCAAAATGTATTTGACAAATGTCATGTATGATGCATAATGTGCTAAGTTGGTATGGAACCCAAATGTATATGTACTGAGTATTTTGTATATGCCTCAAATGTTTGTATATGTCCCAAATATTTGTATATGCCCCAAATGTTTGTGTATACACCAAATATTTGTATATGGCCCAAATGTATATGCACCAAGTGTTTGTATATGCCCCAAATGTATATGCACCAAATGTTTATATATGCCCCAAATGTTTGTTGTAAAATTTTTAATATTCTCTACTTTTAACCCATGGGTTTTGTGTCACCGACTCCCCCAATGTTATACATTGCGTTGTTGTGGTGTCTTTGGGTTGATTTGAATAAGATGAATAAGTGTTAGCAAGATTTTGATATCTGTATCGCATGTGCATGCGTAGGCATGGACGTAGGCATGGATATGGCTTATAATCACAAGTGTGGACGTAGCCGTGGATTTTCTTATGATGTTTTTCTAACCAAAATGCTTTTTGATGTTTTATCAAATGCTTATTTTTGTTTTGTCAAATCCCTAAAATGATTTTAACGCAGCATTTACAAGAAATAATCGTAGTGATTTGCAAACAAGCTCGAAAAGAGAAAAAACCTAACTTGAGAAGATTGAAAAAGTAAATGTTGTATTGATAAACATGCCTTTGAATAGGCGAGAGTACAAGATGAAATTCTTTGAAAGAGGTAATTACATAAAGTTTAACAAAAATTGAAAATGGCAATGAAAATGATAACTTATGATGTTTTTCTAACCAAAATGCTTTTTGATGTTTTATCAAATGCTTATTTTTGTTTTGTCAAATCCCTAAAATGATTTCAACGCAGCATTTACAAGAAATAATCGTAGTGATTTGCAAACAAGCTCGAAAAGAGAAAAAACCTAACTTGAGAAGATTGAAAAAGTAAATGTTGTATTGATAAACATGCCTTTGAATAGGAGAGAGTACAAGATGAAATTCCTTGAAAGAGGTAATTACAGAAAGTTTAACAAAAATTGAAAATGGCAATGAAAATGATAATTACTACTGTTGTTTCTCCAATGTCCTTTTGATAGCTCCAATCTCCTCTGTTTTCGAGTCAAATAATTTGGATTAACCCCTCTCCTTTGTGGTCATAGTCGTGGTTCTTAGATTGCAGTCTCAGTTTGAACTTTCGTAGATGTTCGAATAATTTCTACAAGTGTATAGTGTGATCCTCCTCAGTATGATATTTGGCAATCATATCATCCAGGTATACCTCAACTTCTTTGTGGATCATGTCATGAAACAATGTAACCATCGCTCATTGATAGGTTGACTCTACATTCTTTAGACCGAAAAGTATCCCTTTGTAACAGAAGGTTCCCCAAGGAGTCATAGAAGTAGTCTTTTCCATATCTTCAGGTGCCATTTTGATTTGATTATAATCCGAGAAATCGTTCATGAATGAGAATACCAAAGCTTGAGCTGTATTATCCACAAAAATATATGTGAGGTGACGGGAAATTATCTTTGGAGCTTGCTTTGTTCAGATCCTGGTAATCCACGCATATGCGTACTTAGCCATCCTTCTTGGACACTGGTATGATGTTAGCAATCCAAGGTGGATAATCTACCCCCATTAAGAACCCTGCATCAAATTGTTTAAGGACCTCTTCTCAAATCTTGCTAGACATGGTTGGACGAGTTCTTCTGAGTTTCTGTCTAACTGAAGAACAACCTTCCTTGAGAGGTAGTATATACACCACAATATTTGTATCCAATCCTGGTATGTCTTTGTAAGACCAGGGAAATATATCCACATATTTATGTAACAACTTAATCAGTCTTTCTTTGACGCTTCTCTCCAATGTTGCCCTTAGCTTGATTTCTTTTGGATCTTCCTATGTGCCAAAGTTAATGGTCTCAATAGATTCTTGGTGTGGTTGTATACTATATGCTTGTTACTCTATCTCCCTTACCAATTCTTCATAGAGTTCAAGATCTTCGTCATCCTCCTCTTCCACTTGGTTGATGGGTGCATCAAAATTATACCGAATAATAGCAGTAATGTTATCGGTGATTTTAGGCATGGATCTGCACATTTATCATGTTTTAGTGCAATTTTAGTATGTGAATTTGAAAATGCATATGAAGAAAAGTATTGCCATTTTAAAACATAAGAGATAAATGCAAGATAAATACATGGATCTTAATTGAATGCAAAATATAACTTTTATTAATTGTGAATACTATTTGAAGTGAATTGGGGGACCCTTACAAGCTATCCATATGCCTCGGGCTTGACATAGTTTCTTTCAAAAACAAGAAACATTACTTTGGAAAGAAAAAGATCTCTAGAATCTCCATGGTTGTCCAATTCTTGAGCTCTTGGCCTGGAGCACATTCACAAATGAAGTCAGATGCTCTCTTGGTGATGCTCTTGTTAGATATCATCGCCACTTGTCCACCATGCTCTGTTCCTTTGTTGATGAAGGTCTCTTGGATAGGAGGAAACTATGTCTTGCCTTTCACGGTAGCTTTTGATGATTCGTAGTGTAATACGGTGGGAGAATTGACTTGGTTTTGTGTTTTTTTTGCAAATGTTATAGATAGCAAGAGTCGCCACCGACTTTTCTTTTATCCAATAAGGAAAGGGTGAAAAGAACAGGAAAGAACTTTTTTGATTTTGAGTTCAGGGGGTAGGTTATGAAAAGGGAAGGTGTTAGCACCATTTTCATCTGTAGTTACCTACGGGCTCTCAATCGCTAGCTCACTTTGAAAATGCTTTGTGAATGTGTGTTTGAAAATATTTCGAAATTGCCAATAGTAAGGCAAACTTTGTAATGATCCTTGTTTCTGTTTTTTGAGAATGCGTACAAAGTGTTTATTTTTTGAAAATATTTTTGAAAGTGTGATTGTGTCAGATGTTTTTATTTTGAAATATTTAGTGAGCAAGAGATTAAAATTATTCTACCCTTACTCAAGGTCTTTATTGTTCTTCTCCACCCCCCCCCCCCTTTAGATAGTGCTACCCTACAATTAGTTAGTAGGAAGCCCTATCGTTTGATGTGATAGGACAGGCGCGAATCTTCGTACAGTCACAAAAGGCAACCTGTAGGGGTGCTTTAGTCCTTTTTGTAAGGGACTATATCATTTACCAAAGGAAACACCGAAAGGGTCATCGAGGGACTACGGTCTTTGATTTCGAGGGACAGTGCTAAAGCGTCCCCATGTTTGAGGGGCATGACTATTTTTTATTGAAAGGAAACAAGGGAAGTTACCCTAGAGGTGTGGGTGTGCAAAGTGATTTGTGTTTCGAGTATTGTTGATCTTTGATTAAGGTTAGCTATGTTTTATTTTTAGTCTTTCCATACATGATCTAATTACTAACAGTAACAGTAAAAATAATAAAGCAATAAAGTACGGAAAGTAAACGTTCCTACGCTATTACATGGCTTCGGGAATGGGGGGTACAAGTAATAAAATGCGGGGAAATAGAAACCCTAACTATCTATTTCAAACCATGAGCAATTACATAATCGAAAAAATGCGAAAATAATAAACTAAGCGAAAATGTAAAATAAAAGGAAAAGGAAAAGGAAATTGTTTTTGTGATTTTTGATAGAAAGGAGGTTTTGATGATTAATCTAATAACCTAATTAATTTTAATTAATTAATAAAATAAGTTGATTAATTAAGTTAATAAAACCTAAAAACCCTAAAAAACTAAATTAATTGATTAAATATAAATCCTAAAAATTAATTTGGATTGATTAAATAAAAATCTAAAACTAATTAGGGTTTATAAAAAATTAAAGATTTTAAAAAAAAGTTCTGTGAAAATAGAAAAAATAAGATAAAAAGAGTAGAAGAATAGAGAATTGAAAAGAAAAAAAAACAAATGGCCAGGGGTGGGTGTTGAACCCACGCCCTCTGCATTTTCAATTAACAAGTTCACCACTAGGCCAAGCGCGCCTTGGTGTCAAGGAATGGCATCAGCATGTTTTATCATCTACAAAAAAAAAGAAATCATAAAAACATCGAAATGCCAAAAGGCTGGGATCGAACCCACACCTTGGTATAATAAGTCCTTATCGCGCATGCTTCAATCGCTGAGGCGGTAATACATTCAGCATTAAAACTGAAACAAATAAAATAAATATTAAATAAAACGCATGGATCGGAGAGACACCGGAGCCCTAGCTCCTGTCGTCTTCTTCGGTGAGTCAATTTCATGTTCCTGCAATCAGACCCTACGAACCCAATGGGGGGGGGGGGGGGTTCTTTTGGACTGAAACTAACTGGTTTAAGAGCTATGTCAAAAATACATGGGATCAGTATAGTTATGGTGTTTCACGATTTGGCCAGCATGGGACCTTCATGATGGTTCAATCTTGCACTATCAAACCTCAGAAACACAATGATATCATTAGTATGTCTTAAAGCAAACAAAAAATAAAAATACGATTTTGCAAAAAGTATGAGATTGGAGATGTATGTTGTTGTACCCCAAAATTTGCCCTCCCATATTTCTCAAAACATTTCAAGAAAAATTCACAAGTCCAACCCGGCGCGTCATATTCAGGTGTTCTTTCACCAAGATATCTCTGATAACGTATTCTCAAATTCAGGTTCGGCTCAAGAGTCAATTCTTTAAAGAAGGTATCCGAATGTGCGAGTTTTCTTGAAGAAATATGGTGAAAAAGTGTGTTGAAAGTGCAGTTTTTACGCGCTAAAAAATTCATAACTTGAAGACCGTGACTCGTTTTGAACCCGTTCCGGTGGCCAAAATTCCGTCTTGACATTATCTACGTTTTCATATCTCACGACTGGAAGCCAATTTCGATCAGAAGGTCTTCAAAAATGGGGATTTATCAAGTATTTTCATACGGAAAATTTGTGACAGAAGTTTATTTGCGTCATGTTCAGAAAATCATAACTTGGTCGATTTTCATCGTATCGAGCTGGTTCCGGCGCCAAAATTTCACAAATTGAGTTGGCTACATTTTCATAGAAGGTATTGAGTTCAAACGGTATCCAAAAGGCCTTCGTTTTTTGCTCAGAATGCGTGACACGCTGAAAATCTTGAATGCTGAATATTATTTCATCTGGGCCGAAACTTCGAAAATTCATAACTCGGTCAATTTTTATCGGATTGGGCTCATATTTTTAAACAAGGTCCCTGACTCATAGATCTACAACTTTGCTTCAAAATTCGAGACAGGATTATGCTCCGATCAATACCAGTTTTTTATTGAAGAACGTGTCAGAGTCGACACTGGAGCCCAAAATAAGTTTGTCTGAGCTGAAACTTCAAAAATTCATAACTAATTCACCGCTTATCCGATTGAGCCGATTTTCGGACAGGAGTTAGTTATCGATATCGGCTGCATTTTGTTTTCACATTTCAACTTCAAAAATTGCACTTAAGTCCCTGCGATTTAGCCTGGAAAGTGACGAACTCAAGTGAACATTGGAGGCCCAATTGCACATTCAAAGCCCATTTTCTTTACCCTAATTTCCATTATATAATCACCTTCTTTTCACACAAACCAGAAAGGAGAAGAAGAGAGAAAAAAAACCTTGCCACAACACTGTTAGAATATCAAATTCTTTCAAGAACCCTAAAACCTTGAAATCCTTATTACAAATCTCTCTCTCACTACAAACAAGCCATCACAGTTACAAACCAACACCTCACTACTTCTTCAGTAAGGATAAGGCTGGCTTGATCTCCATGATCCAAAGGGCATAAAAGCATTCAGGTCACTAATTTTCCAGTAAAGGTAAGATTGATTTGATCTCCATGATCAAAAGGGTATAATCATTCATACATGCCATATTGTGCCTAAACATTAAATTTCTTCATATATTGACTTTATTTGCATTTTATGATTTTATTTAATGTGTTCATGAGATTCAACACTGCAGATTTAGACAGGATCCCATGCAGGTTCATTAAGGAACATTGAGGCCAAAACACAAATGGCCAAAAGCCAAAAGCCAAATGGCCAAAAAAGAACAACTTATGCATGACACCAATACATGGCGAGACAGACATCCTGAGAAGATTAAGGAACGTTGAGGCCAGAACACAAATGACCAACAGCCAGAACACAAATGGCCATGAAACCCAATCCAATGGCCAAAGAATGCAGACCACGGTACTCAGGAGTCAATGAACACGCACGTGATGCTAGAAAGTCAAACAAGGCTTTTTGTCTAATGGGCCAGAATACTTCAAAAAAACCTCCCCTTGGGCCTGAAACCCCCCTTGGTTTGCATCCTTTTTAATTTTATTTTCTTTTCTTTTCTAATTCTTTTTTAATTGTTTTAATTGTTTTTTTCACCATAAAATAATTTTCTATAATAAAAGCAGAAAAATCAAAAATACAAATATATTTAATTATTATTAATTTCATCACTAACCTATTTTTTTGTAAATAAACTCTAACAATTAATTTAGTTAATCTAGGTTTTAATTTTAACATTTTTTTCTTAAATAAACTAAAATATGTAGAAATTAGGGTTTTTTAATATTCTCATCTTTTTCTTAAATAAATAATTTTCTCATTATTATTATTATTAATTGTTATTTTTGTAAATAAACATGTACATTAAATATCTAGTAAATTAGGTTAAACTTTAATATTTTTTTATTAATAATTAAAAACTTAGAATTAGGGTTTCTCTTCAATTTTAATTTCTTATTTCATTAAATACCAAAAACATAAAAAACATTTCTTTTCTTTAATAAAATAATTAATTAACTTTTAATGCAATTTAATTTCAAAAGGGTCCAACGCCCTCGAACGTTCTATTTTTATTCTTTTCGCACGTTATTTTATTTTCTTATGAATATTATGTAACTGCTCAAGCCATGTAATAGTAATTAGGAATTTATTTATTTTCCGCATTTTTTATCAAACGGGTCTTTGTAATTTGGCGATGTATAGACTCGCGCCTTGTAATAGCGTAGTATTTTACTTTCCGAATTTAAATTTCCGCACTTTTAAATTCTAAATTTTGCATGAAAGAATGTATGGCCTAAAATAAAAACAAGCGTAGCTCACAACGATGCATGATCAAAGATAACTGTTAAACTGAAAATAACACACAAATTCACGCACCACTCTTAGGGTACGCTTCACTGTTGCCTTACCTTCGAAACGTGGTCGTCGAGTATAGGACGTTTTAGTAAGTCCTTATGTACATTGATCCATATGCCTCAAAACAAGTTGCCTCGGAAAAGTTGCCTCGAATTATAAAAGGATCAATGGCATAAGGGTAGCTTCTAAGGTGTCCTACTGTTGCTCTGGTGACCACACTGTCCCTAAAAACGAATTGACCCGAACACCTCCAACGGTGGTGCTACCTATCTCTCAATGGTGGGATGGCACTACCTTAAGGCCTTCTACACAGCTTAATTCCTTAGGGTAGGTAGATGACTCATAGATACTTGCTCTATTCAAAAAAAAATCAAAAACTCTTTTCACACCGACACTTTTCAAAAAGCTTTCAAAACAATTTTTCAAACACTCTTGAGGACTGATACAAGAGTCGATCTGAAATCTTTAAACAAAACTTTTTCAAACCCACTCACAATTGAAAAGCAAACACTTTGAAAACACAATGAGCAAGTATCTAAGAGCCCATGGATAACCATGGATAGAAAGGATGCTAACACCTTCCCTTTCTATAAATCTACCTCCCGAACCGAGAAACTATCTCATAAGGAATTTTGCTGTGCTTTTGTCCTGTCCATGTTGGAGAAAATAAAAGACGGTGGCGACTCTTGCTTCCGCGACATTTCGCGAACCAGCTTTAAACAGTCAGTTCCAGATCCACCGATCACAGAACTGGCGACTCTGCTGGGGACATACTTATAAAGTTAGGTGTACCTTAGGACTAAGATCACTTGTGTTTTCAATTGATGTGTTTGTTTGCTTTATTATTGTGGGCTGTTTCGGAGTTACATAGATCCTAACCCGGATCTGGGGATACCCTGTTAGGTAGCATAAGCTGTGAGGGACCTGTCCGGCGTAGACCGACACGGGTGAAGCAGTGGCTACGTTGGTGTGGCACCTTGGTCTGTACCGATATCCCTTGTGTCGCATCGAGGAGAATATGGGTCTTCTGAGGAGTCATTAAGCACCAACCGACCTTAGAACCTTAAATGACCCAACTTGGCCAATAGAACAGTAACAGTATGCTACGCCCATTGAGGCTAAACTCTCGTGATGGTTCTGGCTGCAAGAAAAGATTGCGATGCTGGAGTTATGACCGATTGAGGGTAGTCAGTGATATTGGGATCCTCTAGAACCCGGTTACTTCTGATAGGACAGGTCTTAACCAACAAACTGAAAGAGGGTAGTACCCCAGACCCCATGCTGGCCTAAACTCTAAGGGCTCTTTGTGTGGCTTGTGTGCCTTCAAACTTGACTACTTGCATGCTTGTTATCTGACACTTGAGTTCTTTGCAGGTTTTGTTTACAGTCCTTAATCTGGACTCATTATAGGGCCTACTTACATCATTCCATGCATAGCATGCCATCATACCATTGCATACATCCTGCATAAGGACTAATCCATTTCAAGGATCTCAAGGGCTTATGATGCAGATCATGATGAACCAACTGTCCAACAAGGGGCAAAGGGGATTTATTTTCCTCTAGCCAAGGTTGTCAGGGGGCTATGACCCACTCGATATGGTGAGCCTTGACCCTTGAAGAAGGACTCTCAACAACATGCAGTTCCTTCAATCAAGCCATCGGATCCCAACTCTAACAATTTTCTTGTTTACCCCGCGAGATCCTTGAAAACATTGCATACATACATACATATCATTGCATTACAGGTATCCCTTTTACAGGTTTCTTACCTTCTTCGCTGTTTATTTCAGCCGATCGTCATGAATCCTGAATCATCTACTGAGCAATCCATCAAGGCCCTCCAGGCTCAGAACGCCCAGTTCCAAGAGTTGATCATGAGTTTGGCCCAGGGGCAACAGGATCTGAAGACTCTGCTCTCGAAAAAGAAGAAGAAGAGGATTGTGCTGTTCAACCCTAGACGCAAATCTGGGAATCGATCACAAAATGAAGTCGAGCAGACTACCCCATCTGTTGGGAAAGACAGTCCCCAAGAAAGGGAGGTTATTAGTCCAGTGGTCTCCGACAACGAGACCGATTACAATGATGAGCAGTACCCTCCTGCTGAGGACAGGTATAAACAGTTGGAAGACCGGCTAAGTGCCATGGAGATACAAAAAGTGCCCGGCCTGGACTTCGAAGATCTAGGTCTGTCTTCGGGGGTGGTAATCCCGCACAAATTCTAGGCACCTGCCTTTGCAAAGTACGACGGGGCATCCTGTCCTAAGCTGCATCTCAGGTCTTACACAAGGAGGATCCAGCCCTACACGGCTGACAAGAATTTATGGATTCACTTCTTTCAGGATAGTCTGTCTGGAACCCAACTCGACTGGTTCTATCAACTGAATGGAGCTAACATCCGCAGCTGGGAGGATTTGGCCACTGCATTCTACAAGCAGTACCAGTACAATGCCGACCTTGCTCCCACGCGCACTCAGCTTCAGGGAATGTTTATGGGTGCAGGTGAAGGTTTCAAAGAATATGCTCAAAAATGGAGGGACCTTGCTGGAAGGGTACAACCACCTCTGACTGACCGCAAGCTCGTCGACGTGTTCTTGGGGACCCTGTCTAGTCCATTCTTCAACCACCTGATTGGGAATTCTGCTGTTGGGTTTACAGATCTGATCTTGACCGGGGAAAGAATAGAGGCTGGCATCAAGTCGGGGAAAATACAGAATGGTGACCCCTCGAACACTGAGAAGAAACCATCCAAGAGAGAATCTAGTGTTGTCTATGTCTCAAGAGGGCAGAATAGGTCTGAACACCGCCAAGATGTCAACGCGGTGGTTATTGCAAAACCGGCCGGCGCTCCTTAGCGTCACAATCATCAAAGGGAAGAGAGACCAAAAGGCAATTCACTCCCCTCGGCATGACCTTGTCACAGATATTGCCACAGTTGCTGGAAACCAAGTTGGTAACTCTCATGGACCCTCCAAAGAATCCCAAAAGGATGCCTTCAAGGTATAACCCCAACGTTCGCTGCGCTTATCATTCTGACAGCCCGGGGCATGCTACAGATGATTGTTGGACTTTGAGAAACAAGGTTCAGGATCTGATTGATGCAAAGGAAGTCCAACTCGACTCTCTAGAGGCTCCCAATGTGACCATTGCTCCCCTGCCCAAACATGGCTAGGATTGGAAACTTTTGTTCATTTGAATGTTCAGATTGTAATTTTCTTTGATTGTCCAAACATTTTATTTCATGTCAAACTTGGTTATTTCATTAATGCATTACACATGTCTGTTTTGAAGTAATTATTTCGTATTCACTATATGCAAACTATTTTCATATTTTTGTGATGATCAACTCTTGATTGAAAATTCTAAGCCTCTTGAGGGAGGATGACGAAAACGATACCACGATCTTTACAGTATGCTTTTGAACAGACCCCGCTGATGAGGTACAGGCATTGTTTCAATTCCTAAACACTGGAGTTATAAGGAAGATAATCCCTCGTCAACCCCTCTGAGCCAAAGAAGTAGGAGTTTTTCTTTTCGAAATTTAAAACCCTTAATCATAACCTGGGGCAGGGTAGTTCTCTCAGTTGATCCAAGTGCATAACGAATGGCACCAGAGAGGTCCTTACAAAACAAAACAAAAAGAAGACAGTGATGGTTCCGAATAATTAAAGACAGGCAGTCATTACTTCTCAAAATAAAAGCCCATTAAGTCAAAACCTATGAAGGAGACTTACAAAACTGGGGCATCCTGCTGACTATAATCGCAAAAGAAACAGTCAGGCAAAAAAAAACAGGGATAACAAAATCTGAAAAGAAAGAGGTCTTACAAACCCTCCACAAAAAAGGAAATGACTGCCTAAATTGTCAACATCCGAACCATCACCGGAATATCAGAGCAAAGACTCAAACAAGGTCTAACGCACGATCAGCTGAGTTTAGGATTGAAGAACATCACGAAGAACGGGTGGGTACAAATAAAATTTGAGCCTTTATCCTTTGTTTCTTAAACCGTGAACCAGGCCACGTTACAACCCTAAAAAGTCCTAGCTGAAGCATGGGCTAGTTCGAAAGCATACTGTTACGAAAGGTATCCTGACTCCTTAAGGCTCGCGGTAAAATAACGAGTTGACATCACAGTTTACAAAAAAAAAATTCACTTGTTTTTATGAAAAAAAATGCATTTTCACAAAAACTTCAAGACAAACATAAGCTTTGCATTTTTAACATAACTTTGTTTGTATACGACTATTTGTTTGAACAGCATAGAAGCTCGCACGACGAATATCGAATGAACAAAAGCACTCCCAAACAAGGGGCATGACATGATCATTGTCCGTCATCTGGGGCAGTTAAGTCAAGATTCAGATAATCTCTCACATGCCAAATAGCCTGGGGCAAATCTCCGTCTAAGTCACTTGGGGAATCGGACGATCAAACGAAGATCTTCTGGTGGCATGGTAACACAACAACAGGGGCACCTCCCTACACTCTGAGAGCGTGGACATAGTCGAAAAAATACTGCGCACAATTAAAGACCCGCTAGGTTGATACACCTAGGCAAAAATAAGGGATGAAATGAAAGAAAATCTGTACACCCGACAAGTCGAAAACCTGAAAAGGCGGCTTGGGCAAAAATGGGTATCCCGGTGGACTGAAAACCCGAAAGGGCGGTCCAGGCAAAAATTAAGGATCAAAGCGTACGACTATGTCCCGGTATCTCGTCACTTGCCTACCAGAAGAAGATTTGTCAAACGGCAATCATCAAACACCTTCACAGGTACCTTTTTCTCCAACAGAAACTGGGGCAATAATGAGTTGTCTAAATGATCCGGTTGCCTTGTCCACCGAAGTGCCAAGGTAAGTTCAGCTGAAAAATGCGACCAAGATACCTTCACTCCCTGCAGAGCGAACGCGTCTCCCCGATTTTATTCAAAGGTTATTTCTCCACCAGAGCACAACGACGGTATCCCCAGCGGAGTTATCCTCATCAACCTCAGCAAAGTGCCTCTCTTCCCCCACAGAGTTATCTCCCCGCAGAGTAATCTATTCGCCAAGTTTATTCCCCAACAGAGTCATCTTCTCCTACTGGTATTCTTGCAATCATCATCCCCAACGGAAACGAAGAATCTCACTCTTCAACATCAGCCCAGGATTTGACTTCCCGGCATCCGTCAAGGATCTATTTTCCCAGACGAAGATACATTCATAAACACCACATTATTATACATCATGATACATGCATATACGCATCATATCATACAATCTCATGTGTTGAGAACATCATTGCTTGATTCATATCATGCATTGCATATGACTGACCTTTACCTTTCAGGAAGGATACAGTTAAATGATCAGCTATGTAGATGAATACAGTCAAAAGAGACCAACCCAGTCAAAGAATACAAATCCAGTTAAATCAATGCCTAAAGATTTCTCTGATACAACTCGTCGTTATAGACACTCGTCGTTATAGACACTCGTTGTTATAGACACTCGTCGTTATAGACACTCGTCGTTATAGACACTCATCGTTATAGACACTCGTCGTTATAGACATTCGTCGTTATAGACACTCGTCGTTATAGACACTCGTCGTTATAGACACTCGTCGTTATAGACACTCGTCGTTATAGACACTCATCGTTATAGACACTCGTCGTTGTAGACACTCGTCGTTATAGACACTCGTCGTTGTAGACACTCGTCGTTATAGACACTCGTCGTTATAGACACTCGTCGTTATAGACACTCATCATTGTAGACACTCGTCGTTGGAGACACTCGTCGTTATAGACACTCGTCGTTGTAGACACTCGTCGTTATAGACACTCGTCGTTATAGACACTCGTCGTTATAGACACTCGTCGTTATAGACACTCGTCGTTATAGACACTCGTCGTTATAGACACTCGTCGTTAAAGACCACTCGTCCATGAGGATAACCAGTCAGTAGAGACAACTCACCAACCTAACATTACCAAACTCGATTCCTGTATCTTGCCAGGGCACGTCTGAAGAGTTCGAAGATCCGATTCCTGTATCTTGCCAGGGTGCATCTGTTGACGACTAACATTACCAGACTCGATTCCTGTATCCTGCCAGGGCACGTCTGAAGAGTTTGAAGATCTGATTCTTGTATCTTGCCAGGGTGTATCTATTGACGACTATATTCTCCGGACTCGATTCCTGTATCTTGCCAGGGCACGTCTGAAGATTTTAACGATTCGATTCCTGTATCCAGCCAGGGCACATCTACACAAAGAGTTTGAAGATCAACTCCTGTAACAGGCCAGGTAATTATTTTCTTTTCTCAGGTACGCAAGTTCTCGCTAAGGAATCTCTTACGCGAACGACACCTAGATGGCATCTGTAAGCCCATCCACATACCAACAATCTCCAAATGGCGTCTATAAGCCCATTCATGACAAGGTTTTGTCGCATCTCCAGATGGCATCTATAAGCCCATCCTCCTATCCATCATTCCTCCAAATGGCATCTATAAGCCTATTCCCTACATCACGCTGCTGACACTCTATTATGTAAGTGCAAATTTCTGGGCACTCTAGTGTTCAATCATCTTCCACCTTTGGATCACGAAAGGCACGCAAGCCAATCTACATCCTCAGGTTTAAGAAGATTGAACAGGGGCAACTGTTGTACCCCAAAATTTGCCCTCCCATATTTCTCAAAACATTTCAAGAAAAATTCACAAGTCCAACTTGGCGCGTCATATTCAGGTGTTCTTTCACCAAGATATCTCTGATAACGTATTCTCAAATTCAGGTTCGGCTCAAGAGTCAATTCTTTAAAGAAGGTATCCGAATGTGCGAGTTTTCTTGAAGAAATATGGTGAAAAAGTGTGCTGAAAGTGCAGTTTTTACGCGCTAAAAAATTCATAACTTGAAGATCGTGACTCGTTTTGAACCCGTTCCGGTAGCCAAAATTCCGTCTTGACATTATCTACGTTTTCATCTCTCACGGCTAGAAGCCAATTTCGATCAGAAGGTCTTCAAAAATGGGGATTTATCAAGTATTTTCATACGGAAAATTTGTGACAGAAGTTTATTTGCGTCATGTTCAGAAAATCATAACTTGGTCGATTTTCATCGTATCGAGCTGGTTCCGGTGCCAAAATTTCAAAAATTGAGTTGGCTACATTTTCACAGAAGGTATTGAGTTCAAACGGTATTCAAAAGGCCTTCGTTTTTTGCTCAGAGTGTGTGACACGCTGAAAATCCTGAATGCTGAATATTATTTCATCTGGGCCGAAACTTCAAAAATTCATAACTCGGTCAATTTTTATCGGATTGGGCTCATATTTTTACACAAGGTCCTTGACTCATAGACCTACAACATTGCTTCAAAAGTCGAGACCGGATTATGCTCCGATAAATACCAGTTTTTTATTGAAGAACGTGTCAGAGTCGACACTGGAGCCCAAAATAAGTTTGTCTGAGCTGAAACTTCAAAAATTCATAACTAATTCACCTTTTATCCAATTGATCCGATTTTCGGACAGGAGTTAGTTATCGATGTCGGCTACATTTTGTTTTCACATTTCAACTTAAAAAATTGCACTTAAGTCCCCGCGATTTAGCCTGGAAAGTGACGAACTCAAGTGAACATTGGAGGCCTAATTGCACATTCAAAGCTCATTTTCTTTACCCTAATTTCCATTATATAATCACCTTCTTTTCACACAAACCAGAGAGGAGAAGAAGAGAGAAAAAAAACCTTGCCACAACACTGTTAGAATATCAAATTCTTTCAAGAACCCTAAAACCTTGAAATCCTTATTACAAATCCCTCTCTCACTACAAACAAGCCATCACAGTTACAAACCAACACCTTACTACTTCTTCAGTAAGGATAAGGCTGGCTTGATCTCCATGATCCAAAGGGCATAAAAGCATTCAGGTCACTAATTTTCCAGTAAGGGTAAGATTGATTTGATCTCCATGATCAAAAGGGTATAATCATTCATACATGCCATATTGTGCCTAAACATTAAATTTCTTCATATATTGGCTTTATTTGCATTTTATGATTTTATTTAATGTGTTCATGAGATTCAACACTGCAGATTTAGACAGGATCCCATGCAGGTTCATTAAGGAACGTTGAGGCCAAAACACAAATGGCCAAAAGCCAAAAGCCAAATGGCCAAAAAAGAACAACTTATGCATGACACCAATACATGGCGAGACAGACATCCTGAGAAGATTAAGGAACGTTGAGGCCAGAACACAAATGGCCAACAGCCAGAACACAAATGGCCATGAAACCCAATCCAATGGCCAAAGAATGCAGACCACGGTACTCAGGAGTCAATGAACACGCACGTGATGCCAGAAAGTCAAACAAGGCTTTTTGTCTAATGGGCCAGAATACTTCAAAAAAACCTCCCATTGGGCCTGAAATCCCTCTTGGTTTGCATCCTTTTTAATTTTATTTTCTTTTCTTTTCTAATTCTTTTTTAATTGTTTTAATTATTTTTTTCACCATAAAATAATTTTCTATAATAAAAACAGAAAAATCAAAAATACAAATATATTTAATTATTATTAATTTCATCACTAACCTATTTTTTTGTAAATAAACTCTAACAATTAACTTAGTTAATCTAGGTTTTAATTTTAACACTTTTTCTTAAATAAACTAAAATATGTAGAAATTAGGGTTTTTTAATATTCTCATCTTTTTCTTAAATAAATAATTTTCTCATTATTATTATTATTAATTGTTATTTTTGTAAATAAACATGTACATTAAATATTTAGTAAATTAGGTTAAACTTTAATATTTTTTTATTAATAATTAAAAACTTAGAATTAGGGTTTCTCTTCAATTTTAATTTCTTATTTCATTAAATACCAAAAACATAAAAAACATTTCTTTTCTTTAATAAAATAATTAATTAACTTTTAATGCAATTTAATTTCCAAAGGGTCCAACGCCCTCGAACGTTCTATTTTTATTCTTTTCGCACGTTATTTTATTTTCTTATGAATATTATGTAACTGCTCAAGCCATGTAATAGTAATTAGGAATTTATTTATTTTCCGCATTTTTTATCAAACGGGTCTTTGTAATTTGACGATGTATAGACCCACGCCTTGTAATAGCGTAGGATTTTACTTTCCTCATTTAAATTTCCGCACTTTTAAATTCTAAATTTTGCATGAAAGAATGTATGGCCTAAAATAAAAACAAGCGTAGCTCACAACGATGCATGATCAAAGATAACTGTTAAACTGAAAATAACACACAAATTCACGCACCACTCTTAGGGTACGCTTCACTGTTGCCTTACCTTCGAAACGTGGTCGTCGAGTATAGGACGTTTTAGTAAGTCCTTATGTCCGTTGATCCATATGCCTCAAAATAAGTTGCCTCGGAAAAGTTGCCTCGAATTAAAAAAGGATCAATGGCATAAGGGTAGCTTCTAAGGTGTCCTACTGTTGCTCTGGTGACCACACTGTCCCTAAAAACGAATTGACCCGAACACCTCCTACGGTGGTGCTACCTATCTCTCAATGGTGGGATGGCACTACCTTAAGGACTTCTACACAGCTTAATTCCTTAGGGTATGTAGATGACTCATTGATACTTGCTCTATTCAAAAACAAATCAAAAACTCTTTTCACACCGACACTTTTCAAAAAGCTTTCAAAACAATTTTTCAAACACTCTTGAGGACTGATACAAGAGTCGATCTGAAATCTTTAAATGAAACTTTTTCAAACCCACTCACAATTGAAAAGCAAACGCTTTGAAAACACAATGAGTAAGTATCTAAGAGCCCATGGATAACCATGGATAGAAAGGGTGCTAACACCTTCCCTTTCTATAAATCTACCTCCCGAACCGAGAAACTATCTCATAAGGAATTTTGCTGTGCTTTTGTTCTGTCCATGTTGGAGAAAATAAAAGACGGTGGCGACTCTTGCTTCCGCGACATTTCGTGAACCAGCTTTAAACAGTCAGTTCCAGATCCACCGATCACATATGCGATGGCGTTTCATGAGCTTTGGATCATTATATTTGATCCATTCTTACTCTGTAGGATTGTTGGAAGTGAATGGGCTAGTTTATTCGTAGTGAAGGAAGTTGTAAATAAGGTATTGAGTTTCCCTAGGTTTGAATAATTTTTGAGTTTATTGGAGGTGATTTCTAGCACAAGGGTTCGTGGCTTTTGTGTATGAATAATGGAGATTAAATAAGGGTTAAATTAGTTCAACAACAAGGGCTTGGACCTTTGTTAATAAGCCTTGTATTCTATCTTATTAATTTTTGAATTTATAATGAATAAATAAAAAATAATTAAAATAAAATAGATTAAGGGGTACATGTACAAGGTTTAATTTTCATAAGGTTAAAATAGATTAAGGCTTGGACTTTTAAAAAATGGCCCAATGGCCCAAAATATCAAGTTTGCTCAATTTGAACTTCATGCATTTGCTCAAAACTTTCCAACTTGCACTGATCATAACTCTCTCAACTTTCATCTTTCGAAGGTGATATGGGACTTTCTGGAAATCTCAAGATGTCCTCTATAATCCCTCTTTTGATCATTTTTGCATTTGAATAATTTATCTTGATGTAATTTGCTTTGACAAAAAGTGTCTTTTTGTTGACTTTTGAAATGACCTGTAATTTATTGGCTCATATCTCTCAAATGAAGCATTTTTTGGACTTGATCTTATAGAGACAAAGTTGTAGAGAATTTAATTTCCTTCATAATAGGATTTGGTTGGGGAAAAACTTATGAAGCATGTGAAAGTTATGCTTGGTCAAAGTTCAGTTGACTTCTCCTAAGAGAAACCCTAATTTAGCAACTTTTGACTTTTGATGATTTGAGAGTTTTCCTTGATGAATCATGATCAACCCTTGATTAAATGATGAATATGACTTCAAAATATTGATGTTGACCAAAAATCTTGAAGTTTGACTGTATGTTGACCACATTTGACTTTTTACCCAATATAGTTGATTTACAGCCCCCTGAGCAACTGACTAAGCAAACTTGTGATGCAAGGCATGAAACTTGGTATGAGAATTCTTGAAGACATATGAGGAACCGTGGAAACCACTTGAGGCCTTTGAAACCCAAACTTCCTTATGAAAAGCAAAACCATAATTGTGGGTCAACTTCATAGGAGGAGAATTTGTTTGATCAATTCTTGAGCATCCTTAAGCATTTGAGAACCCTAGGAGAATTTCTTGAAGAAAAGGGAAGGAAAATTTTGGGGTACAACAGATTCCCCTGTTCAATCTTCTTAAACCTGCGGAGTTAGATTGGCTTGTCCGCCATTCGTGATCTGAAGGTGGAAGGGGATTGAACACTTAAGTGCCCAGAAATTTGTACTCGCATGTGCAAGAGGCAACATTGTTGGTTGATGATATTGCTTGAATGGGCTTAAATATTCCATTTAGAGAGGTGACAGAATGTTGTCGGAGATGGGCTTATAGATGCCATCCGAGGTAACTGTTGATAAGAGTATCAGAATGAGTCCATGCTTGACTGTATCTGAATAATGCTTTCTAGAATGAACCTCTGGGGAAGGTTCTTAAGTAGCTGTTTGTCAAATTTAGTCTCTGAAGGAAATGCTTGTCAGAGTTCAGTCTCTGAGGGAAGTTCTCGTCATGTAGAGAGTCGCCCCGTCCTGTTTCGGGAATTGATCTACAATTTATTTTTTTGTTGGTAAACTCGTCCTGTTTCGGGAATTCATACCACTTGGCCCTATCAATAGTTTCCCCATCCTATTTCAGGAGTTAATCTTTTCCTGGTTATAAATATAGTTTCCCCGTCCTGTTTTAGGAGTTAA
The DNA here is from genome assembly GCA_948472305.1 of Vicia faba. Lineage (NCBI taxonomy): Eukaryota > Viridiplantae > Streptophyta > Magnoliopsida > Fabales > Fabaceae > Vicia > Vicia faba. Next base: position 1,521,057,876 of record OX451735.1, on the reverse strand, counting down.
TCTTTGCTCGGTCATGTAGATAGTTGCCCCGTCTTATTTCAAGAATTAATCTCTGACGCACTTTCTATTGGCGAGCCCATCCTGTTTTGGGAATTCATATCGCCTGGTCATACAGATAGTTGCCTTGTCTTGTTTTTGGAATTAATCTTGGACCTAGTCATATAAATTTTTGCCACGTCTTGTTTCGGGAATTAATCGTTGACCTGTTTAAAAATTACTGATGATATTCGTCTGTTTGTAGACTTTACCCGAAAAGGTAAAACTAGTCTTTATACAATGTCATGATGTATGTAATGGATTGCATAATGATTTTCTCAAAGCAAATGGGAGTGTGTTATATGCGTTTCGTATGCATATGCTATGATACTTGTAAATGATGTATGGATGCAAGATGCTGTTGAAGTGTATCGGTAGCTTCCTATGACATTTTGTTGGGAAAAATAGATCCTTGACCGTTGTTGGGGATGAAGAATATGAATCTTCAATCTTGTTTAGAATGTCTCCGCTGAGGATTCCTACTTTCTATTTTGAGGATACTCCGCTGGGAATGTTTGACTTCTGCTTGGGGATAGAAGAATTCATGAACATTGGTCGTTCATCGCTCTACCGGGGAATTTAGTTCTTATACACCTTAACTGGGGATAAAAGAGATGAATAACCTTTAGAGGTGTTGTATGACCAAGTTTCCAATATGGACATCAACTCTTATGGGGGAGGCCAAAGTTAAATTATATTTGGAGAGGTTTCAGGTTCTGTAGAAACTTTCTGGGGATAGCAGATTAGATTATCCTTTGTTGGAGAAGATAATCTTGTCGGTGTTTTGCAGTAGTCAGAGAAATAAACTCTGTTTGGGAATTTAAAATTTCGTTGGGGAAAGAAAACCTACTGGGGAAATAGACACTGCTAGAGAAATGAGCCCTACTGGAGAAGGGAACTATGTAGGGGATTGTATAGTGTTGGAGAAATAAACTCAACTGGGGCATAGAATTTCTATGAATTATGCTGAGGAAATCTCTGGTGAGGACTGGAATTTCGTAGGTTATGGTTGAAATTTTCGTCGTATGCTGGGGAAATGATCCAAACTCCTTTATCCGCTAGGGGAATCTGGTGGGGAGTATGGTCATGTTGATTGCTGGAATATTCCCCGGTTTCTGTCTTGAAGGCATATTATACTTGCAAGGGGAATGTATCTCTGTCGCGGATGAGCTTGTGAAGGTAACTCTACGGGGATAATCCCATGGAGGTTATTCTTTGGGGATTTTCTTGTGGGGACTTGTGGATGACCTAAACGTTATCCAAATTCCTAGATTCTTGAGTAAATGCTTATTCTTATTTGTATGCCTATATTTGTCAATAGTAATCATAATCATGTGCATATGTTCATTCAATTTAGTCATTTGACGTTTTTTTTGCAAACAAAACAGAGAAAGTAAAACAAATTTGAATTCTAAAATTGACTTGTATTGATAATTTGCCTATAAACAGGCGGTTTTGTACATGGGGGAGAGAAATCCTAGTAAGATGAAATCATCGTAAAAAAAAGAGTACAAAGTAAAACAAAGAGAAAACAGCTATATGGAAACGATCTTATTGAGTCTCAACTCTGCTATTTCCCCTATGTCTTCGAGCATCTCATCCCTCGTTGTTGGAAGAAGTTGACTGAATGGATCTATATCGTTTGTACTTGGCGTCGATAACAAAGCTTGTTATAAGTAGATGATCCAATGGGACATAGTCGTACGCTTTAATCCCTGACTTTTTCCTGGACCGTGCTTTTAGGTTTTCAGTCCACCTGGATACCCTTTTTTGCCCAAGCCGCCTTTTCAGGTTTTCGACTTACTGGGTGTAAAATCTTTATATATATCCCTGATTTTTTTCGAACCCTTTTGGTTCGCCGGGATGCCCTTATTTTTTCCTAGGCCAGTCAACCTAGCGGTTCTATTTCATGCGTAGTATCTTTTGACTATGTCTGCATTCACAGGGTGCAGAAATTCTTCACTGTCCATGGTGGTAAGTATCATAGCACCGCCAGAAAATATCTTCTTGACTACAAATGGCCCTTCGTAGATGGGAGTCCATTTGCCCCTGGGATCACCTTGCGGTAGGATGATGCACTTTATATCAAGTCACCGGCCTGATATACCTGGTGCTTGACCTTTTTGTTGAAATATTTGATCATACACTTCTGGTACATCTGACCATGACACACTGCCGCAAGCCTTTTCTCTTTGATCAAACTTATCTGGTCCAACCTAGTTTGAATCCACTCATCTCCGTCTAAGTTTGCATCTTTCATAATCCTTAGAGAAGGAATATGGACTTTGACAGGTAGGACCTCTTCTATACTCTAGACTAGAGAGAATGGGGTTGCCCCAGTTGATGTACAAACTGAGGTACGATAGCCATGAAGAGAAAATGGTAACATCCCGTGCCAGTATTTACATGTCACAATCATCTTCTGTATAATCTTCTTGATGTTATTATTGGCGGCTTCCACTGAGCCATTCATCTTAGGTCCATACAGAGAAATGTTGTGGTGCTTGATCTTGAACTGCATGCAGTGTTCCATGATCATAGTATTGTTCAAATTAGTACCATTTCCCGTGATAATCCTTTCGGGGATGCCATACCGACAGATGAAGTTATGCTTAATGAACCGGGCCACAACATTCTTGGTGACGGGGGAAAATGAGGCCGCTTCAACCCACTTTGTGAAATAATCGATGATGGCGAGGATGAAACGATGTACGATAGAGGCAGTAGGCTTAATTTCTCCAATCATATTAATGCCCCACATTGCAAATGGCCAAGGAGCAATTAAGACATTCATAGGAATCGGAGGTATGTGTACTTTGTCAGCATAGATTTGGCATTTATGACAAGTTCTAGAGTGATGATGTGAATTAGTTTCCATAGTCGACCAATAGTAATCCGCTTTCAGAATCTTCTTAGCCATCGTATGTCCGCTGGAGTGAGTACCAAAGACACCTTCGTGCATGTCCTCCATAATTTTCTCAGCTTCCTTCTTGTCTATACAACGAAGCAATGTCGAATCATGGTTGCGCTTGTACAAAATTTTGTTGCTCAGGAAGAACTTAGCAGAGAACCTCTGTAGGAATTTCTTGTCATTGATAGATGCTTCCTCAGAGTACTCTTGAGCCTCAAGGTATCTTTTTACTTCGTGAAACCAAGGCTTTTCTTCTACTCCATCAACATCAACTTCATAGCAATGTGTCGGTTCATCTAGTCTTTCAATGGTAATTTGAGGAGCTTCGTTATCCCATCTGACTTGGAACATAGATGACATGGTAGCCAATGCGTCTGCCAACTGGTTCTCTTCTCGTGGAATATGCTCAAAAGTGATTTCCTCGAAGCATGAAATTAATGCCAATACATGCTCCCGATAAGGAATGAGATATGGGTGCTTCATATTCCATTCTCCCTTAATATGACTAGTGACTAGGGTTGAGTCTACATATATGTTCAAGAACTTGATTCTCATATCAATAGAAGCCTTGATACCCATGATACATGCTTCGTATTCAGCCATGTTGTTGGTACAATCAAAGCATAATCTGGCGGTGAAGGGTGTATGGAAACCCTTGGGAGAGATGATCACATCACCAATTCCATTACCAAGCGCATCGGAAGCTCCGTAGAAAACCATAGTCCATCATAATCCTGGCTCAGGTCCTTCATACGGTTCAGGTTCTTAACAATCTATAACTAGCATGATGCTTTCATCTGGGAACTCGAAATTCATAGATCGATAGTCGTCTACAGCTTGATGAGCCAAATAGTCTACCAGTACACTTCCTTTGATAGCCTTCTGAGTGGTGTACTTAATATCATATTCTGTTAAGACCATTTTCCATCTGGCTATCCTTCTGGAGAGTGTGGGCTTCTCGAATATGTATTTGATGGGATCTATTTTATAGATCAACAAAGTAGTATGGGTCAACATATATAGTCTTAGTCGGCAAGAAACCCATTCCAAAGCGCATCAAGTTTTCTCGAGAAGTGAGTATCTTGTTTTACAGTCGATAAACTTTTTTCTAAGGTAGTTTATTGCATGCTATTTTCAACTAGACTCGTCATGATGGCCTAGTACACACCCCATTGAGTTCTCTAACACTATGAGATACATGATTAGAGGTCTCCCTTATACTAGTGGCATCAGGATTGAAGGTTCTTAGAGATACTCCCTAATCTTGTCAAAGGCTATCTGGAAATCATCATTCCACTTCACTACCTGATCTTTCTTCAACAACTTGAAGATCGGCTTACAAGTAGCAGTCAAATGAGAAATAAATCTGGAAATAGAGTTCAGTCGTCCCAGGAAACCTATGACTTCCTTCTTGGTGCGGGGAGCGGGCATTTCTCGAATGTCTTTGACTTTGGCAGGATCAACTTCAATACCTTTACCACTGACAACGAAACCCAGGAGTTTACCAGATCTCACCCCAAAGGTGCACTTGTTCGGATTCAACCACAGCTTGTTCTTCTTCAACCTCTCAAACAGCTTGTGTAGATGGTCAAGATGCTCCTCTTTAGTCTAAAATTTGGCTATCATATCATTGACGTAGACCTCTATCTCATGATGGATCATGTCATGGAATGAAGCTACCATGGCACGCTGATATGTTACACCAACGTTCTTTAACCCAAAAGGCATAACCTTGTAATAGAAAGTGCCCTATTGTGTTACAAAGGTAGTTTTCTCCATGTCTTCAGGTGCCATCTTGATCTAATTATAACCCAAGAAACCATCCATGAAGGAGAATACCTTGTATTGAGCGGTTTTGTCGACCAGGACAAAAATATGTGGAAGAGGAAATTCATCCTTGGGGCTTGCCCTGTTCAGATCCCTTTAGTCTACACACATACGTACTTTGTCGTCTTTCTTCGGTATCGGAACCACATTTTCTACCCACTAAGGATATGATGTAACAGCCAAGAAACCTGCATTGAATTGTTTCATAACCGCGACTTTGATCTTCTCTGACATCTCAGGATGCATGCGATGAACATTTTGCTTTATTGGAGAACAACCCTCTTTCATCGGCAGACAGTGAACCAAAATATCAGTATTGATCCCCGACATGTCCTCGTACGACCAAGCAAAGATCTCAACATATTCATGCAACATCTGTATTAACCTGTTCTTGATACCGTCTTCTAGGTTGGCACCTATCTTGACTTCTTTCCTGTCTGCTTTAGAACCAAAGTTTACAACCTCGACCGGCTCTTCATGCAGTTGTATAGCCTTTTCCTCTTGCACTAACAATATGGCAAGCTCTCCAGGTATTTCAAAATCTTCCTCACCTTCGTCCTCGGCTTGGCAGATCGGGTTTTCAAAGTCGTAAGTGGCAATAGCATAATTGTTATCAACGGGATCCAGAGTGGATGCGGGTCTGCAATTTATTGTATGGGTGTGTGTAAGAACCCATAACTATTTGAAATTAATAAAAGTAAAAGAAAAGGCAAAGAGTGCAACATTTGAATGCAAGACATCCAATACTTTATTAAATGAAGACATGTTTATGAAATGACAACCCTTAACAAGTGGACCATTGTGCCCCGAGTAAGGCACAAGGCTTAAAGTCATTGTTTAAATAAATTACATAACCAAAACTTTGTAGGCAATAAAATAGAAAGTAGCTATTACTCCTGACTAAAGGAGATTGAGATAATGTCTTGAGCCTTCCAATTGTTGATTCCATTGCTGATGGTCGGAAAGATTCAATTGTCAAGGTCATAGTCACTATCAACATCTTCTATGATGTTGACTCCATTGTTGCTGTTGTGGAATGATAGTCTTCCAGCCCGAGCACGACGAACAACCTTATGAGCCTCTACAGTGAAACCCAAACCAAATTTGTCAGATTTATATGGAATGTCAGGAAGTTGACCCCAAGTAGTACAACCACCTTCTTCTACGACAGCTCTAGCATCCTTCAAAGAAGTCATTCTTGAATGAACCATGGTAACCTTAGGGATAGCAGAAACGTATTCAGTAGTGGTTAGAGGGATAACTTTAAAAGTATGATAGGGAGTCTCGATGAATTTACCGTCCATCTCAACATATTTGAATGAGTTCATGGTGACTAACCATATATTATTCTTCACCACAGACTGTGACAACCTTTCCCCTCATGGGATACTTCAACTTCTGGTGCAGGGTTGAGGTAACCGCGCCTGCCCCATGGATCCAAGGGCGCTCGAGTAAACAAGAATACGTTGGCCTGATATCCACCACATAGAAGGTAGATTGGAAGACCTGTAAACCTACCTTGATCAGAAGATCCACTTCCCCATGTAGCATCCTCTTCGAACCATCAAAGGCTCTCACCACATATCACTAGGTTTAAGTATAACCCCTTCACAATCAAGCCTGTCGAGAGCATCTTTTGGTAGAACATTTAGTGAGGAACCGGTATCAACCAATACATGAGCTAGAGCAGTTCCCTGGTATTCAATAGAGACATACATGGCCTTGTTATGGTTTCTTCCTTTAGGAGTCAAGTTAACATCGGAAAAACCTAAACCATTATCCATTGTTAGACTAACAACATAACTTCTAAATTGGTCGGCAGAAATATCTTGTGGCACGTGCGCAGATTTTAAGAATTTCACCAAAGCTTATGCATGGGCTTTAGAACATAGTAATAGGGATAACATGGAGATCTTAGATGGGGTCTACCCCAACTGTTCGACAATCTTATAATCACTTTTGCAGATAATCTTCAATACCTCCTCCAACTATTTCTTGAAAGTATCATCAGTGGTGACTTCTTTAGGTGCCTCTGCCTGGGCAGGCTCCGTCATTTGTTATTTTCCCCGAGCCTCAGCAGTTGTCTCAGAAACAGCCACTCGAACTGGTGTAGCAACAATCTTCGGGGAGATTTTCAGAGAGAAAACCCTTTCGCTTCTAGTAACCTTGTTGGTCCTAACAATATTGTCAATGTCGGGATTAGCAACTTCAGTACCTTTACTCACAGTAATCGGTAGTTCTTGCTTGACGCCATGGAAGTAGACATTGGCTCCATAGTTCAAAGGGATAGCTTTATCCGAAGAATATGGAATTGGTCCAGGTGTAGTGATTATTAAAGGAGCAGCTTTGGGTTGGGCAATAATCCTTACAGGACCCTTGGAAGTGATCCTGATAGCTAAGTCTTGAAACAGATTCTCAGCAGAAGGAATCTTATCAACCAAAATTATATGATTGTACATTAGGCGCTGAATACCTTCTTCCAGCAACTTGTAGCCATTGGGTTGGTCTGCGCAGCAGTAGAATCTTTCCATACAGCCCATAAATAAACCATCCCGCAACAGATTCTTCTTGATAATTGGGAGGGGAGTAACCAATTCACTTATAATAGAAACATAAAGAATATCATCAATAGCACTTATGCCTTTATCATTCTTAGGCATAGGTGTCGTAATTACATTCGGGGTCTCGGGAGGATCGAACTCAATCTCTTTATTGTTAATCATGTCTTGAATTTTGTTTTTCAAGGCCCAATAGTTATTGGTGTCGTGCCCAGGGTTATTGGAATTGTAAGCACATTTCACATTCGGATTGTATCGAGGAGAGGAGGTATTGGAATTCTGAGGAGGATCCCTTAACGTAATCAGTTTCGCTTTTAATAAATGTTGTAAATCCTGAGACAATGGCATGCTGATTTTGGTAAACTGCCTTCTAGGTGCGTCTGACCTACTCTGATTATTTTGCTGATGTTATTAAACAGGCGCAAGATTAGAAATTAACACTGCCCCCACAAATTGGTTGCGATCATTTCTAACACGACCCTTCTAGCCATAAATAGCATTAACTTATTTCTTTCCGCTAAATATTTCCTTTGTAACACTCGAAGACGCAGCCACTTGAATCTTTCCACTCTTGATACCACTTTCTACATGATCCCTAGTTAGTACCAACTCGGTAAAACCAGGTGAAGAACTTTTAATTAGATGATTAAAGAAAGGCCTTTTCAATGTACCCATGAACATATGAACCATCTCCTTGTCAAATAAAGGAGGTTGCACTCTTCCAACCAGATCTCTCCACTTTTTGGCATACTCTTTAAACCCTTAATTTGAGCCCATAGTCATGCTTTTTAGTTGCACGCGAGTTGGCGCAAGATCAGCATTGTATTGATACTTCTTGTAGAAAGCAGCAGCCAAGTCTTCCCAAGTACGAATGTTGGTTCCCTCCAGCTGATAGAACCATTCGAGTTGTGTCCCAAATAAGCTCTCTTGAAAGAAGTGAACCCATAACTTTATGTCAGCAGTATGGGGTTGGATCTTCAAAACATAAGACCTCAGATGTAGCTTAAGATAAGAAACACCGTCATATTTGGCAAAGACGGGGACCTTGAACTTATGAGGGATAACAACCCCAGAGATAAGACCCAACTCTTCAAAGTCCAGCCCAGGTACTTTTTGTATCTCTATAGCATTAAATTGATCTTCCAGTTGCTTGTATCTGTCACCAGCGGGAGGATAATGTTTAGAAGAATAGTCTTCATCAGAATCTTGGCCAGAACCAAGGTTGTTATTCTCTTCAGCCTTCACACTCTTGTCATCTTCTTCTTGGTTGTCGTCTTCATTTAGGGGGACCTCAAAATCTAGAGCCCTTTTGACCGGACCCTTGAATCTTCTGCCTAGATTAAGAAAAACTGTTGGCTTTTTGGTATTCGTCTTATTCCCCTATGTTATGAGGGTCTTCAATTCGTCTTGTCCATTAGCTAAGTCCAAGAACATTTGCTGAAACTGAGCGTTCTGCACTTGAAGTTCTTTTATAGTTTGTTCGAGTTCCATCTTTTACTGAAATAAATAGCAAGAAGATGAGAAAACCTTTCTAGAAAGTACCTGTTATATGATGATATGCATGATATGTAAATGCAAGTGCAATGTTTTCAAGGACCTTTGTGGGATTTAAATTTGCTTAAACAAAAGGAAACAAAATAAATTTTAGTAACAAGCTCAATTTATAATTGCCTTCTAGGATTATAATGACAACAAAAGAGTTATAAAAGAAGTAAATTATGAACTCAAGTCTCCCATGGGTGCTTCCTTTTTGTGTTGACATATGAATTAAGGCTTTGTTCTTCTTGGAGTCGTTTCATCGGATCCAATACTTTCTTCTCACTAGCATAGAACTGAGCCTTAAAGGTATCTCTTTCTTCCTTGAGCTGAATCCAGGACTTCTGTAGTTCTTCGAAGTCAGTAGGCATATCAGGATGAAGAACGGTATGAGAAATACCCCCTTCAACAACAGGCTCTACGATCACTGGTAGGATAGCAGGATATGGCATTTTAAGATTCTAAGCACAAGACCGCACCCATCTGAGGTAAGGCTCTAGAGGAATGGAATTCTTGTGTCCCAAAGTCTTGCTATCAATCTTGTTGATCATGCCCCAAGCACGAATAAACCTTTGATGGTAACTTTGAGGATGGTTCTCATAGTTGAACATAATACCCTGAATGAGCATATCATGAGGACCGTCCCTTCAGGCATAACCAAACTGGTGCAGAGCTAGAGAAGGGTTGTAAGTGATTCCCCCTCTTATACTAAGGAGTGGTACATTAGGGAATTCCCCACATCGGTCAATAATAGTGATATCTTTCTAAGACCTAGAACACTAATGGATATCCGAATGAGCGAGTGACATCAACCTTTGAGACCACCTCAAACCTTTTTCATTCTTTATCATTGATCGGGGAAGGTGAAAAATATATCACCTGGACAGTAGAGGTATGCAACACATAAGAGTTCCTCTCTTCTTCATAGTAAGAGTGTGAAGGGAATGCAGAACATATCCAAGCAAAGTAGGCACCGGATTACGAGTGAGAAATATTTTAATGGCATTCACATCTATGAATTGGTCCGGATTAGGGAATAGTACCAAACCATAGATCAACAAAGCCAAAATATCCTCAAAAGAAAGAAAACCCATGGCATCTAGAAACCACTAAGCCTTCTCTATCAGAAATTTAGGAGGAAAACGCTTGACTTCATTCCTTGTTTCCAAATTAGATACGATGTCAGATTGTTTCAGATGTAAGGTTGCTGCAATGTCTTCAGGTTTTGGAACTTGCTCTAGACCAGTGAAAGGTATCTGATCAAGAATAGGCACTTCGAGTAACTTAGAGAATTCTTCCATTGTGGGCACCAACTGATAATCTGGGAAGGTAAAATAGTGGTGTTTAGGATCAAAGAATTGGAACAAAATAGCCATCATGTCTTCTTTGAAACCAGTAGTAACCAAGCTGAGTAGATGACCATGTCTCTTGGTGAATTGAGATTTGTTAGGAACTCTTGAGACTAATTTCTTAAGCTTGGAAGGTAGCCTTACGAAGTTGTTTCAGATATTATTTCTGCGACTAGAAGCCATGACCCTGTAACAGATAACAAAAATAAATCCCCTAGATCCTTGAAATGGTTAGTGATGATATGATGTTATGATGTTATGATGTCATGTTTTGAACATATAACAAACACAAAAAAAGCACACAAGAGCCTTAGGTTTAAGGCTTGCATGGGGTTCATAGGTAAGTACCCTCTTAAAGTTTAGTTGGCTCAACCTGTCCTAAAGTAGTAACCAGGTTCTAGGGATCTCAACATCACTCATTTTTCCCACAGGTATCATTTAGCACGGCAACTGACTTGCCACCAAACAAAACCCGAGATTCGAATCTCAATGAGCGTAGTATCGAGTATCAACCAACTTTGGACTGCACCAAAGCATACTATCTCACTACCTTCTAATGGCTAAGTTGGGTCAATTATGGTTCTAAAGGTCAGTTAATGCTTATGATATCACGTGGCAGCCTAGTATTCTCCCTGACTGACTCGAGGGACACTAGTACAAACCAATGTGTCGCACTAACGTAGCCATCACTTTAACCATATCGGTATACACCGTATAGTTTCCATGATTTATTGCTACTTACCTAAAATGCCCCCAAATCCAGGTGTAGGATCTTTGCAAGAAAAGTAAACCCGAGTAACCCTCAAATGTAAAGCATACACAGCAAACAAGGAAAGCATTTAAAATTGATCTAACTTTAAAGGTAATCCCTCTTTTTAGTAGTTTTCCCATCAGAGTCGCCAGTTCTGTAATACGGTGGGAGAACTGACTTGGTTTTGCGTTTTTATTGGAAATGTTGCAGATAGCAAGAGTCACCGCCGACTTTTCTTTTATCCAATAAAGAAAGGGTGAAAAGAACAGGAAAGAACTTTTTTAATTTTGAGTTCGGGGGGTAAGTTATGAAAAGGGAAGGTGTTAGCACCCTTTTCATCCGTAGTTATCTACGAGCTCTCAATCGCTAGCTCACTTTGAAAATGCTTTGTGAATGTGTGTTTGAAAATATTTTGAAAATGAAAATAGTAAGGAAAACTTTGTAATGATTCTCTTTTCTATTTTTTGAGAATGCGTACAAAGTGCTTGTTTTTTGAAAATATTTTTGAAAGTGTTATTGTGAAATATGTTTTTGTTTTAAAATGTTTAGTGAGCAAGCGATTAAAAGTATTCTACCCTTACTCAAGGTCTTTATTGTTCTTCTCCACCTCCTTTAGATAGTGCTACCCTACTATTAGTTAGTAGGAAGCCATATCGTTGGATGTGAAGAAACATGCACGGGTCATCGTAAAGTCATAGAAGGCAACCTGTAGGGGCGCTTTAGCAATTTTTGTAAGGGACTAGATCCTTTACCAAAGGCAACATCAAAAGGATCATCGAGGGACTACGGTCTTTCATTTTGAGGGTCAGTACTAAAGCGTCCCCACGTTCAAGGGACGTGGTTGTTTTTTATCGAAAGGTAACAAGGGAAGTTACCCTAGAGGTGCGGGTGTGCAAAGTGACTTGTGTTTTGAGTATTGTTTATCTTTGATTAGGGTTAGCTATGTTTGATTGTTAGTCTTTCCATACATGATCTAATTACTAACAGTAACAGTAAAAATAATAAAGCAATAAAGTACGGAAAGTAAACGTTCCTATGCTATTACATGGCTTCAAGAATGGGGGTACAAGTAATAAAATATAGGGAAATAGAAAGCCTAATTATCTATTACAAACCATAAGTAGTTACATGAGCGAAAAAATGTGAAAATAATAAACTACGCTAAAATGTAAAATAAAAGGAAAAGGGAAAGGAAATTGTTTTTGAGATTTTTGATAGAAAAGAGTTTTTGATGATTAATCTAATAACCTAATTAATTTTAATTAATAAATAAAATAAGTTGATTAATTAAGTTAATAAAACCTAAAAATCCTAAAAAACTAAATTAATTGATTTGAAAACCTAAAAAATTAATTTGGATTCATTAAATAAAAATCTAAAACTAATTAGGGTGTATAAAAAATCAAAGGTTTTAAAAAAAAGTTTTGTGAAAATAGAAAAAATAAGATAAAAAGAGTAGAAGAATAGAGAATTGAAAAAAAAAACAAATGGCCAGGGGTGGGTGTTGAACCCACGCCCTCTGCACTTTCAATCAAAAAGTTCACCACTAGACCAAGTGTGCCTTGGTGTCAAGGAATGGCATCAGTGTATTTTATCATCTGCAAAAAAAAAGAAATCATAAAAACATCAAAATACCAAAAGGCTGGGATCGAACCCACGCCTTGGCATAGTAAGTCTTTATCGCGCACGCTTCAATCGTTGGGGCAGTAATACATTTGGTATTATAACTGAAACAAATAAAAAAATATATTAAATAAAACGCATGTACCGGAGAGACGTCAGAGCCCTAGCTCCGGTCGTCTTCTCCGATGAGTCAATTTCATGTTCCTATAAAATAACACACATTAGAGATCCAGGGGGGCTCTACCCCCCTAAATCAGACCCTACGAATCCAATGGGAGGGTTCTTTTGGATTGAAACAGATTAGTTTGAGAGCTATGTCAAAAATACATGGGATCAGTATAGTTATGGTGTTTCACGATTTGGCCAGCATAGGACCTTCACGATGGTTCTATCCTGCACTATCAAACCTCAGAAACACAATGATATCATTAGTATGTCTTAAAGTAAACAAAAAAAATGTTTTTGCAAAAAATATGAGATCAGATATGTATGAGATGGTGTTTCATGAGCTTTGGATCATTAGATTTGATCCATTCTTACTCAGTAGGATTGTTGGAAGTGAATGAGCTAGTTTATTTGCATTGAAGGAAGCTGTAAATAAGGTTTTGAGTTGCCTTAGGTTTGAACAGTTTTTGAGTTTTTTGGAGGTGACTTCTAGCACAAGGATTTGTGGCTTTTGTGTATGAATAATGGAGATTATATAAGGGTTAAATTAGGTCAACAACATGGGCTTGGACCTTTGTTAATAAGCCTTGTATTCTATCTTATTTATTTTTGAATTCATAATGAATAAATCAAAAATAGTTAAAATAAAATAGATCAAGGGGTACATGAACAAGGTCTGAGGTGCATAAGGAGTGTAGTACATGCTTAGACTCTGAAACAATGGCCCAATGACCCAAAATATCAAGTTTTCTCAATTTGAACTTCATGCATTTGTTCAAACTTTCCCAACTTGCACTGGTCATAACTCTCACAATTTTCATCTTTTGAAGGTGATCTGAGACTTTTTCGAAAGCTCACGATGTCCTCTATAATCCCTCTTTTGATAATTTTTGCATTTGTAGACTTTATATTTATGTAAGTTTTCTTGAAGAAAAAAGTGTCTTTTTGTTGACTTTTGAAATGACCTGTAATTTATTAGCTCATATCTCTCAAATGAAGCATTTTTTTGACTTGATCTTAGAGAGACAAAGTTGTAGAGAATTGAATATTCTTCAAAATGGGCTTTGGTTGGGGGGAAAATGATGAAGCATATGAAAGTTATGCTTGGTCAAAGTATAGTTGACTTCTCCTAAGGGAAACCCTAATTTAGCAACTTTTGATGATTTGAGAGTTTTCCTTGATGAATCATGAGAAACCCTTGATAAAATAAAGAATATGACTTTAAAATCATGATTTTGACCAAAAATCTTGAAGTTTGACTATATGTTGACCACAATTGACTTTTTACCCAATATATTTAATTTTCGGCCATCTAAGCAATTGACTGAGCAAACTTGTGATGCAAGGCATGAAACTTGGTATGAGTGTTCTTGAAGACATGTGAGGAACCATGGAAACCACTTGAGGCCTTTGAAACCTAAACTTCCTTGTGAAAATCATAACCCTAATTGTAGGTCAACTGCTTAGGAGGAGAATTTGTCTGATCAATTCTTGAGCATCCTTGAGCATTTGAGAACCCTAGGAGAATGTCTTGAAGAAAAGGGAGGGAAAGTTTTGGGGTACAACATGTAGCCAAAACCAAAACTATTTTTTCCTCATGTATCTCCACTATTTTACCCTAACCCTTTGAGGTACCATGTTCCACAGTTGCTTGTAAATCTCTCCAGGAAGTCATAGTAGGTTTCTTGATTTTCTCCACTGGTAAGGTTACTATTGACGCAACCTCTAAGACTTGAAATAGTGTTGCAATGCAGTCCTTATCCGCACTGATATATCTGTAGAACTCTATGTGACTTATAAAGATGTCTTATTCACCGTTGATTATAACCAATCTTTCTTTAATAAATAACTTCAATTTCTAATGTAGAGTTGAAGTAACAACCCCCGTTGCATGAATCTAAGGTCGTCCGAGAAAACATGTGTATGTTGGGTCTATATCCATTACTTGAGAAGTAATGTAAAACATATGTGGTCCGATCTTGATAGGAAGATCCACTTCTTCAAATACTGAACTTTGAGAGCCATCAAATGCTTTGGCTATTGTAGAACTTGGTCTTATAACAAGACCATCTAGGGTTAACTTCATCAAGCTGGATTTTGGTAACACATTAAAGGAAGAACCAGTATTGATGAGTACCCTGGATATGTTAGTTGTATCTATCTGGATATAAATATGCAATGCCTTGTTGTAAGCTCTACCTTATGGAGACAACTCGCTGTTATTGAAGTCTAGATATGATCCAGATGTTAGGTTTGCTACAACATTGTCAAACGGATTCACTGTAATCTCCTTTTCAACATTAGCAGAACTTAGAACCTTTATTAGAGAGTCTCAATGTGCTTTTGAATTAAGGAGCAATGAGAGTATTGAAATCTGGGTCAGGGTTTGGTGAAGCTGATCCACCACTATATAATCACATTTATTTATTATTTTCAGGAATTCTTTTGCCTCTTAGCCAGTAAAATCCTTACTCTGAGGTTCTTGTTCTTAGCTTGCCTCTATCACAGCTTTCCCTTTATCCTTCACCACAACATCATTCTTCTTTTGTGGTTCAGGACCATAGATTCGACCACTGCGACCAATGCCCCCTGTTCCTGCTATATTTGTGATTGCAGGTCCTTGACTTGTTGATGGCTCACATTCTTGTTTTAAACTATTAAGGGGTGGTAGATGACCCCCTAATCACCATGTAGTCTTTAGAACTACTAGAATTCTCATAGTCTAGCAAGGTATCATCATTGGTTCTTCTGTTGACTCCCCCCATGGAATCACAAGAGTTTTCTTATTATTACTTGGCCTTTTGTAAGGAATTACCAATGGCTTCTTTATAATTCCATCGATCGCAGATACGTATTCTTCTTTAGAGTATTGCCCAAATTGGACTATCCCCTGATCCACCAGTTTCTGTAACGTCTTCTAAAAATTCTCATTGCGTTCCAAGAGGAACCCACACTCCAAGAGATATTATTTCAAAAGGTTTATCGGGGCCTTTACTTGTCTGGCTACCCCAAAGTCAATTACCACTTCAATTACATTCACCGATGGTCCACCATGCGGAGGCATGATATTTATTTTGGTGTTTGGTTTATCAAAAGTGATATCCTGAGAGTCCAATAAACCCCGAACCTTGTTTCTAAAGGCCCAACATTTTTCTATAGTATGCCCTGGAGAATTGGCATGATAGTCGCACCTGGAATTTGCATCGTATTTTGGTGGGAGTACCCCAATTGGAGGAGCTAGAGGCTTCTGCTCTACCAAAGATAATTTGAGTAAGTGTTACAACAATTGAGTTTGAGGCATGGGGAGAGAACCAAATCTTCTCGGAGGCCTCTCAAACATGTATTGTTGTTTTTCACATGGAATTACCAACGACTGTTGTGCCCTCGAATGCAATGCGACATCATTAATTTCTCCTTCCTTCTTTTTTGAGAAGTTAGGGAGCTGTATTTTGGAACTGTAAGGAGTACTGGATGATTCTCCTTGTATTTTTCCACTTTTATGCATGCTTTAATTCTTTCACCAATAGTTACCAAATCAAAAAATCCGGAAGAGACGCTTCCTACCATTTTATCATAGTACAATCCTTGTAAAGTACCCATGAACATATCGACCAATTCTTTCTCATGGAGTGGTGGTTGTACACAGGATTACATTTCTCTCTATCTTTGAGCATACTCCTAGAAAGACTCCTCCTTCTTCTGAGACAAGTTTTGGAGTTGCATACGGTTAGGCGCCATGTCCAAATTGTACTTGTACTGTGTCAGGAAAGCGTTGGCAAGATCTGCCTATGGATCATGCATAGGTGTGCATTGGATCATCAGCTTCTGATCTTGAGCATAAATGTTGTACCCTAAAATTTTCCCTTTATTTTCTCAAAGACATTTCTCACAAATATCTTAGAAAGCTCAAGCTTGCACAAGTATTGACTAGGTCAAGCCACCTCCTCAACACTGATACTTCAAATTAGGTTTTGAGTTTGCACAAGGACAATTGGACTTCTAATACTTCAAATGACTTTGATGGATCATTAGGGACCCTTAAGATTTCTCATGTCAAGTTTCAAGTCTTGGATCACAAAATTACTTAGTCAATTGATCAGATGACCTAAAATCAGTTGTATTTGATAAAAAGTCAACTGATACACCAAAAGTCAAACTTGACGTTTTGATCAAAATTGAGTTTCAAAGAGCACATTTCATCAATACATTCAAAAACATGAAACTTTATCATTAAGAAATTCAAAAGTCATTTTGAAAATTCAATGTTTTCAAGACTTAGAAAAAAATTTCTAAGTATTTTAAGTCTTACTTTTTCATGAATTCATGCCAACTTTGCACCAAGATGCAAGATGATTCAAAGAAAATTTTCAACATGAAAGTTGTATATCTTAATGAGATCTACAACTTTGATTTACTGATCAAATCCTAGAAATGCTTGGATCTTGAGTTATAAATTCAAGTGATGCACTTTTTATAAAAACACTTTGTGAAAATTTGACCTAGTTTAGGCAGATTTTTGACCTAACTTCTTGGCCAATTTTCACTAAGCTCCAAGAAGATTTTGTCAAAATGGACAACATGAAAGTTGTGGATAATTCTCCAAGCTTTAAAAATGTCTAATGACTCAGTGAGATCATTTTTGATCTAGGAGAATCGAATAGATGAAGTTAGGGTTTCAAACTTGAATTATAGGTCATTTTGTGATGAACAAGAATTCAAATCTCAAGCCTATGTTGCACAATCTTGTTTTTGCAGGATTCTAACTTGTAAGTCACTCCATAATTAATTTCTCGCATAATTGATTGAGGTATGGTCCAAGTGATTAAGCCATTATCCAAAGCAATTTTCCATTTTGGGAAGAAAGTAACCATTCCATTCTTGTAAAGCAAGCTTTATGCAAAGTCAACTTGTCTTGAGCTCCTAACTTGTTCCTTCTGCACACATTAAGTCTATAAAGATTATAAGAGGTATGTATAAAGTTCTCAACCACTCTACAAGCCTTGTACTTCACATTGGAACAAGATGTTTTAAGCTTGCTTCAAAAACAAGCAAAAATCCATAACACGTGGTCTTGGTTTTCTGATCATTTCAAACCTCCAAACCCTTCGCCTATAAATTGAACCTTCATTTGCAACATACCAGACGAACACACAAGCCTGGAAACTCCCTCAAACTCCCTCAAGCCAGAAATTTCCTTAAAACACAATTGTTTTGCAATTTCTGACTTTGTACATCAAACTTCCATTCCACTCGTGCGTTTCTTGGCCAAATCATTTCTAAAGCTTCCTCACTTCATATAGAAACCATCCCAATTCCTGTTACACTTATCTTCCATTTTTAAAAATAGAGGTCTGCACTTGGACTTCTCTAGGACATTTCAAGCACTCTCAGCTCAAAGTAACTATTGGAATTACTTCCTGGAGGTTCAAGGAAGCTAACTAAATCATTGCAACACCTTGAAATAAGCTCAAACTCAAAATACGAAATCCATTTTTGAGGTAAGTTTTCTGACTTTTGAACTCTTCATATAGGCATTGTTAGCTTTCCATTTGTGAAGATAAAATGTAGACATTATAGCCCTGGAACTAGTCATGTCCTTAGAATTCATTTATATTGCTCAAATAGTGAGAATTTTAAAGATGAACTTTCTGAAAAATTAGGTCAGAATTTGGTACCATTAGAAATTTGTGTTCATCTTTGAGTGTTAGCTTAAGTTATTTACATTTCTGAAATCGTGGTGAAATTCCTAACAAGTTTAATGTTCATACTTTTGAGAATGGATGAGAAATGAATGAGTCGCAGAAGCTCTAGCTGGCGCGAGGAAGAAGATGAAATTGATCACATGAACATGTTTTATTTTAAATTTATTGATTGTTGTATTACTAACAGATGAAACAGACCACCCCAGTGGCAGCAAGCGCGCGCGTAAGGCATGCCTCTATAAGGTCCTGGAATCGAGCCCCAGCGAGACCTTTTGGTTTTTCTTTATATTTTTATGTGATTTCCTTTTTTGTTTGGAATAGGCGCGTTGGGCCTCTCTCCGTTGGACCTGCCTCATTTACTCAACAATACCCCCCCCCCCCCCCCCGGGTGTTATTTATATTTTATTTTATTTTTATTTATTATTTTTATTAATATTATTATTATTATTATTATTATTTTATTAAACAAAAATACCAAAAAATATTATATTTATTATTTAGATATTTTAAGTTTATTTTTATTTCTTTTAAACAAAAGACCAAAAATAATTTCTCAATGAACTTAATTTCTTTTTTCTAATTAAATTAATTTAGGCTTAGATTTATTTTAATTTTCTTTTTATATTAATTAACTTAGAATTTAGGATTTTTTTTAATTAATCTCTTTTTATTAAGTTTAACTAGGTTAAAACTTTTTTTATAAAACCATAAGAACTTTTTTTTCTAAATTAATTTAGGTTAGTTTATTTGAATTAACTATTTATTTCTTTAGCTTAATTATAATTAAAACCCTTTCAAAACACTCAAACAAAAACAATTTCTTTTTCCTTGTATATTACTATAAATTCTTGTACGTTATTTGTTCATATTCAATATGGTTGTAATTGCAAATTAGGATTTATTTGCTTTCATCCCCGATTTGTAAATTTGTATCCCCGTCCCCAAATGATGTATAGCGTATAATTTTAAATTTCTGCAATTTATCGCTTTCAATATAAATGCTAGTAATTAGGGTTTGTATGGCAAGACATAAAATCAACAAGTATAAAACCCTAAATTAAAAGACAAAAATGCATGAAAAATAAACACTTGGCACACTTGCACCTGTAGGGTTAACCTCACTTGTTGCCTAAGATAAAAACAGTCATGTCCCTCGAACGTGGGATACTTTAGCAATGACCATCGAATACAAGATCACAGTTCCTCGATGACCCTTCAAATGTTGCCTTTGGTAAACAATATTAGACCCTTAAGATAAATTGCTAAGGTATCCTACAATGTTGCTTTCTACTATACGATGACCCACACTCGTCCCTTCACATCCAATGATAGGGCTTCTTATTAATCAATGGTAAGATAGCAATATCTAAAGGAAGAGGAAATGAACAGACTTTTTGAGTAGGTATAATGATCGTAGTTGCTTGCTCATAACCATTTTCAAAACATCTTTCAAATACACCAACACTTTCAAATGAAATATTTTCAAAAGTCAACACTTTGTATGCATTCTTATAGAGACGAGAATCATTACAAAGTTCTTCTAAACGAAGGCACTTTTCAAAAATACCTTCAAAAACAATCACAAACACATTCCAAACAAAGCATTTCAAAGTGAGCTAGAAACTAAGAGCCCGTAGACAACTATGGATGAAAAGGGTGCTAACACCTTCCCTTTTCATAACCCACCCCCCGGACTCAAGAAAATTCTCAAAAGGTCTTTCCTGTTCTTTTCACCCTTTCCTTTATTGGATAAAAGAAAAGTCGGTGGCGACTCTTTCTATCCGCAACAGCATACAATTCTTCCTCAATGGCATTTACTCTATGCTGGGGCATAGGAGCAGTTACAACATTTGGTCTCTCCGGCGCCTCAAACTGAATTTCCTTTGCGTCGATCAGATCTTGTACTTTATTTCTCAAGGCCCAGCAATCATCAGTAGTGTGCCCGGGACTATCAGAATGATAAGCACACCGGGCATTTGGGTTATACTTAGGGGACGCAGTGTTGACGACCTTAGGAGCTTCTTTGAGGGTTACCAGGTTGGTGGATAACAGTTTGGGTAAAATTTGAGATAAGGTCATACTCAGTCGAGTATACTGCCTCTTGGGCCTTTCGCTTCTTTGTTGATTGTACTGCTGAGGAGCGGTAACAGGTTTCGAGATGACCAAAGCATTGACGGCTTGGCGGCTTTCGGGCTTGACTTGTCTTCTAGGACCATAGACGGCACTTGCTTCTTTCTTAAACGGCCTCTTCTCAGTACTTGTGGAGGCAGCCTTTTGTATCTTGCCTGACCTGATGCCAGCTTCAATTCTTTCTCCCGTCAATATCAAATCTGTAAACCCAGCGGAGGAGTTACCAACCAAATGATTGAAAAATGGACCAGACAACGTCCCTAGGAACATATCAACCAGCTCTCGATCAGTCAATGGAGGCTGCACCCTGCCAGCCAAATCTCTCCATTTTTGAGCGTACTCTTTGAACCCTTCACCCGTCCCTAGAGACATACCCTGAAGTTGGGTACGCGTAGGAGCGAGATCAGAATTGTATTGGTATTGTCTGTAGAATGCGGTTGCCAAATCTTCCCAGTGTCGGATGCTAGTTCCATCTAATTGGTAGAACCATTCAAGCTGTGACCCCGAGAGGCTATCTTGGAAGAAGTGAATCCAAAGGTTCTTATCCGCCGTGTAAGGTTGGATTTTCCTTACGTACGACCTCAGATGCAGCTTTGGGCAGGAGACCCCGTCATACTTGGCAAAGGCAGGCGCTTTAAACTTGTGTGGAATTACTACCCCAGAAGATAACCCCAAATCTCCGAAATCCAGCCCCGGCACATTCTGAATTTCCATGGCGCTTAAGCGGTCCTCCAATTGCTTGTATCTGTCAGCAGCAGGTGGGTATTGTTCGTCGTTATAGTCCGTCTCGTTGTCGGAGACTGCTGGACTAGGAGCTCCTCCCCCTTGGGGACTGTTTTTCTCAGCAGAAGAAGTAGTTGGATCAGCTTCATTATGGAGTGTGTTCCCAAATCTGCGTCCGGTGTTGAACAATGCAGTCCTCTTTTTCTTCTTCTTCTTCAGGAGTAGAGTCTTCAACTCTTGCTGACCTTGGGCTAGGCTTAGGACCATCTCTTGAAACTGTGCACTTTGGGCCTGAAGGGCCTTGATTGCTTGCTCACTGGAGGAGTCTGGATTCATGACGACTGTTCAAAATAAACAGCGAAGGAGATTAAGCAACCTGTGAAATAGGGTACCTGCTATGCATATGGTGCAATGGAATGCGTATGTTTTATGTTTTCAAAGACAAACAAGATTCAACTTTGTAGACAAAAAAGGAAACACACTTCATTAGATTAAAAACTTCAATTGTTCAACAATTTGCCCTTAGGCATTACAGGAATGAAAAATACTAGAAAGGAAATAAAAGCTGTAAAAAGAAATATCCAAAGCCCATCAATGCTCCCATGGCCTCCTCTTTTCAGTGCTGATGTAGTTGTTCAGGACCCGTTCTTCCTCCAATTGCTTAGTCAGCCTCTGGATCTTCCGTTCCTGCTCGTTGAACTTCTCCCGATAGAAATCCCGTTCTTCCTTTAGCTGCGCCCAAGATCTCTTCATGGTGTCAAAATCAGTAGGTATCTGAGGAGGGAGGACAGTTGGAGGAACCCCGCCTTCAACAGGAGACTCAAGAATGAGAGGTCTAACAGCTTCGTAGGGCATACCTAACCTTTGAGCACGGATGCGGACCCATTTGCAATAGGGCTTTAATGGCAGAGAAGTCTTTGGTCCCAACTCATGTGGGTTGGCTTTGTGGATTCTGTCCCAAGCTCTAATGAATCCCTGGCGTAGTTTGTCACTGTCTTCCTGAAACTCAAAATGGAAGTGAGGAATCAGCATTTCATGAGGCCCATCTCCTCTGGCTCTTCCAAACTGACGGAGAGCTAAGCATGGATTGTAAGAGATACCTTCTTGGATACCAATCAACGGAACATTAGGGTATTCTCCGCAACGGTCAATAACAGCTACCTCATCCAAACCTCTGAGAGTCCAGGTGATGTCATTATCAGTGAGAGACATTAACCTCCGAGCCCAACCTTTTCCTTCTTCATTCTTCAGCACGAACTTAGGAAGGTGCGAAATAAACCACCTTACTAGTAAAGGAGCACAACACCACGGAGTTCCCCGTTTTCGAGCAGTACGAGCATAGAGTTGTTGTAGAATGTCACCCAAAAGAGTGGGTACCGGATTCCGAGACATGAAGATCCTTATGACATGGATACTGATAAAGGTGTCGGGGTTGGGGAACAACACCAGACCATAGATCAAAAGAGCCAGAATATCCTCGTACGCCTTGAAGTCCAAGTCATTCCATAAATCATCAGCCTTGCCAACCAGAAATTTGACCAAAAAGCCCTTGATCCCATTTCTAGTTTCCCAGTTGGACAATACCTCTTCTTTGGTCAAGGGGAGAATTGCAGCAATCTCTTCAGGCCTAGGAGTCTTTTCCAAACCGGTGAACGGAGTTTGTTCCAAGACAGGGATCCCAAGCAAATAAGAAAATTCTTCCAGGGTAGGAACCAGCTGGAAGTCTTGAAAGGTGAAACAGTGATACAGAGGGTCATAAAACTGGGCCAGAACACTTATCAGTTGTTGGTCCCACTTTGCAGTGACCAAGCCAAGGAGAGAACCATGTCTGTTGATGAAGGAAGAAGTGTTTGGAATCCTTCCAACCAAATCCTTGAGTAACACTGGTGGTTGAACAAAGTTGAGCCGGACAGTATTCCTACACACGGGCATCATGATGTCCTACACAACAGAGCAAAGATGAAACCTTTTTGTCTTTGAAATGGGTTAGTCCTTTATACAGGATGCATGCAATGGTATGATGGCATGATGCTATGATGAAGCACACCACAAGTATTCACATAGGCAAATAAGGCACACAAGTCACACAAGACACCCTTAGGTTTCAGGCCAGCATGAGCTTCAGGTATTACCCTCTTTTGGTTTTGTTGGTTAAAACCTGTCCTGTCAAAAGTAACCGGGTTCTAGAGGATCTCAAATCATTGGCTACCCTCAATCGGTCATAACTCCAGCATCGCAATCTTTTCTCGCGGCCAGAACCATCTCGAGAGTTTAGCCTCAATGAGTGTAGCATACTGCTACTGTCCTAATAGCCAAGTTGGTCAATTTAGGGTTCTAAGGTTGGTTGGTGTTTAATGACCCCTTAGAAGACCTATATTCTCCCCGTTGCAACACAAGGGATATAGGTACAGACTAAGATGCCACACCAACGTAGCCACTGCTTCACCCATGTCGGTCTACGCCGGACAGGTCCCTCACAGATTATGCTACCTAAAAAGGGTATTTCCCAGATCCGGGTTAGGATCTATGAAACTCCGATGCAAAACCCACAAATATAAAAGCAAACAAAGCAAACAATTGAAAACAAAGGTGATCTAAACCCTAAGGTTACTCCACTTTTATAAGAATTCCCCAGCAGAGTCGCCAGTTCTGTGATACGGTGGGAGAACTGACTTGAGGTTTTGCGTTTGTATTCGCAAATGTTTCGGTTGAGCAAGAGTCGCCACCGACTTTTTATTTTATCCTAAGGAAAGGTTAAAAAGCACAGCAAAAACCTTTTGAGATGTTTTCTTGGGTTCGGGGAGTAGATTATAGAAAGGGAAGGTATTAGCACCCTTTCTATCCATGGTTATCCATGGGCTCTTAGTTACTTGCTTAAATCACTTGCCTTTTGTTTTCAATTGTTTTAAATGGTGCTTGAGTGTGTGGGTTTGAAAATGTTTTGAAAAGAAGCCAATGTGGTGGCAACCTTTGTAATGATCCATGTGGGGATGTATACAAAGATGTACATCTTTTGAAAAGGTTTTCATTTATTTTTTTGAAAGTTGTTTTGAAAGTGTAGTGATGTGTGGTTTGAAAAAATAGGCAAGTGTTTTGTTTTGCAAGTTTGATTCAAGTAACTAAGAGGTTATCTACTCCTAAATTTCTCAAAAGATTATTGCTACGTTTTAACCCTTTTAACAAGTTTGTTCCACCATTGTATTTGGTGGACAACCTTATGCTAGGATGTGAAAGGGACAGGCACGGGTCATCGTTTAGACCATAATTGCAATGGTGCCAAGTATCTTTGGGCATTTTCTTTAAGGGACTTGATCATTTGTTTTGGAAGTATTTTGAAAATATTATCGAGGGACTATGATCATTCAATTTGTTTGTTTTGCCCAAAGAGACCTAACATGCAATATGGCCCAATTTTGAAAGGCAACAAGTGGAGTACCCTAGGGGGTGCAAGTGTGATTTGTGTGTCCATTTTCATGCTCATTTGTCTTGAGATTAGGTCATAACTATTTTTTTTTGTCGTTTTTCGCATACAAACCCTAATTCTAACATGTTATCATTAGAAAGCAATAAAGTGCGAAAATAAATTTACTAAGCTATTACAAAACCAAATATGGGAAGGGGGGTACAAATGTTCAAATGGGGGTATTGACAGGTAATGTAAACCTAAAATTATTACATCAATTTGAATTTATACAATTTAATTAATGTACAATAATTAAATAAAAAATGGAATAAAATGCAAGATGCAAAAATGTTTTGTATATGTATGAAAAGGTATTATTTATGTAAAAAAATAAAAAGACATTATTTTTTGGAGTGTTTTGAATTTAGGGCAAAACCCTAATTTTATTAAAGAAAATGTATTATTATTTAATTTAATACATGTATTTATTTATTATGTACAAGAATAAAAATAAAATGAATTATATTATGAAAAAAGTATTTTTTGTATCAAATATTAATAAAAATGAAAAATTCAAGTATTTTTATATTCTAACCTAAATATATTAATAAACATATATATATATATATATATATATATATATATATATATATATATATATATATATATATATATATATATATATATATATATATATATATATATTAAGTTCTAAATATGCATTATGTATAAAATAATATATATTTAATATTAAAAATAAAAAATAAAATAAAAAAAAGGTATTATTTTTTTTATGTGAAATATTTTCAGAAGGTAAACAAAAATAAAAAATGTATCTACACTATTTTTTATATTTATTCTAAATAATAGTATAATATTTATGTTCAATCAAAAGAAATAATCAAATAAATATGCAATAAATTCAAAAATGATGGAAAAAATATTTTTATTTTTTTAATGTCATGAGAAAAAAATAAACAAAGTCAATCAAAAAAGAAAAAGTCAAAAAAGTCAAAGGAATCAGCAAATGGGCCTTGGGGGTGTAAAAGCAAAATAGTGGTGTAAATAAGAAAAAACACACAAGCCCAGCCCAAAGACCACTGTCTTCAACCTCCAGCAACAATATTTGAAAAAAACGCGCGCCATGTTCATCATCTTCCAACTCTTTATTCTTGGCTTTTTAGCAAAAACTCATAACATAACAAATGTTCAGCATGAAGAGACGATTCTAACCATGTATAGAACTTGACCTAACTCTCTAAGATGAGGGAGAATTTCTTCTCCCCCAATTTCTGACCTAATTTTTATGCCATGTTCAGACTCAAAATTCTTGCAGCACACATAACATAAATGAAATCTAACTATATGGGCATGTTCAGGGCTATGATTGTGACATATTTTCTTCACAAACCTAAAGCTAACAATGCCTAATAAGAGAGATAGAACTTCATGAATGTACCTGTTCAGTTAGAATCGTGCTTTGCAATGGAGGATGTTTCAGAGTAAAATGATGATTTGTATAGCTTCCTTGAAGTGTAAGGATGCTTTTCCAAGTCCTACTTTGTCTTGAAACTCCCTGAATCGTGCTAGTGAACTCCAACTGCAAAACAGAAAAACAAAAATGGTGAAGTGGCTTAGAGGGATTACAGGTCAGGTTTCAGGTCATGGTTAGCTTGCATAGATGCTAGGGGATGTGTATGAACTGGTTTTGACAAGAATGCTCGAGAGAAATGGAAGTTTGTACTCAAACTGCAGAGGCAACTCTGTTTTTGCAGTTTGAGAGTGATTCTGAGATGGAGGGTGGATTAGAGGTCAAAGGCTCGTGCAAAAGCTTGGATATGTTCTTTGGAATGTGTTTGATAACTTTGTTTTTGTGTTGGTAAGCTGAGATGGATGTTGTCACAAGTTATGCTATGTTTCTTCTATGTGAAGCAAAGAAATGCAAGTTGTGTTTTTGACTGATGCAGGCCCCCATAACAAGCTGCAAACCCTTGTCTTGATCAGTGCAATTAGCTCCTAAACTTGTGCCAATGAGATCCTAATTGTACTTGCTTGGATTTCAATTTGACATAAAGTGATCTTTTGCAAAAATGGAAAGAATGCTTTATCTAGTTTGGGATTAATCCACTATGCAATGCTAGAACACAAAGAACATGGTCTTGGCACAAAGAATAAGCATTAAATTATTGAGTGCAACTTGGTTTAAGGACCTGTAATCTAATCTAAAGCATGCTGAGTTCAAATTGCAAGTTTATGAACATGTAACTTGGTCATGAACAAAGTGGTTTTTTGCTATATTGTGAAATTCGATTCTCCCTAACCATGAGGTTGTTTGAGAAGTTCTTGGACATTTTGGAAAGCTTGGAATGTGTACTACAATCCATCTTTGAAATGAAAATTGGAATTCCAAGTGGAAGGGTATGGAAAATGGCCTTGAAGTGGGGTAGAAAACCTTGTCAAAATAGGTCAAATTTCACTAAGTTAAAAAATGGTTTAGTGCCCTTATTCAAAAAATTGTAACTTGAGATACAAGCTTCAAATGAGAAAACTTTGTGAATCAAAGTTGTAGATTATGTAACAAGCTACAACTTTCATGTTTTGACTTTTGTTTGAATCCAAATGAATCATGGTGAAAAAGTGGGGCAAAGTTGGGGAAAAATTAGGGTTTTCCATAACTTAGAAAAATTCTAAGTTATGAAAAATTCCATTTTGAAACCCTAATTTGCATTTCTTGGTTTCTTGGTGAACAAGTTTCATGATTTGGTATGTTTTGATGAAAAATGAATCTTGACTCTTGATTTTGACCAAAAAGTCAAAGTTTGACTTTTCAGTATACAGTCAAAATTGATCAATTGACTGGGAAATTCAACTGTCAATCTTGTGTACTTGGGATCTTTTGAGCTTGATAAATGTGTCAAGACCATTTCATTGAGTCCTTGAGTCCATATGTGAACTTGATTTGCCATTGGCTAGGTCAAACAGTCAAAAATTGCCTTTGTGGAGTCAAAACCCTAAAAATGACCATTTTGCCCTTTTGGTGATCTGATCAAATTTCTTGTGGAATTGTGATCCAAACTTGATCAAATGGTCCATATGAGTTCATAATGTTGATGTGGGTCAAATTTCATGAGGTTTGACTGTCAATTGGCCACAGTTGACTTCTCTCCCAATACAGTTGATTTCTAGGTCATCTGTCCAATTGACTGGGCAAAATTTGGAATCAAGACTTGAAACTTGGTGAGGATAAACTTGGGAGTCCAACATGAAACATGAAAGTCATCTTAGGCATTTTAGGTCAAAGCATCCTTGGGCAGACACAAACCCTAATTTTGAGTCCACAGTGCAAGGAGAAGTCTTGAGCAGAGGAAATCCTAACTGGGTCTTGATCTTCAAAGGTCTTATGATGAGAAAATGTTGAGGAAATGGGAGGGAAAATTTTGGGGTACAACAGTTGCCCCTGTTCAATCTTCTTGGACCTGAAGAGTTAGATTGGCAAGTTTGCCTTTCGTGACTCGAGGGTAAAAGGAGATTGGACACTAGAGTGCCCGGAAATTTGCACTCGCATGCTGGAGTCTCAACAGTGTGATGTCGGGAATGGGCTTATAGATGCTATTTGGAGAGATGGTGGATAGGGAGATGGGCTTGTAGAAGCCATCCGGAGATGTGACAGAACCTTGTCGGGAATGGGCTTATAGATGCCATTTGGAAGTGTCGATCGCATAAGAGATTCCTTAGCGAGAACTTGTGTATTTGGGAGAGGCTGATGTTTTCCTGGCTTGTTACAGGTGTTTGATCTTCAATCTTTTTATGTAGATATGCCCTGGCTAGATACAGGTAGCGAATCTACCATCGGTTGCTCACGGATGTGCCCTGGCTGGATACAGGTATCGAATCCGGAAATAGTTGTCAACAGATATGCCCTGGCTGGATACAGGAATCGAATCTTCGAACTCTTCAGACGTGCCCTGGATGGATACAGGAATCGAGTCTGGAAATGGTTATCAACAGATATGCCCTGGCTGGATACAGGAGTCGAATCCGGAAATGTTGTAGATGATAGATGTGCCCTGGCTGGATACAGGAATCGAATCTTCGAACTCTTCAGACGTGCCCTGGCTAGATACAGGAATCGAGTCTGGAAATTGATCACTCTCAGATGTGCCCTGGCTAGATACAGGTATCGAATCTGGAATTGTGACAGTTGAGGGTAATTGTCTTTGGGATTGTCTTTTTCCCTGAAAAGGCAAAAACATAAGTTGTATGCAATGTCATGATGTGTGATATGCATGATGCCATGCTGCTCAGCATGAGATAGTGTGAGTATGCACTTTATCACGTATGTAAACAAGATGTATGAAAATGTGAAATGTTTATGAATGTAATTTTGTCTTAGGAAAATAAATCCTCGACGACCGGCCAGGGAGTTGCTCTGTGGAAGAGATACTTGGCCGAAGTTTTGATGAGAGGCCTGTTGAGGACTTTAATGATGGATTCCGCTGGGGATTATGATGATAAACTCCGCTGGGGAGTATCAAAGATAAACTCCACCGGGGATTGGAGGGACTTTGCCGAGGGCGATCTTCCGTGGTTTTTTAGCTGAGGATAACCCAGTTATAAGTCCTTGTGAGGAAATAACTCTAAATAAAACTCGGGAGAGACGTCCGTGCACTATAGGGAACAAGCTTCCCGAACCTACTGGGGATGAGCTTTAAGACCCGCCGGGGGATGTTGAGACTTTTCAGGATTGTCGGGGAGTCAACTCCGCTTGGGGAAAGTATTGCTGAATCTTGTTTTATTCTGCGGGGAGTTGAGATGATTTGGCCACATTCTTCAGTTGAATCTGCCTTGGTACCTTGGCGGATAAAATAACCAGACTGCATCAGACAACTTTATATTGCCCCTGTCTCTGATGTCACCTGTAATCAATCTCTTGTTTCATATGTAAACATTTACGAATCAGCAATTTAATGTCAAATGCATATATCAAAAATGAACATTGGACGTTCTTCGCAAGACAAAACAGAAAAAAGGAAAATAATGGTAATCTGTATGGACAAGTGAATTTGTATTGATTTAAACTTTGCCTGTGAATAGGCGTTTTTGTACAAGAGGCTGACATCCTAGTAAGAGGACGCCGCCAAATAACATAGAGTTTACAATTTGAAAAAGGAAACAAAACATATGTGAACAATCCCACTGGGTTCCAACTCTGCTATCGCCTTTATGTCTTCGAACGTCTCATCGCTTTGCTGCCTAGTTGAAGATGAAGCTGATTGGTCGATGCTAAAATCTGAGCCAGATAGTTGGTGTCGAATTCCGGATGCGAAGTGATCCAATGAGACATAGTGTTACGCTTTATCCCTAACTTTTGCCTGGACCGTCCTTTCGGGTTTTCAGTCCACCGGGATACCCATTTTTGCCCAAGCCGCCTTTTCAGGTTTTCGACTTGCCGGGTGTACAGATTTTTATTCATTTCATCCCTTATTTTTGCCCGAACCCTTTTGGTTCGCCGGAAAGCCCTTATTTTTGCCTAGGTATGTCAACCTAGCGGGTCTTTTATTTATGCGTAGTATTTTTTCACTATGTCTGCATTGGCGGGGTGAGGAAGGTCGTCACCATCCATGGTGGTTAGGATCATGGCTCCTCCGGAGAACACACGTTTAACCACAAATGGCCCTTCGTATGTAGGGGTCCATTTGCCCCGGGGATCACTTTGAGGAAGGATGATGCGTTTGATTACCAGGTCCCCCACTTGATACTCTTGCGATCTGACTTTCTTGTTAAATGCCCTGATCATCCGTTTTTGATACGTTTGACCATGACAGATAGCAGTGAGCCTCTTTTCGTCAATCAGATTTAATTGATCAAGTCGAGTCTGGATCCAGTCATCTTCACTCAAGTCGGCATCCTTCATTATCCGGAGAGAGGGTATCTGGACTTCAATTGGCAAGACTGCCTCCATGCCATAGACCAAGGAGAAGGGAGTTGCCCTGGTTGACGTCCTTGCTGAGGTACGGTACCCATGAAGAGCGAACGGCAACATCTTGTGCCAATCTTTATAGGTCACTGTCATCTTCTGCACAATTTTCTTGATATTCTTATTAGCTGCCTCTACAGCCCCATTCATCTTTGGCCGGTAGGGAGAAGAATTGTGGTGCTGTATCTTGAATTGTTCACAGAGTTCAGTGATCATTGAATTATTGAGATTGGTACCATTGTCCGTAATGATTCTTTCCGGGACGCCGTACCGACAGATCAGATTATGCCGGATGAAACGTGCCACGACGCTCTTGGTTACTGTGGCGTAGGAAGCTGCCTCAACCCATTTCGTGAAATAATTGATCGCCACCAAGATGAAGCGATGCCCATTGGATGCCGTCGGTCGGATCTCACCGATCATATCGATGCCCCACATTGCAAAAGGCCAAGGTGCCGTCAGGACGTTCAAAGGAACTGGCGGGATATGCACCTTGTCAGCATAGATCTGGCATTTATGACAAGTTCGGGAGTGTTGGTAACAATCGGCTTCCATTGTGGACCAGAAATATCCTGCCCGAAGGATTTTCTTAGCCATGGTGTGTCCACTGGAATGTGTTCCAAATGTGCCTTCATGTAATTCTATCATAATTTTCTCTGCTTCAGCCTTATCCACGCAACGTAGCAGAGTTGAATCATGATTCCGCTTGTAGAGAATGCCGTTGCTGAGGAAGAATTTTGCAGCAAACCTCCTTATGAACTTTTTGTCATTGACAGACGCGCCTTCAGGGTATTCCTGAGCTTCCAAGTACCTCTTTACCTCATAATACCAGGGTTTTTCAGTAACCTTTTCATCCTCGAGCTCGCAGCAGTATGCCGGTTCATCCAACTTCCAGATAATGATTCGGGGAGCCTCATTGTCCCATTTAACTTTGAACATTGAAGACATCGTAGCTAGGGCGTCCGCTAGCTGATTCTCCTCTCTAGGTAAGTGTTCGAAAGTTATCTCTTCAAAGTGGGGAAGCAAGGTCGACACATACTCCTTGTAAGGAATAAGATTCGGGTGTTTCGTATCCCACTCACCTTTGATCTGATTGATCACGAGAGCGGAATCTCCGAAGACACTTAGAAATTTGATCCTTAAGTCGATTGCAGCTTGTAAACCCATGATACACGCCTCATATTCTGCCATATTGTTGGTGCAGCTGAAACATAATCGGGCGGTGAGGGGAGTATGAGTTCCTTTGGGAGATATGATTACAGCGCCGACGCCGTTACCCAAAGCATTGGAGGCTCCATCAAAATGCATAGACCATCGGGATCCTTCCTCAGGTCCTTCATCCGGTCCAGGTACTTCACAGTCAGTTATCACCATGATGTCTTCGTCCGGAAAATCAAAGTTCAATGATTGGTAATCGTCCACAGGTTGGTGTGCCAAATGATCTGCCAGTACACTTCCTTTGATTGCTTTCTGAGTTATATACTGGATATCATACTCCGTCAAGATCATTTTCCATCTCGCTATTCTTCCAGACAGAGCGGGCTTTTAGAATATGTACTTGATAGGATCCACTTTCGAAATCAATAAAGTAGTGTGAGTCAGCATATACTGTCTCAGCCGGCGAGCAGCCCATACAAGAGCGCAGCAAGTTTTCTCAAGCAGTGAGTGACGAGACTCACAGTCGGTAAACTTTTTGCTCAAGTAATAAATAGCGTGCTCTTTTCGGCCAGACTCGTCATGCTGCCCCAGTACACACCCCATTGAATTGTCAAGTACTGTCAAGTATAGTATCAGAGGTCTTCCTTCCACTGGTGGCATGAGAATGGGTGGCTCTTGGAGATACTCCTTTATCTTTTCAAAGGCAGCCTGACATTCATCGTTCCAGCGTACTACTTGATCTTTCTTCAGTAATTTGAAGATTGGCTCACAAGTAGCAGTCAGATGTGAGATGAATCGGGCAATGTAATTCAGTCGTCCCAGGAAGCCTCTGACTTCTTTCTCTGTTTTTGGAGCCGGCATCTCTTCTATGGCTTTTACCTTGGCAGGGTCCACCTGAATACCTTTATCGCTTACAATGAAACCTAGCAATTTTCCGGATCTTACCCCAAAGGTGCATTTGTTGGGATTCAATCTTAGCTTGTACAACTTGAGTCGGTCAAATAACTTCCTCAGATGGTCAAGGTGCTCCTCCTCGGTTTGAGACCTTGCAATCATGTCATCAACGTATACCTCAATCTCATGATGGATCATATCATGAAATAAAGCAACCATGGCACGTTGATAGGTTGCCCCAGCATTTTTCAATCCGAATGGCATGACCTTATAACAGAAGGTGCCCCACTGAGTCACAAAGGTAGTCTTTTCCATATCTTCTGGAGCCATCTTGATTTGATTATACCCTGAAAAACCATCCATGAAGGAGAACACCTTGTGTTGAGCTGTATTGTCAACAAGGACATCAATGTGAGGTAGGGGGAAGTCATCCTTGGGGCTGGCCCTGTTCAGATCCCTGTAGTCAACACACATTCTGACCTTACCGTCCTTGTTTGGTACCGGCACCACGTTGGCAACCCACTGAGGGTAAGAAGTCACTGCAAGGAACCCGACATCAAACTGTTTCATAACCTCGGCCTTGATCTTCTCAGACATCTCTGGTCGCATCCGTCGGACTTTTTGCTTTACCGGAGGGCAGTCTTCCTTGGTTGGCAGGTGATGAACTACAATGTCGGCATCCAAACCAGGCATATCTTCATAGGACCAAGCAAAAATCTCCATGTAATCCTGTAGCATCTGGATCAATCGTTGCTTCACGCTGAGCTCTAGATTGGCACCAATCTTGACCTCTTTCCTATCTGTCTCAGTACCCAGATTAATTGTCTCCACCGGCTCTTCATGTGGTTGAATAGCTCTCTCTTCCTGGAGTAGCAGTCTCGCGAGTTCACCAGGCACTTCGCAATCATCTTCACCTTCGTCTTCGGCCAAGTTGATCGGATTCTCGAAGTCATAACTGGCGGTAGCAGAGCTGTTACCAGTGAGATCCAGAGTGGATTGAAACCTGTATAAGTGAGTGTGTGTAAATATAGTTGTTTTGCAATATATATAACACAAAGAAAAAGAGCACAAGATTTGAAATACAACAAACGTCCAATGTTTTGATTGATGATATATGAAAATGTCATACAAAAAGCCCTCACAAATGGAGCTACGATGCCCCGGGTAGGACACCGAGCCAACAAAGTTTTAACATATTGTTTGTTACAAATTTGAAAATCAAAAGAAATTAATTACTGCGTGACAAATGTGATAGGTGTAAAATCCTTTGCCGTCCAGTTGCTTGGTCCGTTGCTGGTAGTCGGGTAGATCCAACTGTCAAACTCTGCTTCCTCTACATCCTCCTCGATAGCATTCACCCTTAGATTGGAGATAAACACCGGAGCCTTTCTGATCTTCTCCTTGCGCACAGCCCTCTGAGCCTCTACAGTAAAGCCCAGCCCAAACTTGTCGTTCTTCTGAGTGAAGTCAGGAAGCTGACCCCAGTTTGCACAATTGCCTTTCTGAACCACAGCCCGGGCATCCTTTAGGGAAGCCATCTTCAAAGGAACATTCTCTTCGACTGTTGTTTCTGCCGCTGCTGAAATTGGAAGCACCTCCTCGAAATGCTGAAAGGGGGTTTCAATAAACTCCCCATCCATCTCAATGTATCTGAAGGAATTCAAATGGCTCACCATATACTCCTCTTCTCCTTGCACAGTAACGATCTTCCCTCTGACAGGGTACTTCAGCTTCTGGTGCAAGGTAGAGGTCACCGCCCCAGCTTTATGGATCCAAGGTCGACCCAGTAAACAAGAGTACGATGGACGTATATCCATCACATAAAAAGTAGAGTCGAATACTTGAGAGCCCACACGAATAGGGATGTCAACCTCTCCATGAACCATCCTTTTTGAACCGTCAAAGGCCCTGACAATGATATTGCTGGGTTTCAGTTCCAGGCCTTCATAATCCAGACGGTCTAAAGCCTTTTTCGGTAGAACATTCAAGGAAGAACCAGTATCCACCAATACATGCGCCAGAGTAGTGCCCCTGCATTCGATAGAGACATGCAGGGCATCATTGTGGTATCTTCCCTTCGCAGTCAGGTCAGCATCTGAAAAACCCAAGCCATTGTCTGCTGTCAGATTTGCTACGCAATCAGTGAACTGGACTGCAGATGTCTCCTGTGGCACATGGGCCGTCTTGAGAAATGAGATCAAGGCTTTAGCATGGGCCTCGGAGCATAACAACAAGGAGAGCATGGAGATCTTGGAGGGCGTATGCCCCAGCTGCTCGACAACATTGAAATCACTCTTCTTTATTATTTTCAGGATCTCCTCCATTTCTTGTTGGGAGGCCTCAGCATTTATAGGTATCGGTGCCTCCATCCGGGCAGGCTCCTCTTCGATCCCTTTGCCCCGAGCATTAGATGACTCGGCGGCAGGGGAAACAACTTGATCAGCAGCAGGAACAGGTAAACTTGTGGGTGTTATAAGGAGGGGTCTTCGAGTAGCGGGTGGTGCAATGTCAGGCGAGAAGAGCCTGCCACTGCGGGTGACCTTGGCTGGACCAGTGATATCGCAGATACTGGCGCCAGTGTCGAATTCTTGTTTGATTCCATTTACATATACGTCTGCCCCATAATGCCAGGGGACAGCTTTATCAGATACGTAGGGGAGAGGCCCCGGAACAGTAATAACCACAGGTGCAACAGTCATGATTTGAACAGGCTTCTTCGAGAGAGCCTTGATTGGATTATTGAAGATGGTAACCACAGAAACTTCTTTTACCGGAACCAACTGAACAGCAGACTTCTTAAACAGAATCTCCTTGCTATCCATTAGGCTTTGGACGCCTAACTTCAGCAAGGGACAACCAGATAGGGAAACAGCACAGAACAGGCAACTTTCACTGCAACCCGGAAATAAACCGGCCAGCAGTAGGTTCTTCTTGACGGTCTTCAGAGGGGTGACAACTTCATTTACCGAAACAGCATACAATTCTTCCTCAATGGCATTTACTCTATGTTGGGGCATAGGAGCAGTTACAACATTTGGTCTCTCCGGCGCCTCAAACTGAATTTCCTTTGCGTCGATCAGATCTTGTACTTTATTTCTCAAGGCCCAGCAATCATCAGTAGTATGCCCGGGACTATCAGAATGATAAGCACACCGGGCATTTGGGTTATACTTAGGGGACGCAGTGTTGACGACCTTAGGAGCTTCTTTGAGGGTTACCAGGTTGGTGGATAACAGTTTGGGTAAAATTTGAGATAAGGTCATACTCAGTCGAGTATACTGCCTCTTGGGCCTTTCGCTTCTTTGTTGATTGTACTGCTGAGGAGCGGTAACAGGTTTCGAGATGACCAAAGCATTGACGGCTTGGCGGCTTTCGGGCTTGACTTGTCTTCTAGGACCATAGACGACACTTGCTTCTTTCTTAAACGGCCTCTTCTCAGTACTTGTGGAGGCAGCCTTTTGTATCTTGCCTGACCTGATGCCAGCTTCAATTCTTTCTCCCGTCAATATCAAATCTGTAAACCCAGCGGAGGAGTTACCAACCAAATGATTGAAAAATGGACCAGACAACGTCCCTAGGAACATATCAACCAGCTCTCGATCAGTCAATGGAGGCTGCACCCTGCCAGCCAAATCTCTCCATTTTTGAGCGTACTCTTTGAACCCTTCACCCGTCCCTAGAGACATACCCTGAAGTTGGGTACGCGTAGGAGCGAGATCAGAATTGTATTGGTATTGTCTGTAGAATGCGGTTGCCAAATCTTCCCAGTGTCGGATGCTAGTTCCATCTAATTGGTAGAACCATTCAAGCTGTGACCCCGAGAGGCTATCTTGGAAGAAGTGAATCCAAAGGTTCTTATCCGCCGTGTAAGGTTGGATTTTCCTTACGTACGACCTCAGATGCAGCTTTGGGCAGGAGACCCCGTCATACTTGGCGAAGGCAGGCGCTTTAAACTTGTGTGGAATTACTACCCCAGAAGATAACCCCAAATCTCCGAAATCCAGCCCCGGCATATTCTGAATTTCCATGGCGCTTAAGCGGTCCTCCAATTGCTTGTATCTGTCAGCAGCAGGTGGGTATTGTTCGTCGTTATAGTCCGTCTCGTTGTCGGAGACTGCTGGACTAGGAGCTCCTCCCCCTTGGGGACTGTTTTTCTCAGCAGAAGAAGTAGTTGGATCAGCTTCATTATGGAGTGTATTCCCAAATCTGCGTCCGGTGTTGAACAATGCAGTCCTCTTTTTCTTCTTCTTCTTCAGGAGTAGAGTCTTCAACTCTTGCTGACCTTGGGCTAGGCTTAGGACCATCTCTTGAAACTGTGCACTTTGGGCCTGAAGGGCCTTGATTGCTTGCTCACTGGAGGAGTCTGGATTCATGACGACTGTTCAAAATAAACAGCGAAGGAGATTAAGCAACCTGTGAAATAGGGTACCTGCTATGCATATGGTGCAATGGAATGTGTATGTTTTATGTTTTCAAAGACAAACAAGATTCAACTTTGTAGACAAAAAAGGAAACACACTTCATTAGATTAAAAACTTCAATTGTTCAACAATTTGCCCTTAGGCATTACAGGAATGAAAAATACTGGAAAGGAAATAAAAGCTGTAAAAAGAAATATCCAAAGCCCATCAATGCTCCCATGGCCTCCTCTTTTCAGTGCTGATGTAGTTGTTCAGGACCCGTTCTTCCTCCAATTGCTTAGTCAGCCTCTGGATCTTCCGTTCCTGCTCGTTGAACTTCTCCCGATAGAAATCCCGTTCTTCCTTTAGCTGCGCCCAAGATCTCTTCATGGTGTCAAAATCAGTAGGTATCTGAGGAGGGGGGACAGTTGGAGGAACCCCGCCTTCAACAGGAGACTCAAGAATGAGAGGTCTAACAGCTTCGTAGGGCATACCTAACCTTTGAGCACGGATGCGGACCCATTTGCAATAGGGCTTTAATGGCAGAGAAGTCTTTGGTCCCAACTCATGTGGGTTGGCTTTGTGGATTCTGTCCCAAGCTCTAATGAATCCCTGGCGTAGTTTGTCACTGTCTTCCTGAAACTCAAAATGGAAGTGAGGAATCAGCATTTCATGAGGCCCATCTCCTCTGGCTCTTCCAAACTGACTGAGAGCTAAGCATGGATTGTAAGAGATACCTCCTTAGATACCAATCAACGGAACATTAGGGTATTCTCCGCAACGGTCAATAACAGCTACCTCATCCAAACCTCTGAGAGTCCAGGTGATGTCATTATCAGTGAGAGACATTAACCTCCGAGCCCAACCTTTTCCTTCTTCATTCTTCAGCACGAACTTAGGAAGGTGCGAAATAAACCACCTTACTAGTAAAGGAGCACAACACCACGGAGTTCCCCGTTTTCGAGCAGTACGAGCATAGAGTTGTTGTAGAATGTCACCCAAAAGAGTGGGTACCGGATTCCGAGACATGAAGATCCTTATGACATGGATACTGATAAAGGTGTCGGGGTTGGGGAACAACACCAGACCATAGATCAAAAGAGCCAGAATATCCTCGTACGCCTTGAAGTCCAAGTCATTCCATAAATCATCAGCCTTGCCAACCAGAAATTTGACCAAAAAGCCCTTGATCCCATTTCTAGTTTCCCAGTTGGACAATACCTCTTCTTTGGTCAAGGGGAGAATTGCAGCAATCTCTTCAGGCCTAGGAGTCTTTTCCAAACCGGTGAACGGAGTTTGTTCCAAGACAGGGATCCCAAGCAAATAAGAAAATTCTTCCAGGGTAGGAACCAGCTGGAAGTCTTGAAAGGTGAAACAGTGATACAGAGGGTCATAAAACTGGGCCAGAACACTTATCAGTTGTTGGTCCCACTTTGCAGTGACCAAGCCAAGGAGAGAACCATGTCTGTTGATGAAGGAAGAAGTGTTTGGAATCCTTCCAACCAAATCCTTGAGTAACACTGGTGGTTGAACAAAGTTGAGCCGGACAGTATTCCTACGCACGGGCATCATGATGTCCTACACAACAGAGCAAAGATGAAACCTTTTTGTCTTTGAAATGGGTTAGTCCTTTATACAGGATGCATGCAATGGTATGATGGCATGATGCTATGATGAAGCACACCACAAGTATGCACATAGGCAAATAAGGCACACAAGTCACACAAGACACCCTTAGGTTTCAGGCCAGCATGAGCTTCAGGTATTACCCTCTTTTGGTTTTGTTGGTTAAAACCTGTCCTGTCAAAAGTAACCGGGTTCTAGAGGATCTCAAATCATTGGCTACCCTCAATCGGTCATAACTCCAGCATCGTAATCTTTTCTCGCGGCCAGAACCATCTCGAGAGTTTAGCCTCAATGAGTGTAGCATACTGCTACTGTCCTAATAGCCAAGTTGGTCAATTTAGGGTTCTAAGGTTGGTTGGTGTTTAATGACCCCTTAGAAGACCTATATTCTCCCCGTTGCAACACAAGGGATATAGGTACAGACTAAGATGCCACACCAACGTAGCCACTGCTTCACCCATGTCGGTCTACGCCGGACAGGTCCCTCACAGATTATGCTACCTAAAAAGGGTATTTCCCAGATCCGGGTTAGGATCTATGAAACTCCGATGCAAAACCCACAAATATAAAAGCAAACAAAGCAAACAATTGAAAACAAAGGTGATCTAAACCCTAAGGTTACTCCACTTTTATAAGAATTCCCCAGCAGAGTCGCCAGTTCTGTGATACGGTGGGAGAACTGACTTGAGGTTTTGCGTTTGTATTCGCAAATGTTTCGGTTGAGCAAGAGTCGCCACCGACTTTTTATTTTATCCTAAGGAAAGGTTAAAAAGCACAGCAAAAACCTTTTGAGATGTTTTCTTGGGTTCGGGGAGTAGATTATAGAAAGGGAAGGTATTAGCACCCTTTCTATCCATGGTTATCCATGGGCTCTTAGTTACTTGCTTAAATCACTTGCCTTTTGTTTTCAATTGTTTTAAATGGTGCTTGAGTGTGTGGGTTTGAAAATGTTTTGAAAAGAAGCCAATGTGGTGGCAACCTTTGTAATGATCCATGTGGGGATGTATACAAAGATGTACATCTTTTGAAAAGG
Source organism: Vicia faba (assembly GCA_948472305.1). Lineage (NCBI taxonomy): Eukaryota > Viridiplantae > Streptophyta > Magnoliopsida > Fabales > Fabaceae > Vicia > Vicia faba. The sequence goes on along the minus strand of OX451735.1, from coordinate 1,521,018,074 downwards.
TTTTCATTTATTTTTTTGAAAGTTGTTTTGAAAGTGTAGTGATGTGTGGTTTGAAAAAATAGGCAAGTGTTTTGTTTTGCAAGTTTGATTCAAGTAACTAAGAGGTTATCTACTCCTAAATTTCTCAAAAGATTATTGCTACGTTTTAACCCTTTTAACAAGTTTGTTCCACCATTGTATTTGGTGGACAACCTTATGCTAGGATGTGAAAGGGACAGGCGCGGGTCATCGTTTAGACCATAATTGCAATGGTGCCAAGTATCTTTGGGCATTTTCTTTAAGGGACTTGATCATTTGTTTTGGAAGTATTTTGAAAATATTATCGAGGGACTATGATCATTCAATTTGTTTGTTTTGCCCAAAGAGACCTAACATGCAATATGGCCCAATTTTGAAAGGCAACAAGTGGAGTACCCTAGGGGGTGCAAGTGTGATTTGTGTGTCCATTTTCATGCTCATTTGTCTTGAGATTAGGTCATAACTATTTTTTTTTGTCGTTTTTCGCATACAAACCCTAATTCTAACATGTTATCATTAGAAAGCAATAAAGTGCGAAAATAAATTTACTAAGCTATTACAAAACCAAATATGGGAAGGGGGGTACAAATGTTCAAATGGGGGTATTGACAGGTAATGTAAACCTAAAATTATTACATCAATTTGAATTTATACAATTTAATTAATGTACAATAATTAAATAAAAAATGGAATAAAATGCAAGATGCAAAAATGTTTTGTATATGTATGAAAAGGTATTATTTATGTAAAAAAATAAAAAGACATTATTTTTTGGAGTGTTTTGAATTTAGGGCAAAACCCTAATTTTATTAAAGAAAATGTATTATTATTTAATTTAATACAGGTATTTATTTATTATGTACAAGAATAAAAATAAAATGAAGTATATTATAAAAAAAGTATTTTTTGTATCAAATATTAATAAAAATGAAAAATTCAAGTATTTTTATATTCTAACCTAAATATATTAATAAACATATATATATATATTAAGTTCTAAATATGCATTATGTATAAAATAATATATATTTAATATTAAAAATAAAAAATAAAATAAAAAAAAGGTATTATTTTTTTTATGTGAAATATTTTCAGAAGGTAAACAAAAATAAAAAATGTATCTACACTATTTTTTATATTTATTCTAAATAATAGTATAATATTTATGTTCAATCAAAAGAAATAATCAAATAAATATGCAATAAATTCAAAAATGATGGAAAAAATATTTTTATTTTTTTAATGTCATGAGAAAAAAATAAACAAAGTCAATCAAAAAAGAAAAAGTCAAAAAAGTCAAAGGAATCAGCAAATGGGTCTTGGGGGTGTAAAAGCAAAATAGTGGTGTAAATAAGAAAAAACACACAAGCCCAGCCCAAAGACCACTGTCTTCAACCTCCAGCAACAATATTTGAAAAAAACGCGCGCCATGTTCATCATCTTCCAACTCTTGATTCCTGGCTTTTTAGCAAAAACTCATAACATAACAAATGTTCAGCATGAAGAGACGATTCTAACCATGTATAGAACTTGACCTAACTCTATAAGATGAGGGAGAATTTCTTCTCCCCCAATTTCTGACCTAATTTTTATGCCATGTTCAGACTCAAAATTCTTGCAGCACACATAACATAAATGAAATCTAACTATATGGGCATGTTCAGGGCTATGATTGTGACATATTTTCTTCACAAACCTAAAGCTAACAATGCCTAATAAGAGAGATAGAACTTCATGAATGTACCTGTTCAGTTAGAATCGTGCTTTGCAATGGAGGATGTTTCAGAGTAAAATGATGATTTGTATAGCTTCCTTGAAGTGTAAGGATGCTTTTCCAAGTCCTACTTTGTCTTGAAACTCCCTGAATCGTGCTAGTGAACTCCAACTGCAAAACAGAAAAACAAAAATGGTGAAGTGGCTTAGAGGGATTACAGGTCAGGTTTCAGGTCATGGTTAGCTTGCATAGATGCTAGGGGATGTGTATGAACTGGTTTTGACAAGAATGCTCGAGAGAAATGGAAGTTTGTACTCAAACTGCAGAGGCAACTCTGTTTTTGCAGTTTGAGAGTGATTCTGAGATGGAGGGTGGATTAGAGGTCAAAGGCTCGTGCAAAAGCTTGGATATGTTCTTTGGAATGTGTTTGATAACTTTGTTTTTGTGTTGGTAAGCTGAGATGGATGTTGTCACAAGTTATGCTATGTTTCTTCTATGTGAAGCAAAGAAATGCAAGTTGTGTTTTTGACTGATGCAGGCCCCCATAACAAGCTGCAAACCCTTGTCTTGATCAGTGCAATTAGCTCCTAAACTTGTGCCAATGAGATCCTAACTGTACTTGCTTGGATTTCAATTTGACATAAAGTGATCTTTTGCAAAAATGGAAAGAATGCTTTATCTAGTTTGGGATTAATCCACTATGCAATGCTAGAACACAAAGAACATGGTCTTGGCACAAAGAATAAGCATTAAATTATTGAGTGCAACTTGGTTTAAGGACCTGTAATCTAATCTAAAGCATGCTGAGTTCAAATTGCAAGTTTATGAACATGTAACTTGGTCATGAACAAAGTGGTTTTTTGCTATATTGTGAAATTCGATTCTCCCTAACCATGAGGTTGTTTGAGAAGTTCTTGGACATTTTGGAAAGCTTGGAATGTGTACTACAATCCATCTTTGAAATGAAAATTGGAATTCCAAGTGGAAGGGTATGGAAAATGGCCTTGAAGTGGGGTAGAAAACCTTGTCAAAATAGGTCAAATTTCACTAAGTTAAAAAATGGTTTAGTGCCCTTATTCAAAAAATTGTAACTTGAGATACAAGCTTCAAATGAGAAAACTTTGTGAATAAAAGTTGTAGATTATGTAACAAGCTACAACTTTCATGTTTTGACTTTTGTTTGAATCCAAATGAATCATGGTGAAAAAGTGGGGCAAAGTTGGGAAAAAATTAGGGTTTTCCATAACTTAGAAAAATTCTAAGTTATGAAAAATTCCATTTTGAAACCCTAATTTGCATTTCTTGGTTTCTTGGTGAACAAGTTTCATGATTTGGCATGTTTTGATGAAAAATGAATCTTGACTCTTGATTTTGACCAAAAAGTCAAAGTTTGACTTTTCAGTATACAGTCAAAATTGATCAATTGACTGGGAAATTCAACTGTCAATCTTGTGTACTTGGGATCTTTTGAGCTTGATGAATGTGTCAAGACCATTTCATTGAGTCCTTGAGTCCATATGTGAACTTGATTCGCCATTGGCTAGGTCAAACAGTCAAAAATTGCCTTTGTGCAGTCAAAACCCTAAAAATGACCATTTTGCCCTTTTGGTGATCTGATCAAATTTCTTGTGGAATTGTGATCCAAACTTGATCAAATGGTCCATATGAGTTCATAATGTTGATGTGGGTCAAATTTCATGAGGTTTGACTGTCAATTGGCCACAGTTGACTTCTCTCCCAATACAGCTGATTTCTAGGTCATCTGTCCAATTGACTGGGCAAAATTTGGAATCAAGACTTGAAACTTGGTGAGGATAAACTTGGGAGTCCAACATGAAACATGAAAGTCATCTTAGGCATTTTAGGTCAAAACATCCTTGGGCAGACACAAACCCTAATTTTGAGTCCACAGTGCAAGGAGAAGTCTTGAGCAGAGGAAATCCTAACTGGGTCTTGATCTTCAAAGGTCTTGTGATTAGAAAATGTTGAGGAAATGGGAGGGCAAATTTTGGGGTACAACAAGTGGGGTTACCTTAAAGACTAGATCACCTTTAAATGCTTTCATTGTTTGACTTGCTTGCTTTACATTTTGGGTCCTTGTTTGGGTTTTGTATTGATCCTCTACCTGGCTTTGGGAATATTATTAGGTAAGTAGCAAAGATTGTGGAGATTGTATGGTGTAGACCGATATGGTTAAAACGATGACTACGTTAGTGTGACACATTTGTGGGTACCGATATCCTTTGTGTTGAATCAAGGAGATTACGGGGCCGCTGTGTGGTTTCATGAAGCACTAATTGACCTTAGAACCTTTAATTGAATAACTTGGCCAATAGGAAGTACTGAGATAGTCGGTTTCAGTGGAAAGCTGAAAATTGGTTGATACTCGATATTACGCTTATTGTGATTGGACTTTTGGGATATTTCGGCCGCAAGAAAAGATTGATTGTGATGAGACAATTCCCAATGAAGAAAGATCAATGATATTGAGATTCCCTAGAACCCGGTCACTTTGTAGGACAGGTTGAACCAACTAAACTTCAAGAGGGTACTTAACTATGAACCTCATACAAGCCTAAACCTAAGGAATTGTTTGCTTTGTTTGTATATGTTTATTTGTACATAACATCATGACATCATACCATGGAATTTGTACTAACCATTTCAAGGAATATGGGATTTATCTTTGTGCTATTTTGTAGGACATGGATTCCACTCGTAGTAAGACTATCTGAATCGGCTTTGTGAAAGTGCCTCCTCAACTCAAGGAGTTAGTGTCAAGGATTCCCCATGATTCTCTGTTCACCAAGAAGTATGGTAGTCTCATCAACTTGGCTACCTCAAACTTTGAAGAAAAAATGATGGGGGTACTCTTTCAATTCTTTGACCCTAAGCACCATTGCTTTACATTCCCTGACTACCAATTAGTGTCCACCATGGAGGAGTTTTCTCAACTTTTGGGTGTGCATATTCTTGATCAATTACTCTTCACTGGTGTTGTACCCCAAAATTTATCCTCTCTTTTCTCAACTATTTTTCAAAAGCTCAAGCTTGCGCAAGTATAAAGCAGACAAAAATGGCAAAGCAGGTAAAATGATTTTTTGAAGAAAAGTAAGTTTCCTTCGATTCATTCTAGCTTCTATTGGGAATCTAGGCTTCCTTCGGACAAGCTTGATTCATCCTTTGTTTGGGCGTCAAGGCTTCCTTCGATTCAGAAGGCAATGGCCTTTTGAAGGTTCCCTTTGATTCACCAAGTAGGGACTTTCTGCATGCAATCCTCGTTTGGGCATTTAGGTTCCCTGCATACGTCTTTCGATTGCACAATTGGCTTTACATATTTGCTTGATTCACAATGCAATGGGTACCTGCATGCAAGCTTTGATTGGGCATTTAGTCTCCTAAATACATCTTTCGATTAAGCATTGGCCCCCTGACATGCTGGCTTTGATTCACAAAGAAATGGATATCTGCATGCAGCCTTCGATTCAGCAATGGCCTCTTTCCTGCATGTTTCGAGTCACAAAGAAAGGGTCCCGCACCATGCTAGCGTGCACAAGGAAAAAGCTTACCTATGGCTAGCATTCATTGGATTCATTAGCACCCACAGTGCAATGGTTACCTGGATGTAAGCTTTGACTAGGAAAAGTATCCCTTGAAACAACTTGTTGCAAGCTTCGACAGGGCAAGACTTATCTTCAACTAGCTTCTATTCACAAGGGAAATGCCTATCTTCATGCTAGCACCCATAAAGCATTGACTAGTTTCACGCTAGTTTCGACTGGGTAGTATCTCCCGTGGAAAGTTTTGTTTCGACACGCATAGTTTCTACACTATGGAGGCCCATTCGAAGGACATACCAGACATACCTGGGTGTCCCATTCAAAGGACATATTTTTGTGGCCCGTTCAAGGAGCATACATTTGGCCCTTTCGAAGGATACACAAAGGACCCATTCGAAGGACACTTTGATTAGAAACAAATATTATTATCTGAAGAGGAATCTGGTCGAAGGTTGGACCTATGGGGTCAAAATGAAAAGATAAAATATTCAAAGATGCTTGCTGCAAGTCTAAGCCTGATGCACTGGCCAGAACGCTCCAAAATTTCTACAAAGCAGCCCTGCAATGCTGCTCCCATTATTGCACCAATTTGGCATATAAATACTGCCCCTCGAAAGCTACAAAGACAGTATACTCAATTTGTTCAAACTTCATTTATTTTCCCTCCCAAACCTTATCCAACTTCTTCTATAAATAAGAGGATCCATAACACGTTGTACCCCAAAATTTGCCCTCCCATTTTTTCACTCAGGATGCTATCCCAGGGTTTCTCAAACACTCAATTTGGCTCAAAAGTTGATCAAACAGATTCTCTTCCTCGGCAACAAGTCAGCAATTAGGGTTTTGCACTTCTCAAAGAAAATTAAGTCGCCAAGGTTTCAAATAAGTCACCATGTCTTCTCAAGGTTGTTTAAGTCAGTTTTCAAACCTCGCATTGTAAGTTTGCTCAATCAATGGTCCAGATAACTGAAAACGACTACATTCACTTGAAAATCTCCCTTTTGCGAAAACAAATTCAAACGATCGTAACTTCTTCATTATTCAATTTTTTTTGAACAGTTTTTCTTGCGTATGATTCTCCTTGATGCCATCTCAAATTTCTCTTCACAAATCAAGAACTGATTAAGCAAAGAAGGTCACCAAAAATTCAAATGCGTTGGAAGTTGCATCATGAAATTTGGCCTAATTTCAAATAACAGTCGTCTGATTTCTAAGAATTATAATTTCTTCAAATTACAAGACCTTGAGACGATTATTTATGTTTATGGCCATAAGTGATGTCGCACATGAGTTTATCTCCAAAGATCGAAAGGAAATTGTGTTGGAAGACTTTAAAAAATTATTGAATCGTCGCAAGACATTAGTTGATTTTTAAGTACTCTTAACCACAGTTTGTTGAAGTTGGTTAATTCTACAAGATTGACAAATATTCTCCAAAGCATGTTTGTTTGGCAATGAAGTTCCATTCTAACCGGGCGTGGCGTGCAATGTCATTTTTGAATGCAAGTTTGAATTAGATATGATTTGAATTTTAAGCTTTTCATCTAAATAACCATTTGTTTTGAGTTCGAGTAAACCAAGTGGAATTTGAATTCTTACGCATTTATTTTGTTCAAGAATTTGATTTGAAGTTTGAAAGATAAGGTGCTTAATTTTACTTGAAATACAAATTACAAAGGCGTTGGATTTTCTTGAGGTTCAAGTTACCAAGCAAGACATATGTTCAAATCATACAAATAGGGGATTTCATATTTCGTCAAGATTTAAGTCTCACTCTTTTCTCAAGAGGCATTTTTAAGTTCATGGGCCACAGAGAAGAATCCAAATTGTGCTCGTAATTTAAATTGTATCAAAGAATATTCAAATTTTGCAAGTCTTGTAGAAACAAATTCAAGTTGAATCAAGAATGAAAGATTACAATAAATCTGCATTATTTGAATTTTACAAGATAAAGCGGAATTCGTCGTTTAAATTTACAAGTGAATTGGAATGCACTTTACAAGTTTCTAAACCACATAATTCGAATTACAAGATTCCTGATGTTACTAAATTCCTAACAATATACTAAGCTACAAGGGAATTTCTTCATCTTCAAGTCTTGACCAATTACTTCAAGTCACTCTTCACTGATTCTCCCTATTGCCCAAGTTGCTTGTACATGAAACAAGAAAGAAAATTAACAAGCATATGAAAAATCCAATAACTGTTTGTTTAGAACAAATTTCTTCTCATCATTAGGGTTTGCTCAAAGAATCGGTATACAGTTTAAGGAATTCACCATTTAACCTTTTTGCCAAAAGAAAGTCCCAACAAAGGCCTCATTTGTCTTTTCCAATCAGTTTCTAATCATCGGCCCAAAGCAATATTTTTATTGCAAATCACAAAAAATATGTATGTTTCTTTTGGTTCACAAAGAAAATACTGTCAAAAAACAAAGAGTAAAGAAGACTGCATTGCAGCCTGCATTGCTGCAACAAAAAATAGTTTGCATCCCAGTAAGAAAGAGAAATACAAGAGGCCAAAATGCTGTCAAGTACAGACTGCATAGAAGCCCTGCATTGCTGTCTAAACCTGCTAACAAAACACTCCAACAATTGCATAAAGTAGGCAACACAAAATCTGCAATCAAAAAGCAATTAAGGCAGGAGCCCGATTTGTTCCATTTCTCACATTCCTCTCCTAAAACCTATTCTGATTCATGCATAAAACAAGCAAGAGAGGGGTTTATAGAGAGGGAAAAACCACAACAATAGAACACAGCAAGAACGTCCCACACAAAACATAAACCAAATAGAACCAGTAAAGAGAAAATATAGAGATTACACAGTCCAGAATCAAAAGGAGAAAAAACAGCAAAAGGCCAGGCGTCAAAGAAATCCCCATTATTCTATTCATAATTTCCTTCAAACCATAACCATTCAGAAAAGTACCTATTCAGGAATACAAAAAGTTCAAAACAAAGGTTCACAGAAGTCTACTTCCTTGTCAAAGAAAGCATGAAGTCACTTATAACCTCTGTAAGTCTCCTTTTCCTGCCTCATGAACATACTTTTTGAATTCTGTTAAAATGAAATAAAACAGAAAATTAGCATACAAAATAATCCACTATATAAACATATTTCCGTCTGTTTGATAAATAAATAAAGTGATAATGCAGTAAAAAAATATAGTATAACCGTCCCTCCCACTACTAAATCCGACCTCCGGAAAGATCTTCAAGCCTTCGGTGAAGTCAGAGTTGTCCAAACCAATTCCTTCTGTTACGGAATCGTGACGGCTCCTTTCTACGACCTCAGACATGCATAGGAAGCATTCACCGCAATTCGCACTCACCATGTCCCCTGCACTTCGTTTTTAACCTGATGTCTCAGTCCCAAATCGAAGCCATAGTCGTCGGTATTGAAGTCTTCGTTGACCCCACCAACCACCATTAAACCACCATGTTAGTTCTCTGTTTATTTTAACTCACGGTTTTTTGAGTGAGAGAGGGCATTTTTTTCGAAAGAGTGTGAGAGGGTTGAAGAGGAATAGAGGGAGCATGTCGTGAGAGGCGGAAGGAGGTGTCATTTTTGTTCACCATAAAATGAGATTGAGAGAAAAAGAGAGCTTGAGAGGAACAAGGAAGGGGAATAGCTGGTTTGAGTTTAGGGTTTTCTTGTTTGGCTTAAGGTTTGAAAGCCATTTGGACCATGGGTTAGTCTAACCGAAAGTTATTTTGGATCTCAAGCTGTTGGCCCAGAACCTAAATCATTTTTCATACCCCAAGTTTAGCTATCATTTTTCTTCTTTATGTTAATTACTTTTAATTTTTGTTCCAGTTGAATAATATTTCAGTTAAATATTTAACTATATTATTAACTAATTAATTTTAATTAATGATTTTCATTATTATTTAATTAATTTAATTAATTAAAATACATTTATCATTTGGTATAAACTAACTTCTCATCATTTTTTATTAGCTTAGACTTTTATTTTGTTTTTTTTTCTTTTGGAATAAGTTCTTGGACTTATAAGTCATTTCCATCCCCATTTGTAAATTTGTATCTCCATTCCCGAAAGCTCTATAATAGCGTAGAATTTCCATTTCCGCAATTTACTGTTTTCCTTATACTGTATAATAATTAGGCGTGTATGGCAAGACATAAAAACAAATCGCTAGATAACCTAACTTCAAAGACAAAATAACTTGAATCAAACACACTTTTTCACACGCACACCTCTAGGGTAACCTCGCTCGTTGCCTCGGAAACACAGTCATGTCCCTCGAAAATGGGACGCTTTAGTAATGCCCCTTCGATAAAAAAAGATCGTAGTCCCTCGATGACCCTCGACGTTGCCTTCGATAAAACGATCTAGTCCCTTACGAAAATTGCTAAAGCGTCTCATAAGTTGCTTTCGATGACTGTAAAATTGACCCACGCCTGTCCCTTCACATCCAACGATGGGGATTCTTACCAAATCAATGGTAAGATAGCAACATCTAATGGAGGAAGAAAAGAACACTTAAAACCTTTCGAGTGGGTAGATTCGCTCCTAGTTACTCGCTTGCTCATGACAAAAACATTCTTACACCGACGCTTTCATCTCAAAACATTTTCGAAAAGACAAGACATTTTGTATACGTTCTTATATAGACGAGAACTATTGCAAAATATCTTTTCAAAAACACATTCCACAAACACATCTTTGAACTATTTTTTTTTTAAACAAAACTTTGTACGCATTCTTATAGAAACAAGAACCATTACAAAGATATTTTCAAAATATTTTCAAAGCCCACACCACAAGTACATTGTTGAAGAAAAAGCAAGTGATCTAAGCGAGTAACTAAGAGCCCATGGAAAACCATGGATGAAAAGGGTGCTAATACCTTCCCTTTTCATAATCTACCCCCCGAACCCGAGAAATAATCTCAAAAGGTCTTTCCTGTGCTTTTTTTACCTTTCCTTTTGGATAAAAGAAAAGTCGGTGGCGACTCTTGTTATCCGCACAAATGCGATCAAAACGCAAAACACCAAGTCAGTTCTCCTACCGTATCACAGAACTGACGACTCTGCTGGGGATTTAATAAAAAGTGGGGTTACCTTAGGGTTAGATCACCTTTACTCGCTTTCATTATTTTATTTGTGTGCTTTATTTTTTAGTTCTTTGTATTGTGCTTGCTTTGATCCTCCACCCGGATCTGGGACACCTTTTTAGGTAAATAGCAATAGATTGTGGAGACTGTACAACATAGACCGATATGGTTGAAACAATGGCTATGTTAGTGTGACGCATTTGTGGGTACCGGTATCCCTCGTGGTGAATTGAGGAGAATGCGGGGCCGCTGAGTGGCGTCATGAAGCACTAATTGACTTTAGAACCCTAATTGAACAAACTTGGCCATTAGGACATAGTGAGATAGCCGATTTCGATGTAGAGCTGAAAATTGGTTGATACTCGATACTACACTCATTGAGGCTAGACTTTTGGGATATCTCGGCCGCAAGAAAAGATTGTTGTGCTAAGATAATACCTAAGAGAAAGGTCGGTGATATTGAGATCCTTTAGAACCCGATCACTATTGCTAGGACAGGTTGAGCCAACTAAACTTCAAGAGGGTACTTACCTACAAAACTCATGCAAGCCTAAAACATAGGGACTTGCTTGTTGTGTGTGTATATATTTACTTGTACGTAAACATCATAAACATCATGAACATCATACACATGCTCACTAACCATTTCAAGGATTTATAAATTTATCTTTGTTTTTGTTTTGTAGGACATGAATTCTCTCCGAAGAAACACCATCCGAATCAACTTTGTAAAAGCACATCCTCAACTTCAAGAGCTAGCTTCAAGAGTGCCCGGGGATTCTCCTCTTACAAAGAAGTATGGTCGACTCCTCAGTTTGGCTACATCCAACTTCCAAGAAGAGATGATGTGTGTACTTTTCCAATTCTTTGATCCCGTACATCATTGTTTCACTTTCCCAGACTATCAGTTGGTACCTACACTGGAAGAGTTCTCTCTACTCTTAGGGGTGCCCGTTCCTGATCAGATACCGTTCACCAGTCTATAAGGGATTCCAAAACCTGAAGTCACTACCGAAGCTTTCCATATGAAGAGGGCCGACATCATAGCCAATTGGGAGACAAGAAGCAGGGTTAAAGGCTTTCTAGCTAAGTTTCTATTGGAAAAAGCTCGTTCGTTCTGGGATGACATGGACTTCCAAGCTTTCGAAGACGTCCTAGCTCTTATCATTTATGGTTTAGTTCTATTTCCCAATTCGGACCAATTCATAGACGTTAATGCCATCAAAGTCTTCCTCTCTCGCAATCCTATACCTACCCTACTAGGAGACATCTTGCATTGCCTTCATACCCGCACCATGAAGAAAAGAGGTACTCTTTTGTGTTGTATCCCCCTACTCGCTAAGTGGTTCACTTCACACCTACCTCAATCATCCTTGAAGAACGAGCAAAAACTGACATGGTCCCAAAGGATGATGTCTCTCACCCACTCTGATATCCGTTGGTGTTCGAGATCCTTGGAAGATGTTTCTATCATTGACCGTTGTGGGGAGTTCCCTAGCGTACCTCTGCTTGGTATTAGGGGAGGTATCACCTACAACCCCTTCTTAGCTCTTCGACAGTTTGGGTATGCCCAAAGAGATGGCCCTCACGAGATGCTCATCCAAGGTCTGGTGTTCGACTACGACAAAGAAGACCAAGGTTACCGCCAGAGGTTTACACGAGCTTGGGGAATGGTGAACAAGGTGGACAGTAGGACTTTGGGACATAAAAACTCTATCCCTCTCGAGCCTTACCTTATGTGGGTACGGCCTCATGCCTAGAATCTCTTAATGCCTCACCCTTCCATCCTTCCTGTCATCATAGAGCCGGTTGTCGAAGGAGACGTCACATACACTGTTCTTCATCCTGATATGCCTACCTCTCTCGAAGATTTGTAGAAAGCTTGGGTTTAGTTGAAGGAAGAGAGAGACACCTTTGAAGCCCAGTATTACGCCAGTGAGAAGAACGTTCTGGAGCTCACCAAGCTGCTTCATGAAGAGAAAAACCTGAATGCCTATATTACTCTAAAGAGGATGCGTTCAGTCTTTTTGTCTTAGGAGTTTGGTTGTATTTTGTTTCTTTCATTGTAAGCCCAAGGAGGCATGATGTATTCAAACTTGGTTTTATTAATATAATGTGTGTTCTTTTTTGGTTTGAACAAATTTAAATCTCTAAATTTCCTTGAAATCATTTTCATATTGCATCTTCATTCATCATAACATCATACAGGTTTCTCATAACAGGTCACCTTATCCTTCTACTGTTTATTTCAGAGAGATGGATGTTGAATGGACTGTGAAAGATCTTCAGGCGCAGAACGCACAGTTTCAACAAATGCTCTTGGCTCTGACAAAAGGACAAGAGGAGTTGAAGACTCTGCTGGCCAAAGAGAAGAAGAAGAAAGAGAAGAAATCAACCGGTGTTGTGATCATGGGAAGAAGGTTTAAAGGACAAGCCAAATGGACTTTGGACTTTGTGACATCATCGGGTGAAGGAGATAATCAAGGAGACGGGATCCAGGAAGTGAACAACGACCCAGCATCTGCGAAAGAGGAAGAACCTAATTACTCTGAGGAGCAATATCCTCCTGCTGATGATAAATACAAACATCTAGAGGATCGTTTGAATGCTATGGAGATTCAGAGGGTACCCAGTCTGGATTTTGAAGAATTAGGACTCATCTCAGGGGTTGTCATCCCACAAAAGTTCAAGGTTCCCACTTTCGCCAAATACGACGATGTCTCTTGCCCAAAGTTATATCTAAGGTCATACGTCAAAAAGATTCAACCCCATACGATTGACAAGAATCTGTGGGTGCATTTCTTCCAAGAGAGCTTATCTTGGACGCAGTTGGATTGGTTCTATCAATTGGAAGGGACCAATGTTCGCAATTGGGAAGAGTTGGTCGCTGCTTTCTACAAATAATATCAGTACAATGCTGATTTGGCTCCGACTAGGACGCAATTGCAAAGCATGTCTATGGGAACAGGTGAAGGTTTCAAAACCTATGCTCAAAAATGGAGGGATCTCGCAGGCAGAGTCCAACCCCCTCTATCCGACAGAGAATTAGTGGATATGTTCCTTGGCACCTTGTCAGGACCATTCTTCAACCACCTGATTGGGAGTTCCTCAGCTGGATTTACTGAATTAATCATGACTGGTGAGCGGGTCGAAGCCGGTATAAAAAGCGCAAAAATTCAAAGAGATGCATCCTCGAGTATGATGAAGAAACCCTTTGTGGGAAAGAAGAAGGTCAATGCTGCATATGACTATAGGAATCAAAACAAAACTAACGGTCGCCCGACGGTAGGGGCTGTTATGATTTCTAATCCTGTGCCAAATCAGCAGCGAAATTATGAGCACAAATTGAAAGCACCCATGAGACGATTTACCCGAATCAACATGACCATGTCTCAAGTTTTGCCGCACCTTCTGAAGACCAATCTGGAAACTTTAAAGGAAGCTCCCAAGAACCCCAATACTGCTTCTCCTTGCTACAACCAAAACGATCGATGTGCCTATCATTCTGAAAGCCCAGGGCACGATACAAATGACTGTTGGGCCTTAAAGAATAAGGTGAAAGACCTTATCAATGCGAAAGAGATTGAATTTGATCCCCCAGAAACGCCTAATGTAATAACTGCGCCAATGCCCAGACATGGCCAAGGTATCAACGCCATTGATGATGATCATTTTGTCTCCTCCGTGAATGACTTAGTTAATCCTCTATTGACCATTAAACAGAGTCTACTGCAAGCCGGTCTGTTCCCAGGCTACGATGAAGATTGTCACTTATGCAAGTCTCTACCGAACAGCTGTTTGTTACTAAAGATAGGCGTCCAGCGCCTGATGACTAGTAAATAAATCCTATTTGAAAAGCTTCCTCCTACCAAAAGTTCTTATCAAGATGTTTCAATAATCACCATTTTTGACAATCCTCCCAGGGTGTCCACCAAAAGACCCGCCAGGATTACATCTGTTCCAAGGTCTGCACCTTTAATCATCACTATGCCAAGACCAATGTCTTACTCTTCGGATAAATTTGTTCCCTGGAATTATGGGGTTGATGTTTATTACTATGGCGTCAAGTAAGATCAGTTGGCTATCAAAGACGAAGTTATGAGAGATATTGATCCTGATATCGGTAATATCACTGGGACCAGCAAAATAATAAGAAGTGGAAGAGTCTTCTCACTTGAGATTTATCCAAAGACCGTTGCTACTCATGTGATCATTCCTACTGCCACTCCTACCGACAATCCCAATGATACTCCTACTGTTATCCCTGCTACCGATACAAGGGGAAAAGAGGCTTTGAATGAGCATGTCCAAGCAAGAGAGCATCCCGAGATCATCCTTGAAGCTTCTAGAGAGGAGATAGAAGAAATACTGAAGATAATCAAGAAAAGTGACTACAGCATTGTAGAACAATTGGGGAAGACCCCCTCGAAGATATCATTGTTGTCCTTACTTTTGTGTTTTGAGGCCCACGCCAAAGCCTTGGTAAAGTTTCTTAAGACTGCCCACGTGCCCCAAGAAACCTCCATCGACCAATTTGAAAACTATGTGGCCAGTCTAATTGCTGATAACGAATTGGGCTTTTCCGACGCTGATTTAACCTCTAAGGGAAGGAAGCACAACGATGCCTTGCATATTTCCATTGAATGCAGGGGCACGACACTTGCCCATGTTCTGGTAGATATCGGCTCGTCATTAAATGTTTTGCCCAAAAATGCTCTCGACCGACTGGATTGCGAGGGGCTTATCTTGAAACCGAGCAACATCATAGTAAGGGCGTTTGATGGTTCCAAGAGGACAGTGCACAGAGAAGTTAGTATCCCCATAAAAATTGGGACTCAGACTTTTGACTCAACTTTCTATGTGATGGACATCCTCCCTTCATACTCTTGTCTATTAGGTCGACCCTGGATCTACGGTGCTGGTGCCGTCACTTCTACCCTGAACCAAATGCTAAAATACTCGATTAAAGGAAATATTGTCACAGTTCACGGAGAGGAGGAGTACATGGTTAGCCATCTGAACTCTTTCAGGTATGTTGAAATGGATGGTGAATTCATCGAGACTCCTTGTCAGAACTTTGAGGAGGTTCCAGCAACAGTCGTGGTAACCAAGTCTACTCCAAAGGTCCCGAAGATTACCAGACCTCCACTGAAGATGGCCTCTTTGAAAGATGCTCGAGCAGTAGTTGAAAAAGGAGGGTGTACCATCTGGGGTCAGCTTCCGAATATTCCCTACAAGTCCGACAAATTTGGGTTGGGGTTCACTATAGAGACTCAAAGAGTTGTTCGACATTCTCGTACTGGGGGACCACCTCTGCGTATCAGCAATCAAGGAGTTAATGCAGTCGAAGACAGTGATGGCAGTTGTGATATGGACGAATGGATTTTTCCAACCATCGGCGGGGGGCTCAACAATTGGGAGGCCAAAGATTTCATTCTTATTACTTTTATTCAAGAGTAATTGTCTTTTAATATTTTCAGGCTTGTAATATTTAAACAATTCAGACTTTTAAAACCTTGTGTCTTACCCGAGGCACAACGGTCCATTTATGAGGGTTGTCACTTCATTCTCATATGTCATTAATGAATCATGGACGTTTTTACATCAAATTTTATGTTCTTTGTCTTTTCTTTATTACATTTTATTTCTTCCAAAGGTAGCTATGCTCTTACACACACTCACATATTAAAATGCAGATCTACATCCACTCAGGATCCCATGGGTAACGGTTCTGCTATGGCCAATTGTGACTTTGAAAATCCGATCTACCAAGCCGACGACGAAAGTGAGGAAGATTGTGAGGTGCCAAGGAAGTTGGCCAGGTTGTTGCAACAGGAAGAAAGGACCATTCATCCGCATGAAGAGCTGGTTGAAATAGTTAACTTAGGTACTGAGGAGGACAAAAAGGAGGTCAAGGTGGGTGCCAATTTGGAACCCAGTGTCAAGGAGCGCCTGATTTAGTTATTACACGACTATGTTGAAGTCTTCGCTTGGTCGTATGAAGACATGTCGGGAATTGATACATACATTGTGGTACATCGTCTGCCTACAAGAGAAGATTGTCCACCAGTAAAGCAAAAGGTTCGTCGCATGAGGCCTGATATGTCGAAAAAGATCAAAGCAGAAGTCATGAAGCAATTCAATGCTGGATTTTTGGCTGTCACCTCTTATCCCCAATGGGTGGCCAATGTTGTTCTTGTGCCCAAGAAAGATGGTAAAGTGCGAATATGTGTGGACTACAGAGATTTGAATAGGGCAAGCCCCAAAGATGATTTCCCACTCCCCTACATCGACATTCTAGTTGACAACACGGCACAACACAAAGTGTTTTCCTTCATGGACGGTTTCTCAGGCTACAACCAAATCAAAATGGCGCCTGAGGATATGGAGAAAACAACCTTTGTTACACAGTGGGGCACATTCTGCTATAAGGTCATGCCATTCAGACTGAAGAATGCTGGGGCAACTTATCAACACGCCATGGTAGCTTTATTTCATGACATGATACATCATGAGATAGAGGTCTATGTAGACAATATGATAGCCAGATCGCAAACGGAAGAAGAGCATCTTGACCACTTACAGAAGCTGTTTGAGAGGCTGAAGAAGTATAAGTTGAGATTGAATCCAAACAAGTGCACGTTCGGAGTACGGTCTGGTAAACTCCTAGGCTTTATTGTCAGCAACAAAGGTATCGAGGTTGATCCTGCCAAAGTTAAAGCGATACAAGAAATGCCATCTCCTCATACTGAAAAGGAAGTCAGAGGATTCTTGGGACGTTTGAATTACATTGCCAGGTTCATTTCTCACCTGACAGCTACTTGTGAGCCAATCTTCAAGCTCTTGAAGAAAGATCAAGTAGTCAAATGGAATGACGAATGCCAAGTTGCTTTTGACAAAATCAAGGAATACTTACAAGAGCCTCATGTGTTGTTACCACCCGCCTAGGGAAGGCCTTTAATCTTGTATTTTATTGTTTTAGAAAACTCAATGGGGTATGTGTTGGAGCAGCATGACGAGTCTGGCCGAAAAGAGCATGCTATTTATTACCTGAGCAAAAAGTGTACCGACTGTGAAACAAGATATTCACTGCTCGAGAAAACTTGCTGTGCTCTGGCATGGGCTACTCGCCGGCTGAGACAGTATATGATGACCCATACTACTATGTTGATATCTAAAATGTATCCGATAAAATACATCTTTGAGAAGCCTGCTCTTTCTGGAAGAATAGCGAGATGGCAGATGATCCTGACAGAATATGACATACAGTATACTACCCAAAAAGCTATAAAATGTAGCGTAGTAGCTGACCACCTCGCTCACCAAGTTGTGGAAGACTATCAGTCCATGAATTTTGAATTCCCGGATGAAGACATCATGACATTAGGCAACTGTGAAGAAATCAGGCCATATGACGGACTTGAACAAGGATCCCGATGGACCCTGTTCTTTGATGGAGCATCTAATGCACTTGGAAATGATATTGACGTTGTACTCATATCTCCGGAAGGATGTCATACTCCCTTCACTGCCAGACTTTGCTTCAACTGTACAAACAACGTGGCAGAATACGAAGCATGCATCTTCGGTCTCAAAGTTGCTATAGACTTGGGGATCAAATCCTTTGATGCATTTGGAGATTCAACTTTGGTCATCAGTCAAGTCAAAGGGGAATGGGACACCAAACACCCCAAACTTATCCCTTACAAAGAACATGTGTTAACATTGTTGCCGCATTTTGAGGAGATTACCTTCGAGCATTTCCCGCGAGAAGAAAATCAGCTAGCAGACGCACTAGCTACAATGTCATCTATGTTTAAACTTAATTGGGATAACGAGGCTCCTCAAATCACCATTGAGCGGGTGGATGAACCAGCCTACTATCACGAGATCGGTACTGAAGAAGTAGTGGATCGACCTTGGTTCCATGAAGTTAAAAGGTATCTCGAGTCTCAGGAATATCCAGAAGGAGCTTCAGTAAATGACAAGAAGTTCCTAAGAAGATTCTCGGCTAAGTTCTTCCTTAGTAACGGTATTTTGTACAAACGCAGTCATGACACTGTATTGCTTCGGTGCGTAGACAAGGTTGAGGCTGAAAGGATCATGGTTGAATTACACAAAGGCACTTTTGGTACCCATTCCAGTGGGCATACAATGTCAAAGAAAATCCTACGGGCAGGCTATTATTGGTCTACCATGGAGGCATATTGCTACCAACACTCTCGGACTTGCCATAAGTGTCAGATTTATGTTGATAAAGTGCACGTACCTCCAGTTCCTCTGAACGTCTTGACGGCTCCTTGGCCCTTTGCTATGTGGGGAATCAATATGATTGGGGAAATCAAGCCAATGGCCTCCAATGGACACCGCTTCATCTTAGTGGCCATCGACTACTTTACAAAGTGGGTTGAGGCAGCTTCTTTCACTTCCGTTACCAAGAATGTTGTCGCCCGATTCATCAAACAGAATCTCATATGTCGGTACGGCATCCCAGAGAAAATCCTCACTAATAATGGTATGAATCTAAACAACACTATGATCACCGCCTTGTGCGAGCAATTCAAGATCCAGCATCATAATTCCTCCCCTTACCGGCCAAAGATGAATGGCGCTGTAGAAGCTGCTAACAAAAACATTAAGAAGATCATACAGAAAATGACAGTCACATACAAAGACTGGCATGAGATGCTACCGTTCGCTCTCCATGGGTATCGTACCACAGCTTGCACATCAACTGGGGCAACACCTTATTCTCTCGTATACGACATGGAGGTTGTCTTACCTATTGAGGTCCATATCCCCTCTCTGAGGATCATGAAGGATGTTGGTTTGAACGAAGAAGGTTGGATCCAGACTCGACTTGACCAGTTGAACTTGATTGATGAGAAGAGGCTTGTAGCTATCTGTCATGGTCAGATATACCAAAAACGCATGATCAAAGCTTTTAATAAAAAGGTCAAACGCCAGGTATATCGGGTCGGTGAATTGGTAATCAAGCGTATTATTTTTCCACAAGGTGATCCCAGGGGAAAATGGACTCCTACATATGAAGGTCCGTTTGTAATCAAAAGCATATTCTTTGGTGGGGAAATGATCTTGACCACTATGGATGGCGACGACCTTCCTCACCCTATCAATACGAACATAGTTAAAAGATACTAAGCATGAACAAGGACCCGCTAGGTTGACTGGCCTAGGCAAAAATAAGGGCTTCCCGGCGAACCAAAAGGGTTCGGGAAAAATAAGGGATGAAAAATAAAAAAATCTGTACACCCGGCAAGTCGAAAACCCGAAAGGGCAGCTTGGGCAAAAAAAGGGTATCCCGATGGACTGAAAACCCGAGAGGGAGGTCCAGGAAAAAGTTAGGGATTGAAGCGTATGACTATGTCTCGTTAGATCATCTCGCAGACAATCTTCAGCATCGACCAATCAACTCAAATGGTTCTAATCAATCCAATCAACTTCGCCAAAGGCGACAAGTGGACAAGACACTCAGAGGCATGAAGACTATAGTAGAATGGGAACCCCATGGGATTATTTGCACATAGCTATCTTTACTTTGTATCAATTTTCATTTTTTACAACGACATTCTCTCGCTAGAATGCTCATCTCATTGTACAATAAGACTTATTCAAGTTAATACAAAGATATCCCTTTTGGAAGTGCAAAACCATCTTGTTTTTTCTTTGTTTCTGTGTTTTGTTAACAAAAACGTCCAATGATTTATTTTTAAACATATGCATTTGAACGTGATTACTGTTACAAATAAACAGAAAACGGAAAGACAATTATTAATGACTTTAAGAAATAGGATAATGTCTATAGGCCATTCCATAAGATCCCCGCAGGTACCTTCTCCAGCAAGAACGGAAGCAAATACATCCTACTACAGAATCGCTGACATATCCCCAATACGCAACCTATTGGTATCAAGCGCTCTCATATCCCTGACAGAGCAAAACCTCCAACTACCGCTCCAAAAGTTCCCCAATGAAAGTTGCCCAACTTCTCAGGATTCCCCAGTAGGATTTCACGAAGTCCACGAGCAATGACCGGCGTTTCCCTTCTACAACAGAGTTTATTTCTCTAATAAATGGAAACTCACCCATCAACGCTTCAAACTTCAACAACGTATAGAGACTTACACTCCTCTTTCCCAGCAGTACTCAGGGATTTATTTTCCCTGTTTCTGGCAACACTACGACACGGATAATTATTATGCCCATACATTGCATTCATACGTCATAGCATTGACAACACAAATACATGTAGTGCAATCTCATATGTTTTGAGAAAACAACATCATACCATGCATTACATACATCGAAGCATTACATACAATTAACTCTTCACCTTTTCAGGAAAGAATCAATCGACAGGAAATTATCATCAACAAATTCCTGACAGACAAATATTTTCAACAAGTCAAATACATATCAGTTCCCGAAAAAAGGTTGTTTCTTACTGTTTCAGATAAATCTTTCAACGGTTTGTTCTGATTCTTCCCCATATTTTTACTGGTTCAGATAAATCTCTCAACAATTTATTCTGATTCGTTTCCAGATTCTTACTGGTTCAGATAAATCTCTCAACGATTTATTCTGATTCGTTTCCAGATTCTTACTGGTTCTGATAAATCTCTCAACGATTTATTCTGATTCTTCTCCAGATGCTTACTGGTTCGGATAAATCTCTCAACGATTTATTCTGATTCGTTTCCAGATTCTTACTGGTTTAGATAAATCTCTCAATGATTTATTCTGATTCTTCTCTAGATGCTTGCTGGTTCATATAAATCTCTCAACGGTTTATTCTGATTCTTCTCCAGATGCTTACTGGGTCAGATAAATCTCTCAATGATTTATTATGATTCTTCTCCAGGTGCTTACTGGTTCAGATAAATCTCTCAACGGTTTGTTCTGATTCTTCCCCATATTTTTAATGGTTCAGATAAACCTCTCAACGATTTGTTCTAATTCTTCTCCAGACCCCTGTTGTTTCAGATGAATCTCCCAACGGTTTATTCTGATTCGTTTCCAGATTCTTACTGTTTCAGATAAATCTCTTAATGGTTTATTCTGATTCGTTTCCATATTCTTACTGGTTCAGATAAATCTTTCAACGATTTATGTTGATTCATCTCTGAACTTCTGATGTTTCAGTTTAAACCTCTCAACGGTTTATTCTGATTCTTCCCCACCGACAATTTTCTCTGGTTCAGATAAATTGCACCAAAATTTATTCTGATGCTTCCCAATCAAGATTAATCCAAGATATCTTTTGGTTCAGTTTAAATCGCTCCAAAATATATTCTGATTCTTTCCAACGACATTCAAGACTTCTGCTAGCTCAAATTTAAATCGACCAAAGGTTTATTCATATTTCTTTTCTGTTAAAGTCAAGTTCAGGCTTCGTCCACTTCTGTCAACAACCACCTTTGGATGGCATCTATAAGCCCATCTCCGTCAACTCTCCATCATCTCTCCAAATGGCATCTTTAAGCCCATTCCCTACACAATTAACCAGCGCATCATCAAGTGCAAATTTCTGGGCACTCTAGTGTTCAATCATCTTCCACTTTCAAGCCACGAACGACAAACACGTCAATCTCACTTTTCAAGTTTAAGAAGATTGAACAGGGGCAGCTGTTGTACCCCAAAATTTGCCCTCCCATTTTTTCACTAAAGATTCTATCCCATGGTTTCTCAAACACTCAATTTGGCTCAAAAGTTGATCAAACATATTCTCTTCCTAGGCAACAAGTCAACAATTAGGGTTTTGCACTTCTCAAAGGAAATTGAGTCGTCAAGGTTTCAAATAAGTCACCATGTCTTCTCAAGGTTGTTTAAGTCAGTTTTCAAACCTCGCATTGCAAGGTTGCTCAATCAATGGTCCAGATAACTGAAAACGACTACATTGACTTGAAAATCGCCCTTTTGCGAAAACAAATTCAAACGATCGTAACTTCTTCATTATTCAATTTTTTTTGAACGGTTTTTCTTGCGTATGATTCTCCTTGATGCCATATCAATTTTCGTTTCACAAATCAAGAAATGATTACGCAAAGAAGGTCACCAAAAATTCAAATGCGTTGGAAGTCGCATCATGAAATTTGACCTAATTTCAAATAACAGTCGTCTGATTTCTAAGAATTGTAATTTCTTCAAATTACAAGACCTTGAGACGATTATTTCTGTTTATGGCCATAAGTGATGTCACACATGAGTTTATCTCCAAAGATCGAAAGGAAATTGTGTTAGAAGACTTTAAAAAATTATTGAATCGTCGCAATACATTAGTTGATTTTTAAGTACTCTTAACCACAGTTTGTTGAAGTTGGTTAATTCTACAAGATTGACAAATATTCTCCAAAGCATGTTTGTTTGGCAATGAAGTTCCATTCTAATCGGACGTGGCGTGCGATGTCATTTTTGAACGCAAGTTTGAATGGGATATGATTTGAATTTTAAGCTTTTCATCTAAATAACCATTTGTTTTGAGTTCGAGTAAACCAAGTGGAATTTGAATTCTTACGCATTTATTTTGTTCAAGAATTTGATTTGAAGTTTGAAAGATAAGGCGCTTGGTTTTACTTGAAATTCAAATTACAAAGGCGTTGGATTTTCTTGAGGTTCAAGTTACCAAGCAAGACATATGTTCAAATCATACAAATAGGGGATTTCATATTTCGTCAAGATTCAAGTCTCACTCTTTTCTCAAGAGGCATTTTTAAGTTCATGGGCCACAGAGAAGAATCCAAATTATGCTCGTAATTTAAATTGTATCAAAGAATATTCAAATTTTTCAAGTCTTGTAGAAACAAATTCAAGTTGAATCAAGAATGAAAGATTACAACAAAGCTGCATTATTTGAATTTTACAAGATAAAGTGGAATTCGTCGTTTAAATTTACAAGTGAATTGGAATGCGCTTTACAAGTTTCTAAACCACATAATTCAAATTACAAGATTCACGATGTTACTAAATTCCTAACAATATACTAAGCTACAAGGGAATTTCTTCATCTTCAAGTCTTGATCAATTACTTCAAGTCACTCTTCACCGATTCTCCCCATTGCCCAAGTTGCTCGTACATGAAACAAGAAAGAAAATTAGAAAGCATATGAAAAATCCAATAACTGTTTGTTTAGAACAAATTTCTTCTCATCATTAGGGTTTGCTCAAAGAATCAGTATACAGTTTAAGGAATTCACCATTTAACCTTTTTGCCAAAAGAAAAGCCCAACAAAGGCCTCATTTATCTTTGCCAATCAGTTTCTAATCATTGTCCCAAAGCAATATTTTCATTGCAAATCACAAAAAATATGTATGTTTCTTTTGGTTCACAAAGAAAATACTGTCAAAAAAAACAAAGAGAAAAGCAGACTGCATTGCAGCCTGCATTGCTGCAACAAAAAAACAGTTTGCATCCCAGTAAGAAAGAGAAATACAAGAGGCCAAAATGCTGTCAAGTACAGACTGCATAGCAGCCCTGCATTGTTGTCCAAACCTGCTAACTAAATAGTCCAACAATTGCATAAAGTAGGCAACACAAAATCTGCAATCAAAAAGCAATTAAGACAGCAGCCCGATTTGTTCAATTTCTCAAATTCCTCTCCTAAAACCTATTCTGATTCAAGCATAAAACAAGCAAGAGAGGGGTTTTATAGAGAGGGAAAAACCACAATAACAGAACACACCAAGACCGACCCACACAAAACATAAACCAAACAGAACCAGTAAAGAGAAAAAAAAGAGATTACACAGTCCAGAATCAAAAGGAAAAAAGACAGCAAAAGGCCTGACATCAAAGAAATTCCCATTGTTCTATTCATCATTTCCTTCAAACCATAAACCTTCAGAAAAGTACCTATTCAGGAATACAAAAAGTTCAAAACAAAGGTTCACAGAAGTCTACTTACCTGTCAAAGAAAGCGTAAAGTCACTGATAACCTCTGTAAGTCTCCTTTTCCTGCCTCATGAACATACTTTTTGAATTCTGTTAAAATGAAATAAAACAGAAAATTAGCATACAAAATAATCCACTATATAAACATATTTCCGTCTGTTTGATAACCAAATAAAGTGATAATGCAGTAAAAAAATATAGTATAACCGTCCCTCCCACTACTGAATCCGACCTCCGGAAAGATCTTCAAGCCTTCGGTGAAGTCAGAGTTGTCCAAACCAATTCCTTCTGTTATGGAATCGTAACGGCTTCTTTCTACGACCTCAGACATGTACAGGAAGCATTCACCGCCATTCGCACTCACCACGTCCCCTGCGCTTCATTTTTAACCCGATGTCTCAGTCCGAAATCGAAGCCATAGTCGTCGGTATTGAAGTCTTCGTTGACCCCACCAACCATCATTAAACCACCATGTTAGTTCTCTGTTTGTTTTGACTCACGGTTTTCTGAGTGAGAGAGGGCGTTTTTTTAGAAAGAGTGTGAGAGAGTTGAAGAGGAATAGAGGGAGCATGTCGAGAGAGACGGAATAAGGTGTCACTTTTGTTCACAGTAAAACGAGATTGAGAGAAAATGAGAGTTTGAGAGGAACAAGGAAGGGGAATAGCTGGTTTGAGTTTAGGGTTTTCTTGTTTGGCTTATGGTTTGAAATCCATTTGGACCATGGGCTAGTCTAACCGAAAGTTATTTTGGGTCTCAAGTTGCTGGCCCAGAACCTAAATCATTTTTCATACCCCAAGTTTAGCTATCATTTTTCTTCTTTATGTTAGTTACTTTTAATTTTTGTTCCAGTTGAATAATTATTTCAGTTAAATATTTAACTATATTATTAACTAATTAATTTTAATAAATGATTTTCATTATTATTTAATTAATTTAATTAATTAAAATACATTTATCATTTAGTATAAACTAACTTCTCATCATTTTTTATTAGCTTAGACTTTATTTTGTTTTTTTTCTTTTGGAATAAGTTCTTGGACTTATAAGTCATTTCCATCCCCATTTGTAAATTTGTATCCCCATTCCCGAAAGTTCTGTAATAGCGTAGAATTTCCATTTCCGCAATTTACTGTTTTCTTTATATTGTATAATAATTAGGAGTGTATGGAAAGACATAAAAACAAATCGCTAGATAACCTAATTTCAAAGACAAAATAACTTGAATCAAACACACTTTTTCACACGCTCACCTCTAGGGTAACCTCGCTCGTTGCCTCGGAAACACAGTCATGTCCCTCGAATATGGGACGCTTTAGCAATGACCCTTCAATAAAAAAAGATCATAGTCCCTCGATGACCCTCGACGTTGCCTTCGATAAAACGATCTAGTCCCTTACGAAAATTGCTAAAGCGTCTCATAAGTTGCTTTCGATGACTGTAAAATTAACCCGCGCTTGTCCCTTCACATCCAACGATGGGGCTTCTTACCAAATCAATGGTAAGATAGCAACATCTAACAGAGGAAGAAAAGAACACTTAAAACCTTTAGAGTAGGTAGATTCGCTCCTATTTACTCGCTTGCTCATGACAAAAACATTCTTACACCGACACTTTCATCTCAAAACATTTTCGAAAAGACAAGACATTTTGTATACATTCTTATAGAGACGAGAACTATTGCAAAACATCTTTTCAAAACCACTTTCAAAAACACATTCCACAAACACATCTTTGAACTATTTTTTTTCGAAACAAAACTTTGTACGCGTTCTTATAGAAACGAGAACCATTACAAAGATATTTTCAAAATATTTTCAAAGCCCACACCACAAGTACATTTTTGAAGCGAAAGCAAGTGATCTAAGCGAGTAACTAAGAGCCCATGGAAAACTATGGATGAAAAGGGTGCTAATACCTTCCCTTTCATAATCTACTCCCCGAACCCGAGAAATAATCTCGAAAGGTCTTTCCTGTGCTTTTTTTACCTTTCCTTTTGGATAAAAGAAAAGTCGGTGGCGAATCTTTCTATCTGTACAAATGCGATCAAAACGCAAAACACCAAGTCAGTTCTCCCACCGTATCACACACGTCTAACGGGAAAACACATCCAGAGGTTTTGATAGCTGGAAACTTTGATTGTGTGAAAATCATCAAACACTTAACACATTATAAAACCCATAATAAAAATACCATACCTTTGTTTCTGTCCCTTTCGAATCCAACACTAGAAACACAACACCTGTTTCTTTTCCTTTTCGAATCCAGGAGCAACCTCGTGCTTTGTTCTTTCTTTCGAATCTAACAGAAAGAACATTACACATGTTCTTCTCCTTCGAATCCAGAAACAACTAACACAACACCACTCTTCTTGACCTTTGAATCCAGTCAAAGAAACACCACACTTATTAATTTCCTTTGAATCCAGAAGTATCCAGTTCAATAACTCAAGGTCCAGAAGTACCAACTTCAGAAGCAAGGTAAGTCCCCTGACCTTAACCCTTTTGTTTCAAGCATGTACATAACATTTGTTTACTTTTCGTTTCTACCCTTTTCTTTTGTTTTTCTTGTCTTAATGTATGGTAGAACTAACCTGTATAGACCCCAAACGAAAGAAGAAGTCTCGTGTGAAACGAAGCCTCAAGCTTCGCCACCTTATTGCTTCACAGTCCAAACGAAGGAGCAAGAAGGGATAAACGAAGGGTGTCCATACTGACTTCCAGGCCCAATCGAAAGAAGTAGCCAGAAGGATGAATCGAAAGTTGCCACTCACGCAGATTTCCAGGCCAATCGAAAAGAAGCAGAAAAGGACGTAATTGAAAGGAGCTCACATTAATTCCCAATTGAAGGAAGCCAAAGAAGGGGGAATCGAAGGAGCCTACTGCCTGGATCGAAGGACTCGTTTTTTCTCTCTTTTATGTTATTTTTATTTTGCCTTTACATTTTATTTCTATTCAATATGGTTGTAATAGTTAGAATATTTATTTTCTGCATTTTTATTGCTCTATATAAATGTTAGTAATTAGGGTGTATGGCAAGATAAAACCAACAAGTAGGTCACCCTAATCAAAGACTAAATGCATGCAATCAAACATACTTCACACACATGCACCTCTAGGGTAATCTCACTTGTTGCCTCGAAAAATAGTCATGTCCCTCAAATATGGGCATTTTAGCAAAGACCCTTGATAAAAGATCGTAGTTCCTCAATGACCCTTGATGTTGCCTTCGGTAACGATCTAGTCCCTATACGAAATTACTAAGATGTCTCATAGGTTGCCTTCTATTACTAGACAAATGACCTATCCCGTCCCTTCACATCCAACGATGGGGCTTCTTACCAAATCAATGGTAAGATAGCAACATCTAAAGGAGGAGGAAAAGAACATTAGACCTTTTGAGTAGGTAGGATGCTCATAGTTACTTGCTTGCTCACAATAAAAACATTTTTCACACCAACACTTTCAATTGAAACATTTTCAAAAGTCAAAGCTCTTTGTACGCATTCTTATAGAAACAAGAATCATTACAAAGGCACTTTTCAAAATCACTTTCAAAAACATCTTCCACAAACACCTCTTTGAACTATTTTCAAAACCAACACTTTGTACGCATTCTTATAGAGACGAGAATCATTACAAAGATGTTTTCAAAATATTTTCAAACCCATATCACAAAGCGCATTTTCAAATAAAAGAAAGTGATCTAGCAAGCAACTAAGAGCCCGTAGATAACTATGGATGAAAAGGGTGCTAACACCTTCCCTTTTCATAAGCTACCCCCCGAACTCAAGAAATAATCTCTAAAGTTATTTCTTGTTCTTTTAAACCTTTCCTTTGTTGGATAAAAGAAAAGTCGGTGGCGACTCTTGCTATCTGCAACAATTGCGATCAAACGCAAAATAACCAAGTCAGTTCTCCTACCATATTACAACCGGTATTGAGAAAGACCCAACACCTGAGGAGATTATGTTAGCTTTACATTTGCAACGGTCTAATATTGTGGCAAATCGGGAAACAAGAAATGGTGTTAAGGGTTTTCTAGCCATGTTTTTGTTTGAGAAGGCTCAACAATTTTTGGAGGCTTTGGACTTACAAGCTTTTGAAGAAAATTTGGCTCTTCTACTCTATGGGATGGTACTATTTCCTAATCCTGACCAATTCATAGATGTGAATACGGTCTAAGTTTTTCTATCTCGTAACTCGGTGCCTACCTTACTTGGAGATGTTTTGCATTCTTTTCATACTCGCACCATGAAGAGAAGGGGGATTCTTAAGTGTTGTACTCCTTTGTTGGTTAAGTGGTTTATTTCGTACCTTCCTCGATCAGTTTTGAAGAATGAACAAGGTATGAGTTGGTCTCAAAGGTTGATGTCACTCTTGCATTCGGATATCCATTGATGTTCTCAATCTTTGGAGGATGTCACCATCATTGATTGTTGTGGAGAATTCCCTAATGTCCCTCTCTTTGGAATTAGGGGAGTGTGATCGGTGGGAATGAGAACTGACTGTTTTGGAATGCTGGTTCGCGTTTGCGTTTGTTTTTGCAAAATGTTGCGGTAAGCAAGAGTCGCCACCGTCTTTTATTTTATCCAACAAGGAAAGGACAAAAGCACAGAAAAATTCCTTTTTGAGATATTTCTCGGGTTCGGGAGGTAGATTATAGAAAGGGAAGATGTTAGCACCCTTTTTATCTATGGTTATCCACGGGCTCTTCGGTACTTGCTCATTGTGTTTTCAAAAGTTTGCTTTTCTTTGTGTTTGTGGGTTTGAAAAGAGTTTTTTGTTTGAAAGGGGTGTAAGTGCGAAAAGTTTTGTTTTGTTTTAAAAGGAGCAAGTACTTAAGAACCATCTACCTACTCAAAAAGGAATTAATCTGTACAATTGTCCTTTAGACAATGCTATCCCACTATTGAGGAGCAGGTAGCACCATCGTTGGAGTTTTCGGGTCAATTCGATTAAGGGACGTGTGGTCACTAAAGCAATGTTAGAACGCCTTAGCGGTAACCCTAATGTCTTAGATCATTTTATCTGAGGCAACCGTTTCGAGGCAACTTATGATCTTTGGACAAGAGAGTGACCTCTAAAACTTCCTATACTCAATGACCACGTTCGAGGCAACCAAGTGAGGTGTACCCTAAGAGTGCGCATGTGCGAGTGTTTTATTTCGGTTAATTTTATCTGTACATGTCAATGGTTATCTATGTTGATTTTAAGTTCATACATTTGATCTTGTCATGCATTCCCTATTATCAAGCATCTAACAGTTTATAGTTGCGGAAATTAAATTTGCGGAAATTGAATCTAAACTATTACAAGGCGTCGGGTATTTACATCGCCAAAAACAACCTTTGAAATTAAAATGCGGAAAGTAAATAAAAGCGATAAATAAATAAATCAAATCCTAAGTTAAAAACTATTACATTCCCGGAGCAGTTACAATATTGCAATATGGATCAAAAATAATACGCGCACGAGAAAATTAAATCGGAGTGTCTTAGGGTTTTGACCCTTTTTATTAAATAAAGCATATTTTTTGTTATATTTTTGAATTAAAAAATTAAGTCTAAGTTAATAATTGAATTAATTAATAAAATGAAAATATTTTTGGGTTTTATTTATAATTAAGGAAATAAAATAAGAATGGTAAAAAATACTAAAAACCTAATATTCTAATTTGATTTTAATTTATTGCAAAATATATTATTGTTAAGCCTATTTAAACTAAATAAATTAATTAATGTTTATTTACAAAAATAAATAATGAAATTAATGGATTTTATAAAAATATTATTTATGTTGTTTCTGATTTTTTTATGAGAAAAAATTAATGGGTTAGTAATTAATTAAATAAAATAAGTGAATAAATAAAAGACATAGAAATTAAAAGAAATACTCAGGGAGGTGTGGGCCTGAATTTGATGGGGAAATTAGCAAAATCCAGGCCTAAATTCGTCCAGCCTTGTTTGACCCTTGTGATTCCATAGGCGCTTGTTGACTTTAGTCCATGGTGGATCTGCAATTCTGGCCTTTGGATCTGGCTTGAAGGCCACTTGGCACTTGATGGGATGAGGAATATGATGGTCCACGCTTGTTGAATCCCATGCAATTGCCTGGAAAAAAATTGTACAAAGGTTTTGGGGGACCTGGGATTCGAACCCAGGTCCTAGTGCTCAATGATACGTCTGCCTTGCCAACTCTATTGTGTTGCTTCTTTGTTAGTGGAATGTACAACAAAAATTATATGGATAAATCAATTAATCATGCTGAAAAAATAAATAAAAAAACGCGTAATTTGTTTGAATGGACCAATGACGCTAGGATACGTCTCCGTCTTCTTCAACGAAGACTGGTTCGTTTACCTGCGGATTTTATTCCGCAACTAAATCCATGGCATCATCCTATCATGAGCTACAGGCCATATAAATGCCAATGGAGACCATCACTGCATTCGCCTCTCTCCCCTGATCATTCCTATACCCATCATTAGCCTTAATTTAACCTGCATAAAAAACGCCTAAAAAACAAGAACAAGAACCCTAGGTTCGGGCATCATGATACAGGTCCTAAAAATAAAATTGAATAATGCCAAAATGTTCTAAATCAAACAACAAACACAAATATGCCAAGATTTTAAAGAAAAGATGCAAGAATAGGAGATTTGGATTCCATGTTCAGAGCTTGGTTCGTGGATACTTACAGCGAGTTTTAGGCAATGAGAAGGCTTGGTTTTGATTGGTATTGCTTCAGGGGATGTCAGGGAAGAGAGCTACGTCAAGCTTTTTGTTTGAATCGAGCTCCAATGTTGTTTTTGATCTCCAAGTTTTCAAGCTTTTTCACAAACTTCTTCTGGCCGTTTCAGCAGTGCCTTGTGTGTGTTTTTGATCCCTAATGCTTGTGTGAGTGTTATATAATGAATTTAGGTCAACACTTGGGCCATAATCTATATGCATTGAAGATGGAAGATTTGATTTTGATCACCATTATCAAACTTCCCAAAATAGCTCAAATCTGATTTTTATGCATGAATAAGCCTTGATACGAATTGATTTGATGAATCATGGCAATTGAAAGTTGTACCAATCACAAAGATATTATTTCATCAATTTTTAGATTTTATTTTATTTAATATTAATTAAAAATGAATTAAATCAATAAAAATTAAATAAAATAGAAAAGTAAATGAATGGCCATGAAATCAAATATGGGACACGTGTGTGGCATTACAAGACCATATCAAGTGGAAAAAAGTGGGCCCTTTTGTCAAAAATTGGAGTTTTGAGGATAGTTGACTTTTGGCAAATTTGGAAAAATGCCCAACTTCAACAATGCATAACTTCTTAAATTTTGAACTTTTGGCGGTGTTCTTGGACTTTTTAGAAACCTTGAGATGTCCTCTAATCAAACCTTTCGGTATCATATCATTTTTATGTTCCATGCTCAAGTTATAAGCTTTGGGAAAAAGGTGTTTTTGTTGACTTTTAAAAATGACCTATAATGTCCAAATTTGTAACTTTTTGTGAGAGCATTTCTTGATCTTGGGGTGTGAAGATGGATTATAGGAAATTGCATCCTATTCAAAATGAGCTTTGGATGGGTCATTTATCATAAAGTATGAGAAAGTTATGCTTGGTCAAAGTTGAGTTGACTTTTCCTGCAAAACCCTAATTTAGCAACTTTTGAATCTTGATGAATCTTGAGCAATCCTTGATGAATCATGATCAATCCTTGATAAAATGATGAATTATCCTTCAAAATAATAATGTTGACAAAAAAATCTTGAGGTTTGACTATTTGTAGGCCACAGTTGACTTTTGCCCTAGCACAGACGATTTTTGGACCTCTTGAGCAATTGACTGACCAAACTTCCTCTGCAAGGCTTGAAATTTGAAATGGATGAACTTGAGAGCATATTAGGACATTGGGGAGAATTTTAGGTCATTTGGATGTGGGGACCTTGATGCAACACAAAACCCTAATTTGAGGTTGACTGTCTTAGGAGGTGATTTGACTGTCCAACTCTTGAGTCATCTTGAGCAACTTGAAGATCATTCTTGACAAATCTTGAGGAATATGGGAGGGAAAATTTTGGGGTACAACAGTTTCCCCTGTTCAATTTTCTTAAACTTGGGGATATAGATTGGATTTCGAGCCTTTCGTGATCCGAAGGTGGAAGATAATTGAACACTAGAGTGCCCAGAAATTTACACTCGCATTGTGTAGTATCAGCATTATGATGTCGGGAATGGGCTTACAGATGCCATTTGGAGATTGTCGATCGCATAAGAGATTCCTTAGCGAGAACTTGCATACCTATTGTTGTAAAATATTCTGCTGGGGAAGTCTAACCTTTGTTGAGATTTAGGAATCTGGCTTGAACTTCAACTGAGAGAATGCCTCGGCTGAGTCTTAAGAACCTGTCCATAATTTAACTGGGGGGTAATCTTCATCAAGATCTAGGAACCGACTCGTACTCAACATAGTATATCGTTGAGGTTATAGCACTTGTCCACACTATGACGGAGGAAAACATCAAGATCTAGGAACTGACTCGGGCTCAACGTAGTATACCGTCGAGGTTATAGAACTTGTCCATGCTATGATGGAGGAAAACATCAAGATCTAGGAACTGACTCGTGCTCAACGTAGTATACCGTCGAGGTTATAGTACTCGTCCACACTATGATGTAGGGAAACATCTTCATCAAGATCTAGGAACTGTCTCGTGCTCAACGTAGTATACCGTCGAGGTTATAGAACTTGTCCACACTATGACAGAGGAAAACATCAAGATCTAGGAACTGACTCGTGCTCAACGTAGTATATTGTCGAGGTTATAATACTCGTCCATACTATGACCTAGGGAAACATCTTCATCAAGATCTAGGAACTGTCTCGTGCTCAACGTAGTATACTGTCGAGGTTATAGAACTTGTCCACACTATGACGGAGGAAAACATCAAGATCTAGGAACTGACTCGTGCTCAACATAGTATATCGTTGAGGTTATAGCACTCGTCCACACTATGACGTAGAGAAACATATTTATCAAGATCTAGGAACTGTCTCGTGCTCAACATAGTATACCGTCGAGGTTATAGAACTTATCCACTATGACGGAGGAAAACATCAAGATCTAGGAACTGACTCGTGCTCAACATAATATACCGTTGAGGTTATAGCACTCGTCCACACTATGACGTAGGGAAACATCTTCATCAAGATCTAGGAACTGTCTCGTGCTCAACGTAGTATATCGTCGAGGTTATAGAACTTGTCCATACTATGACGGAGGAAAACATCAAGATCTAGGAACTGACTCGTGCTCAACGTAGTATACCGTTGAGGTTATAGAACTCGTCCATACTATGACATAGAGAAACATATTCATCAAGATCTAGGAACTGTCTCGTGCTCAACGTAGTATACCGTCGAGGTTATAGAACTTGTCCACACTATGACGGAGGAAAAAATCAAGATCTAGGAACTGACTTGTGCTCAACATAGTATACCGTTGAGGTTATAGCACTCGTCCACACTATGACATAGAGAAACTGTCGAGATTGAGAACCTTATCTGAAATTCAATCGAGGATAATTCAATTTTAGATTTAAGAACCGGTCAGGTCTTCGACTAAACTGAGAACTTAACTGCATCTTTCCTGAAAGGTAAAAGGTCAGTCACATGCAATGCATGAGATGGATCAAGCAATGATGTTCTCAACATAAATGAGATTGTATGGTATGATGCGTATATGCATGTATCATGATGTATGGAAATGTGATGTTTTAGCTGGGGTAAATAAATCTTGGAGCCGCTGGAGAATAGAGTTGAGTTCTTCGTTTCCGCTGGGGATGATGAACGAAGATGATTGTGAGAATAAGCTTGCAGGAGAAAAGAACTCCGTTGGGGGAATAAGCTGATGAAGAGATTACTCTGTGGGGAAGAGATTCTGCTGAAGATTTTGATGATAAACTCCGCTGGGGATTCCATTGATAAGCTCTATTGGGGATTTCAATGATGAACTCCGCTGGGGATGGATTACCGTTGTTGGTGATATTGAATCTATTGAGGGTTGAAGTCCTGTATGTGAAAGGAAGAACTTTGCTGAGGATGATCTTTCAGTTGCAACTTGCTGAGGATAAACCAGTTAGACTTTTGTGGGGACAACCCTCTGAATTTGGCTGGGGAGATTTATTTGTGCTTTGCAGGGGATAAGCTTCTAGAATCTACTGGGGAAGATGATTCAACTCTGTTGGGAAAGCTTTTTAGATTGTGCTGGGGAAATGGCTCCACTGTGGTACCTTGTATTCCACCGGGGAACATTCTTATACTCTGTTGAGGAATATTAAGACTGTCGGAGGTGCTCTTATGCTTGCTGGGGAATATCCTTATACTCCGCTGGGGAATATTAAGACCTTCTGAGGATACCAAGCCTTTTTAGGGCTAATGGTAGATTAACTCTGCTTGGGGAGAGTGTTGCTGATTCGTCCATAGTTGCAGGTCTCAGCTGAGGAGATCTACCATTACTATTTTACTCTGCATGGAGTGACGAAATCTTGGTCATATTCTTCAATTGAACCTACCTTGGTACCTTGGTGGACAGAGCAGCTAGACAGCTCGGACAATTCTTATTGCCCCTGTTTCTGATATTACCAGTAATTCATCTTTCGTTTCGCATGTAAGTATTTATGATCAGTAATTAATGTCAAATGCATATATCAAAAATGAACTTTGGACGTTCTTTGCAAAACAAAACAGATAAAGGAAAAAAGAAATTTGTCTGGAAATGAATTTGTATTGATTTTGAAGTTTGGCCTGTAAATAGGCGCTTTTATACAAGAGGCTGACGTCCTAGTAAGAGAACGCCATCGAACAAAATTTATACAATTTGTGAAAAAGAAACAAAACAGCTATGTGAATAATCCCACTGGGTTCCAACTCTGCTATTGTCTTTATATCCTCGAGCATCTCATCACTTTGCTACTGGTTGAAGATGAATCAGATTGATTAGTGTTGTCTGAGCTTGATAGTCGATACCGAAGTCCGAATGCAAGGTGATCCAATGAGACATAGTATTACGCTTATCCCTAACTTTTGCCTGGACCGCCCTTTCGGGTTTTCAGTCCACCGGGATACCCATTTTTTCCCAAGCCGCCTTTTCAGGTTTTCGACTTGCCGGGTGTACATATTTTTTCATTTTCATCCCTTATTTTTGCCCGAACCCTTTTGGTTCGCCGGGAAGCCCTTATTTTTGCCTAGGCCAGTCGACCTAGCGGGTCTTTGATTATGCGTAGTATCTTTTCATTATGTCTGCATTGACGGGGTGAGGAAGGTCGTCACCATCCATAGTAGTTAGAATCATAGCTCCTCCTGAGAAAATGTTCTTAACCACAAATGGCCCTTCGTAAGTAGGGGTCCATTTGCCCCTGGGATCACCTTGAGGTAAGATGATGCGCTTGATAACCAGGTCCCCAACTTGATACTCTTGTCGCCTGACCTTCTTGTTAAATGCCTTGATCATCTGTTTTTGGTACGTCTGACCATGACAAATAGCGGTAAGTCTCTTTTCGTCGATCAGGTTCAGCTGATCAAGTCGGGTGTGGATCCAGTCATCTTCACTCAGACCTGCATCCTTCATGATTCTAAGAGAGGGTATCTGAACTTCAATAGGCAAGACTGCCTCCATGCCATAAACCAAGGAATAGGGTGTGGCCCCTATTGACGTCCGTGCTGAGGTACGGTACCCATGAAGAGCAAATGGTAACATCTCGTGCCAATCTTTATAAGTCACTATCATCTTCTGCACAATCTTCTTAATGTTCTTATTTGCCACTTCGACAATCCCATTCATCTTCGGCCGGTAGGGAGAAGAGTTATGATGTTGTATCTTGAATTGCTCGCAGAGCTCAGTGATTATCTTGTTGTTAAGATTGGTACCATTGTCCGTAATGATCCTTTCTGGTACACCGTATCGACATATCAGATTGTGCCGAATGAACCGTGCCACGACGTTCTTGGTTACGGTAGCAAAGGAAGCTGCTTCAACCCACTTCGTAAACTAATCAATCGCTACCAGGATGAAACGATGCTCGTTGGATGCCGTAGGTCTGATCTCGCCGATCATATCAATGCCCCACATTGCAAAAGGCCAAGGTGCCGTCAAAATGTTCATAGGAACTAGAGGTATGTGCACCTTATCAGCATAAACCTGGCACTTGTGACATGTCCGAGAATGCTGATAACAGTCGGCTTCCATTATGGACCAATAATATCCTTCCCAAAGGATTTTCTTTGCCATGGTATGTCCACTGGAATGAGTTCCGAAAGTACCTTCATGCAGCTCTGCCATGATCCTTTCTGCTTCAATCTTATCCACACAACGCAGTGAGGTTGAATCATGGTTACGCTTGTAAAGAATGTCATTGCTGATGAAGAACTTCGTCGCGAACCTCCTCAGAAACATCCTATATTAACAGATGCACCCTCGGGGTATTCCTGAGCTTCAAGGTACCTCTTCACTTCACGATACCAGGGCTTTTCTGTTACCTCTTCAGTCTCAAGATCACAGCAATGCGCAGGTTCATCCAATCTTTCAATAATGATCCGGGGAGCTTCGTTGTCCCAATTAACTTTGAACATAGAAGACATTGTAGCTAGCGCGTCCGCCAACTGATTCTCCTCTCTAGGGAAGTGTTCAAAGGTTATCTCCTCAAAATGGGGAAGCAGTGTCAATGCATACTCCTTATAAGGGATAAGATTCGGGTGTTTCGTATCCCACTCGCCTTTGATCTGACTGATCACGAGAGCGGAATCTCCGAAGACACTTAGAAACTTAATCCTTAGGTCAATTGCAGCTCGAAGACCCATGATGCACGCTTCATACTCCACCATGTTGTTGGTGCAGTTGAAACATAGTCGGGCAGTAAACGGAGTATGAGAGCCTTTAGGAGATATGATCACAGCGCCAATGCCATTACCCAAAGCGTTTGAAGCTTCATCAAAGTACATAGACCATCGGGATCCCTCCTCAGGTCCTTCATCCGGTCCAGGTGTCTCACAATCAGTTATCAACATGATATTCTCGTCCGGGAATTCAAAGTTCATAGACTGGTAATCATCCACTGCCTGGTGCGCCAAATGGTCTGCCAATACACTTACCTTGATTGCTTTTTGAGTCGTGTACTAGATGTCATACTCAGTTAGGATCATCTTCCATCTTGCTATTCTTCCGGACAAGGCATGCTTTTCGAAGATATACTTGATTGGATCCATCTTTGAAATCAACAGAGTAGTGTGAGTCAGCATATACTGTCTTAGCCGGTGAGCAGCCCATGCCAAAACACAGCAAGTTTTCTCAAGCAGTGAGTATCGGGTCTCACAGTCGGTAAACTTTTTGCTAAGGTAGTAAATAGCATGCTCTTTTCGGCCAAACTCGTCATGCTGATCCAGCACATACCCTATTGAGTTGTCAAGTACTGTCAAGTATAAGATCAGAGGTCTCCCTTCAACTGGTGGCATCAGGATGGGTGGCTCCTGGAGATACTCTTTAATCCTTTCGAAAGCGGCCTGGCATTCATCATTCCAGCGTACCACTTGATCTTTCTTCATTAGCTTGAAGATTGGCTCACAAGTAGCAGTTAGGTGCGAGATGAATCGGGCAATGTAGTTCAGACATCCCAGAAAGCCTCTGACTTCTTTCTCTGTTCTGGGAGCTGGCATTTCCTGTATGGCTTTCACCTTTGCAGGGTCCACTTGAATACCTTTGTCGCTTACAATGAAACCTAGTAGTTTGCCAGATCTCACCCCGAAGGTGCACTTGTTCGGGTTCAACATCAACTTGTACAACTTCAACCTGTCAAAAAAGCTTCTGCAGATGGTCAAGGTGTTCTTCCTCAGTCTGGGACCTTGCAATCATATCGTCGACGTATACTTCAATCTCATGATGGATCATGTCATGAAACAAAGCAACCATGGCACGCTGATATGTTGCCCCAGCATTCTTTAGTCCAAAAGGCATGACCTTATAGCAAAAGGTACCCCACTGAGTAACAAAAGTGGTCTTCTCCATGTCTTCGGGAGCCATTTTTATCTGATTATAACCGGAGAAGCCGTCCATAAAGGAGAATACCTTGTGTTGAGCGGTGTTGTCAACCAGAACGTCA
Source organism: Vicia faba (assembly GCA_948472305.1). Classification (NCBI taxonomy): domain Eukaryota; kingdom Viridiplantae; phylum Streptophyta; class Magnoliopsida; order Fabales; family Fabaceae; genus Vicia; species Vicia faba. The sequence goes on along the minus strand of OX451735.1, from coordinate 1,520,979,632 downwards.
ATATGAGGCAGAGGGAAGTCATCCTTAGGGCTTGCCCTGTTCAAATCCCTATAATCAACACACATTCGGACCTTACCATCTTTCTTCGGTACAGGAACCACATTGGCAACCCACTGAAGGTAAGAAGTCACTGCTAGAAAACCGGCGTCAAATTGTTTCATAACTTCAGCCTTGATTTTCTCAGACATCTCTGGGCGCATACGGAGAACCTTCTGTTTTACGGGAGGACAGTCTTCCTTGGTAGGCAGGCGATGCACCACAATGTCAGTATCCAATCCAGGCATATCTTCGTAAGACCAAGCAAAGATCTCAACGTAGTCACGCAGCATCTGAATCAACCGTTGTTTCACACTGAGCTCCAGATTTGCACCGATCTTGACTTCCTTCTTGTTTGTCTCAGTACCCAGATTCATTGTTTCCACTGGCTCTTCACGTGGCTGAATGGCCCTCTCTTCCTGGAGTAGTAGTCTTGCAAGTTCAACAGGCACTTCGCAATCATCTTCACCTTCGTCTTCGGCTAAGTTGATCGGATTTTCGAAGTCATAACTGGCAGTAGCAGAGTCGTTACCAGTGAGATCCAGAGTGGATGTGGACCTGTATATGTGAGTGTGTGTAAAATAGTTGTTTTGCAATATATAATAAAGAAAGACAAGAAGCACAAAATTTGAAATGCAAAAGACGTCCAATGCTTTTATTAATGGTATATGAAAATGGCACACAAAAGCCCTCACAAATGAAGCCACAGTGCCCCGGGTAAGACACCGGGCCATAAAGTTTCACAACATTGTCTGTTACAAATTCAAAACAAAGAGTTCATTACTGGGTAACAAAAGTAACAGGGATGAAGTCCTTTGCTGTCCAGTTGCTTGGTCCACCATTGGTCGTAGGATAGATCCAGTTGTCGAATTCAGACTCTTCCACATCATCCTCAATGGCATTTACTCCCGAGTTGCTGATGAACACAGGAGGTCTTCCAATCCTTGCACTTCGAACAACCCTTTGAGCTTCTGCAGTGAAACCCAAACCAAATTTGTTAGTCTTCTGTGTAAAATCAGGGAGTCGGCCCCAATTTGCACACTCACCCTTCTCAATAACAGCCCGGGCATCTTTTAAGGAAGCCATCTTCATAGGAGAATCTTCAACCACAGTCTCAGCTGATGCCAATGTCTGGGGAACCTCTTCAAAGTGCTGAAATGGGGTTTCAATGAACTACCCATCCATCTCTACGTATCTGAACGAGTTAAGGTGGCTGACCATGTACTCTTCCTCCCCTTGTACTGTCACAATCTTCCCTCTGACCGGGTACTTCAGCTTCTGATGGAGTGTTGAGGTTACGGCCCCAGCTTTATGAATCCATGGACGACCCAGCAAGCAAGAATAGGATGGCCGAATGTCCATTACATAGAACGTGGAATTGAAGACCTGAGAACCAACTTTAATTGGAATATCAACTTCACCGTGCACCATCCTCTTAGACCCATCAAAGGCCCTGACAACAATGTTACTTGGTTTTAGCTCTAACCCTTCGCAATCCAACCGGTCTAGAGCTTTCTTGGGCAAGACGTTCAATGAGGAACCAGTATCAACCAGTACATGTGCAAGAGTAGTGCCCCTGCATTCAATGGAGATATGAAGGGCATTGTTGTGGTTCTTCCCCTTAACAGTCAAGTCAGCGTCTGAGAAACCCAAACCATTATCAGCAGTTAAATTGGCCACGCAGTCGGTAAACTGATCAGCTGATGTTTCTTGTGGCACGTGGGCAATCTTCAGGAAGGTGATCAGAGCCTTGGCATGGGCCTCTGAACATAGCAATAGTGACAACATGGAAATCTTGGATGGGGTTTGCCCCAGTTGCTCGACTATGTTGTAATCACTCTTTTTAATGATCTTCAGGATCTCTTCCATCTCTTGCTTAGAAGCTTCAACAGTAATTGTCTTCGGTGCCTCCGTCTGGGCAGGCGCATCAATGGTGATCCCTTTGCCCCGAGCGTCAGATGACTCGGTGACAGGGGTAAGAATAGGAACTTGATCAGGAATGGCAGTAGGTACACTTGTAGGTGTAATAACGACAGGTCTTCGGACAGTTGGTGGAGCAATATTAGGTGAGAAAAGTATGTCACTGCAGTTGACTTTAGTAGGTCCAGTAATGTTACTGACGCCGGTATCATCATCCAGCTCCTGCTTAACTCCTAGAACATAAACATCAGCCCCATAGTGCCAAGGGACAGCTTTTTCAGAGGTATAGGGGATGGGCCCCGGAACAGTGATGATTACAGGCGCGATCTTCGGAACAGATGTAATTCTAACAGGCTTCCTCGAGGGAGCCTTGGAAGAATTGTCGAAAATGGTAATAATGGCAACTTCTTCAGTAGGAATGAAAGGAACGGCAATCTTCTCAAACAGGATCTCCTTATTATCCATCAGGTTTTGGATACCTGACTTCAGAAATGGGCAACCAGTAGGTAAAATAGAACACATATGACAACCTTCGTCGCAGCCCGGAAATAAACCGGCTAACAACAGGTTCTTCTTGACAGTCATCATAGGGGTAGCAATATCTTCTACGGAAACCACAAACAAGTCCTCTTCTAGAGCATTCACTCCATGCTTGGGCATGGGAGAAGTTACAACATTAGGCCTCTTGGGTGCCTCAAACTCAATCTCCTTCGCATCAATTAGGTCTTGCACCTTGTTCCTCAAAACCCAACAATCGTCTATATTATGCCTCGGGCTATCAGAGTGAAAAGCTCAACGGGCATTAGGGTTGTACTTTGGTGACGTGGTACTTGGATTCTTCGGAGCTTCTTTTAGAATCACCAGATTGGTCTTCAGCAATTGTGGAAGAATCTGAGACAAAGTCATGCTGAGACGAGTGAATTAACTTTGAGGTCTCTCGTCCTTTTGTTGATTGTGATGCTGAGGAGCACCAGCAGGTTTTGAAATAACAACCGCATTGACAGCTTGGCGGTGTTCAGGTCTATTCTGTCTTCTCGAACTGTAGACAGCACTGGACTCTTTCTTAAACGGCTTCTTCTCAGTGCTAGATGAGGCACCCTTCTGTATCTTTCCAGCCTTAATACCAGCTTCTATCCTCTCACCCATCAAAATAAGATCTGTAAACCCAGCTGAAGAGCTTCCAATCAGATGGTTAAAGAATGTACCAAACAGGGTCCCCAAAAACATGTCAACAAGTTCACAATCAGCCAAAGGTGGTTGCACCCTTCTGGCAAGGTCTCTCCATTTCTGAGCATACTCTTTAAATCCTTCACCCGTTCCTATTGACACACCCTGGAGTTGGGTACGCGTAGGAGCGAGGTCGGAGTTGTACTGATACTGTCTATAAAATGCAGTAGCCAAATCCTCCCAGCTGCGGATACTGGCTCCGTCCAATTCATAGAACCACTCAAGTTGAGTCCCTGAGAGACTGTCTTGAAAGAAATGGATCCACAAGTTCTTATCAGCAGTGTAAGGTTGGATCTTCCTCACATATGACCAGAGGTGCAGCTTTGGACAGGAAACTCCGTCATACTTGGCAAAGGCAGGTGCCTTGAACTTATGGGGAATCACCACCCCAGATGATAGACCCAGATCTCTGAAGTCCAGACCGGGCACCTTCTGAATTTCCATAGCGCTCAAACGGTCTTCCAGCTGTTTTTACTTATCCTCAGCAGGAGGATATTGTTCTTCATCGTAGTCCGTCTCGTTATCGGAGACCATAGGGCTAGGAGCCCTCCTTTCTTGTGGACTATCCTTCCCTCCAGATGAGGTGGTCAGATCAACTTCATTCTGCAGCCCGTTTCCAAACCTGCATCCATTATTGAACAGGATGGTCCTCTTCTTCTTCTTCTTCTTCTTCTCTTTCAGAATCAAAGTCTTCAGGTCCTGCTGACCCTTAGCTAGATTCATGAACAGCTCTTGAAACTGGGCATTCTGGGCCTGGAGGGCCTTGATAGCTTGCTCAGTTGAAGGTTCAGTAGACATGATGATTGCTGAAATAAACAACGAAGAAGATAAGAGACCTGTAAAGGGTACCTGTTTATGAAGTGCATGGGATGAAATGCGTATGATTTATGATTTCAAAGACAATCAGGATTCAAATTTGTAAACAAGAAAGGAAACACACTTTATTAGATTTAAACTTCAAAATTTAAATTGTTCAACAAACTGCCCTTAGGCGTTACAAGAATGGAAATACTAAAAAGTAAATAAAAACTGTAAAAGAAATCATCAAAGGTCCATCAATGCTCCCATGGTCTCTTCTTCTCAGTGCGGACATAATCATTCAGGATCCGCTCGTTCTCCAGTTTCCTAGTCAGCTTCTGGATCTTCTGCTCCTGCTCATTGAACTTCTCCCGATAAGAATCCCGTTCATCCCTCAACTGCATCCAAGACCTCTTTAGTGTCCCAATATCAGTGGGCATATAAGGGTGGAGAATAGTTGGAAGAACCCCTTCCTCATTAGCAACTTCAAGAGTAACAGGTCTGACAGCTTCATATGGCATACCTAGCTTTTGGGCGCGGATGCGGATCCATCTGAGATATGGCTCCATTTGTAGAGAAGTCTTTGGACCCAACTCATGTGGATCAGATTGGTGAACTCTGTCCCAAGCCCTGATGAATCTACGACGTAGCTCGTAGCTATCTCCCTGGAAATCAAAGATGACATGAGGCATCAACATCTCATGAGGCCCTTCTCTTCTGGCTCTTCCAAACTGACGGAGAGCTAAGCATGGGTTGTAAGAAATCCCTCCATGGGTTCCGATCAATGGAACATTAGGATACTCTCCACAGCGATCAATGACAGTCACCTCATCCATACCTTTGAGAGTCCAGATAATGTCATTATTAGAAAGAGACATCACCCTATAAGCCTAACCCATTCCTTCTTTGTTCTTCAGCACGGACTTAGGGAGGTGCGAAATAAACCACCTCGACAATAAAGGAGCACAGCACATCAAAGTTCCCCGCTTTCAGGCAGTACGAGCATAGAGCTGATGAAGGATGTCACCCAAAAGAGTGGGTACAGGGTTCTGAGAAATGAAGATCTTTATGGCATTAATATCAACAAAAGTATCAGGATTTGGAAACAATACCAGTCCATAAATCAGGAGAGCTAGAATATCTTCGAATGCCTTCAAGTCTAGGCTATCCCAGAAGTAATTAGCTTTGTCGACCAAGAACTTAGTCAGAAAACCCTTAGCTCCACTTCTAGTCTCCCAGTAAGCCATTACCTCCTCTTTGGTCAAGTGAAGGGCTGCAGCGATCTCTTCAGGCCTGAGGGTCTTCTCCCAACCAGTAAATGGAGTCTGCTCCAAAACAAAGATACCAAGCAGTTCAAAGAGCTCTTCCAGGGTAGGAACCAGTTGGAAGTCCTGGAAAGTAAAACAATGGTACAGTGGATCATATAATTGGACCAGGACACTCATCATTTGTTCGTCCAATTTTGAGGTGACCAAACTGAGAAGAGAACCATGCCTTCTGATGAAGGAAGTAGTGCCTGGTATCTTGACAACCAATTCTTTAAGCAGGGTAGGTACTTGGACAAAGTTGATCCGGATAGTATTCCTACGTATGGGCATCATAATGACCTACAAAACAGAGCAAAGATGAAACCCTCTTGTCTTTGAAATAGGTTAGTCCTTATGCAAAATGTATGCAATGTTATGATGTCATGATGTCATGGTAAAGGCACACCGCAAGTATCCACAAAAGACAAACATGGTAAAGGCACACAAGTCACACAAAAGAGCCCTTAGATTTCAGGCTAGCATGGAGCTTAGGTACTACCCTCTTTCAGTTTAGTTGGTTTAAACCTGTCCTAAAAATAGTAACTGGGTTCTAGAGGATCTCAATATCACTGACTACCCTCAATCGGTCACAATTACAGTTTAGCAACCTTTTCTTGCGGCCGGAATCATCGCGAGAGTTTAAGCTCAATGAGTGTAGCATACTGCTATTGTTCTATGGCCAAGTTGGTCAATTTAAGGTTCTAAGGTCAGTTGGTGCTTAATGACTCCTTAGAAGACCCTTATTCTCCTTGTTCCAACACAAGGGATATTGGTACAGACCAAGGTGCCACACCAACGTAGCTACTGCTTCATCCGTATCGGTCTACGCCGTACAGATCCCTCACAATTTATTGCTACTTACCTAAAGGGTATCCCCAGATCCGGGTTAGGATCTATAGAACTCCGATACAAGCCCACAAAATTAAAGCATACAAAGTATACAATTGAAAACATAGTGATCTAATCCTAAGGTACACCTCACTTATAATAAATCCCCAGCAGAGTCGTCAGTTCTGTGATCGGTGGGAATGAGAACTGACTGTTTTGGAATGTTGGTTCGCGTTTGCATTTGTTTTTGCAAAATGTCGCGGTAAGCAAGAGTCGCCACCGTCTTTTATTTTATCCAACAAGGAAAGGACAAAAGCACAGAAAAATTCCTTTTTGAGATATTTCTCGGGTTCGGGAGGTAGATTATAGAAAGGGAAGGTGTTAGCACCCTTTCTATCCGTGGTTATCCACGGGCTCTTAGGTACTTACTCATTGTGTTTTCAAAAGTTTACTTTTCTTTGTGTTTGTGGGTTTGAAAAGAGTTTTTTGTTTGAAAGGGGTGTAAGTGCAAAAAGTTTTGTTTTGTTTTAAAAGGAGCAAGTACTTAAGAACCATCTACCTACTCAAAAAGGAATTAATCTGTACAAGTGTCCTTTAGACAATGCTATCCCACTATTGAGGAGCAGGTAGCACCGTCGTTGGAGTTTTCGGGTCAATTCGATTAAGGGACGTGTTGTCACTAAAGCAATGTTAGGACGCCTTAGCGGTAACCCTAATGTCTTAGATCATTTTATCCGAGGCAACCATTTCGAGGCAACTTATGATCTTTGGAAAAGAGAGCGACCTCTAAAACTTCCTATACTCAATGACCACGTTCAAGGCAACCAAGTGAGGTGTACCCTAAGAGTGCGCATGTGCGAGTGTGTTATTTCGGTTAATTTTATCTGTACATGTCAATGGTTACCTATGTTGATTTTAAGTTCATACATTTGATCTTGTCATGCATTCCCTATTATCAAGCATCTAACAGTTTATAGTTGCGGAAATTAAATTTGCGGAAATTGAATCTAAACTATTACAAGGCGTCGGGTATTTACATCGCCAAAAACAACCCTTGAAATTAAAATGCGGAAAGTAAATAAAAGCGATAAATAAATAAATAAAATCCTAAGTTAAAAACTATTACATTCCCGGAGCAATTACAATATTGCAATATGGATCAAAAATAATACGCGCACGAGAAAATTGAATCGGAGTGTCTTAGGGTTTTGACCCTTTTTATTAAATAAAGCATATTTTTTGTTATATTTTTGAATTAAAAAATTAAGTCTAAGTTAATAATTGAATTAATTAATAAAATGAAAATATTTTTGGGTTTTATTTATAATTAAGGAAATAAAATAAGAATGGTAAAAAATACTAAAAACCTAATATTCTAATTTGATTTTAATTTATTGCAAAATATATTATTGTTAAGCCTATTTAAACTAAATAAATTAATTAATGTTTATTTACAAAAATAAATAATGAAATTAATGGATTTTATAAAAATATTATTTTTGTTGTTTCTGATTTTTTATGAGAAAAAATTAATGGGTTAGTAATTAATTAAATAAAATAAGTGAATAAATAAAAGACATAGAAATTAAAAGAAATACTCGGGGAGGGGGGGGGCTGAATTTGATGGGGAAATTAGCAAAATCCAGGCCCAAATTCGTCCAACCTTGTTTGACCCTTGTGATTCCATAGCCGCTTGTTGACTTTAGTCCATGGTGGATCTGCAATTCTGGCCTTTGGATCTGGCTTGAAGGCCACTTGGCACTTGATGGGATGAGGAATATGATGGTCCACGCTTGTTGAATCCCATGCAATTGCCTGGAAAAAAATTGTACAAAGGTTTTGGGGGACCTGGGATTCGAACCCAGGTCCCAGTGCTCAATGACACGCCTGCCTTGCCAACTCTACTGCGCTACTTCTTTGTTAGTGGAATGTACAACAAACATTATATGGATAAATCAATTAATCATGCTGAAAAAAATAAAAAAAACGCGCAATTTGTTTGAATGGACCAATGACGCTAGGACACGTCTCCGTCTTCTTCAACGAAGACTGGTTCGTTTACCTACGGATTTTATTCCGCAACTAAATCCATGGCAACATCCTATCATGAGCTACAGGCCATATAAATGCCAATGGAGACCATCATTGCATTCGTCTCTCTCCCCTGATCATTCCTATACCCATCATTAGCCTCAATTTATCCTGCATAAAAAATGCCTAAAAAACAAGAACAAGAACCCTAGGTTCGGGCATCATGATACAGGTCCTAAAATTAAAATTGAATAATGCCAAAACGTTCTAAATCAAACAACAAACACAAATATGCCAAGATTTTAAAGAAAAGATGCAAGAATTGGAGATTTGGATTCCATGTTCAGAGCTTGGTTCGTGGATACTTATAGTGAGTTTTAGGCAATGAGAAGACTTGGTTTTGATTGGTATTGCTTCAGGGGATGTCAGGGAAGAGAGCTACGTCAAGCTTTTTGTTTGAATCGAGCTCCAATGTTGTTTTTGATCTCCAAGTTTTCAAGCTTTTTCACAAACTTCTTATGGCTGTTTCAGCAGTGCCTTGTGCGTGTTTTTGATCCCTAATGCTTGTGTGAGTGTTATAGAGTGAATTTAGGTCAACACTTGGGCCATAATCCATATGCATTGAAGATGGAAGATTTGATTTTGATCACCATTATCAAACTTCCCAAAATAGCTCAAATCTGATTTTTATGCATGAATAAGCCTTGATACGAATTGATTTGATGAATCATGGCAATTGAAAGTTGTACCAATCACAAAGATATTATTTCATCAATTTTTAGATTTTATTTGATTTAATATTGATTAAAAATGAATTAAATCAATAAAAATTAAATAAAATAGAAAAATAAATGAATGGCCATGAAATCAAATATGGGACACGTGTGTGGCATGACAAGACCATATCAAGTGGAAAAAAGTGGGCCCTTTTGTCAAATATTGGAGTTTTGAGGATAGTTAACTTTTGGCAAATTTGGAAAAATGTCCAACTTCAACAATGCATAACTTCTTCAATTTTGAACTTTTGGAGGTGTTCTTGGACTTTTTAGAAACCTTGAGATGTCCTCTAATCAACCCTTTCGGTATCATCTCATTTTGATGTTCCATGCTATAGTTATAAGCTTTGGAAAAAAGGTGTTTTTGTTGACTTTCAAAAATGACCTATAATGTCCAAATTTGTAACTTTTTGTGAGAGCATTTCTTGATCTTGGGGTGTGAAGATGGATTATAGGAAATTGCATACTATTAAAAATGAGCTTTGGATGGGTCATTTCTCATAAATTATGAGAAAGTTATGTTTGGTCAAAGTTGAGTTGACTTTTCCTGCAAAACCCTAATTTAGCAACTTTTGAATCTTGATGAATCTTGAGCAATCCTTGATGAATCATGATCAACCCTTGATCAAATGATGAATTATCCTTCAAAATGAGAATGTTGATAAAAAATCTTGAGGTTTGACTATTTGTAGGCCACAGTTGACTTTTGCCCTAGCACAGTCGATTTTTGGACCTCTTGAGCAATTGACTGACCAAACTTCCTCTGCAAGGCTTGAAATTTGACATGGATGAACTTGAGATCATATTAGGACATTGGGGAGAATTTTAGGTCATTTGGATGTGAGGACCTTGACGCAACACAAAACCCTAATTTGAGGTTGACTGCCTTAGGAGGTGATTTGACTGTCCAACTCTTGAGTCATCTTGAGCAACTTAAAGATCATTCTTGACAAATCTTGAGGAATATGGGAGGGCAAATTTTGGGGTACAACAGGGAGGTATTACTTATAATCCTTGCTTGTCTCTATGACAATTTGGGTATGCTCGGAGGGATGACCCTCATAACGCGCTTGTCCAAGGAATTGTATTTGACCATGAGAACGATGTCCAAGGTTATCGTCAAAGATTTATACGAGCTTAGGGCATGGTGAACAAAGTTGATAGCAAGACGTTGGGGCATATGAATTCCATTCCATTGGAGCCTTATCTCAATGAGTGTGAGCTCGTGCTCAAGGCCTCATGATGTTGTATCTTGCCATCTTACATATCATCATGGAGCCTATTACAGAAGGAGATATTCCTTACACTATTCTTCATACTGACATGCCTATTACTCTCAAGGATTTGACAAGGTCATAGATTCAATTAAAAGGAGAGTGAGACACCCTTGAAGCCCAATTCTATGCAATCAAGAAAAAGGTTTTGGAGCCCACAAGACATCTTCATGAAGAGCGAAGTTTGAACGCCTACATTACGCCAAAGAGCATGCACTCATGGGAAATTTCAGTCCTTTTTTTTTTGTTTTAGGAGTTTATTTTGTATTATTTTTTCCTTTTTCCATTATAAGCCCAAGAGGAATTTTTGTAAACTGTTGGAACTTATTTATACAATTAATGTTTTTTCCTTATTTGTTTAAACGAATTTAAATCCTAAAGGTTCTTGAAAACATTTGCACTCGCATTACATGCATCATAACATAAGCAGGTTTTTTGACACAGGTTTCCTCATCTCTCTACTATTTATTTTAGTAAGATGGATCTCGAGCAGACTGTGAAGGACTTGTAGACACAAAATTCTCAATTTCAAGAAACCTTGCTCAACTTGACCAAAGGGCAGCAAGAGCTGATGACACTTCTGGTTGCAAAAAAGAAGACCAAGAAGAAAGCTTTGATCAACATGGGAAAGAGATTCAAGGGTCCGGTTCAACAAGTTCAAGTGGTAGAAGACTCCTCTAGAATTTTTTAAAGTCTGAAACTATTTTAAAAATATAAAGAAATAATCAAAATAAGCCAAAATTTGTGAAAAATAGTAAAACCAAAAATCAAAATAAAATTAGGTCACCAATATTTGTCAAGAGGTCATTGGATCATTCCATAATTTTTTCAGAATTTTAAAATCAAGAAAAGTGTTTTTAAACAATTAAAACAAGTCAAATAAAGTGAAAAATCATTAAAAAAATACCAAATCACAAAATAAAATAGTGAAAAAATAAGAACCGGAAAGATAATATTTGAAAATACTTTTGTGAATTTTTTCATAATTTTCAAGTCAGAAATGAATTTTTTATGAATTTTTGAAGTTTAAAACAATTAAAACAAAAATCAGAAAATATAATAATAAACCAAAAAAATGTGGACCATCTGATCATTGTCAAAACGTGTTAGTAATCAAATCCAAGGGATTTGACACGTTGTGCATGATATGGACATTAGTGAATAGACCATCGAATCATTTATTTTTAAAACAGATTTGAAAAACCAAGTGGTGCCTTGTCATTGGTTGAAGATGACACGTTAGTCGTCTTCAACCTCCAACCACACGGGAGTTGCCGGTTTCACAAATGGAAATAATAGAGTTCTAGACCGGTGTCATTCGATTCATCTCATCAAGACGAAGATAAATGTACCCTCGCGAAAAATTTATATAACATGTAGCTCACGCGATTTGGAAAAAACCAGAAGAAAAAGTGAAAACGAGTTTTGAAATTAAATTATCAATTTTCCATGAAAATGGAAACCAGAAGAAGCATGAGCTTCAGAGAAGAAAAGACTACGTCTTAGCAATTTATTTGAAGTGAAATAGTAGAGAACTCTACTTGAACGAAGTTCAACAAATTGGATCTGCAACTGATCTTCTGTAACTCGATTATGTGCATGATTCTTCTTGCTAATGGTCTGGTTAGCATCTATGAGTGTCAAGGAAACTAACTGAGTGGAGCTTTTTGTGAATTAAAGTGAGGAAATGAGAAATTGAAATTCAAGCTCAAGAGTTCGTGTGGGATCTAGGCAGGGTGATTCTGGCTATCAAAGCTTGAGGAAATAAGTGGAATGTGTCCCTTATTTATAGCTGAGCATGATGGAAATAAAAAGTGAGAGAAATGATCAAGTATGAGTGAAATTTGTGTGCTCCTGCATCACGAGCAAAGTTTGACTTGTAATCCATTAAAATTCACCCAATTCATGTGTTTTGATGCTTAAACAAGTATGAGCAAGTTTGTTAAACATGTTTAAGTGAAAAACACGCACAAATTTGGTGATTAGAAGACACATTATGGAAATCAAATCCTAATTTTGAGAGAAAACTTCAGTTTCAAGGTACTGACTTTGCAGCCATGGTGCAAGCAACTCAGGAACCTTTATGGTGCAATCTTGGATTCTTTGAAAAACTTAATGATCAATATTGACAATGTGCTTTGAAAGTTTTCATTTTGATGTTTGAGAAAAAAATTATTCAATTTTGAAATCAAGAAAAAAACACAAATTTTTATACTTCGAAATATTTCTAAGTGTTGAGCTTTAAAATGACCTATAATCTTCTTCAAAATTACATGTCCTTCCATTCACATTAGCTCTTGATCCTTGAAGATGAAATGAAGTAGACCTATTGAATTGAATTTTGAAATTGAGATCACTCAAAAATCATAAATATTGAAAGAGTTATAGAATTAGGAAGATGATGAATAAATTTGGGGAAATTCACAAAAGACCTGTAATCTTTTCAATTCTTAAATAACTTTCCAAGCATTTTCAAGTCTTGCATATTAAACCAAAGTTATAGTAGACATCCCAAAGATTATTGTAGAAAAATAATAACCTCAAGGAGATAAAATATGATCAAGTTATGATCCTTTAAAGTCACACAAGAGAATTTGATAGCCTTTTCAAAGGACTTGTAATCTTCTTCAACCATTAGAGATCTTCCATCCAAAATTAGCCTTAAAACCTTTAAGAGAACTTGCTAATGACCCTTTAAAGAGAATCATGGATTTGGAATCAATAAAAAATCTCAAAAAATGAGCAAGATATGGTCCTTGGAAGTTAGCAAACCCTAACTCAAAGAGTGTCAAAATGACTTGGAACCCCTTTCAACTTTTGATGATTTTTCTTGCACAATTGGATTTTGTCAGATGAAGAGAAGTTGTTGTAGTTGATAATAAGAACCCATAGAAAAAAATGAATAAACTCAAAATATTGAAAATTGAGAGAGTTATACACTTGTGAGCACTGAATCAAACATTTTCTCAATTAGGTCAAACTTGTTGAATCAACCTTGAATCTTTTGAAATTTCTTTTCAAAATAGAGCATGATAAATCACATTAGACCTTGAAATTATTTTATCTTTAAGCACACTCAAAGGTGGAGCTTAAGTCTCAATGAAACTTGTTGAAGAAGGCATGGAAATAAACACATGAACCTATGAATCTTCTTGATGAATACCACCACCAACCTTGAGAAAAACTTAACCTAAATAAAGTGATAGAGCTCTTTGAACAAAAAAACTTTGATATCATAGACATAGACTTGAAGCTTAAGCTCTTGAAATCCATTGAAAAACCATTTGACTGAGGACCATCCCTCAAAACCCTAGGTTAGATGGTGAGATAGATGCAGTTGTTCCATCACCTATAATATGAACATTCAAAGAAACATATATACATCTTTTGATGTTAGTTAAAAGTTAATCCTACTAAAAAAACAAATGTATAAGATACATAATTCAAGGTGCTTGGTAATCCCTCAAGAGTAAACTTAGAGATAGGATGAAGTAGAAGGGAGAACCAAACATAATGTGTGATCTTGATGTATTGATAATATGAGATGATGAGAGATCCTAGGGGCAAAAATTGGGGTATAACATCGCGAAAATTGGAAGTTTCAAAAAAATTGATCAAAAAGTTAAAAATCATAAATTCAAAAAGTCGAGTTGGAGGTGCTAGAGCAGCGGCGGCTGGAGCTTCGGCGAGGCAACAGTAGTTGGCCAAAATTGGTGGCAGTTGGCCAGAAGTCGGAGGCCGACAACGGTGGGCCGCTGAACCGCGGTGGCAGGAGGTGGGCCGTCAGACTGCGGCGGCGGGCGATGGCCAGATCATGGAAGACGATGGCGGGAGGCAGCATATATACGATCAATGATGGTATCGGTGGCGACGGAGGTCCGTATGGCTGGTCTCGGGCGGTGACAGTCCATACTCGGGCGGTCGATTTCAGGTTTTTTTGGACTTTTTCAACAGTTTCTCATTTTGCATGTTTGTGGCTCTTTTGATTCGATCCATGAATCCATGTGTGATTAGATTATGAATTTGGGATTTGTTTGTTGAGTATTTGATATTATAAATATGTATCTTTGATATGTTTGCAGGTGTGACAATCTTAGAGCTTACATCAATAAGGGAGAGCAAAGGTTTAAAGGTATAGCATCGAATTTTGGCTATTCTTAAGGGAAAACTTATAAAATCAAGGATTTTGGGAAACCTTTGGAGTTATCTAAGGGATTTTGGAAACACTTGTTTACACATTGGGTTTGAATTATTCATATATTTATAGTTGAAGAAGTTGAGAAACACTTAGGTAGAAAATATGGTTGTTCTTGGGCGCCTTCAGGGTTGTTCTTAGGAACTTTAAGGTGAATGAAGGCTATTTTATTATAATTCATTTGTAATCTCTTATTAACAACTTTCTGAGTATAGTAAATTGGAGAGTTTCTCTCTCCCTCAGAGTAGATCGTTTGATTGAACTAGGTAAACAAATCTTCGTCTTTTTCTCGCCTTATTCTGTTATCTTATCTGTGTATGGATTATTATTGTTGTAGACTATTTACTTTAGTTGCTAGTGTTCTTTGCTTCACAAATTGATATTAAACATTGTCATTAATTCACAATAATTGGTGCGGTGAGTGTGGAGCAAAGGGGTATTGTTTACAAGTGAGCACCATAGTTAGATGGAAGATTGAGAAATTTTTTGGTAACAACGACTTCGGATTGTGGAAGTTTTATATGCAAGAAATTTTAATTCAAGAGAAGTGTATCGATGCTTTGAAAAATGAAACATTGATGCTTGTAGGGCTTACACAGGTATAGAAGGTTGAGATGTTGGATAAGGCCAGGAGTGTTATTATCTTGTTCCTTGGGGATAAAGTTTTAAGAGAAGTCGCCAAGGAGCAAACTGCGGTCTCTATGTGGGTAAAAATTGAATTGTTGTATATGACGAAGTCTTTGGCTCATAGTTTGTATCTAAAATAGAAACTATATTCATTCTAAATGATGGAGAAAAAAATGTATAGTTGAGCAACTTATATAATTTCACAATATTATTGATGATCTTGAGAATATTGAAGTGAAGATTGAAGATGAGGACAAGGCTTTGCTCCTGTTGAGTTCATTACCCATATCCTTTGATCACTTTAAGGATGTCCTTCTTTATGGTAAGAAAGGTACTATTACTTTGGATGAAGTCCAGACGACGGTGAAATATAAAGAATTTTCAAAGTCAAAAGATTTGAAGATTGAAGATAGTGGTGAAGGCTTAAATGTGTCAAGAGGAGGAGGTGAGCGTAAAAGGATGTCCAAATCAAAGAGGTCTGACAAGTCAAAGGTAAAATGTTTTAATTGTAAAAAAATTGATCACTTTAAAAGAGATTGTATTGAGAGAAAGAGTAATGAAGATTGTGTTCAACGTGCAGTTGCCTTGGGTGAGGAAAGTTGTGAGGATGTCGGTGCACTAGTAGTCTTGAGTTTAGAAACTAAAGATAGTTGGATCATTGACTCAGGTTGCTCATATCACACGTTTCCAAGAATAGAATACTTTGAAACTTTGAAGATGGTGCAAGTTGGAGTAGTTCGCCTTGGTGATAATAAGACATGCAAGGTTCATGGTATTGGTACTGTCAGATTTAAAATGTTTGATGATCGTGAATTTCTTATTCACAATGTGAGGTATGTTCCAGAACTCAAACGAAATTTGTTATCTATAAGTATGTTTGATGATCTAGGCTATTATACTAAAGTTAAACATGGAGTGTTGAAGATTTTGCATGATGATTGATTATTGCTAAAAGGTCTAAAATATGTGGTTTATATATTTTAGAAGGTTCAAATGTTGTTATTCATTCATCGTTAACTAGTGGAGGATTTCATGATAAGGAAGAACTATGGGATTTGAGTTTAAGGTGTTATGAATTCCTTGAGAAAGTTTCAGAGTATAATGAATTTTGTAGAAATTAAGAGATAAAAATACATGTTACCGTTGAAGTTATTATTGAGTTTTTGGGGAAGAGTTGGGGATAAAACAACTTATTTGGTTGGTAGATGATTTCTTCAGAGGGAGAATAGTGAAAACCAAGGGATAAATCTGTCATAAACTATAACGAAGAAAACTGAGTTTGACATGGAGTTTCCTACTATGGATGCTAGCAATAGTGAGGGAACGGTTATAGAGATCTTTGATTATCATTTGACTCGTGATAAGGTAAGGAGGATTATTGTAGCATCTCAAATGGACGATTATGCTACCCATTGATATTATGTTTTAAATGTGGCTGAAGGATTGTAAAATACAAAAAAAAAAAAAACTTCAGGGAGACATTTAAAAATAGGTGGAGTCAAGGATGGTTGAAAAATCATACTTGTAGGCTTGTTAAATTATCAAGGCAGAAAAGAGTAATTGGAAACAAATGGATGCAAGTGGCGAGATCAAGATTCAAGGGTTGTTTGAATTTGATTAAGGTTATCGGTTAGAGTTTCAACCGGGTAGAGAGAAACAATGAAATTGATGGTTAAATTGGTATCAACATGGTTTAAAGTCAAGGTGGAGATTGTGAAATATGCCTTAAAACATTTGTTGATGAAGAGAAAGAAAATAAATTGGAGATTGCATATACCGCAAAAATCACAAGTTTCAGAAACATGATCAAAAAGTATTAAAAAAAACGGAAACTCGGAAAATTCTGGATGGAGGTTTCGGAGCGGAGGTAGGTGACCGAAATCGGCGGAGGCGTCGACGACGGGTGGCCAGAAGTCGGCGGCCTGCATACGATAGTGATCGGCGGTGCCCGGACCGTGGAAGATGGTGGTAGGCGGTGGAGCGCGGCGACACCAGCCGATCTTTATGGCACCAGGCGGCAGCGTCCGTACGGCCGAAGGCGGTGGTCAGCGGTGACGGTCTGTAGTCGGGCAGTCGATTTCTGGTTTTTTGGACTTTTCTGTATTTTCTCATTTTACGTGTTTCAGGTTCTTTCGGTTCGCTCCATGGATCCATGTGTCATTAGAGTGAGATTTTGGATTTTGTTTGTTGGATATTTGCTATTATAAATATGTATCTCTCATATGTTTCCAGGTATGACAATCTTAGAGCTTACAATAACAAGGGAGAGTAAGGGTTTAAAGGTATAACATAGGATTTTGGCTATTCTCAAGGAAAACCTTATAAAGGCAAGGGTTTGGGGAAACCTTTGGAGTTATCTAAGGGAACTGGGAAACACTTGTTTACACATTGGGTTTGAGTTATTTATATATTGATAGTTGAAGAGGTTGCAAAACACTTGGTAGAAAATAGAGTTGTTATTGAACGCCTTTAGGGTTGTTCTTGAGAATCTGAAGGCGAATCCTATTTTCTTGTAACTCATTTGTAATATCTTGTAACAACTTTCTGAGTATAGTTAATTGGAGAGTTGTTTTCTCCTTAGAGTAGATCGTTTGATCGAACTGAATAAAAAAAATTTATTTTTTTTCGCCTTATTCTATTATATTATCTGTGTGTATTATTATTATCGTAGACTATTTATTTTAATTGTTACTGTTTTTTGCTTCATAAATTAATAATTAAATATTGTCGTTAATTCACAGTAATGAACTTAATGAGTTACTCTCTATAACATTTATGTGTAAGGTTTATGGGATTATTTCTATTGTTCCTATCTTATTGATTTATTTATTTACTTAAATATTAATTTTGTAATAGTTATCAAACTTATATTTACATGCGGACACATGATTAATTACTATTTTTAATGTTAAGACAGTTCGACATTTTACAAACAACTTTTTAAAAAATAACTAATCATTGCATTGAAAGTTCTAGAAAGGATCAGAACCTTCATCTGGTTAGTCAAATATGAAAGTATCCTCACAAACCTCCGACTCAGTAAGATAAACATAAGAGGTTTGCACTGTATGGAATACGTAGAGGAATTTGAAACCGCATTTTGCAAGACTATGATGCTGTTAAGCCAGTATGGCGCTCTTATGTTAGAGCTTCATGTTGAAATGTTTTCTTTAATGCAGGTTTGCAGGATTGGCTGGAGATGAACCTGCAGATTAATCTTGGTCACGAAAATTTGGAGGAGTGGAAAACTCTATTGGCAACTATTTGTCACACTATTTGATTTTGGCGAAACAAAAAGTTCCAAGAAGGAAATTATGTTATGTCTGCAGTGTTTTCCGAAGATGTTAAAAACATGTTCCTCTTATACAATATGAGCTTGAAGAATCCGCAGCGTCTAAGCATCAAGAATCAGGTTTTCATGTACTTAAACTGGAAACCTCCCCAAGAAAATCGAATCTTGATCAACGTAGTTGATGGAAGATTAACACTTCAACTCTCAAATAAGTATGAGACTGAAAAGTGGTGTTTGAATGCGTAATAATTTGAATATTCGAGAAATGACACACGTCTACCTTTTAAATAGGAGAAGTAAATAGGAGAAGTGGTTGACAACTAAATGCGTATGATAAAACGTGAAATGCAGTTAGCCTTCAGATTGATTTAGACGGTTGGCAGAATATTCATGTGAAAGATTATTTTCTATGCCATATACTTTGTTGCGTCATTATTAGACCTTGTGGACGGCGCGAAACTCTACATATGATGATAGTTCACCATCAAACACAAATAAAATCATAACAAAATTAAATTCATCATCAAATTACAAATACATTTAAAATAACATTCTATTTTTTTCAAACAAAAAAAAAAGTGGTGAAGTGATGTGAGTTGTTTTTGTGTTATGTTGGCACATAAGTATGAACAAATTATACACACCGATTCAAGTTCATGGATTCTGCAGTTTTTAAAAATAAAAAGTGAAAATCAAACTAAACTAGTTGGATTTTTGTTAGGTCGTTCCAAACTAAACCAGAATTTATTCGATTTGTTCTATGTATAAAAGTGTTGGAATTAAAGTATCGACTATTTAAATACTTTCAATAAAAAAATATAGGGTTCGTTAGATTTATAAATTAAAAAATACGGGACAGAATAGTGTAAAATAAGATATAATAATACAAGATAATTTTTTGCATTGTAATGTATTCGATGATTAATACACTAAATAAATTTTGCTTGATATATCTATGTACCTGACAAAATAATATGATTTTTATTATATTATTATTTATTAATATATAAAATATTAATATTTATGAATCAAAATATTAAATAATAAGAAGAAAAAAAGATGAAGAGATAAATATTTTTATTCTATTTTGTTTAATATATTTATGCAACAGATAAAATAATATAATCTTTACTATAATATTTTTATTGATATATAAAATATTAATATTTATAAATCAAAATATTAAATAATAAGAGAAGAAAAATGATGAATATAGGTTTTTTTTCTCTATTTTGTTTGATATGCCGATTAACCAAATAAAAAATATATAATTTTTATTATAATATTCTTTATTAATATATAAAATATTTATATTATATTTATGAATTAAAATATTAACGAATGATAAAAAAAAGGGTAAAAATATGGTATTTTGATGTTTTTATTTTATAATTTGTGATTGAGACAAAAAGTGTTAGAAGTAATTCATATTCAGAAGCTGTTGTTAGAGTGTTTACCGTTGTTTTTAGTAAACAACCGCTGATCTCCAAAAAGTTTTTTGGTTTACTTACGGGATCGATCAAACTAATCCCAGAACATATGCTAATTTTTATGTAAATTGAGTAAGAAGGAAGAACGCACGTTCGACCCAGAGAAAGGATGTTTGAGATTATTGAAAAGTAAGCAAAAGTGTAGAAATGCAAGTAAAAGAAGTAAAAAGGTAACTTTGCAGGATAATGATAAAGTAATGTAAAAAGACTTTCAATAAGGAAAAAAGGTGTTTCCAACGTACATTGCTCAGCTTTATCCTTTCTCACGCAGTAGTTACTTGGATAATATTTGAGTGATTTAGTACAATAGGTTGAACACACTTTAAAATTACACAAGTTTCTTAATTTATACTAAAAGTAGGTAACCGTCGAGGGGACATTCTGCGCTAGGATGAAGACAAGTGTCTTCTGCATGTCTCTCGACCCATAGCCTTTTTCCACGTTGACTCTTCTCAGATGCTGATGAAAACTGCCTTTCCCTCCAATAATTCAAAATTCAAATGGTCTTCGTTCTCTGTGCCAAAGAGTGAACACTTTCCCTCAGTCGAGCAACATAAGTCTGCTTCAGTCGAATGAACCCTTGATCGAAGATTCCTATCATAACTTAGATCTTTTTTCTTAAGCTGTCTCATGTGTCGAATCATACCTCCTGGTTTGGTTCATTCCAGTTGTTTGGTCCAAAAGACCAAATACAATAAGTGTCGAATCTAGGAGCCAACAAATTGCCCCCCAAGAATGTCTATTTTGACGCTCAAAGAAATAGCCATTCTTTGAACTTCCCATTCGACACCTCTCTTCCCAGTTGTCCACCAGGTCTTGACGTGTGCTTTTCGCCTTCCAACAGCTGCTATACTTGATAAAACCATCATTACTTTTTCTCCAAGATGTCTCTTCAAAACTGCCGTTACCACGCTTGCCATGATGACCATATTCCTATAACCTAGGCAAGCATGTCCCAACGTTTCCCAATGCTTGCACGGTAACTGTTTCACGTTTCGCCATGTGTCCCACTACCTGCGAAACATTAAATGGTCTTGACGAGACATCTCCCTCTTCTGAAGGCTATAAATACTTCCAAGCCTTTCTATTTGGAACTTTTTCTATTTCCAGCTTTTCCAAATCCCTTGCTTTCTCACAACATTGTACTGTCAACCTCGTTTTTTCTCTCAACACCTCAACAATGGCTTTCCTCTCAAATGTACCAAACAATCCTCAACCAAAAAACGCTAATGATATCCAGAAACCACCAGAGATCTTTTCCACCAACCCCCCTTCTTCCTCGACTAACAAGTACATTGTTGAACCTATGACGAAAGAATGGCGAGAAGAATATGATTCTCAGCTTCTCATTCCCATGAGATACGGTGGAAACATGTACGCTATATCTGGTCTGTTATCTTCATGCGTCGAAAATCCCTTGAAAAACCGGGCCTCTCACCCAAGGCTTAGACCCATAGGTTGCGCGAAGAAACCTAGGGCGGACCCTGAAGACGCTACACCGGCTAACCAGTAGCATCCTCAAACTACAGATGATATCAACCTCCAGTTCATGAACAAAGGGAATCGAATCTTTCGATCAAGCCCTAACCTTTCTTCTAAATACTCAGACTGGCTGAATAAAATGGAGAGGGCACAAGCTTTTGTCTAGAAGGAGATGGGTATTTATGATCTGGTGATGTTGTCAAAGACAGGATTGCCTTATTGTCCCCTTATGCTGGTATCTTCATTGTACTTTTGGGATAGCGCATATTTCACTTTTCATCTTCCTTGTGGGATGATGACCCCCACTTTATTCGACATAGCTGCCATCACTGGTCTTCGACCTACTGGTGACTATTTCGGTCCTGAAGACTTGTATGAGGATCCTATTGGGTTTGCTGCCACAAAACCCACTTACACCACCTTCATAAACCACTTTCGTGACAAAACCTCTAGTACCGTATCGAAGGTGGAGCATATAGCCTTCTTGGCTATGTGGCTATCTCATTTTGTTTTTTGTACTAAATCACTGCAGGTGACGAAAAAGATGATGACGCTCGCAACGCAGCTTCACCATAAATACCCTCTTTTCCTGGCCGAATTGATTATGGCCAACTTATATGAGTCCATCAGTAATGGTGTGACTCAATTTAAGGTTCTATGAGACGGGGGGAGCTTGCTTCTATCTGGTCCCTTTTGGCTTCTCCAGCTGTGGCTCAATGCCACCTTCGAATCTTTCCTTCCCCAAAAGAACAAGATTAATGAAGAGGCTCCTGAAATCTTGAATAGGAGAGTCGAAGGCACCAGGCTTGCATTGCTAACTCCCATTGATGAAGGCCAACAGTTTCAAAAGGCTTTCACAAGCTTCGTAATGATGTTTGCGGAGCGAAAGAGCTTTGTTTCGACTATGGCTCCCTTTTCCAGTCGAAAAGTTGGTCCGAAATGGTTCACCAGACCATACCCTTCGAATGTGGAGGATGACGTGAATGATGAGTTCGTGAGCATGTGGGAATTGTTTCTGCGCCCCAGGATCATGCCCTTAAGATTCAAGAGCTCAAAAAATCAATTGAGCTTAATTGCTTATCAACCAAATCTTGTCTCTCGACAGTTTGGTATTGCTCAATCACTCCCTTCACCTATTTATCCTCGAGAGAAGCTGCTACTTTTTTATAATGCAGACTACTCAGAAGATGCCGCTACCAAGCACATTGGTAGGTATTCCGGTCGAACTATACTAACCATGTTCGACTTTAACCTTCATTTTCTGAGTTCCGTCACTTTTGAGGCGTGGTGGAAACAGTACTATGACGAAGAGTTCTTCGATGAGAAGGACTTCGCCCACCATCTACGTGAGGCGTTTAAGCTGGTTCTCGACAGAGTCAAGAAAGGTATTATTCTTTTCCATCCCTTCGTTTTATATTTGTCTTTCGACACTTAATTAACTATAGTTGTCTTGTCTTCTGTCTAGCTATCAAAAGAGTCGCCTCGAAGAAAACTGCTGAGAGTTCAAAAGGGGGAGACTCCGCCGTTAACCCTTCTCCTAAGGTATTTACTTTTCCTTCATACCCTCATTTTTTATCTAACATAGGTACTGATCCCCTCGACTTGATTTCCTGGGTATTCAGAAACCTACCCCTAAAAAACGGAAGGTTCAAGAGATCCAAATCTCTAGCGATGAAGAAGAGGAGTCCCCTCCTGTTCCTTTGCAGAGACGAAGATTGAAAAAACCATCTCCTACCGTCGAACCCCGTCCAAAAATCAGGATTAAAACTACAACTGGGAGGCTTCCTCATATAGTCATCAATGAACCTACTGAACAGGAGGTAATCGTTAGGTTAAACAATCCCAGCGAAAGTGACAACTCTAGTCTTGGTGCTGAAATCCCAGTCCAAGTATTTACTTCGACTGCTTATTATTTATTTCTCCACTCCCCTTTGCTTTATGAATTTTCTGAAAGAAACAAATTCCTTCTACTTTCCAGGACACTGCTGGCACTTCCACACGAATTCCTACTCATGTCGAGGATTATGTCACTCTCTTGAATAGTGAAGGGGATGATACCTACAAGCCTTCTTCAGCAAAAGGCTCTTTCATGAGTTCAGCTGACGAAGTAAATCAGACTTCTGAACCTCGGCATGAAACTATAGAAGAAGCTGATGAAGAAGAAGCTACAGGAAACCAAGAGGAGATTAGGGTTCCGCTGGTCGAAGTGAGAGAGACTGAGGAGGAAGGTATCCCTGGCGTCGAAACTGAAACAGAGAGGGAAAATGTAGAGATCCCAGAAGCTGAGGGTGAAGAAGTTTTTGCTGAAGGAAACCAAAACCCTCCAGGCACTGAAGCAATTCCAACTCAACTAGCCAACGTGGTTGTTACAGCCAACGAAAGTATCCCTTCGACGGGATCCAGAACCAAGGAGGATTTGGCCCTACTGAAACAACGGAATCCGTTAGGTTATCTGACTGCAATTCTAGAGGGTCGAGAGAGTTCCTCTGATCGCAGCGCCTCGACTGCATCTGGGTGTTGAGTGAGACATTGTTGATTTTAAAATCCAAGCCATATCCTCCATTTTGAGATGAGGCAAATTCTCCTTTCTCATGATTGTGGGTAGTAAGTATGTTCTCCACACGGAAAATGACGATGATTTCTTATCTCATAAAATTAACCAACACATTTGTGTTTTAAAATTTTTGAAATGTGAACTACGTGCACCCTGATCCCCTATTTCACGAAAGGTGGTACATAGGCACTAAAGGTTCGCAACCGCGGCGGGTGCAAAAAATCATTAAAAAAAATATTTCTTTTCTCACCTCCACCATCTATTTTTTTATACAACATTTTATAGACAAAATATACAGATTTACAAAGAGGTTCCTGCGGAGTACCATAGATGTTTAGGGTGCTAATACCTTCCCTTTGCATAACCAACCCCCTTACCTAGAATCTTTCCCCTTCTTTTTTGGGTTACTCACTCTTTTCTCGTTCCTTTGGAAACAATAAAGCGCGTTGGAAATTTTTATTTTGATGTGCATAAGTCTAGTCAATTCAATGGCTTAGTCTTAAACATTTCTACCGCTACAATCCCCCACAGAGTTTTCCTCAAGCGGAAGAGAAACAAAAATCCACCTTCCCCAACTGAGTCCTCCTCATACAGCAGGAACAAGAATTCCCCATAAAGGGACCATTTATGAAATCATCATCTACTTTGGATGGAATATTTAAGCCCATCTCTGACGACTCTCTGTCATCTTCTCCAAATGGCATCTATAAGCCTATTCCCAACGTCATCAACCATCAGTGTTACTTCATGCGAGTGCAAATTTCTGGGCACTCTAGTGTTCAATCATCTTCCACCTTTAGATCATGAAAGGCAGACAAGCCAATCTAAATCCTCAGATTTAAGAAGATTGAACAGGGGAAGTTGTTGTACCCCAAAATTTTCCCTCCCATTTTTAGTCAAGGCAAGCTCATTGAGGTTCCCAATTTCTCAAGGATGACAAAGAATTGACCAGACAAATTCTTCTCCTAAGCAATGAACCTATAATTAGGGTTTCAATTTTCAACAAGATGTCTGAGATCCAAAGATATCAAGTGTTTTCCATGGTCCTAATGTGCCTTCAAGATTGTCCATGACAAATTTCATGCCCTACACTACAAGTTTGTTTAGTTAATTGCTCAAATGTTTGAGAATCAATTGTACTTGGTCAAAAGTCAACTATGGCCTATATATAGTCAAACTTCAATATTTTTGGTCAACATCAAAATTTTGAAGTGATATCCATCATTTGATAAAGAGTTTATCATGATTCTTCAAGAAATTCTCCTAATCTATCAAAAGTCAAGAATTGCTAAATTAGGGGTTCTATAAGAAAAGTCAACTGAATTTTGACCAAGCATAACTTTCACATACTTTATCCATTTTCCCCCAACAAAAGCTCATTTTGAAGAGAATCTCATTCCCTACAACTTCTCTTTTTCTCTCAAGTCCAATAAATTTACCATTTGAAAGATACAAGCTCATACATTACCGGTCATTTTCAGAAAGTCAACAAAAGGCACTTTTTATCAAGATCATTTACATCAAGATAAAATCTTCAAATGTAAAATTGATCAAAATAGGGATTGAAGTAGACATCTCAGGCTTTTCAAAAAGTCTAAGATCATCATCATGAGATAAAAATTGAGTGAGTTATGGGTTTCCCAAGTTGGGAAAATTTGTGAAAATGCAAAAAGTTAACTTAGAGCAAAAATGATTTTTTAAGTTCATGGACCTATTCTTTGGGATTCAAGCATGCTCATGACTTACTCAAAGACCCTTAAACTCATTCTTACCATGCCTTACAATTTATAGCTATTTTATTCACATTTTATTTTATTTTATTCAAATAAATATAAAATAAAGTGCATAAAATAATAGATATTTGTTTAGGACATATGGGCTGGTGTGTTGGGTCAGCCTTGGGCCCATAAATTCGTGCACAATTTTCCAGGTACATGCAAGTATGGAAAGGGTAAGTTTTGCAAGTTTTGGAAGCTTTTTAATTTGTTGGATCATGGTTTAAAGACAATGGTTATGGCTTGGATTCTTGCCATGTTATCATGTTCCCTCCCTCTCCTTTATATATACAAGCCATGTGCAAGCACAACGGAGGCATACACGCATCCTAGAGAGAACTCTCAAAATTTCAAAAAATATTCAAAGTTGTCAAATCTAGAAAACGTATTTCCAACCTTCCTCAGTCCAAACAAAGGACTCAAATATGTTCCTGAAGACTCCAGGAGCCTATCCCTGCCAGTTTCCAAGCTTGTAGCACTCTCAAACGATCGGATCGTGTATCACCATTTTGGTATATTTTCTTGAATTCAAAACCTATTATTTTGTGATATAAATAATTTCTATGTTCATGTTTGTAATGATGATTGTGTATGTTTAGAGCCATCGCATGAGTAATTTGACGCATGGATGAAGCTTTTCCATTGTTAAGGAAAAGTTTCAGCCAAGCTTCATACCTCCCCGTACAGGCACTTTTAGTACAAACCAAGGCCATGGTTGAATTCGCAGCATGTGATTTAGGGGGGTAGACACGATTTGGGGTTTCGAATCTTTTTATTTTACAGGATAGGGTTTTGGGCTGGCCGGAAAAGAAGGTGGTCAACCACCATGGATGGTGGTTTGACCCCCCTGGAGCTTGCGTGTCAAAACCTATCAAAATGATTGGTCCATTCAAACGTACCCAGGGCCCACTCAGCGCACGTTTTTATTTCAAATATACTTCTGGCCTTGCTTTATATATTTTATTGTTTTGTTGTTTATATAAACGAATGATAAAGCAGCTCAGTTGGCAAGGCAAGGCGTGTGAAACGGGAGAAGGCTTGGGTTCGAGTCCCAGGTCCAACAATTTTATTTTTATAACATTGCTTTGCAGATTCCATACGTTGCATCACCAAGCGCCTACCATAAGCCCTCAGATCTACACCATTTAGGGTCAACGTAGCCAGATCCAAGTGCATCAAATATGCATCCCCATCATGGACATTCAAAGGATCCTCTCACTGGATCTATACAGGACTTTGGGCTTGCCATTTTCTGGGCCTAGCGAATTCAAATCTGACACCTCCCCTTTCAATTTTGCATACCCAGGGCCATTTGAATTTTGTTTTATTTTTATTCTTTTAATTTGTTTGTTTTTTTTAAATAAAATCAAAAAAACTCAGGATTAATTTTTTAAGGTAAAATACCCTTTTTAGTCCTTTAAGTTTACCCCAAGGTCCATTTTGGTCCTTTATCTAAAAAAAGTGTCAAACTGGTCTTATAATTCTTTCAAAAGGACCACGTTTGTCCTTTCCATCCACTCCGTTAGTCATGTTTAATGGCAGCGCTTATGTGGCATTACACGTGGGTTTAGAAAAATTGCATGTGGCAATTCCACTTACAAGTCAGTTTGACACTCTTATGTGGCATTACCACTCATCCATTGCATGTTTCCTTGAAGGTGAAACCAGACTTCTCATCAGAGGTAAGTTTCTGCAAGAATTCTATTTTCATAGTTAGGGTTTCCATGAAATTCGTCTCCCTTCTCTGAAATTCATCTCTCTATCTAGGGCATTGTGTGTAATGGAGGAAATTCTTAATATTACGATACACCACAGTGGTCAATTTGTTAGTGAGGACTTGAGTGTGTACGAAGGAGGTGAGATTGCTGATTTGAGAGTAGATGCTGATATGTGGGGTTATTTTGAGTTATTGGGTGCTATTAAGGAACTAGGTTACCCAGCCATAGAGAAGATATACTATAAGGATCCAACTGCTGGAATGAATCGGTTGTTTGATGACAAAGGGGCCTTAGAGATTGTTGATCTATATAGGGTTCATTTACGTGTTGAAGTCTTTATTCAACACCCATTGTCACAGCCTGAGTATGTTGATGAGAGTGAAGTTATTTTAGATGAGATACCCCTGAATGTAATGGAAGAGGATGCAGTTAGAAAAAATGAGGTAAGTGAGGATGCTGTTGGACAGAAGGAGGCAAGTGAAGATGTTGTTATACAGAAGGAGGCAATTGAAGATGTTGTTGGACAGAAGGAGGCAAGTGAAGATGTTGTTATACAGAATGAGGCAAGTGAAGATGATGTTGGACAGAAGGAGGCAAGTGAAAATGCTGTTGGACAGAATGATGATGATAGTTCTGATGATGATAGATATGATGATAATAGCTTTTCGTATGATAGTGCAAAGGAGGTTGTATTTGATGATGAAACTGATGAGTGTGATACTGACTTGGAAGAGGAAGAAGGTATGGAAGATGTAACTGATCTCTGTGAAACTGAACCAAATAAAGAAGATAGTAAAGGAAGTGATAAAGGAAGTGATAATGAAAGTGAGGATCTTGTAATTGATTGTGATAGTGAAGATAGCAATACTACCAAGAGAAAGAAGTATCCCATTTTCAAGCTTCTAAAGGATATGTCCAATTACAAATGGGAAGTGGGTACATATTTTAGTACAAAAGAAGATATCAAGGAAGCAATTACCTCTTATGCAGTCCAATCTGGCAGAAATTTAAAGTACATCAAAAATGACAAGATAAGGGTTAGTGTTAGGTGTAAGGATGGATGTGAATGGGAAGGTTATTGGGCTAAGTTGGATGTTGAGGATACTTGGCAACTAAGAAAGGTGGTAGACACCCATAGTTGCAGTAGAGAATATCATGTGAAGTTGTTGAAGACTAAATGGCTTAGCAAGAGGTTGCAGAATGCACTTAAAACTAACCCTAGATTGAAGCTTAAGGACATTAAGGAAAAGGTGCAGAAGAAGTGGAATGTGGGGGTCAACAAAACCAAGTCTATAAGGGCTAGGTTTGCAGCAAGAGACATGGTTGATGGGTCATTCTTAGGGGATTATACAAGGATTTATGACTATGCACATGAGTTGTTAAGATATAACCCAAGGTCAACTGTGAAAGTACATGTCCAACCAGCTCAAGAAGGTAGTGGTGTTCAGAAATTACACTTCAAAAGGATTTACATATGCTTGGCAGCTTGTAAGGAAAGCTTCAGGTTAAGTAGACATTTCATAGGGCTTGATGGATGTTTTTTGAAAGGGCTTTGTGGAGGTCAAATCCTGTCAGCCATAGGCAGAGATCCCAATGATCAAATGCTACCAATAGCATATGCAGTAGTGGAGAGTGAAAACAAGGAAAGTTGGACATGGTTCTTGGAGCTGCTTATTGGTGATCTAGGTGGAAGAGAAGAGTGTCTCACATACACTTTTATTTCTGATCAACAAAAGGTATGACTCTATTGTTAATTCTCAATTGATTAGTATTTTTAATAATTAAATTCTCATGTTTATCCTGGTATTCTCATGTTTAATAATTAAATTCTATACATATCATGACCCATGGATTATTGCCTGCAATGGAGGAACTGCTGCCTACAGTTGAACAAAGATTCTGTGTTAGGCATCTCTACAACAACTTTAGGAAGAGATTTCAAGGAAAAAAACTATAGGAAATTATATGGAAGGCATCCAAATCAACTTACTACCAAGCTTGGGAAAGAGAGATGAAAGTTATGAAACATATCAATGGAGAAGCATACAAGCACATGATGTCTACCCCTCCAAGGTTTTGGAGCAGATCATACTTCAAGACTCATAACAAATGCGATGCAGTTCTCAATAATATGTCATAATCCTTTAATAGTGTTATTTTGGAGTCAAGGGCCAAGCCATTAATAACCATGGTGGAAAAAATTAGGATATACATGATGGAGAGATGGGCTACAAACAGGATGAGGTTTCAGAAATTGACAGATGTAGAAGTGTTGCCAAACATTATGAAAAAGGTTGAGAAAACAAGTTCATTCACAAACATGTGGCTTCCCAGGTAAAATTATTAAAACAAGCATTTTTTATGTGTTAGAATGTCTGACTTTGGAATGTCCATTTGATGTCTTAATTTGGAATGTCCATTTTTCTGTGTTAGGATGTCTGATGAGCATATGTTTGAAGTGAGGCATCTGGAAAATTCTGCTGAAAAATTCACTGTAAACTTGAAGGAAAAAATCTGTTCATGCAGAAGATGGGAGCTAACAGGCCTACCATGTGTTCATTCACTTGCAGCAATCAAGAATAGGAACCATAGGATTGATGAATACATTCCTGATTATTACAGGAAATCTAGATATTTGCAAGTGTACAAACCTGTCATATTCCCTGTTAATGGCTCAAACCTATGGGTTACAACTGAGTACCCTGATGTTATGCCACCCAAATTCAGGAAAATGCCTGGAAGGCCAAAGAAAAGGAGGAATTTAGAGCAAGGTGAGCTAGATGGTACTGATAAAAAGATGAGAAGAACAAGATTCATTATAAAGTGTAGCAGGTGTAAGCAGGTAGGTCACAACAAGCTTACTTGTAAGGTGCCTTATACTAGTCAGACAACTACTACACAAGTACCACATGCAGCTCAACCATCTGTACCACAAGCACCATCTGTACCACAAGTACCAGTGCCTTCTCAACCATCTCAAGCATCTGTACCAATGGCATCTGTACCAGTGGCATCTGTACCAGTGGCATCTATACCAGTGGCATCTGTACCAGTGGCATCTCAAGCATCTAAGTCAGTTCCTGGTCAAGCTTCTCAGGCATCTCAGTCTAAATCATCCAAAAAGTTGTCAGTTAGAAGGCCAAATGCACCATTTGTCCCATCTCAAGCATCTAAGTCAGTTCCTGGTCAAGCTTCTCAGCCATCTCAATCTAAATCATCCAAAAAGTTGTCAGTTAGAAGGCCAAATGCACCATTTGTCCCACCAGGTCCAACAACGAGGTTAAAGGCATCAATAACTGTTGTAGGTCCAACAACAAGAAGGACAACACCAACTAAAAGAGCAGCACCAAAGTGGAAACTTTAGTTTACTTTTATGTCTGTTTTGGATTAGGATTGGACCTATAGTTGTTATGTTGTTTTGTTAACTTGTAATATTAGAATTGGTTATGTTAAGTTGTTTTGATCATGTAATATCAAGAAGGACAAGTTTTTGTTTTGACCTGTAATATTAGGCTGTTTTGATTGGACTTGTAATATCAGGTTCTTTTGTATGCAACTTAGTGGTATCCACCACCTTATAATTATATGTTGTTACCTATCTTCAATTGCTACAGTATATTAATCAAAATGCTACTAGTTACAGTATGTTACATTATGTTTTACATTGATACAAAAATGCTACTAGTTTTACAGTATGTTACATTGATCAAAATGCTACATTGATACAAAAATTGCTACATTATGTTTTACAGTATGTTACATTGATCAAAATGCTACTAGTTCAAAAATTCAAGTTGATACAAAAATTCAAATTCATAATGATACCATGTTCAAATTGAGACTGTGTTACATATGATACTCTATTACATATAATCTCAATTCAACAGTCTATTACAACATCATCCAAATTACCACAACTAACATAATAAAGAAGAATCTTTTCCATTTTTTCTGAGAATTCTTCATCTTCTTCATTTCAATTTCTAACTCCATTATCTTATGTTTAAGCCCATCCTTCCTTTCCTTTAGATGATGTATCTCCATCTTTGCTCCATCAAGCTCATTTTGCAGCTTCTCCAACCTATTATTCTGCTTCTTTATAAACTGATCCTTCTCATCCATCACATCATCAAAGAACCATTGAAAGTATCCACACACAGATTCAGATGAACCCTGTAATGGTGACATCCAGATTCATCTCAGCTATTGCAGGAACTATCAGAACAAGAATATATGAAAACCCATTTTAATTTCATGCTTACCTTGTAATGACGACAACCCCAGAATTGCTTCCCAAAGTTTGTGACAGTGGTAGCCCTTCGAAGAACCGCAGATTCTCCACAACCACATATAGGTCTCCATCGCAACTTTCCATCTAAGCTTCCATCTCTATTACAATTGTACGAAGACCGGATCTCTGATGATGCTTCCTTCATCATATTGAGGGAATTTCAAATTCAAAATGGGAAAATTGAGGATTTCTGGAACCCTAGAATTTGAGGATTTCTGGAACTAGCTTGAAGATGATAACATTCCATGTCACCTGCCACGCATGCAAACCAAACGTCCGTTTGTGCCTTTTGGACGGAAAGGACTCCTATGGTCCTTTTGAAAGAATTATAGGACCAGTTTGACACTTTTTTTAGATAAAGGACCAAAATGAACCTTGGGGTAAACTTAAAGGACTAAAAAGGGTATTTTGCCATTTTTTAATTAAATAATTATTTTCTAAAATTAATTAATTAATTAACTTTAACATTTAAAAAAAAAATTAAAATAAGTTAGTACTTAGGGTTTAATTTGTGTTTCAATATTTTCTTAATAAAAATATTAAAAAAATATTAGAGTTAGTTTAATTTATTTGATTAGATTTAGTTTTAATTAATAATCATTTCATTTTCTTTTATTTAACTAGTTAGGGTTAGATTTAGTTATTCAATTTAATTTAAGTATTTCTCAAAATAAACAAAAACCAAAAAGATTTTCTTATTTTACTTAGAAACTTCTTTTTAGGGTTTTAGACGTCTTTTTCCATTTCGCACGCGTTGTTTACTTTCACACTTTTTTATATATTATTGTAACTGCTCATAGTCTGTAATAGAATTAAACTAGGACTTTTTTCTTTACTGCTTTTCTTTATTTCCCCCCCATTTTTGGACACGTAAATACCCCCTCCCCAAAAGCCTTGTAATAGTGTAGGATTTACGATTTCCGCATTTTAAATTTCTACAAAATATTAACTGTTAGTAACTAGGCTTGTATGGAAAGACTGGAAACAAAGCGCTAGCAAACATAATAACAAAGATAAATGAACCAAATTGAATCACTTGTACATATACACCTCTAGAATACGCCCACTTTGGTTACCTTTCGGAAAATAAAATAGTCATGTCCCTCGAAAATGGGACGCTTTAGCAAAGACTCGTAAATCAAAAGATCATAGTCCCTCGATGACCACACAGTGTTGCCTTTCAGTAAATGATCTCGTCCCTTAAACAAAATTGCTAAAGCGTCTCCATATGTTGCCTTTATGACTGTACGTTCCTTCGAATGTCCCTCAAACATCCAACGATAGGGCTACCTACTCACTAATAGTAGGATAACACTATCTAAAGGATAGGAGGAAAAGAACAAACCTTTTTGAGTATAAGTAGATAGTTCATAGATGCTTGATCAAAAACAAAACTTTCACACTTACACTAAAACATTTCAAAAAATGCTTTATCAACACTCTTAAGGACTGATACAAGAGTTATCATAAAGCGAATAGCCGCACCAAGGAATTTTCAAATACTTTTCAAAAACACAAAGCACAAGGTATTTAAAAAATGAGCTAAGCATCTAAGAGCCCGTAGAAAACTACGAATGGAAAGGGTGCTAACACCTTCCCTTTCCATAATCTACCCCCCTTACTCAGAAAATTCTCGAAAAGGTCTTTTTCTGTTCTTGTCACCCTTTCCTTAATTTGGATAAAAGAAAAGTTGGTGGCGACTCTTGCTTACCGCAACATTTGCAAACACAAACGCAAAACCAGTATAACAATCGGTTCTGCCACCGTATCACACCATGATAAGAGAAGGAAGGATATTGAGTTTCAAGAGGGAGACCATGTATTCTTGAGAGTATCACCAATAACCGGTGTAGGTCATGCTCTAAAGTCAAGGAAGTTGACTTCACGGTTTATTGGTTCGTATCAGATTTCAGAGAAGGTGGGCAGTGTTGCTTATAGAGTGGAATTGCCACCTAATCTGTCGAATTTGCATGACGTGTTCCATGTGTCGCAACTTCGGAAATATATTTCAGATTCGTCGCATGCAATTCTGATAGATGATATACAAGTACGGGAAAATCTTACTATTGAGATTGTACCTACGAGGGTCAAGGATCACGAAATAAAGAAGTTGAGAGGCAAAGAGATCACCCTTGTGAAAGTAATCTGGGGAGAAGCTATCGGAGAGAATGCGACGTGGGAGCTAGAGAGCAAGATGCAGGAGGCTTATCCAGAGTTATTTGCTTAAGGTAATTTTTTAGGACAAAAATATTTTAAGTGGAGCAGAATTGTAACACCCCGATTTAATTGGAATTATTTTAATTAAATAATAAGACGATGCGGTGAAATTATATGAGTTGGTGGAATTTATGATGTGATGTGATGCCTTGTTGGGGACTAGATGCCTTAGAATTATAGAAATTGAGGTTATGTGGGTGTTTGGCTAATTGTGTAGAAACATAGAGGTGTGTAGAATAATATGGACTATTATTACTATTTATTATATTATTAGGATGATTATTATTATTTTATAATAATAATTAAATAATTATTTAATTGGGAAGACTAAGGTTATATTATTATTAGATTATAAGAGTAAGAATAAGGGAAAAGAGTTAATACGTAGAAATAGAGAAAGAGAAGCGTAAAAGAGAGAAAAGGAGAAAGAGCACTAGGGGGCTAGGGCAAGAAGTTTCATCCATAAAAATCAAGAACTGCGATAATCTAAGGTAAGGGAGGATTCTAAATCTATAAGAGTTTGCCTAATGATGGGGTACGGTAGAATTAGGTTGTATAATCGTATGTTTTGATTTCTCCATATTTGGTTGTTTTGGGGGATTGTTCCTGTTGGTGGAATTTTGGTGATTTTGGTGTGTTTTGATGCGGTTGAATGATATGAATTGGTTAGAATTGATAGATGAATATTTATGAATAATTAACATGTTAAAAAGATGAATTTTGATGTGAAAATTATGAATCTTGGATGTTGAGATATGGGAGGTCGTAACCTGAAAGTTGCAGAATTTGCCATTGTTATCGCAGGATAGCTGGTTACCCGAATGCGGCAACCGGTTACCATATCAAAGGTTGCAAAATAAGTAGCTTCTGTCATGCGGTAACCGGTTCCCATAAGTGAATAACCGGTTATCATGATGAATTTTGAAAAGAAACAAGGCTACTGTCCTGCTGTAACTGGTTACCATAATTGGGTAACCGGTTACCGCTGCTACTGACAGCATTTTTGGAAAAACTTCTAAAATCCACAACTTTTGCCTCGGGTGTCCATTTGACACACCGCTTGGACCATTGGAAAGATAAAATATTTTCCTATTTTCTAAAAATGATTTATAATGCAGTAGTTAACTATTTCATCAACATTGTTAGTGATGCATAAGTGTGTTTTGATTTGTATGCCATGAATTATGTTGTGGTCATTTGCGATGATTGCTTTGACTGTGTGACACGAGTTATATGATGATGATGATGACGATGAGTATTGACGAATTGTGATGATAATAGTGATGAATTCAAAGTATATTATTTCATGATATTGTCTCATGCATTCATAAAGCGAATGCATGTATTGGCGAGTGAAGTTGATTGCCCTAATTGGAATTATTGCGAAGAGGGTTCTACCCTAATTGGTACCATATGCATTGCATTAGTGTCAGTCCTTGCATCATATTATGATTGATAAACCGATGGGCGAAGATTAATGAAAGTGTGTATTATATTATGATGTGTGTTATGTGCTGATTATGTGCTTGAATCTTACCTGCTTATTGTTATTATGCTTTCTCTTATATTGTTATAATATCTCACCATTTCTGTTTGAATGTTACTTCCATGTGGGTAACGTGCAAATGATCCTAAGTAGCTATAGATCAAATGTTAGTTGAGGATTTCCTTCAGTTGTGTAGATTGAGTCGGTGTCTGCTCTGAAAGGTGACACTTTGGGGTTTCGCGTAAATTGTTTTGTTATGATTAAGAGTGAACATGTATTACTCATTTATTTAGAATTGTTTTATGATTATGCTGATGTGTGAAGGATAATAATCATAACTCCGGTTGAAGGATTGAGATGACTAATTATTTGATGTTTTTCCGCTACGAATAAATGCATTGAAGTTTAAGACTTATAAGCATGCGAATCTTGTTGAGTATCCTAAATTGAGCATGTATTATTGGCGAAGTATGTGGAATCCTATTTGATTGATGTTTATTTAGAAAATAAATTACTCTGATTATTATATAAATTACCGACGGGGAAATAGGGTGTTACATAGGGCATCTGAGTTTTAAGAAGCTAGTACATGGCATTCCGAAGATTGTGAATCCTCAAAAGGCATGTGAGGTATGCATGAAAGGCAAACAACCTAAATTGCCATTTGCATAAGAAGTAGCCCCAAGAGAAAAGCATGTTTTGGGAGTAGTGCATTCTGATGTATGTGAACCATTTCTAGTACCTTCACTTGGAGGAAACAAGTACTCTGTCTCCTTTGTGGATGAGTTCATAAGGATGACATGGATAACACTCATCAATTTTAAGCATGAGGTGTTTACCGAGTTCTAGAAGTTCAATGTGAAGGTTGAGAAACAGAGTGGTCAGAAGTTGAAAGTTCTTAGAATAGACGATGGAGGTGAATATAACTCCATAGAGTTATAGAAGTTTTGTGAGTAGGATGGAATTGAGTATGAGTTTAATGCTTCATACATTCCTCAACATAATGATCTTGGTGAAAGAAGAAATAAAACTTTGATTCATATGATAAAGAGCCTGCTGAAAGAGAAGAAGTTATCTTTCACCTTGTGGGGAGAAGTTGTTACCACTTCAGCGTATGTGCTGAACATGTGTCCAAGGAAAAAACTAAAGGAAACTACTCCTTTTGATAAATGGACTGAATATAAGCAAAGTGTGAGTCATTTTAGGGTATTTGGTTCTGTATGTTACAAACATGTTTTAGATGCTACTAGAAAGAATTTGGATGATAGAAGCAAATTGATGTTACTGATTGGGTACCATAATACAGGTGCATACAATCTTTATTGTCCAGTCACTAATAAATTTGAATTTAGTATATACGTCATTGTGAAAGAGTCAGAAGCGTGGGATTGGAGTAAGTCTCAATCCAACTCTGAGGTAACTTCTAAAGATAGTTCAGAATCTGCAGGTTCTAAAGAAGAGTTAGATTCAGAAGGAGACTCTGAAGACGAGTCAAAATCAAAAGATGTGTTAGGAACCTAATATTCAAGAGAAAATAAATTATATTGTTAATGGAAAAACATTGACTATTACAGAAGATATAACCCCTATAATCCTAGAGCAAAGCTCCTCAGAGAAGAGACAATTCTCTCTCTTCCCAAACCAATGTGGTTCCTAACTTAATAATTCTCAATTCCCTCTCCCCTGCTATCCTTGTCCTTTATATAACTATTATTCCACTCTAACCAACTATCCACATAAGCAAATATAACACATTCCTCCATTTGAAAGATTTGACGGGCTTAGTCCCAAACCAAGTACCTAATAATACCCACCTCTTTAAAAACAGCCTTGACCTCAAGGTTGAGATATTGCATCCCTTGTTGCCAAATATTTCCTCGACACAATAACTCGCCTCTGTCAAATACAAAGTTGAGCAACCCATATAACTCGTCTTTCCTTCCTTGCAAATCAAGTCTTGAAGAGATTTGTGCATACGAATCCTCGTTTGGAGGTTCCAGTGGGGGTCATAATTCAAAGATAACCACTCGTATTATTTGAATCTTGTTCATCACCATATAAAAGACGGTGTCCGATGGCGCCGTTAACAGAGGTGGCCCAAAAACAAACACTTACTCCTTTCTTCTTTGCATCTCATTCATTCATCTGTCACACATTGCTTTTGCTCCTTGTTTTTCAGTAATCTATTTCTATCACTATATCAACAATCTCTTTGGAGTCAGATTCTACTTTTGCATAACCTTTTGCTTCTCGTTCTACAGTGAAGTTCATCTCCTCTAACATTGGCTCATCGTTTGTTTCGGTCACCTTCCATGGTTTCGGCTTAAATTCTTGATTTTGCACCATTTGTACTCTAAATTCTCTAGTCATAGCCATAGAAAGTGAATTCCAGTCAGCATCTGGATTCTCTTCGCACCAATAATAAAACCATATCATTGCTCTTTCATCTTCCATGCTCATGAATGCCCACTGCAACTTATCTTCGGAATGAATTTTGTTCTTTTCAAAGAAATTTTCAGCCGCAGAGATCCAACCAACATGATTTGTCCCTATAAAATCTAGTAATTCCCTCTTCATAGTTCAAACATCCTCTATCGCTGGCTCTCCGTATAGTTATCCAGTAGTTTTCGGAAGCTTCAAGCAATTATACAAAAGTTTTGGGCAGTTTTACGGCAGTGTTCCAGTAGTTTCGTGAAGTTATACAAAATTTTCCACCTTTTATGCGACAATTTCTGATTGTTTCCGACAATTATCTAGTAGTTTCTGATAATTCTCAATAGTTATCCAATTTTAGAAATTCACT
The DNA here is from genome assembly GCA_948472305.1 of Vicia faba. Lineage (NCBI taxonomy): Eukaryota > Viridiplantae > Streptophyta > Magnoliopsida > Fabales > Fabaceae > Vicia > Vicia faba. Next base: position 1,520,941,505 of record OX451735.1, on the reverse strand, counting down.
AGCTCCATCTCGAGATCCGGTAGGTCAGATCAATGTTAGGAATCCAATATTCAAGAGAAAATAAATTATATTATTAATGTTTAGATAGAACCCCTGCAATTTCAAAGCAAAAAGCTCCTAAGAGAAGAGACATTTCTCGCTCTGCCCAAATTAAAATTCTCTCTCTGCCCAAACCAATGTGGTTCCTAGCTTAATAATTCTCAATGCCCTCTCCCTTGATATCCATATCCTTTATATAACTATTATTCCCTTATAACCAACTAGTCACATCAACAAATATAACTTATTCCTCTATTTGACACATTTGGTGGGCTTAGGCCCAAACCAAGCACCTAACAAGATGATTATGATTCTGATGGTGCATGTGATTCAGATCCAGATTCTGATGATGATCTATAATCTGGTGGTCAAGACTCTAAAGGTCATGTTTCTGGAGGTCGTGTTTCTGGAGGAGGTGAAACATTTTGAGGTGGTCAAGCATCTAATATTGTTCCACTAGTAGAAGGATATTCTAAACAAGTTCAGAGGCCACAAATAAGTAGACAAATATCAAGAAGATTTACAGAGTTTGACATGTTGCAAGATACTGAAGTAGACTGAGGTAGAAGTCATTAAGTGTGCCATGTTAGTAGAGTCTGAACCAGTTAGTACTGAAGAGACTCTCAAGAATAAAGTGTGGTTGAAGGTCATGGAAGAATAAATCGAGGCCATAGAAAGAAACAAGACTTGGGAGTTGGTTGAGCTTCCAAAGAAGAAGAAAGCCATCAATGTCAGATAGATTTTCAAGGTGAAATTAAAGTCAGATGGATCAATTGGAAAACACAAAGCAATGTTAGTAGCAAGAAGATTTTTATAGAAACCTAGATTAGATTACTTTGAAGTGTTTGCGCCTATAGCTAGACATGAAACAATCAGATTGATAATTGTTATATCTGCTATAGAAATTGTCCTATGATGCATATGGATGTGAAATCTACATTTTTGAAAGGTCTGTTACAAGAAAAGGTATATGTGTCACATCCTTATGGATTTGTGAAAAAGAAATAGGAAGGAATGATGTACAGGTTACATAAAGCGTTATATGGAGTGAAACAAGCTTCTAGAGCTTGGAATTTGAAAATTGATTCATTTTCAAGCTATAAGGATTCAAAAAGTGTGAGATGGAGTATGGCGTTTGTGTTCAGCATACTCCTGAAGGCAATATGATTTTGGTGTGTCTCTATGTTGATGACATATTGCTAACATGAAGTTGTTCTGATGAGATAGTCAATTTCAAGAAGGTGCTAATGAATGAGTTTGAAATAACTGATATGAGAAATATGGTATATTTTCCAGGGATGAAGATTATGTACTCTGAGAAGAGTATAATTTTGCATCAACTGAAGTATGAACTTGATATTCTGAAGAAATTTGAGTTAATAAATTGCAAGACTGCAATTATATCCACTGAGACGAATCACAAGCTGAATTCTGATGTTGAGGGTGATGATGTAGATGCTACAACTTTTAAACAGTTATTTGACTCATTGAGATATCTGTGTAACACCAGACGTGATATATGTTATACGGTTGGAATGATGAATATGTTTATGAACAAATCAAAGTGGTCACATTACCAAACTGCTGTCAAAATATTGAGGTACATTAAAAGGACTCTGAGGTATGGAGTATTGTTCCATTCTGGCGTTAAATCTCATGTAGAGCTGATATGTTATTCAAACTATGATTGTCGTGGAAACAGAGTTGATAGAAGAAGTACTTATGGATATTATATTAAGTATTTGGGAAGTCTCGTTTCTTGGTGTTCCAAGAAGCAACCGATGGTTATGTTATCAACTTGTGAAGCTGAATACATCACAGGCGCTTTGACTGCGTGTCAAGCTGTTTCAATAAAATAACAACTATCAAGGTGATCAAACTTATGAAATTGATGATTGACAACAAATCAGCTATAAGCCTGGTCAAGAATCTAGTGATGCATGAGAGAAGCAATCACATTGACACAAAATTCTATTTTCTAAGAAGTCAAGTCCAAAATAGAGTGTTAGAAGTTGCACACTGTAGCACCCAGAAACAACTTGCAGATGTTCTGACGAGGTCTGTCAAGATTGAACACTTTATTCATTTGAGAGATGATATTGGTGCTATAGAATTTAATTAGCTGGATATGAATTAAGAGATGATATTAAAAGTAATTCATATTTAAAAGTTGAGGTTACTCGAAAGCTGTTGTTAGAGTCAGGAGCTTCTGGGTCTGCTAATCAGAAACAATATCTTCTGAGGATGTTAGCCAGAAACTATAAACTTCTGAGACTATTCAGTAAGAAGCAGTAGTTTGATATATTCTAGAAATTATTCTTAATTGTTAACTTATCTATTAAGCATACTTTTGTTAAGGCCTATATTACCGTTTATTTTATGTATATAAATAAGTTTGTATCTAAATTTTTTTTTTATAAAATTAATTCAATTATTAATAGATTTCTTTTAAAACAAATTTGGTGTAGCCGTCTTTCTATCTCTTTTTCCATCTTCAAACTTGTGCAACAAAAAAAAACTCTCTTTCTATCCCTTAACATATGTTTCTTTCAGTACTATAAACTTTTTTTATCTAATACTTTATTTTTTAGCAAATCAAACCTATTCATAACGTAGATGTTACCCATATTCGAACCCGTATAGTGAAAGGAGTGTGTTACAGTTTATTTTATTTAACCGGCCGTAGGGTTTTACGTTTACGCTACTTGTCTTTTTCCCCCATCCACCGTCATCTTAACAACAAGATCATAATTTTGTTCCTCTTTTCTCCATTGCCGAGATCTGCTTTTCTTATCTGGTTTGTTCATTCTTTTTTCTTAATGCTACCTAATTATTTCTCTACACTTTAATTTTTGTTGGATTCAATTAAATTGTGCAGTTTTTCTACAGATCCTAGGTTTTGCGACATTATATGATTTGTTTGGTAGAATTGTTAACAAATTGAGTTGATTTTCCCTTTTGTTGGTTATGGTTATGTTTTAGCAGAAGCATAAAAATGGGTGATTTTCTGGATCCTGATTTGATCAGTGACCTTCCTCAAAGCATTATAGAGACAATTCTAATACAACTTCCTATAAGAGATGCTGTGAGAACTAGCATTTTGTCAAGAAAATGGAGGTACAAATGGTCTACCATTACTCAGCTCGTGTTCGACGAAAAGTGTTACCCTACCTGTAACGACCGGGAGCTTGTTCATAAAAGTGTTGTTGAGTTTATCACCAGATTGCTGTTTCTTCATCAAGGCCCAATTCATAAGTTTCACATTGTCAATGCAAGCTTGGCGAGCTGTCCTGCCATAAATCAGTGGATTCTTTTCCTTTCCAGAAATGATATTAAGGATTTCAATCTTGAATTAGGCGAAGGAGATTTCTTTAGGATGCCTTCCTGTTTTTTTGGTTGTGAGAAATTGACTCGGTTGGAGCTCTCGCGCTGTGAGTTGTATCCGCCTGCTAGTTTTAAGGGGTTTTCGTGTTTGAAGAGCCTCAATCTTCATCAGGTTTTGATATCCCCGGAAGCAATTGAGAGCCTCATTTCAAGTTGCCCTCTCTTGGAGAGTTTATCACTCTCCTACTTTGATTGCTTAGCTCTTACTGTCTGCGCTCCGAATCTCAAGTACTTGTGTCTTGAAGGAGAATTCACGGAAATTTGTCTTGTAGATACTCCTCTCTTGGTTGAATTATCTGTTGCTATGTATATGACTGACGATGTTGCCGAGCACATGGAGCAAAGCTCAACATGCAATTTTGTCAAGTTTCTTGGTGGTGTGCCTAATCTCGAGAGACTTGTTGGTCTAATTGACTTCACAAAGGTAACATTTTGTTGTTACTACCTCTGGACTCGTTCACAAGCAAAAACACCCACTTTCACACTTATTGAGAATGATAATTACCCTTCTTTTGCATATAGTTTAATTATCATTTTGATCAACAAAAGAAAGGTGCTCTGTTGTGATGTTTAGATAACCTCTTGTTCATTTTTGCATATTCTTGAAGTATTTGAGCATAGGAAACGACTTGGGGCATCTTGCTATAACGTACAACTATTTGGAGACTATTGAAATGTATCAAGTAAGTTTTGAGGATATGAAAGAGATACTTGTTGTCCTTCGGTTGATTACAAGCTCTCCAAATCTAAAGGAACTTCACATTTCGGTTAGTCCTTCTTTACTCTTTGCATAGTTCGGTTATTATTTTTATACATCATTTACTATTATCAAACATTTAAGGTTTATTATTGCATGTTTTTTGCAATTTACTCTGGCAGGGTTCATCAAACATATCAGCTGGCACATATGCTGCTGGTATGGAATTTTGGGAAAAAGAATGTCCTTCAGATTCTATACTTAGTCAGCTTAAACTTGTGAAGTTGACAGAAATGAGTGGTGTGCCACATGAGATTGAATTTATCAAATTTTTGCTTGGCTGTTCACCTGTGTTGGAGACGATGAGTATCATTCCTTCTATGTATGATATGGAATGTCAATTGAAAATGTTGGTTGAGTTGATGAAGTTTCGAAGAGCTTCTAGTAAAGCAGAAGTTTATTTCATCCGCGGGGATTAAAACTTTGGACTATGTTGTCAAATGCAGGTCTTTTGCTTGTCCTTGGGATTTTGTGGAGTATGCTGATAGTTACCATGCATACCACAGTTCACTGCATTTTCTGTTGTGATAAACTGGTGGTGCAATATAACTTGAATTACTTGACGTTTTTCTTAAAATAATGATGATAATATTTAAATCTAGGATGGTTTATTGCAAGTGAGTTTGAACTAGTGACTCGGATTATGGACACTCTTTCGGCCTAGGCCTACCAGTGCGCCACTGGTCTGGTTTATTTCAGCTCTTGTCTTTATATTACGTGTCCTTGATCTTTCTACTTATATTTTGAGGATGTGGATTTCTTGTAACAAGAGAATCCCACAATCACATAGGAAAACAATTTTCCACATTCTCTGTTTCAGCTTTTCACTTTTGTCACAAAACAACTGTGATATTTAGTAAAATTGCACTGTATCTGATTTTTGTGAAGCGATGATGCTCACAGTTCACCGTCACCGAAAAATGGCATCGAATGATCACAGCTTACACGGCCGCAATGCTGGCCCTGTGCTATGGTTTTCTTCTCGGCCTCAAAACCAGGCCAACCATTTTGGTTGTGGAGAAGTTGGATTGAATGAGCCAAAAGGTAATAAAATGATTTTGAACATGATTATTGAATACTCCTACAATCTTTGCTCCTCACCAATATCCATACTTTGAAAATAGATTCTTCTACTCATCCTTTACTTACAAACGAAATGGTGTGTCCCTCTCAATCTCCCATAGCCCATTCTTTTTTTTTTTTGGCAATGACTATCTCTAAAGTTAATAAAAAAATTATATATGTGGAAGGAAATTTTAAGAAAAGCATCAAAATAGAATGAATATTGTTTTATTTAATTGATCTATGAATAACTAATGGGTTAATGAATTTTTTGGTCTCTTTAAATATCTTTTCGTTTTTAGTCTCTCTAAAATTTATCTTCAAAGAACGGTCTTCCTAAAAATTTAAAATTTAATTTTTGGTTTCTCATGACAAAATCGTAGTTAAAATGGTCTCTAATTTTGTTGCTAAATTAAGAATCGTCGTTAAAAATTATTGTTAAAACCGTTGTTTAATTGTAAAAACCGTCGTTAAATTGTAAGAGAGATCAAAAGTTAAATTTTAAATTTTTAGGAGGATCATTCTTTAAAGGAAAATTATAGAGTAACTAAAAATAAAGTTTGTGATATTTTCAGAGACCAAAAAGTTCATTAAGCTATAATTAATTAACGAAGAAAAATTAATTCAATAATATATATATAATTAAAAATCAAACTGTTTTGATTGAAAATGTTATATCTAGGGATGACAACAAAATTTGTACAAGCACATATCCAGATAAAATTCGTCACAGTCACAAGTACAAGGCGATAGATATCCACAGATAAAATTAATGGATGTTTAAATATTAATAATTGTCATGCCCGTGGATATCATATCGGTTAATAAAAATTACTTAAGTATTATTAGTTTATTATAGTTTGTCTTTTCATCTTCTAAAAAATTAATCTTCTTATTTTGAAGTTTTATTTGAAGAAAACCCTTTACATCTATAATATAAGAATAGCAATGGCTCTGAAAAACTCATTTTTACCTTTGATTATAGTTAGGGTTTAGTTGATGAAGAGAAAATTATGTTTTGTTTATATGTATCTCACGGTTATGTGGGAGTGTTTCTTTTGGTTACAGACCAAAATGATTTTAAAGCAAAAGAATAAAAAGGTTACTCAATTTAGTTTATGAAAAATCTGAGTGAAAAGTAAAGATGTTGTTAACTTTGGTTTTGTTTTTCGTTTTGAAGAAGATTTTGTGGTACAATTTTATGATGTTTGCAAATCTCCTTATGAAATATTTTATCTATTTTATTGCGTTTTGATGTTTATGTTAATTTTATGGGATATTGATTTTGATGCTATGAAGAATTTTTTTTTGGTATAACCTAACAAATGTTCAATCTTTATGTTTGAGTATGAGTTTGCTTTTGTGTTTTTCTTCTAGTTATTTTTGTTTTGATGTATACTTTTGTTTTGAAGACATTGGATGTTAAAAGATATAATAATGTTGACTGTGTTTATAATAATGTTAATTTTGTTTTGTAGTAGGTCAACAATTTTGCGATGTATGATCTCTATTGCATCACAGATGTTTGAAAAACCTCTTGGAGCTTATAAAAAACTTATCAACTTTCTGTGCAGGTTAATGTATTCTTAAGTTTTGTATGTTGAAACCTCACATAGGAGCTCATTTGTTTTGGTAGGTGAGCTGCTTTCTATGATATAAGAGCATTGTTGTCAATTATGGATCACAAAAAATTGAGGTTTGTCTAATTCCACTACGTTACAGTGCTATAGCTGTTGTATCACAACAATTTGTACCAACTCTTATTGTGGAATAATAGAAGTTTGTTATGACTTATAATATGCAGACTTGGCAGAAATTTATAAGTTTATGGACATTACAACAACTGTAGATACGGAAGCCATTTAAGTAAGTCATCTGATTAGTAGATATAACAACGGTGAGCCTAGGCGACTAACCATTGAGTACATGTTTATGAACAAGTTTGAATTCCTTTATTACTTCACAAATAAACCTTTTTACTCAAAGAAAAATTGTGAAGAGAATAAAAAGTAGTGGTCTGTGAAGAATATAGCAGTATGTTAACTTTGTTATCCTTTCCAATCAGTAACAAGAGTGCAAAATGAAGACACCTTTTCTGTGACATTTGTATCGAGATGTATTTTTTTAATAATGTTTGTATCTTGATCTTTATCTTTACGGTGAAAGTGTTAGATTAGGGTGATGATGGTGTTGCAGTGCTGCTGAAACTTTCAAAGTTGCATTGAATAAACAGTAACATGGTAAACTCAGTTTTGGTACTTTTCACTTTGGATGGTGCTGTTGTTGACGTTATAAGAGTCGTGGCCATTACTCTGGTGCATAGCTGTTGAAACTCCACGGCCTCGTTTGGAGGCAGCGTCACATCGAGCAACGACAGCATAACAACATTTTTACTCCAGGAGATCGCTGACAGAAATGATTCAACATTCTTGGTGATGAAGATAACTGACCTTTATTGTTTTTATGCTGTCTATGATTGTAAGGTGTGGGACAGATAAATTATTCTTACTGCATTAGAAGGTTATTATGACAAAGATTTGACACTCCTCTTCCAAGAGAGCATACAAATTGCTTGCAAATGGAGTTACAAAGGAGTTAAATTCAGAACGACTCTCGCAGATAACTTAAATATAATCACTTAATTGTAGACTTCTTTTTTTAGAAATGTTTTAAAAACATGGTAGAAGATTTAACCGACGAGACCTCTGAGTCATGATTCAATTGGTTCGGTTATTTCAACTACGGTAATTTACTATTGATTTATATATTTTTGAAAATGATACCTAAATAAAAATAATATTTTCATACGGGAAAAAATCTATTATTGATCTAAATATTGTTATATAAGAAAAATAGTATTTATGATCCAAATATTTTTTATTAAAAAATGGTATACGGGAAATAACTTATTATTAATTTAAATATTTGACTTAAATGCAGTTTTGACCCCCCTAGTTTAATGTTTTTGGAGTTTAGATCCCCCTAGTTTAAAAGCCAGGTTTCTAGTCCCCAAAGTTTTCAAATTTGGGATTTTTGAAGCCCCCTCCATCTGGCTGCCCAAAAAGTGACATGGCACAGGGAGAGTAATGCCACGTATTATTTTCTTATTTCTTATTTAGAATAATATTTTTTAAACATTTAAATAAGTGATATTAATTTCCAAATGAATTTTTAATTTCATAATTCATATTTTTTGAAAATCCCAAATTGCTTAACCTAATTTCCTCTTCCATCCGCCCGTACGAGATTTCTTCTGATCATCTTCAACCCTCCTTCTTGGTACGACCTCCAACACTCCATCTTCGTCTTCCTTCTGTGGTACCAGCTTCAACCATCACACTCCTACTACATACTACCTTCACACTCTCTCTTAAAGCTTCGTATAATCATTCTGATATTTAGAGCGATGAGGAAAGATGGAGAAAGATATTCTATGAGGTAAGTTTTGTTGTCTTCTTGAACATGTTTTTATATAGTTCTGTGTGGTCCCCAATTGTCTCATATTAGTGGGTTTAGTATTTTCTCTTTTGTGGTCCACCATGAACGAATATTCAATGTTTGGCTTTTAGTGGGTTAGTTTATTAACATTGCATTTTAATATTGTTAATTTCAGGCCACCACCAGAGACATTAGTGAGGTTAAGATTACACCATAGGGGTAGATTTGTAAATGAACCTGTACATTTGTATGTTGGGGGCGAGGTTACTGAGATGAATTGGAAGTTTGATGTTGACTTTATGTCATACATGGATTTGGAGGCACTGGTTAAAGGTCAGGGTTATATAGACATTGGATCTTTGTGGTATAGGAACCCTAAATTTAGCTTTACCCGTGGTCTAAGGCCATTAAACAATGATAGGGATGTACTGCAATTTGGACAAGATGTTGTAGGTCATGAAGTAATTGATGTTTATGTGGAGCATAAGGTGTCTGATCCACCTGAAATTGTGGATCCTAGTGAGTTGGATAAAGTAATTGAAGATGATGATGTAGAATTGATTGGTGTAGCAGAACCAAATATTGCTGTAGCTGAACATTGTGAAGTTGAACCTGAAACTGCTGAACATGAACCTGAACCAGAACCAAATATTGATGTTGTTGAAACTGCTGAACATGAACATGAACCTGAACCTACTGAACCCAATATTGCTGTTGCTGAACCTGTTGAACAAGAACCTGAAATTGTACCTGAACCTACTGAACCCAATATTGCTGAACCTACTGAACCTACTGAACCCAATATTGCTGAACCTGCTGAACCCAATATTGCTGAACCTGCTGAACCCAATATTGCTGAACCTACTGAACCCAATATTGCTGAAACTGAAGATGTTGTACCTGAACCTGAAATTTTTGAGCCAAATATTGCTGAACAAGGACCTCAAATAAATGCTGAGAGCCAACCCAATAATGATTTCAGTGAAGATAGTAACAATTGTGAGGATAGTGGAGAGTGTGATGAGATGGACTGGACGTCAGTGCTGCCTCCTGAGACCTTAGGTGAGGAACCTAGTGTAGTGAACCTGCAATCACAATCTGAAGATGAAGAGGATGAGGAACATTTATACACACCCCCTGGTACTGATGATGAAGAAGATCAAGAAAGGTTCCCAACATATAAAAGTGGGCAGGGATTACAGTTCAAGATAGGATTGATGTTTTCAAACAAGGAAACAATAAGAGATGCAATTAAAGAGTATGGAATGGAAAACCAAAAAAATGTCTATATCAGGAAGAATGATGCAAAGAGGATTATAGTTAAGTGTATGGATGGCTGCAAGTTTCACCTCAGGTTCAGTTTGAGGAATGGGCAACAGTATTGGCAAATTTTAAGTTATGAGAGTGACCATACTTGTTGCAGAACTGCAGACAACAGGAATGCTAAGACCCAATGGCTTGCTATAAGGTTTACACAACTTCTAAGGCACAACCCATACATGAAACCAGCTGGTTTAGTCGCTGAAGCACTACAGAGATGGGGAATAAAGATATCAAGAGATCAAGCATATAGAGCTAAAAGGAGGGCATTGGACCTTATCCAAGGTGCTGGTTATGACCAGTTCAGGCACTTGAGAAGTTATGGAGAGGAGTTATTGAAGTCCAATCCAAAGAGTACAGTTATTATAAAATGCTCAGAAAACCATGGCAGTCCTGCATTTGAAAGAATATATATTTGTTTAGATGCTTGTAAGTCAGGATTTGCCAAGTATTGTAGACCAATAATTGGTTTGGATGCATGTTTTTTGAAGGGGGATTATGGTGGCCAATTGATGTCTGCTATAGGCAGAGATGCAAACAATCAAATATATCCAATTGCTTATGCAGTGGTTGAGGCTGAGACCAAAGATTCGTGGGAATGGTTCTTGCATATACTACTAGAAGATTTAAGAGCAGTCAATGATAGATGTTATGGCTTTATTTCTGACCAACAGAAGGTAACATTTAATTCTTATCTGTGCTTTTATTTATGACTAATAGAATGTAACATTTAATTATGTGTGCTTTATGTTAGGGTTTGGTTCCTGCTATCCAAGGCTTAAGTTCCAATGTGGAACAGAGACTGTGTGTGAAACACCTTTATGGTAACTGGAAGAAAAAACATGGAGGTGTGGTAATAAAACAAGCCATGTGGGAAGCAGCCAGAGCAACTTCAATTCCAATATGGGAAAGAGCAATGCAGAAATTGAAGCTTTTAGATGGTGGAGCATGGAAGGACTTGAATGACATTCCAGCAATGTTCTGGACAAGATCACATTTCAAGACATATGCCAAATGTGATATTCAAGTGAATAACATGTGTGAGGCCTTTAACAGGGCAATTTTGGAGCATCGAGACAAGCCAATCATAACCTTATTGGAAGGAATCAAACATTATATCACTAAAAGGATAACTAAACAAAAGGGATTATTGCAGGGATATGAAGGAGTAATCTGTCCTAGAATCCAATTGCTAATTGAGAAGCACAAAAGGGAAGCACAAGACTGGACCCCAACTTGGCATGGTGATGATGATCTCTCAATCTTTGGAGTTACCAATGGAACTGAGACATATTGTGTAAATCTGAAGAATGAATCATGCAGCTGCAGAAAATGGGAGTTGTCTGGAATCCCATGTTGTCATGTTATCTCCTGCATTTGGAACATAAGAAAAAAACCAGAAGCATATGTCTCTCCATATTATAGGTTTGTGAGTCACATGTTATGTAACATATTTCTATGTCCTGTTTATGATATGTTCTATTAACTCTTGCATGTGTAACATTATTTCTGTTTTGCAGCAAAGTTACATTTGAGAAATGCTATGCTAATATTGTCATGCCAACCAATGGACCACAATTATGGACTGATGTTGATCATGTGCCTATGTGTCCTCCTGTCATGAGAAGAGCAATTGGAGGTCCAAAAAAGATGAGAATTAAAACAGGTGATGAGCCAAAGAACCCCCATGTGCTTTCAAGAAGCTTTTCAACTGTCACTTGCAATAAATGTGGACAAACTGGACACAACAGTAGGACTTGTAAGGGCAAGAGGGCAGCTGATAGGCAGATACCAAAAGGAGGCAATAAGAAGACCAAGCAAACAAAGACAACCAAGAAGGCAAAGAAGACTAACAAGACTAAGAAGACTAAAGATGCAGAAAAACAGATTGAGATTGGTCAGGGATCTCAAGCACCTCAGCCTAGTCAAGAGTAGAAGTAATTAGGAATGGTGTTGCTTTTTTTTGGAATGAAACTTGATGTATTAGTGGAAATCTTTAGTATGGTTATAATGGATATCTTTAGTATGGTTATATTTTGTAATGAATATTTTGTAATGGATATGTTGTAATGGATATGTATCTTGTAATGGATATGTTTTGGTACAATCATGAATTTGGTACACACTATGCTACAAACTGTCTTGGCTGCTCAAGTATGCAACAAACTGTGTTGAATAATTCTGCAAAATTCTGTGTTTAAAAAATTCTGTGTTGCCACAAACTGCTCAAAAAATTCTGTGTTGCAAAAAATTCTGTATTGCAACAAAATTCTGTGTTTAATAATTCTGCATTTGGTATCTGCATCTGCGTTTGGAAAAAATTCAGTGTTGCAACAAAATTCTGTGTTGCAACAAAATTCTGTGTTTAATAATTCTGCATTTGGTATAATTCTGTGTTGCAACAAAATTCTGCATTTGGTATAATTCTGCATTTGGTATAATTCTGCAACAAAATTCTGTGTTTAATTAGTTATAATTCTGCATCTGCATTTAGGTATAATTTAGGTATAATAATTCTGCATCTGCATTTTGAAAAATTCTTCATTTTTTCTGTATTTAGGTAGACCATTTTTTCTGCATTTGTAATGGCCTACATAATGTTTCATTATTACACTGAGAAGTTATACTTAATGGTCTACATAATGAAACAAATTCAAGTGCAATTGCAATTTATAAACCTCAAACATCATCATTTCATTATAAACCATGAGTAGTTATACACCTCAAACATCATTACGAACTAAACAACATAGAAACTCCAACATTAATAAACCTACACACAATAATACAAATAAACCTCCAATACTAATAAACCTAGATCATTTCAACCAACACAAAGAACCTCCTACAGACAACAATGAACCTCCAATACTAATAAACCTACATCATTTCATTATTATTGTTGCAACAAATGCAACCAACACAAAGATGGTTATGAACCAATTAAACTTCAACTGTTTCTTTAAAAATTTGATCTTCATCCTTGTTTCTTCTTCTTTTACCATTGACTCTTTAACCCTCTGCTTTTCTTCATTCAAGTTGTGGAGTAAGTTCCCAATCACTTCCTTTGCCCTAGGATTCATTTCCTCATCCAACCAAACAAAATTACTGCACTTCTTGAAACCTTGAACCTGCAACAATGGAGGTCACAAAATATTCAGTCTATACTCAATTCTGAGGAGCAAATTTTGTAATTGAAGAATATCATACCTTGTACATCCCACATCCGAAAAAGCGTCGTCCTGGGTTTGAATCGGTCCAAGCCGTCATCAACGGAGCATCGATACCACAGTGGCATTCATGTATAACAGAACGATTCCTGTAGCTCGGATTCGACACGGATTTTTGAGACATGTTGGATGCTTGCAGGAAGGAAGAGAAGGTAGATGGAATAGAAGGTAGATGGAGGTCGTACCAAGAAGGAAGGTTGTAGATGACCAGAAGCAAGGATGGAAGAGGAAATTAGGTTAAGCAATTTGGGATTTTCAGAAAATATGAATTATGAAATTAAAAATTCATTTGGAAATTAATATCACTTATTTAAATGTTTAAAAAATATTATTCTAAATAAGAAATAAGAAAATAATACGTGGCATTACTCTCCCTGTGCCATGTCACTTTTTGAGCAGCCAGATGGAGGGGGGCTTCAAAAATCCCAAATTTGAAAACTTTGGGGACTAGAAACCTGGCTTTTAAACTAGGGGGATCGAAACTCCAAAAACCTTAAACTAGGGGGGTCAAAACTGCATTTAAGCCTAAATATTTTATATATGAAAATTTACTATTGATATAGATATTTTTGTAAACGATACTCAAGCAAAAATAATATTTGTATATGAGAAAAAATTTATTATTATCTAAATATTCTTATATTCGAAAAATAATATTTATGATCCAAATATTTTTTATTCAAAAATAGTAAAGAGGAAATAATCTATTATTGTTGGATATATTTTTATATATGACCATTTACTATTGATCCATATATTTTTGTAAACAATACTTAAAAAAAATATTTGTATACATGAAAAAATTTATTATTGATCTAGATATTTTTATATATGAAAAAATATATTATTGATCTAAATAATTTTTTTTAGTCTTCTATTTAAAATAAATATATTATGTAAACAAATGCGAGTATCAAACTAGAACTCGTGCGTACGCACGGGTTTGTTATTAGTTCTATACAAATTTTATTGAACATTTCATATTTAAGCTTCTTTTTTACTACATACCTCACTTCAACAATTTCACTGTCCAACCAACAAATATCACCCTTTCTCTGTCTAACCTGACTTTTTTTTACTCCTCTATCATCAACTCTTCCACCATAGTTCACAATCATAATATTTTTTTTTTTGCCAAAAATGAAATGTATGGATATAATATTTTGGTGAAAATGAAGAAAATTAATGTGATGGAATTTTCTTGTTAAAATAAGAAAAATTTGTATGGATGTTAAGTTGAAAATATATTTTTTCAAAAAATAAATTTAGAAAAATAATGTTATCCATGGATAGGGGTGTAACCGGATCGGTTTGGACCATTTTTTAGTCCAAAAAAAAAAGGTTTGAACCATTGAAATTTACATCAGTTTGGTTTTATTCGATTTTTAACATTTTTCAAAAAGGGAACAGAACCAAACTAACCGTTTTAGTTCGGTTGATCGATTTACAATATTTTTTTTTCAAACATTATATTTATCAGTGTATTCTCCACTATAGTGTTTTTAAAGTTATTTTATGCTATTATTTTTTAAAATAATACATTTCATGCAATTTATTGCATGTTCTATTTTTTCAAATTACAAGTTTCTCTTAATCCATATGAAACAAGGACATGATTTTCATTACATCATAAAATAAGTTCACTATCAAATATAAAATTTAACACTTGGCATCGAAATGTTAGAAAAGAAATTGAAAGTTTAACAAATAAAACACAGGAAAACACACATCAAAATTATTTGTTAACAAGAGTAGAAGAAATTTGGTTGAAGAAGAAGAAACAAAAAAGGTAAAAGAAAACACTACTAAAATTATGACATTTGAGAAAAGGCCCTCACATCAGGTATAAAAATAAATGATGTAAAAAATATTTGTCAAAAGATTTTACATTAGACTTTTATTTCCCCTGATATGAAAAATATGTGATTTAAAGGAAAATATAACAAGGTGGCAGTTTGGTAAATAAAATGAAATTTTTTATAAGGGATTTTATATCGGACCTTTACTAATCTCCGATGTAAAAAGTCCAATGATAAAATAATACAAACACGGTGGCAATTTTGTAAATAAGTTGTGTTTTTGTGATAAAAAAAGTGGCCCTTACATCGGTCTAAGGTCCAACCGATGTAAAAGATTGGTCCTTACATCGGACCCTTTTATCCAACCGATGTAAAAACCAATTTTTGTTCACAAAAACCTAATAATTATAATCAGATGTTCATAACACGCCGCGCATCATCTCTTCGAGCAACTCCCTCTGAAACCGTCTCACACAAAAACTTCTCCCTCCGTCGTCGACGTCCCTCCGTCTCCCTCCCTCCAAAATCGTCTCACACGAAAACTTCTCCCTCGCTCCGTTTCCGTCCGTCTCCGACGTCCCTCCGTCTCCCTCCGTTGTGTTCTTCCGTGTCTCTCCGTCTCCCTCCGCCTTCGACGTCGTCCCTCCGTTTCCAACAGGTTAGATTTATCATTATTGTTAGATTTATATTACATTTTATCTAAAGGAATGAATTTAAATTAGAACAAATTAAAATGTTATTGTTAACCTCCATTTGTGAGTGGGTCAGTTTTCTTAATATGTATACATGTATTTCGATTATTTTAGAATATGTTTTAACGGTAGTTTGGTGGTTAGTTTTATTTAATCTTGCATGCTAACCAGCAATCAAGTTTCAATCCCGCGACATCACATTATGCTACAATTTTTATGTTTAAAAGAATCCCTTATGGATTCTTGTAGTAGTGCTATTCTCCCTCCAGACTTCCTATAAATATATATTTCTACCCAAACTAGAAACATTCAAGGATATTTAAGTAAGACGTATTCTAATTCTATATTATTTGTGACAGAGTTTCCTATATTAAGTCATTGTGGAGTGATCTAACAAGTAAAGAATGTTAAAAAACATTAATTATTAAAAAAAAATATTAGAAATAATTTTTTTAATGATTTAACTATGTACTCATTAATTTCAGAACATAGGTATGAATCGTAGTTGGATGAGAGCTAATCGATTAAGTGTCGAGTACGAACATGGAGTGAAGGAATTTCTACAGTTTGCTGAAAGTAATGCTGAAAAAAGTCTTCATGCGCTTTTTCTCTATCCATGTGTTCGTTGTGCAAATAAAGAACCAAAACTTAGTAAGAAAGCAATCGTGGATCATCTAATCTGTGTAGGGATCTGTCAAAGTTATACACAATGAATATGGCACGGTGAAGTAGTAGCAAATTCAAACGTGTCCCAAAGAGATGATGTTAGTGTCGATATGGATGATCGTTTGGAAGACATGATGCGTGATATTGGACAAGATTCGTTTAAGAGGGCACATGTGTATGATACTTTATGCAGTGACAAGGAAAACCCTTTGTACCTGGGATGCATAAATTTTACACGTTTGTCAGCCGTTTTAAAATTGTTTAATCTGAAGGGGAATAATGGGTGGACTGACAAAAGTTTTACCGATTTGCTTGAACTATTGACAGAAATGCTTCCAGAAGGTAATGTAATGCCAATTCATTATTACGAGGCGAAGAAAATATTATGTTCAATGGGTTTGGAGTATGAAAAGATACATGCATACCCTAATGACTGCATATTATACCGAAAAGAGTATGTAAACTATAATCATTGTTTAAAGTGCAAGGTGTCACGCTACAAAAAGAAAGATGGTGATTCTAGTGAAGACGAGGTGGTCAAAAAGGGTCCTCCCGCGAAAATGGTATGGTACCTACCAGTAATTTCAAGGTTCAAGAGACTATTCGCTAATGTAAACGATGCAAAAAATCTTAGATGGCATGCAGAAGAAAGAAATTGTGATGGAAAAATTCTCCATGTAACTGATTCTTTGCAATGAAAGAAAATAGGTTCTTTGTTTCCAAGCTTTGGCAAAGAGTCGAGAAACCTTAGACTTGGAATTTCTACTGATGGAATGAATCCATTTGGCAATATAAGTACTAATCATACTTCTTGGCCTGTTCTCTTGATGATTTACAACCTATCTCTTAGGTTGTGCATGAAACGTAAATATATTATGCTATCGATGATGATTGTTGGCCCAAAACAACCAGGAAATGACATAGACGTGTATCTAAGTCCACTGATTGAGGATTTAAGAGTGTTGTGGGAGAAAGGGGTGGATGTTTTTGATGCGTATTCTGGCGAATAGTTCAATATGCGTGCCATGTTGTTTTGCACCATCAACGATTTTCTGGCATATGGAAATTTGTATGGGTATAAAGTTAAAAGGCATAAAACGTGTCCTATATGTGAAAAAGACACATTTTACCATCAACTTGTAAAAGGAAATAAGATTGTTTATCTCGGGCACCGAAAATTTCTAAATCATTATCATCCATATCGTAGATTGCAGAAAGCTTTCAATGGGAAGCAAGAGCATGGTGTTGCTCCAAAGCCCTTAACTGGAGAGGAAGTTTATCAACTACAATAGGGAATTAATGTTGTCTTTGGAAAGTACCAAAAGTGATCTACTTTGAAAAATACATGGAAAAAGAGGTCGATTTTCTTCAATCTTCCATATTGGTCTAGTCTTGATGTAAGACATTGTATTGATGTGATACACGCGGAGAAAAATGTATGTGATAGTGTAATCGGAACACTTCTCAACATTCAAGTCAAGACAAAAGATGGTATTAATGCTCGTATGGATTTGGGTTTGATGGGCATACGATAAGAGTTAACTCTATAATATATAGGTAACAAGACATATTTGCCTCCTGCCTGCTACACTTTGTCCAAAAAAGAGAAAACAAGTTTTTGTGAGTGTTTATAAAGTATCAAAGTGCCGCATGGTTACTCATCAAATGTCAAGAGGCTTGTATCAGTTAAAGATATTAAATTAGTCGACTTAAAATCTCACGACTGTCATGTCTTAATGCAACAACTACTACCAGTGGCTATTCATGGGATATTGCCTAACAATGTTAGGAAGACTATAACTAGGTTGTGCTTATTTTTCAATGAAATCTATTGTAAAGCCATTGGTCCATTAAAGTTAGATGATTTGGAAAATGAGGCTGCAGTTATCTTGTACCAATTAGAGATGTATTTCCCTTCTTCATTTTTTGACATTATGGTTCACTTAATTATTCATCTAGTAAGGGAGATTAGATTACATGGTCCAATTTTTTTACGGTAGATGTATCTGTAATACGGTGGCAGAACCGACTGTTATATTGGTTTTGCATTTTTATTCGCAAATGTTGCGGTAAGCAAGAGTTGCCACCGAATTTTCTTTTATCCAACAAAGGAAATGGTAAAAAAAACAGAAAAAGACCTTTCGAGATTATTTCTGATTAAGGGGGTAGATTATGGAAAGGGAAGGTGTTAGCACCCTTTCCATCCGTAGTTATCTACGGGCTCTTAGATGCTAGATCATTTGGAAATACCTTGTGTTTGTGTGTTTGAAAAAAAATTATTTTTGAAAATACGCCTTGGTACGGCGAACTTTGTAATGTTTCTTGTATTCTTGAGAACGTATACAAAGTGTTTTTGAAAATATTTTTGGAAAGGAGTGTATGTGTGGAACATGTTTTGTTTTGGGCAAGCATCTAAGAACTAACTACCTACTCGAAATTTTTTGTTCTTTTCCTCTTTTCCTTTAGACAGTGCTATCCTACTATTAGTGAGTAGGTAGCCATATCATTGGATGTTTGAGGGATAATCGAGGGTCATCGTACGGTCATAAAGGCAACTAGTAAGATATCTTAGTAATTACCTTAAAGTTTTAAGATCATTTTACTGAGGCAACATCAAAAGGGTCATCGAGGGACTTATGATCTTTTTAAACCAAAGAGTAGCCACTAAAATCTCTTGCATTCGAGAATCTTGACCATTTTATTTCGAAGGCAACTGAAGTGGGAGTATCCTAGAGGTGCACATGTACGAGTGTGTTATATTCAGTTATTTTTCTTTGATGTTAGGTTTGCTAACATTTTTGTTTTTAATTCTTGTCATGCAATCCTATTAGGCATACATCTAACAGTTAATATATGTACAAGAAATTAAAGTGTGGAAATTAAATCTAACTATTACATGGCTTCAGGGAGGGGGAAAATTACAAGTCCAAAAATTAGGGATAAAAGCGGTGAATAAAATCCTAATTTTTAACTGTTACAAACCATAAGCATATACAATAATAAGGAAATAATAATGTGGAAAGTAAAATGAACGCGCAAGGTCTAAAAGAATGTTCGAAACCATAAGAAAGGTCTAAGCAATTTAAGATTTTTTTTTTATTGTTTTTGTTTTATTTTAAGAAAAATGTTTAAATAAT
The DNA here is from genome assembly GCA_948472305.1 of Vicia faba. Taxonomy (NCBI): domain Eukaryota; kingdom Viridiplantae; phylum Streptophyta; class Magnoliopsida; order Fabales; family Fabaceae; genus Vicia; species Vicia faba. The sequence continues at coordinate 1,520,921,981 of OX451735.1, read as the reverse complement.
AATAAAAAATTAACTAAACTAAATCTAATCTTAAATAAAAATATTAATTATTAGTGAGAATTAAAATTAATAAAAAGAAAACTAATTCTATATTTTTTTTGTATTTGATTTTATGATTTTTTTGTTATAAAAAGAAAAAGGAATTAATTAAAACAAAAGAAAATAAATAAGACAAAGGATAATATGGGCCATGTTGCGACAAGCAAAAAGGGGGTGTGAATCTGAAAATGTCTCAAGCCCAATAAATCAGAGCCCAGGTATTTGCACATGATCTTGTACGTATGGCCCTTGAAGGATGTATGGTGGGAACGCGTCTTTGAGTCTTTAGATCTGTCTTTAGTTTGGCCTGAAAGTCCCAGCATTTTGAATTACGAAGCTCAAAAGTTCTTGAGCCCTAACAATGGAATCCTGTGATTTAATCATTTAAACTCACATGTGATACATTAAACCTGCTCTAATCATTGCCATAAACATATATGCACGCGTTAGATTAGTTAACAATATATATATATATATATATATATATATATATATATATATATATATATATATATATATATATATATATATATATATATATATATATATATATATATATATATATATATATATATATATATATTAACAGATTGAATCCAAGGAAACTATACCAAACTGGTGATGATCGTAGTGATCGTTCTGAACGTGAATGGACTCTATTATGAGTTGGATTTAATTCCTGGATTCCTCGGAGAGGTGATTCAATCACTTGTTTGGATTGTTGGGGCTTTGAAATGCAGATACGACTTTGCACTAGTTTGAGATTTTTTTTGAAAATTTTGTAGAGCTTTTATTAGGCAATTGGAGAGATTTTTTAAGAGGGGTTTCATGCTCTTGACTTATGCTTTTGTTTTGTATTTATAGAGAGATGGAATGGTGAGTAAACATGTCAAGAATCCACACATAATGGTCCCCTTTCAAAGCAATATCAAGCATATTAAAATACTTCCAAAATTGTGAAAAACTTGCCCTTCTTGAGATGAAATGAACCTGGTCTTTTTCCTCATACCTTGCACGAATTCTAAGACCCGATATCAACCCAAATCATCAGCCCATGTGTCCATACTTTTTATTTATTATTTTATGCAATTTATTTTGTGTTTATTTGAGTAAAAACAAAATAAATATGAATAAAATAGAGAAAAAATGAAAAGCAATGTGAGAGTGAATTTAGGAATCCTTGAGTAAGTCATAAACATATTTTAATCCCACAAAATAGGTCTATGACTTAAAAATGCATTTTTTTGCTCAAAGTTGACTTTTTGCATTTTCACCAATTTGCCCAATTTATACTAGTCATAACTTGCTCAATTTTTATCTTTTACAGATGATCTTGGACTTTTTATAAAGCTCAATATGTCCCCTACAATATCTATTTTAAACATTTTTTCATTTGGAGAAATTATCTTAATGTAACTTTCCTTGATAAAAAATACCTTTTTGTTGACTTTCAAAAAGATATGTAATGTATTGGCTCATATCTTTCCAATGATGCATTTTTTGAACTTGAGGACAAAAGAAAAGTTGTAGGTAATTGAATTTTATTCACAATGAGCTATGTTTGGGGCAAAATGGATGAAGCATTTGAAAGTTATGCTTGGTCAAAGTTAAGTTGACTTTTCCTTGGAAACCCTAATTTTGCACTTTTGGATTCTTGATGATTTGAGAGCATTCCTTGAGGAATCATGATCAACCCTTGATCAAATGATGGATATAACTTAAAAATATTTATGTTGACCAAAAATCTTGAAGTTTGACTATATATTGACCATAGTTAACTTTTGAACTAATATAGTTGATTTTCAGTCATCTGAGCAATTGACTGAGCAAACTTGTAATGCAAGGCATGAAAATTGGCATGAGCATTCTTGAGGACATATTAGGAACCATGGTTTAATCATTTAAACTCATATGTGATACGTTAAACCTGCTCTAATCATTTCCATAAACATATATGCACACGTTAGATTAGTTAACTATATATATATATATATATATATTAACAGATTGAATCCAAGGAAACTATACCAAACCGGTGATGATCGTAGTGATCGGTCTGAACGTGAAGGGACTCAGTTATGAGTTGGATTAAATTCCTGGATTCCTTATAGAGGTGATTCAGTCACTTTTTTGGATTATTGGGGCTTTGAAATGCAAATACGACTTTGCACTAATTTGATATTTTTTTTGAAAATTTTGTAAAGCTTTTGTTAGGTAATTGGAGAGATTTTTGAAGAGGGGTTTCGTGCTCTTGGATTATGCTTTTGTTTTGTATTTATAGAGGGATGGAGCTTATGCTCGTTGATATGGCCTTTATTGGTGAATATTGAGATGAAGGCTTATGCCTTGTTGATGCCTCTATTAATTGGAAATTTTTTGAGATGGGAGTTCTGCTCCAAATGGTACCACATGCATTTGCATAGTATTGAGTCACGTTATATGACCGTATAAAGAAGTGTGTATTGATGTGGTGAATGTGTATTATTATTGTTGATTATGAGAAGAGAAATGGTGATGTTATGTGATTTAATTTAATATATTAATTATCATGCGCTTTATTATATTGTTAGATATCTCACCCCTTCTGTTTGAATGTTTCCCTTATGTTGGTAACTTGCAGGTAATCGAGAGTGAAGGTTGTATACCTTCAGTAGTTCGAGTCAGTGTCATTACTCTGATATGTAACACTCAGGGGGATGAACGCTTGTTGCTTTTGATTGTTGATTATTCAGTTGTTGAACTTTAAGTTGATTATTATTAAGTATTTGTTGGTTTGAAGTTGCTGTAATGATGATAGAGATGTTATTAAGAATATCCGCTGCGTAGATGTTAAATTACTTAATTAAAGATGTCATGACGATGGTTCATCCGATGTTTTAAAAGTGTTATATATCCACGATGAATGCAATGAATTTTGATAGAAGAACTTGTGGCATCCCGATTCGTTTGCATGAATGATTTTTATAACTCTGATTTATTTATATAATTTGCCGGGATAGAATTGGGGTGTTACAAAGTTGGTATCAGAGTGAAAGGTTGGTCCGACCTTGTCGTCGATTCGTAGTTATCTAACAATCGAGTATTGTTAATTTGAGTTCTAACCATTGTTTATATTGTAGTGAGAAGTTGAGATGGCTGGAAGGAATGATGTTGGACTTACTGCTGCTTTAGAAGCAACGACTCATGCGATGGAGAATCAGCCGAATGCTGACGGGAATGCTGGATCTTGTAGCTTGGTGACTTTCCAGAGAGAGAATCCGCCTATGGAAAGTATGATTCTGACGGAGCATTGGAGTGGTTGAAAGAGATCGAGAGAATCTTCCGCGTAATGGACTGCACTCCAGCGCAGAAGGTCCGTTATGGTACTCATATGCTAGCAGTCGAGGCTGATGACTGGTGGCTAGAGACTTGTCAGAAGTTGGAAGCTGCAAGTGAGAATGTCACTTGGGCTGTGTTCCGAAGGGAGTTTCTGAGGAAGTACTTTCCTGAAGATGTCCGTGGTAAGAAGGAGATTGAGTTCCTTGAGCTGAAGCAAGGAAATATGTCGGTTGTTGAGTATGCTGCCAAGTTTTCTGAGTTGGATAAGTTTTATCCAACTACGCTGATGCATATGCTGAGTTTTTGAAGTGTATTAAGTTTGAGAACGGGCTGCACCCGGAGATCAAGAAGGCAGTTGGATACCAGAAGATCCGTGTCTTTGCTGATTTGATTGATAGTTGCTGGATTTATGATGAGGATAATAATGCTTATTATAAGATTATCAGTGATAAGAGGGGTAAGCACCAACAGAATCGTGGTAAGCCTTATGATGCCCCAGTTGGTAAAGGTAAACAGAAAGTTGCTCAGGTTCAGAGGACTAGTGGGGGAGATGCTCCTACTGGTGTAGTTTGCTTTAAGTGTGGAAATCCTGGGCACAAGAGTAATGTGTGCACTACTGAAGTGAAGAGATGTTTCTATTGTGGAAAGAACAGACATGTTGTATCGAAGTGTGAACATAAGGATATGATTTGTTTCAATTGTAGAGAAGAAGGGCATATTGGTAGTCAGTGTCCGAAACCGGAGAATGCTCAGAAAAGTGGTAAAGTGTTTGCTCTGGTTAAGGATCAGACGACTGCTAAGAACAGACTTATCAGAGGTACATGTTTCATTAATAGTACTCCTTTAATTACTATTATTGATATCGGTGCTACACATTGTTTTATTGTTGTTGATTGTGTTGAAAGATTGAGTCTTATGTTGTCATCTTTGAATGGGGAAATGGTCGTCGATACTCTAGCCAAGGTGTCGATGACTACTTCTTTTGTGTGTTTGAAGTGTCCCTTGTCGATCTACGACATAGACTTTGCTATTGATTTGGTTTGTTTACCGTTAAGAGGTTTAGATGTGATTTTGGGTATGAACTGGTTAGAGCATAACTGTGTTCATATTAACTGTTATGACAAGTCGGTGAAGTTTTCTACTCCTAAAGCAGAAAAAGATGGTCTGTTGTCTGCTAGACAGTTAAGGAAGTTGATGCAAGAGGAAACACAAATGTTCTCGTTGATGGCGTCGCTATCTGTAGAGACTCAAGCTATAATTGAGGAATTGTAGGTGGTGTGTGAATATCTTGAAGTTTTTCATGTTGAGATTTCTGATGTACCGCCTGAGAGGGAAGTTGAATTTTCTATTGATCTTGTACCTGGTACCAGACCTGTGTCTATGGCACCATACAGGATGTCTGCATCTGAATTGTCAGAGTTAAAGAAGCAATTGGAGGAGTTACTTGATAAGAAGTTTGTAAGACCAAGTGTATCATCGTGGGGAGCTCCAGTGTTGTTAGTAAAGAAGAAAGATGGAAGTATGAGGCTTTGTGTTGATTATAGACAGTTGAATAAAGTGACAATTAAGAACAAGTATCCGCTTCCAAGAATATATGACTTAATGGATCAATTGGTGGATGCTCGTGTGTTTAGTAAGATTGATTTGAGGTCGGGTTACCGTCAGATTAAAGTGAAGGATGAAGATATCCAAAAGATGGCTTTCAGGACGCGTTATGGACATTATGAGTATTCAGTGATGCCTTTCGGTGTTACTAATGAGCCAGGAGTATTCATGGAATATATGAATCGTATCTTTCATACTTATTTGGATCGATTCGTAGTGGTGTTCATTGATGATATTTTGATTTACTCTAAGTCAGAAGAAGAGCATGCTGAACACTTAAGAGTAATATTATAAGTTTTGAAAGAGAAGAAGTTGTATGCAAATCTGTTCAAGTGAAAGTTTTGGTTAAAAGAGGTTAGTTTTCTTGGTCATGTGATTTCAGGTAGTGGCATTGTTGTAGATCCATCGAAGGTTGATGTTGTGTTGCAATGGGAAAATCCAAAGTCAGCTACTGAGATTAGAAGCTTTTTGGGATTAGCTGGTTATTATAGAAGGTTTATCGAAGGTTTTTCCAAGTTGACACTTCAGTTGACTAAGTTGACTTGTAAAGGTAGAGATTTTGTTTGGGATGTTCAGTGCGAAGAAAGTTTTACAGAATTGAAGAGGAGGTTGACGACAGCTCCGATCTTGACGTTGCCTAATCCAGGAGAGCCTTTTGTGGTGTATTGTGATGCTTCTAAGATGGGTTTAGGAGGTGTGCTTATGAAGAATGGTAAGGTAGTTGCTTATGCGTCAAGAAAGTTAAGGAATCATGATAAGAACTATCCTACGTATGATTTAGAGCTTGCTGCAGTTGTTTTTGTGTTGAAGATTTGGAGGCATTATCTTTATGGTTCTAGATTTGAAGTGTTTAGTGACCATAAGAGTTTGAAGTATCTTTTCGATCAGAAGGAGTTGAATATGAGGCAGCAAAGATGATTGAAATTTTTAAAGGATTGTGATTTTGGTTTGAATTATCATCCAGGAAAAGAGAACGTGGTAGCTTATGCGTTAAGTCGAAAGACTTTACATATGTCAGCAATGATGGTTAAAGAGTTGGAATTAATTGAGTAGTTCAGAGATATGAGCTTAGTTTGCGAGGTTACTTCGCGAAGTATTATGTTGGGTATGTTGAAGATTAATAATGAATTTCTAGACAGTATTAGAGAAGCTCAGAAGTTGAATCTTAAACTGGTAGATTCGATGGTTAGAATGGATCAGTCTGAGAATAGTGATTTTAAGTTAGATGCGCAGAGTGTGTTGAAGTTTCGTAACCGGATTTATATTCCTGATGATGCTGAGATGAAGAAGGTGATACAGGAAGAGAGCCATAAAAGTAAGTTAAGTATTCATCCAGGAGCTACAAAGATGTATCGAGATTTGAAAGGTTTGTTTTGGTGGCCTGGAATGAAGAGTCATGTGGCTCAATTTGTGTATGCATGTTTGACTTGTCAGAAGTCGAAAGTTGAACATCAGAAGCCTGCAGGTTTGATGCAACCGTTAGAAGTTCCAGAATGGAAATGGGATAGCATTTCAATGGAATTTGTGACGGGGTTGCCTAATACTTTAAGAGGGCATGATTCAATTTGGGTGATTGTTGATAGGCTTACAAAGTTGGCTCATTTTATTCCTATTAACATCAGCTTTCCAATGTCAAAGTTGGCTGAGATTTACACTAGTGTAATTGTGAAGATGCATGGTATTCCTTTGTGCATTGTGTCAGATAGAGATCCAAGCTTTACTTCTGATTTTTGGAAGAGTTTGCAAGAAGCGTTGGGTTCTAAGTTGAGATTGAGTTCAGCGTATCATCCTCAGACAGATGGTCAGACTGAACGGACAATTCAATCGTTGGAAGATTTGCTGAGGACTTGTGTTCTTGAGCAAGGAGGTACGTGGGATACTCATCTTCCGTTGATAGAGTTCACTTATAATAACAGTTATCATTCCAGTATTGGGATGGCACCTTTTGAAGCATTGTATGGTCGGAGATGTAGAACTCCTTTATGTTGGTATGAATCTGGTGAAAGTGTAGTACTTGGACCTGAACTTGTTCGTGAAACTACTGAGAAGGTGAAGCTGATTCGATAAAAGATGAAAGCTTCCCAAAGTAGACAGAAGAGTTATCATGACAAGCGAAGGAAGGATTTAGAAGTTCAAGCTGGTGATCATGTGTTTTTGAGAGTTACATCTGTGACTGGTGTTGGGCGAACGTTGAAGTCTAAGAAGCTCACTTCTCATTTTATTGGACCATATCAGATTTTAGAGAGAGTGGGGAATGTTGCTTATAGAGTGGCTTTACCGCCTAATCTTTCGAATTTGCATGATATGTTTCATGTGTCGCAACTCTGGAAGTATATTTCAGATCCATCTCATGTGATTCATATGGACGATGTGCAAGTACGTGATAATCTTACGGTGGAGACGATGCCTGTACGGATCACGGATCGTGAAATAAAGACTCTGAGGGGCAAAAAGATTGTTTTGGTTAAGGTGGTTTGGCTAGGAGCTGCCGGAGAAAGCATGACTTGGGAGTTGGAGAGCAAGATGCGGGACTCCTACCCTGAGTTGTTTGATTGAGGTAAATTTTCGAGGACGAAAATATTCTAAGTGGGGGAGAGTTGTAACGCCCATGATTTAATTAATTATTTAATTAAATTATTTTTGGAATATTTGAAAAGATGTGTTGTGATTAATTGGATTTAATTATTTTATTAAGTGGTGAAATAATATTAGAAGTATAATATTATTTGATGTGGGCTTGTTTTTAAGGAATGGAAGTAGTAATAAGGGGGTGTATTAGTTTTAAGCCCAATAAGGAATAAATAATAATAGGTTATTTTATTGTTGCTAGAAAGAATAGAAAAGAGGAGGCAGTAGAAGAATAAGGATTGAGAAGAAGAACGTGAAGCTGCTGGAAAAAGAGGAAAAATGGCAGAACGAGGTGTCGACCGGAAGATTATAGAGTGACCTTCAATCCAAGGTAAGGGTGGGGTTCTGACTCTATAATTGGGTTCATGATAATTGGTATGTGGGGTTAAAGGTTATTGTTGTCTTATTCATGAATTGAATGTTTATGATGTTGTACGATGTGAAATTGATGAAAATTATAGATGAATGATGGTGTCCCGAAGTTGTTTAATTGATGTAGAATTATAAGGTAATTGTAAGTAATGATTATCTATGATTAGATTAAGTTTTTAGGGCCTAAAGTATAGAACCCGTAGTGAAACCACAGAGAAAATCGCAGAATTTATGCAGGATGGAGCAGTATGCGTCGAACCCAAACATGATGTGTCGATGCAAGAAGGTTTAGAGACTCAGGATAAGTCGACACGAAGAGGTTTTGCATCGATACATGAGTACTTTTAAACTCAGGATGAGTCGTTCCACAGGGGCATGTGTCGATACATGCTGTGTGTAAGACTCAGTATGAGTCTATCCAATAGAGGATGCGTCGACTCATGTTGCGAATTCCATGCAGTACGTGTCGATCCAAGGAGTTACGCGTCGACCCATGTTGTCTGGTTTTTGGCAGATTCAACTTGAAAATGTTGTAACTTGAGTTTTTGGATGCCGTTTGAGATGCCGTTCGAAGTGTTAAATAACTAACACGGTGAGCTTTATTCCTGAGGATTAAAATGAAGAATAGGAAGTGTAGTCCTAGTAGCCAGTTTATGGATTTAGAGTTAGTTTCCGTGTTGACCATTACTTTGATTTTGTATGTAGAATGATGAAGATGAGATGCTTAGAGACTATTGTTTGGTATGTAACAGTAGGACTAATAATAATAATGATGTAAGATTACAGAATAGCAGTATGTATATGTTTTATGACTTATAAGTAAGTCTTAGTTGATTAGCTAATTTTAGGTAACATCTAGTATAGGCCTATGGTCAACGTTGTGAAATTGATGAGTTACTGTCGTATTATAGTAAAACTGAGTTGTTGACGAGATGTTATTATGAGGTTGTGTTTGATGAATTATTATGAATGATATGAGATATTTGATGAAGAGATGTTGAGATGCTTTTGAGATGTAGGCCTTTGGCCAACGATGATGTTGTATTGAGATGTTGTTAATTGTGACGTTGTTAATACATTCATGACTGTGTCGCATACATTGCATTTTGAGATGGAGCTTATGCTCGTTAAGATGGCCTTTATTGGTGAATATTGAGATAGAGGCTTATGCCTTGTTGATGCCTCTATTAATTGGCATATTTTTTAGATAGGAGTTATGCTCCAAATGGTACCACATGCATTTGCATAGTATTGAGTCGCGTTATATGACCGTATAAAGAAGTGTGTATTGATATGGTGAATGTGTATTATTATTGTTGATTATGAGATGAGAAGTGGTGATGTTATGTGATCTAATTAAATATATTAATTATCACGCGCTTTATTATATTGTTAGATATCTCACCCATTCTGTTTGAATGTTGCCCTTATGTTGATAACGTGCAGGTAATCGAGAGTGAAGGTTGTATACCTTCAGTAGTTCGAGTCGATGTCATTGCTCTGATATGTAACACTCGGGGGGATGAACGCTTGTTGCTTTTGATTGTTGATTATTCAGTTGTTGAACTTTAAGTTGATTATTATTAAGTATTTGTTGGTTTGAAGTTCCTGTAATGATGATAGAGATTTTATTAAGAATTTCTGCTGCGTAGATGTTGAATTACTTAATTAAAGATGTCATGACGATGGTTCATCCAATGTTTTAAAAGTGTTATATATCCATGATGAATGCAATGAATTTTGATAGAAGAATTTGTGGCATCCCGATTCATTTGCATGAATGCTTTTTATAACTCTGATTTATTTATATAATTTGCCGGGGTAGAATTGGGGTGTTACAAAGTTGGTATCAGAGCGAAAGGTTGGTCCGACCTTGTCGTCGAGTCGTAGTTGTCTAACAATCGAGTATTGTTAATTTGAGTTCTAACCGTTGTTTATGTGGTAGTGAGAAGTTGAGATGGCTGGAAGGAATGATGCTGCACTTGCTGCTGTCTTAGAAGGCGGTTGGATACCGGAAAATCTGTGTCTTTGCTGATTTGGTTGATAGCTGCAGGATTTTTTAGGAGGATAATAATGATCATTACAAGATTATTAGTGAGAAGAAGGGTAAGCACCAATAGAACCGTGGTAAGCCTTATGATGCCCCAGTTGGTAAAGGTAAATAGAAAGTTGATCAGGGTCAGAGGACTAGTGGGGGAGATGCTCCTACTGGTGTGGTTTGCTTTAAGTGTGGAAAACCTGGGCACAAGAGTAATGTGTGCACTACTGAAGTGAAGAGATGTTTCTGTTGTGGAAAGAACAGACATGTTGTATCAAAGTGTGAACATAAGGATGTGATTTGTTTTAATTGTAGAGAAGAAGGGCATATTAGTAGTCAGTGTCCGAAACCGAAGAGGGCTCATACAAGTGGTAAAGTGTTTGCTCTGGTTGAGGATCACACGGCTGCCGAGGACAGACTTATCAAAGGTACATGTTTCATCAATAGTACTCCTTTAATTACTATTATTGATACCGGTGCTACGCATTGTTTTATTGCTGCTGATTGTATTTAAAGATTGGGTCTTATGTTGTCATCTTTGAATGGGGAAATGGTCGTCGATACTCCAGCCAAGGAGTCTGTGACTACTTCATTTATGTGTTTGAAGTGTCCCTTGTCGATCTTCGACAGAGACTTTGCTGTCGATTTGGTTTGTTTACCGTTAAAAGGTTTATATATGATTTTGGGTATGAACTGGTGTTGTACCCCAAAATTTTCCCTCTCATTTCATCAACATTTCTCATCACAAGACTCTTGGAATTCAAGATCAAGCTAGGGTTTGCTCTGCTCAAGACACCTCCTTGCACTGTTAACCTAAATTAGGGTTTGAGTTTGCACATTGATGTTTTGACCAACAATACCCAAAGTGACTTTCATACTTCATATTGGACTTACAAGTTTGTCCACACCAAGTTTCAAGCCTTAATTCAATTTTTTGCCCAATCAATTGGACAGTTGACCTAGAAATCAGATGTATTAGAAAAAAGTCAACTGTGGCCAATTGACAGTCAAACCTCATGAATTTTGACCCACATCAACATTATGAACTCATATGAACCATTTGATCAAGTTTGGATCACAATTCCACAAGAAATTTGATCAGATCATCAAAAGGGCAAAATGGTCATTTCTAGAGTTTTGACTGTACAAAGGAAATTTTTGACTGTTTGACCTAACCAATGGCAAATCAAGCTCAACCATGTACTCAAGGACTCAATGACATTGTCTTGACCCATTCAACAAGTTCAGAAGATCTCAAGTGCATAGGATTGACAGATGAATTTTTCAGTCAACTGATCAAAATTTGACTGTACACTGAAAAGTCAAACTTTGACTTTTTGGTCAAAATCAAGTGCCAAGGGTCATTTTTCATCAATACATGCCAAATTATGAAACTTGTTCATCAAGAAACCCAAAAATGCAAATTAGGGTTTAAAATGGAAAAATTTCATAACTTAGAAATTTTCTAAGTTATGAAATTTTCTTATTTTTTCCTAACTTTGTCCAATTTTTTCACCAAGATGCAAATAGATTCAAACAAAACTTGAAACATGAAAGTTGTAGTCCATCACTAATTCTACAACTTTGATTCATAAAGTTTTCTCAAAAGAGGCTTGTATCTCAAGTTATGATTTTTGGAACAATGGTACCTAAAACTTTTAACTTAGAGAGATGTTGCCCTAGTTTAGGCAGGATTTTGACCCATCTTCTTGGCCATTTTTCACATAGTTCCACTTGGAGTTTCAAGTTGCATTTCAAATATGGATTATAGTAAATGTTTCAAGATTTCCAAATTGTCCAAGAACTCCTCAAACACCTTTGTGGTTAGGGAGAATCGAATGCTTGAAGTTGGCAAAAACTCACTTTGATCCATGGCCAATACATGTTCATACAACTTGCATTTTCAAATCAGCATGCTTTGTACTAGCTTGCAGGCCTTTAAACCATTTTACAATCCTTAATTGAATTCAAATCCACTGAGCTAAGACATTATCTTGGTCATTTGGGCATTGCATGCAAAATTAATCCCTATTTGGAAAAAAGGTATAATGCCATTTTTGTAAAGTTACACTTTATATCAAACCAAGATCTTTGAGGCAAGGGGGCCATATCTCTGAGGCAAGATTAAATCCAAAAATTTCAAGTATCAAGGGCAAACGATGCAGCATACAAGATAGGCATTACAGGTCTGCATTGACAAGTTAGACATTCTTGCTTCACAAAGAAGAAATTGTCCAAAATCCTCCCAACTTGAAAACTAGTCATTGTTAGCTAAAACAAAGATCACAAACACATTTCACACAATCCTTTGAGTCAGAAGCATGGGCCTTTCACCCCTAAAGCACCCTCATACCCAAAATCACCATTTTTCTGCAAAAACAGGGCAAGCCCTGCAGAACCACCCCCATCTCCACTTTCCCTCGTGCGTTTTGCCTCAAACTTGTTCCAATACCTTCCACTCAACTCACCTGAACTATCCCAGACCTCCATTGCTAGCGGTAACACCATTAACACACATTTCCATTTTTGTTTCAAAGCTTTGCAGGTTGAGTTCTGTAGCACGATTCAAGCTGTTTCAAAACAAACTAAGCATTGGGAAAGCTTCATTGGACATCAGGCAAGCTCACAAGAACCTCAAGCACCCTTGGAAGTTGCTGCATTGTCCAGCTCGAAGTCAGCTAAAACAGGTATTTCATGAACTTCTATCTCTCTATTTAGGAATAGTTAGACTTAGGTTTGTGAATGAAAGATGTTGTACTCATAGCTCTTAAACCATACATGTGCTTAGTTTTCATTTATATTAATCATGCTAGGAGAATTTTGTTCATGAACTTTCTGAAAAAACTAGGTTAAGATTTAGGGCCAGAGAAATTCTCTCTGGTCTTTGAGAGTTAGCTTAAGTTTTTTATATGGTTGGATTCGTTGCTTGATGCTCTACAAGTTTCATGTTATGAGTTTTGTCAAAAAGTCAAGGAATCAGGAGATAGCAGTTGATGTACAGAACGCGCGTTTTTTGTGAACTGAGGAAGAAGATGAAGTTACTTGGGCTGGGCCTGTTTGCTTTTGCTTCTCACCCATACATTTTCAGTTTACACCCCCCTGGCCCATTTATTTGTATATTTGTCATTTTGATATTTTTATTTTTTATTCTGACTTTATTATTTTATGTCCAAATATAAAAAATGCCAATAAATTATTTTTATATTTTTTCATATTTATTTGATATTCATTTTTATTTTACTAGTATAAAAATGATTTAAATACTTTATATCCCTTTTATTAAAACTCAAAAATAATATAAAAAAATATGTTTATCTTTATTTATTATTTTGTACATACTTGAAAACATTTTCTTGAAATATATACCATGTTGTAAATGATTTATTTTATTTTTATACACACTTAATATATTTAATATATTTAATACATATACATACATATTTTAATTAAATAATTAAGACAAAAAATACAAAAAAAATACATTTTCGTTTTTATTAATATTGTATACTAAAAATACCATTTTTTAAATATATTTATATTTTTGTACAAATTAATACATTATTGTATATACATAATAAATAATACTATTTATTTAAAAAAATTAAGGTTTTTACCCTAAAGAACAAAAATAATTAAAATTGAATTTTTTTTTATTTACACTTCATATTCAAAAATACTTTTTACATACATAAAAAACATTTTTTTTGCATAATACACTTTATTGAATATTTATTTATTGTATTTATTTAAATATTGTGTATTTAATATTATGCCTTACCCATTCAATATGGTTGTAATAATTTAGAATTTAATTTCTTACAAAATAATCCCCAATTCAAATTTGTAACCCCCCCCCCCCCCCCCATATCATGTTGTAATAGTGTATAATTTAAATTCTCGCACCTTTAGATGCTTTCAATTATGCCATGATTAGACCTAGGGTTTATATGCAAAATAAAATCAACAAATAGCTTGACCTAATCCAAAGATAACAATGCATGAAAAACAAACACAATGCACACTTGCACCCCTAGGGTTTCAATCCACTTGTTGCCTTCAAAAATGGGCCATGATATGCATGTCAAGTACTTTGGCAAAATAAAAACAAACAAAAGATCATAGTCCCTCGATGACGCTATCTGAGTTGCCTAAACAAAATTATCAAGTCCCTCAAGAAAGTTGCCAAAAATGCTTGACACCATTGCCATCATGGTCTATACGATGACCCGCGCCTGTCCCGTTTAACATCCTAACACAAGGTTGTTCACCAAATACAATGGTGAAGCAACACTGTTAAAAAGGTTAAAAACATAAGAAAGATCTTTGAGTAAAATAGGGTAGACAACTCTTAGTTACTTGATCAAAGCTTGCAAAAACATCCTTGCTATCTTCAAAAACACACTCATCAACACAATTTCAAAACCCTACTTTCAAACATTGAAAACTTTTCAAAAGACAAAAACACCTATGTATACATTCAAACAAGAATCATTACAAAGGTTGCCACAACGACGGCCTCTTTTCAAAACATCTTTCAAAACCACACACAAAGCACCATTTCAAACAATTGAAAAGCAAAGCAAGTGATCTAAGCAAGTATCTAAGAGCCCATGGATAACCATGAATAGAAAGGGTGCTAATACCTTCCCTTTCTATAATCTACTCCCCGAACCCAAGAAAATATCTCAAAGGTCTTTCCTGTGCTTTTTGACCTTTCCTTAGGATAAAATAAAAAGTCGGTGGTGACTCTTGCTAAACCGAAACATTTGCGAATATAAACGCAAAATCCCTAGTCAGTTCTCCCACCGTATCATAACTGGTTAGAAAATAAGTGTGTTTATATTAATTGTTATGACAAGTCGGTGAAGTTTTCTACTCCTGAAGTAGAAGAAGATGGTCTGTTGTCAGCTAGACAGATGAGGAAGTTGATGCAAGAAGAAGCATAGATGTTCTCATTGATGGTGTCGCTATCTGTAGAGACTCAAGCTATAATTGAGGAATTGCAGGTGGTGTGTGAATTTCCTGAAGTTTTCCCTGATGAGATTCCTGATGTACCGCCAGAGAGGGAAGTTGAATTTGCTATTGATCTTGTACTTGGTACCAGACCTGTGTCTATAGCACCATACATGATGTCTGCATCTGAATTGTCAGAGTTAAAGAAGCAATTGGAGGAGTTACTTGAAAAGAAGTTTGTAAGACCAAGTGTATCGCCGTGGGGAGCTCCAGTGTTGTTAGTAAAGAAGAAAGACGGAAGTATGAGGCTTTATGTTGATTATAGACAGTTGAATAAAGTGACGATTAAGAACACATATCTGCTTCCAAGAATAAATGACTTAATGGATCAATTGGTGGATGCTCGTGTGTTTAGTAAGATTGATTTGAGGTCGGGTTACCATCAGATTAAAGTGAAGGATGAAGATATCCAGAAGACGGCTTTCAGCACGCGTTATGGACATTATGAGTATTCGGTGATGCCTTTCGGTGTTACTAATGAGCCAGGAGTATTCATGGAATATATGAATCGTATCTTTCATACTTATTTGGATCAATTTATAGTGGTGTTCATTGATGATATTTTGATTTACTCTAAGTCAGAAGAAGAGCATGTTGAACACTTAAGAGTAGTATTGCAAGTTTTGAAAGAGAAGAAGTTGTATGCAAAGCTGTCCAAGTGCGAGTTTTGGTTAAAAGAGGTTAGTTTTCTTGGTCATGTGATTTCAGGTAGTGGCATTGTTGTAGATCCATCGAAGGTTGATGTTGTGTTGCAATGGGAAAATCCAAAGTCAGCTACTGAGATTAGAAGCTTTTTGGGATTAGCTGGTTATTATAGAAGGTTTATCGAAGGTTTTTCCAAGTTGACACTTCAGTTGACTAAGTTGACTTGTAAAGGTAGAGATTTTGTTTGGGATGTTCAGTGCGAAGAAAGTTTTACAGAATTGAAGAGGAGGTTGACGACGGCTCCGATCTTGACGTTGCCTAATCCAGGAGAGCCTTTTGTGGTGTATTGTGATGCTTCTAAGATGGGTTTAGGAGGTGTGCTTATGCAGAATGGTAAGGTAGTTGCTTATGCGTCAAGAAAGTTAAGGAATCATGATAAGAACTATCCTACGCATGATTTAGAGCTTGCTGCAGTTGTTTTTGTGTTGAAGATTTGGAGGCATTATCTTTATGGTTCTAGATTTGAAGTGTTTAGTGACCATAAGAGTTTGAAGTATCTTTTCAATCAGAAGGAGTTGAATATGAGGCAGCGAAGATGGTTGGAATTGTTAAAGGATTATGATTTTGGTTTGAATTATCATCCAGAAATAGAAAATGTGGTAGCTGATGCGTTAAGTCGAAAGACTTTACATATGTCAGCAATGATGGTTAAAGAGTTAGAATTAATTGAGCAGTTCAGAGATATGAGCTTAGTTTGCGAGGTTACTCCGCGAAGTATTATGTTGGGTATGTTGAAGATTAATAATGAATTTCTAGACAATATCAGAGAAGCTCAGAAGTTGGATGTTAAACTGGTAGATTTGATGGTTAGAATCGATCAGTCTGAGAATAGTGATTTTAAGTTAGATGCACAGGGTGTGTTGAAGTTTCGTAACCGGATTTGTATTCCTGATGATGCTGAGATGAAGAAGGTGATACTGGAAGAGAGCCATAGAAGTAAGTTAAGTATTCACCCAGGAGCTACAAAGATGTATCGAGATTTGAAAGGTTTGTTTTGGTGGCCTGGAATGAAGATTGATGTGGCTCGATTTGTGTATGCATGTTTGACTTGTCAGAAGTCGAAAGTTGAACATCAGAAGCCTGTAGGGTTGATGCAACCGTTAGAAGTTCTAGAATGGAAATAGGATAGCATTTCAATGGACTTTGTGACGAGGTTTCCTAATACTTTAAGAGGGAATGATTCAATTTGGGTGATTGTTGATAGGCTTACAAAGTCGGCTCATTTTATTCCTATTAACATCAACTTTCTAGTGTCGAAGTTGGCTGAGATTTACACTAGTGTAATTGTGAAGCTGCATGGTGTTCCTTTGTGCATTGTGTCAAATAGAGATCCAAGCTTTACTTCTGATTTTTGGAAGAGTTTGCAAGAAGCGTTGGGTTCTAAGTTGAGATTGAGTTCAGCGTATCATCCTCAGACAGATGGTCAGACTGAACGGACTATTCAATTGTTGGAAGATTTGCTGAGGGCTTGTGTTCTTGAGCAGGGAGGTACGTGGGATACTCATCTTCCGTTGATAGAGTTCACTTATAATAACAGTTACCATTCCAGTATTGGGATGGCACCTTTTTAAGCGTTGTATGGTCGAAGATGTAGAACTCCTTTATGTTGGTATGAATCTGGTGAAAGTGTAGTACTTGGACCTGAACTTGTTCGTGAAACTACTGATAAGGTGAAGCTGATTCGAGAAAAGATGAAAGCTTCCCAAAGTATACAAAAGAGTTATCATGAAAAGTGAAGGATGGATTTATAATTTCAAGCTGGTGATCATGTGTTTTTGAGAGTTACATCTGTGACTGGTGTTGGGCGAGCGTTGAAGTCTAAGAAGCTCACTTCTCGTTTTATTGGACCATATCCAATTTTAGAGAGAGTGGGGAATGTTGCTTATAGAGTGGCTTTACCGCCTAATCTTTCGAATTTGCATGATATGTTTCATGTGTCGCAACTCCGGAAGTATATTTCAGATCCATCTCATGTGATTCATATGGATGATGTGCAAGTACGTGATAATCTTACGGTGGAGACGATGCCTGTACGGATCACGGATCGTGAAATAAAGACTCTGAGGGGCAAAGAGATTGTTTTGGTTAAGGTGGTTTGGCTAGGAGCTGCCGGAGAAAGCATGACTTGGGAGTTGGAGAGCAAGATGCGGGACTCCTACCCTGAGTTGTTTGATTGAGGTAAATTTTCGAGGACGAAAATATTCTAAGTGGGGAAGAGTTGTAACGCCCATGATTTAATTAATTATTTAATTAAATTATTTTTGGAATATTTGAAAAGATGTGTTGTGATTAATTGGATTTGATTTTTTTATTAAGTGGCGAAATAATATTAGAAGTATAATATTATTTGATGTGGGCTTGTTTTTAAGGAATGGAAGTAGTAATAAGGGGGTGTATTAGTTTTAAGCCCAACAAGGAATAAAAAATAATAGGTTATTTTATTGTTGCTAGAAAGAATAGAAAAGAGGAGGCAGTTGAAGAATAAGGATTGATAAGAAGAACGTGAAGCTGCTGGAAAAAGAGGAAAAATGGCAGAACGAGGTGTCGACCGGAATATTATAGAGCGACCTTCAATCCAAGGTAAGGGTGGGGTTCTGACTCTATAATTGGGTTCATGATAATTGGTATGTGGGGTTAGAGGTGATTGTTGTCTTATTCATGAATTAAATTTTTATGATGTTGTATGATGTGAAATTGATGAGTTATAGATGAATGATAATGTCCCGAAGCTGTTTAATTGATGTAGAATTATAAGGTAACTGTAAGTAATGATTATCTATGATTAGATTAAGTTTTTAGGGCCTAAAGTATAGAACCCGTAGTGAAAACACCAAGAAAATCGCAGAATTTATGCAGGATGGAATAGTATGCGTCGACCCCAAACATGATGTGTCGATGCAAGAAGGTTTAGAGACTCAGGATGAGTCGACACGAAGAGGTTTTGTGTCGATACATGAGTACTTTTAGACTCAGGATGATTCGATCCACGGGGGCATGTGTCGATACATGATGTGTGTAAGAGTTAGTATGAGTCGATCCAAGAGAGGATGCATCGACTCATGTTGCGAATTCAGTGCAGTACGCGTCAATCTAAGGAGTTATGCGTCGACCCATGTTGTGTGGTTTTTGGCAGATTCAGTTTGAAAATGCTGTAACTAGAGTTTTCGGATGCCGTTTGAGATGCCATTCGAAGCGTTAAATAGATAACATGATGAGCTTTATTCCCGAGGATTAAAATGAAGAATAGGAAGTGTAGCCCTAGTAGCCAGTTTATGGATTTAGAGTTATTTCCCGTGTTGATCGTAACGTTGATTTTGTATGTAGAATGATGAAGATGAGATGCTTAGAGGCTGCTGTTTGGTTTGTAACAGTAGGACTAATAATAATAATAATGTAAGATTACAGAATAGTAGTCGTAGATGTTTTATAACTTAGAAGTAAGCCTTAGTTAATTATCTAATTTTAGGTAATATCTAGTATAGGCCTATGGTCAACGTTGCGAAATTGATGAGTTACTGTCGTATTAAAGTACAACTGAGTTGTTGGCGAGATGTTATTAATGAGGTTGTGTTTGATGAATAAATGTGTTTGATGAATTATTATGAATGATATGAGATGTTTGATAAAGAGATGTTGAAATGCTTTTTAGATGTAGGCCTTTGGCCAAGGATGATGTTGTATTGAGATGTTGTTAATTGTGACGTTGTTATTACATTCATGACTGTGTCGCATACATTGCATTTTGAGATCGAGCTTATGCTCGTTGAGATGGCCTTTATTGGCGAATATTAAGATGAAGGCTTATGCCTTGTTGATGCCTCTATTAATTGGCAAATATTTGAGATGGGAGTTCTGCTCCAAATGGTACCACATGCATTTGCATAGTATTGAGTCGCGTTATATGACCGCATAAAGAAGTGTGTATTGATGTGGTGAATGTGTATTATTATTATTGTTGATTATGAGATGAGAAGTGGTGATGTTATGTGATCTAATTTAATATATTAATTATCATGCACTTTATTATTTTGTTAGATATATCACCCCTTCTGTTTGAATGTTGCCCTTATGTTGGTAACGTGTAGGTAATGGAGAGTGAAGGTTGTATACCTTCAGTAGTTCGAGTCGGTGTCATTGCTCTGATATGTAACACTCGGGGGGATGAACGCTTGTTACTTTTGATTGTTGATTATTCAGTTGTTGAACTTTAAGTTGATTATTATTAAGTATTTGTTGGTTTGAAGTTGCTGTAATGATGATAGAGATGTTATTAAGAATTTCCGCTGCGTAGATGTTGAATTACTTAATTAAAGATGTCATGACGATGGTTCATCCGAAGTTTTAAAAGTGTTATATATCCATGATGAAAGAAGTGAATTTTGATAGAAGAATTTGTGGCATCCCGATTCGTTTGCATGAATGATTTTTATAACTCTGATTTATTTATATAATTTGCCGGGGTAGAATTGGGGTGTTACAAAGTTGGTATCAGAGCGAAAGGTTGGTACAACCTTGTCGTCAAGTCGTAGTTGTCTAACAATCGAGTATTGTTAATTTGAGTTCTAACCGTTGTTTATGTTGTAGTGAGAAGTTGAGTTGGCTGGAAGGAATGATGCTGCACTTGCTGCTACTTTAGAAACAATGGCTCATGCGATGGAGAATCATCCGAATGTTGACGAGAATGCTGGATCTCATAGCTTGGCGACTTTCCAGAGAGAGAATCCACCTACGTTCAAGGGAAAGTATGATCCTGATGGAGCATTGGAGTGGTTGAAAGAGATCGAGAGAATCTTCCGTGTAATGGACTGCACTCCAGCGCAGAAGGCCCGTTATGGTACTCATATGCTAGAAGTAGAGGCTGATGACTGGTGGCTAGAGATTTGTCAGAAGTTGGAAGCTGCAGGTGAGATTGTCACTTGGGCTGTGTTCCAAAGGGAGTTTCTGAGGAAGTACTTTCCTGAAGATGTTCGTGGTAAGAAGGAGATTGAGTTCCTTAAGCTGAAGCAAGTAAATATGTCGGTTGTTGAGTATGCTGCCAAGTGTTCTGAGTTGGCTAAGTTTTATCAGCACTACGCTGGTATATATGCTGAATTTTCGAAGTGTATCAAGTTTGAGAATGGGCTGCGCCCGGAGATCAAGAAGGCAGTTGGATACCAGAAGATCCGTTTATTTGCTGATTTGATTGATAATTGTAGGATTTATGAGGGGGATAATAATGCTCATTAATCAGTGAGAAGTGGGGTAAGCACCAGCAGAATCATGGTAAGCCTTATGATGCCCCAGTTGGTAAAGGTAAACAAAAAGTCGCTCAGGGTCAGAGAACTAGTGGGGGAGATGCTCCTACTGGTGTGGTTTGCTTTAAGTGTGGAAAACCTGGGCACAAGAGTAATGTGTGCACTACTGAAGTGAAGAGATGTTTCTGTTGTGGAAAGAACAGACATGTTGTATCGAAGTGTGAACATAAGGATATGATTTGTTTCAATTGTAGAGAAGAAGGGCATATTGGTAGTCAGTGTCCGAAACCGAAGAGGGCTCAGACAAGTGGTAAAGTGTTTGCTCTGGTTGAGGATCAAACGGCTTCCGAGGACAGACTTATCAGAGGTACATTGTTGTACCCCAAAATTTTCCCTCTCATTTTACTCAATACATGTCCATTGAGATCTTCAATTTACTCATGATTGCCCAAGAGTTGACCAGACAAACTCTCTCCTAAGGCAGTATACCCCAAATTAGGGTTTCTATTTTCATCAAGATGGGTGAATCACAAAGGCCTCACATGCTCTCCATGGTCTTAATATGTTCTCAAGACCCTACATGTCAAGTTTCATGCCTTGCACAAGAAGATTGCTCAGTCAACTGCTCAAATGTTTGAGAATCGACTGTATTAGGTCAAAAGTCAACTGTGGCCCACACACAATCAAACCTCAAGACTTTGGGTCAACATCAACATTTTGAAGCGACTTCCATCATTTGATCAAGGGTTGATCATGATTCCTCAAGGAATGCTCCAAATTCATCAAAACCCAAAAGTTGCTAAATTAGGGTTTCTTAGTAAAAGTCAACCCAAATTTTGACCAAGCATAACTTCTTCATACTTTATTAGAAAATTTCCATCCAAAGCTCATTTTTAAGAGGATGAAATTCCCTATAATTCATCTTTATCTCACAAGTTCAAAATATGCACCCACAAAAAGATATGAATTTCTACATTATGGGTCATTTTGAAAAGTCAACAAAAATACCTTTTGGGTGAAAGCTTCATACATGAACATGGAAGATCAAATTGAGATGAAACCAAAAGGTTTGCTTAGGGGACATCCTAATCTTTCAAAAAAGTCAAAGAACACCCTCCTAGGGTCAAAATTGAAAGAGTTGTGCATTGTCAAAGTTGGCAATTTTTGGAAAATTGTTAAAAGACAACATTGATCAAATTGGAATTTTTTCCCAAAGGTGCCCATGTTTTCTTGCTTGAAACATGTTTCTAATAGGACCCACGACCCCTGAGCTTTTCCACCTAGTATTTTATTACTTTTATCATTTATTTTGATTTTTATTAATTTAAATTAAAATAAATCAAATTAAATGGTAAAATAATGAAAGCAAATCAAATCTTGAGATTTTTGTGCACATTTGGACTCCATATATAGCTAGCATGATTATCAATTCGTGCAAGGCTCATTAGAGTTGGAAAAGATTGGATTGAAGCTTTTTTTAGAAGATATCATACATGAAGCAAATCAAATCCAATTTTCATAATTCTCAAAGATATGATACAATTTTGTTGACCTAATTCAGTCTACTATAAGTGCATAAAAATTGCAGATCAAAAACAGAAGGATTAGAGGCGTGAAACAACAAGAAGAAAACTAAAAAATTTGTACAAAAGTGTTAGATCAAAATCCATCTTAGAGCCATCCTCAAGGAGTTTCAAGGCTAGCAATACGTTCCTGGACATCTCAGGAAGCTTCTCCATTCATTTGCAAGCCTCAACGCATCAAGAATCATCACATTACAGTATCACAGTTTGGACTAAGAACTTAAATTTGATTTCTATGATTTACGCATTATAAATGTATTTTACCCATATATTTGTGTTCATCATCATGTTTGCAATGTTTCTGGATAATTTGATTTAAGTTACAGTGCAGGTGTGATCGGTGGATCTGGAACTGACTGTTTAACGCTAGTTCGCGGAATGTCGCGGAAGCAAGAGTCGCCACCGTCTTTTATTTTCTCCAACATGGACAGGACAAAAGCACAGCAAAATTCCTTATGAGATAGTTTCTCGGTTCGGGAGGTAGATTTATAGAAAGGGAAGGTGTTAACACCCTTTCTATCCATGGTTATCCATGGGCTCTTAGATACTTGCTCTTATGTTTTCAAAAAGTGTTTGCTTTTCAAATGTGAGTGGGTTTGAAAAAAGTTTCGTTTAAAGATTTCAGAATGACTCTTGTATCAGTCCTCAAGAGTGTTTGAAAAATTGTTTTGAAAGCTTTTTGAAAGTGTCGGTGTGAAAAGAGTTTTGATTATTTTCTTTGAATAGAGCAAGTATCTATGAGTCATCTACCTACCTTAAGGAATTAGGCTGTGTAAATGTCCTTAAGGTAGTGCCATCCCACCATTGAGAGGTAGGTAGCACCACCGTTGGAGGTGTTCGGGTCAATTCGATTGTTAGGGACAGTGTGGTCACCAGAGAAACAGTAGGACACCTTAGAAGCTACCCCTATGCCATTGATCATGGACATAAGGACTTACTAAAATGTCCTATACTCGACGACCACGTTTCGAAGGCAACAGGTGAGGCGTACCCTAAGAGTGGTGTGTGAATTCGTGTGTTATTTTCATGTTAAGTTTATCTTTGATCATTGTATGGTGAGCTACGCATTGTTTTTAATTAGTCATTCATTATTTCATGCAATTAGAATTTAAAAGTGCGGAAATTTAAATGCGGAAAGATAAATCCTACGCTATTACAAGGCACGGGTCTATACATCGCCAAATTACAAAGACCCGTTTGATAAAAATGCGGAAAGTAAAAAGGACCTAATTACTATTACATGGCTTGAGCAGTTACATAATATTTGAAAAGAAAAATAAGAATAAATGCGCCAAAAGAATAAAAATAGAACGTCCGAGGGCGTTGGACCCTTTTGAAATTAAATTGAATTAAAAGTTAATTAATTATTTAATAAAAGGAAAGAAAGGATTTTTTATGTTTTTGGTATTTAATGAAAATAAAGAAAATTGAAAATCAAGAGAAACCCTAATTCTAAGTTGTTTTTAATTATTTAGAAAATATTAAAGTTTAACCTAATTTACACTAATTAATTAATGTACATGTTTATTTGCAAAAATATTTAGTAATTAATAATAATAATAATGATGAGAAAATTATTTATTAAAAAAAGATGAGAATGTTAAACCCTAATTTCTACCTATTTTATTTATTTAAGAAAAGATTAAAATTTTAACCCTAAACTAAACTAAATTAATTATTTAAAGTTTATTTACAAAATAAATTAATGGTGAAATAATAATAATTAAATATATTGTATTTTTTTTATTTTTGTTTTTATTATTGTGAAAATTATTTTATGGAATTAAAGAAACAATTGAAAAAATAACTAAAAGAATTAAAATTGAAAAAGAAAATAAAATTGAAGAATGCAAACCAGGGGGGGTTTCAGGCCCATTATGGAGGTTTTTGAAGCATTTTGGCCCACTGAATCAAAGCCTTTTTTGACTTTCTGTGCTTGCGTGTGGAGTGGTTGACTAGCGTATACCATGGACTGCACGTTCTGGCCTTCAGATTGGTCTTGAAGCCACTTGTCAGGCCTTAGCATATGCGTGTATGGTGAACCTTTGGATGGAAACTGCATGGGAATATATTAAGACAAAAATCATTGAATATATGGGGGGACCTGGGAATCGAACCCAGGTCCCAATACCTGCAGGACAACTCACCCACCAACCGAGCCAACGCGTTTCTTTGTATACATAATGGAGCGTGATTATTATATGTGAAAAAAGCAATTATTCTGAAACAAAAGAAAAACGCGCCAATTATTTGAACCTCCCTATCACATGAAGACACGTCCATCTTATTCCTCATCTTTCCTGTAAATAGAAAACAAATAGCGGGGGTTTTAAACCCCCACTAAACGAAGCCTGGAAAAATAGCGATTAGCACATGCTGTAATATAAAAAAGGCGCGAGGTCATCAATGGATTCGTCCTGTTGCCACGAATTCAATGGCATAGGTTTTAAGGGCCAATTTTTCCATATGGGAGAACCCCTAATTTTGATCTTCTGAAAACCTAATATCCATCAATGGCAGATCTTGGTTCAAGCATTGTTAGTTCAATTAAATGGTACCATTCGCTTCAGAACATCATTGTTAATGTATATCAACAAATAAAATAC
Source organism: Vicia faba (assembly GCA_948472305.1). Taxonomy (NCBI): domain Eukaryota; kingdom Viridiplantae; phylum Streptophyta; class Magnoliopsida; order Fabales; family Fabaceae; genus Vicia; species Vicia faba. The sequence goes on along the minus strand of OX451735.1, from coordinate 1,520,896,840 downwards.
ATGAATAATGCATGGAAATTGAAAAACGATTATGGATATGTTCACGAAAAGAGTGATTATGTTCTACCAATTCTTGGAGTATGGGGACTGGAAAATGGTTGCAATCGACTCCTAGCAATGTCAGGAAGGCAATGGAAGTGTTTGGAAACCTTGAATCACTCTACAACTAAGATTTCAGTTTTCAAGTTTTGGTGAAAATTTGGCAATTTGGTTATGGCCTCCTGAGCAATTTTTTTCGTCTCTTCCTTGATTCCATTAGGTCTTACATATGTAAGTGAACGAAATTAGGTTAAAAAACCAAGCCCAATGTCCATGAATTTATGATTCCAATATTTGATTTCCTCCATATCTTTTCCAATCTTTTTGCCATGAAAATCATGCCAATTATGGAAGATTTGGCCTTGTTGATTGATGCACGACTTGCCACCTTGCCCTAATTTGATTTGCTGCACAAAAAGGATTTAAAAAGCATGATTTGATATTTTTCATATTTAAATCTAATTAAATGAATTAATATGAATAATAATTCAATTAATTAATTAAAAATAAGAAAATAAATCCCTTTGAGCTTAATGGGTCGTGCATATGCTTTGGGTAATGATTCAAGGAAGAATTTGAGGCCCATTAGCATTTTTGAAGCCTTTTGTGCAAAGTTGACTTTTCAAAGTTCCCAACAATTTCCCAACTTCTCCAAGGCATATCTTGCTCAATTTTTAAGTTATGATAATGTTCTTGGACATTTTTTAAAGGTCTTGAAGTCCTCTAACCAATGTATTTGGTCCCATGTCATTTTGATTTACCAATCTCAAGTTATGGTCTTTGACTTAAAGTGCCTTTTTGTTGACTTTTGAAAATGACCTATAATGTTGAAATTGATAACTTTTTGTGAGAGCATTTCTTGGACTTGAAGTGTGAAGATGAGTTGTAGGAAGTGTCATTCTCTTAAAAATGAGCTTTGGATGGGATTTTTCTGATAAACCATGAGGAAGTTATGCCCTAGTCAATTTGCAGTTGACTTTTCAGCTGTCCAAACATAGAAACTTTTGCATCTTGAGACTTTTTGAGCCATGCTTTGAGAAATCATGATCAAGAATTGATAAAATGATGTTTGTGGCTTCAAAATAAGATGTTGACCAAATTTTTTGACTTTTGACTGTCAAATGACCATTTTGCCCCTGCAGTTGACTGTGAAGCATTTAGGGTTTTTGACTGTGCAATTTGATGTTGTGAGTCTTGAAACTTGGCATATGGATGCTTGACAATATATGTAGGCATATGGGACTTGATTGGACCCTTGGAAACTTCAACTTCTTTGCAAGAACCAAAACCCTAGTTTTGACTGTGTTAGGAGGCAATTGGACTGTGCAACCCTTGAGAGATTTTGAACCATGATCTTGGAAAATCTTGAAGAATATGGGAGGGCAAATTTTAGGGTACAACAGTTGCCCCTGTTCAATCTTCTTAAACCTGAGGATGTAGATTGGCTGGCGTGCCTTTCGTAGTCCGAAGGTGGAAGATGATTGAACACTAGAGTGCCCAGAAATTTGCACTCACATAGTAGAGTGTCCGCAGTGTGATGGTGTCGGGAATGGGCTTATAGATGCCATTTGGGGACTGATGGATAGGAATATGGGCTTATAGATGCCATCTGGAAGTGTGGTAGAAACTTGTCGGGAATGGGCTTATAGACGCCATTTGGAGACTGTTGGTATGTGGATGGGCTTATAGATGCCATCTAGGTGTTGATCGCGTAAGAGATTCCTTAGCGATAACTTGCGTACTTGAGAAAGAAAGATAATTACCTGGCCTGTTATATGAGTTGATCTTTAAACTCTTTACGTAGATGTGCCTTGGCTGGATACAGGAATCGAATCTTTAAACTCTTCAGACGTGCCCTGGCAAGATACAAGAATCGAGTCTGGAATATAGTCGTCAACAGATACACCCTGGCAAGATACAGGAATCGGATCTGGAGTTGCGACAGTTGATAAGTGATTTTTGTAAGTTAAAAGGGGGGAACCTGTGTAGGGTTGCCTGGTGATGAGCTCGTGTAAAACTGCGTCTTGGGAAGAAGGAAACCTGTGTAGGGTTTACTGATAATGAGCCTGTATAAGACCGTATCTGAAATGGAGAAGGAACCAGTGTAGGGTTACTTTGATGACGAGTCCGTGTGAAACTGCATCTTTGAAGGAAGGAAACCTGTGTATGGTTTACTGATGATGAGTCCGTGTAAAACCGCATCTGAAAGGGAGAAGGAACCTGTGTAGGGTTACTTTGATGACGAGTCCGTGTAAAACCGCATCTAGAGCTGAGAAGGAAACCTGTGTAGGGTTTACTGATGACGAGTCCGTGTAAAACTACGCCTGGAGTTTGAGGAGGGAACCTGTGTGGGGTTACTTTGATGATGAGCCAGTGTAAAACTGCATCCTGGAAGAGGTAAAACCTGGGTAGGGTTTCTGATGACGAGTCCGTGTAAAACTACGTCTGGAGAGAGAGAACCTGTGTAGGGTTTCTTCAGGATAAGTTCGTGTAAAACTTCTGGATGAACCGGGGTAAGGTCATCTTGAGATAAGTCCGTGTAAGACTTCTGGATGAACTGGGGTAAGGTCATCTTGAGATAAGTCCGTGTAAGACTTCTGGAGGAACCAGGGTAAGGTTACCTTTGAGATAAGTCCGTGTAAGACTTCTTGATGAACTGGGGTAAGGTCATCTTGAGATAAATCCGTGTAAGACTTCTTCTGGAGGAACCGGGGTAAGGTTACCTTGGTGATAAGTCCGTGTAAGACTTCATCTGAAAATTGAGAAGGAACCGGTGTAGGGTTGCCTGGTGATGAGTTCGTGTAAAACTACATCTGAGGTTGAGAAGGAACCGGTGTGGGGTTGCTTCATGATGATCAAGTAGATAATTGTCCTGTTAGGTATTAACCCATGATCAGTCGTCCACTGATTTTTCCTGGCTTACCAATGTTGATCTGGAACTGTAGAGGTAGATGGTAATCATCTTTTGATTGACCTTTTCCTGAAAAGGCAAAACGTTTAGTTGTATGCAGTGTCATGATGCATGAACTGCATGATATTAAGATGTTCTTAAGCATAAATGAGATTTGTGTTGTATGATGCGTATGCATGCTATAATGTATGAGATGCGATGTTTATGAATGTATTCTTGTCTAGGAAAGTAGATCCTTGACGGGCGCCGGGAGCTTGTTGAATCCTGGGATGATGTTTGAAGAGCAGAGTTCCTTTGTTTCTGCTGGAGATGATGATTGCAAGAATACCGGCAGGAGAAGATGACTCCGTTGGTGAATAAACTTGGAGAATAGATTACTCTGCGGGGAGTGCGCTGCTGTGGGGAAAGAGAGGTACTTTGCTGAGGTTGGTGATAACTCCACTAGGGATACCATTGATAGGTTTTGTTGGAAGATTTGATGAACTCCGCTGGGGATAGGAAGACTTCGCCGAGGACGATCTTTCCGTGGTTTTCAGCTGAGGATAACCCAGTTATATCCTGGTGGGGAAATACCCTTTGAATAAAGCCGGGGGAGAGCGTCCGTGCTCTGCAGGGGTAAGCTTCCAGAATCTACTGGGGATAAGCTTCAAGACCTGCTGGGGAGATTGGTTGAACTCTCCTGGGGAAACTTCTCAGATTGGACTGGGGAAATGGCTCCACTGGTTATTCTGTATACCGCCGGGGAACAATCTTAGATCAAGATTTCCGGGGATGCTTGTTAGGAATGTCTGTATACTCCGTTGGGGAATGTTGAGATCTGCGGGGGATAATCCAACTTCCTTATGGATGACAGTATATTAACTCTGCTTGGGGAGTAAATTGCTGACTTGCTGGAGATGTTGTGCCTGTTTAGGGCTGATGGGAGACCAACTCTGCTTGAGGAGAATTGTTAAATCTTGGTGACTTCACTGGGGAATGAAGGTATCTGGGTTACATTCTTCAGCCGGACTTACCTTGGCACCTTGGTGGACAAAGCAATTAGATAGCTTTAGACAACTCATATTGCCCCTGTTTCTGATGTGGGAGAAGATACCTGTGGAGGTGCTTGAGGACTGTCGATTGACAAATCTTCTTCTGGTAGGCAAGTGACGAGATGACGGGACATAGTCATACGCTTTTGATCCCTAACTTTTGCCTGGACCGCCCTTTCGGGTTTTCAGTCCACCGGGATACCCATTTTTGCCCAAGCCGCCTTTTCAGATTTTCGACTTGCCGGGTGTACAGATTTTTTTTCGTTTCATCCCTTATTTTTGCCCGAACCCTTTTGGTTCGCCGGGAAGCCCTTATTTTTGCCTAGGTGTGTCAACCTAGCGGGTCTTTGATTATGCGTAGTATTTTTTTCGACTATGTCCACGCTCTCAGGATGTAGGGAGGTGCCCCTGTTATTAGTGTTGTGTTACCATAACACCGGAAGATCTTCGTTGATCATGCCAGATTCGTCACTGGAATCCATGTCCAATGCCCCAAGTGACTCCGGTAGAGATTTGCCCCTGGTTATTTGGCCTTTTGAGAGATTCTTTGAATCTTGACTTAACTGCCCCAGATGATAGACGATGATCATGCCATGCCCCTTGATTGGAGGTGCTTTTGTTCATTAAATATTCTTCGTACGAATTTCTTTGCTGTTCGAACAAAAAGTCATATGCAAACAAAGTTATGTTAAAAATGCAAAGCTCATGTCTGTCTCGAAGTTTTTGAAAAAGCATTTTTCAGTAAAAACGAGTGAATTTTTTTTGTAAACTGTGATGTCAACTCGTTATTTTACCGCAAGCCTTAAGGAGTCAGGATACCTTTCGTAACAGTATGCTTTCGAACTAACCCATGCTTCAGCTAGGACTTTTAAGGGTTATAACGTGGCCTGGTTCACGGTTTAAGAAACAAAGGATAAAGGCTCAAAGTATTTGTACCCACCCGCTCTTCGTGATGTTCTTCAAACCTAAACACAGCTGATCGCACGTTAGACCTTGTTGAGTCTTTGCTCTGATATTCCGGTGATGGTTCGGATATTGACAATTTATTTTGACTAGGCAATCATTTCTTTTTTTTTGTTGAGGGTTTGTAGGACCTCTTTCTTTTTGATTTTGTTATCCCTATTTTTTTTGCCTGAACTGTTCTTTTGTGATTACAGTCAGCGGGATGCCCCAGTTTTGTAATTCTCCTTCATAGATTTTGACTTAGTGGGCTTTTATTTTTGAAATAACGACTGCCTGTCTTTATGATTATTCGGAACCATCACTGTCTTTTGCTTTGGAAGGACTCCTTTGATGCTATTCGTTGTGCACCTGGATCAACTGAGAAAACTACCCTGCTCCAGGTTATGATTAAGGGTTTTAATTTTTGAAAAGAAAAAAAACTCCTACTTCTTTGGCTCAGAGGGGTTGACGAGGGATTATCTTCCTTATAACTCCAGTGTTTAGGATTTGAAACAATGCCTGTACCTCATCAGCAGGGTCGGTTCAAAAGCATACTGTAAATTGTGGTATCGTTTTCGTCATCCTCCCTCAAGAGGCTTAGAATTATTAATCGAGCGTTGATCATCAAGAAAAAGTAAAAGCAATTTGCAATATAGTGAATACGAAATAATTACTTCAAAACAGACATGTGTAATGCATTAATGAAATAACCAAGTTTGATATGAAATAAAATGTTTGAACAATCAAAGAAAATTACAATTTGAACATTCGAATGAACAAAAGTTTTCCAATCCTAGCCATGTTTTGGCAAAGGAGAAGTCATCACATTGGGAGTCTCAACAGGCTCGAATTCGATCTCCTTAGCATCGATCATATTCTAGATCTTGTATTTTAGCGCCCAACAATCCTCAATATCGTGCCCCGGGCTATCCGAATGATAAGCACACCTCACTTCTGGGTTGTAGTTTGGAGAGGAGGTCTTGGGATTTGCAGGGGGGTTGATCACCGCAATCAGATTCATCTTCAACATGTGCTGCAATGCTTGTGACAATGGCATGTTGATGTTGGTGAATTGTCTTTTAGGCTCATCCGGCCTTCGCTGATTTCCCTTTTGTGGTTGTCAGCGTGGTGCAGAACCAGAGATCATGACTACCCCTGCATGTTGGTCACGACGGCTCTTTTGACTGTATGCAGCATTAGACTCTTTCTTCCCCGTGTAAGGCTTTTTGTGAGTATCAGAAGGCACGGCTTCTTGAATCTTCCCACTCTTGATACCAGCTTCAATTCTTTCCCCAGTCAGAATGAGATCTGTAAACCCTGCAGACGAATTGCCAATGAGATGATTGAAGAACGGCCCGGATAGGGTCCCTAAGAACATATCCACCAGCTCACGGTCAGTTAGAAGTGGCCGCACCCTTCCAGCAAGGTCTCTCCATTTTTGCGCATATTCTTTGAAACCTTCGCCTGCCCCCATAGACATTCCCTGAAGCTGAGTGCGTGTGGGAGCAAGGTCGGCATTGTACTGGTACTGCTTGTAGAATGCAGTGGCCAAGTCTTCCCAGCTGCGGATGTTGGCTCCATTCAGTTGATAGAACCAGTCGAGTTGAGTTCCTGACAGACTATCCTGGAAGAAATGAATCCACAAATTCTTATCAGCCGTGTAGGGCTGGATCCTCCTTATGTAAGACCTGAGATGCAACTTAGGACAGGATGCCCCGTCGTACTTTGCAAAGGCAGGTGCCTTGAATTTGTGCGGGATCACTACCCTAGAAGACTGACCGAGATCTTCGAAGTCCAGGCCGGGCACCTTTTGTATCTCCATAGCACTTAACCGGTCTTCGAGCTGTTTGTACCTGTCCTCAATTGGAGGGTACTGTTCATCATTGAAATCTGTCTCGTTGTCGGAGACCACGGGACTAGGAACCTCTCTCTCATGGGGACTGTCCTTTTCAACAGATGGGGTAGTCATCTCAACCTCGTTTTGTGATCCGTTCCCAGGTTTGCGTCTCGGGTTGAACAACACCGTTCTCTTCTTCTTCTTCTTCTTCGAGAGCAGAGTCTTCAAATCCTGTTGACCTTGGGCTAGACTCTTAATCAACTCCTGGAACTGGGCGTTCTGAGCCTGGAGGGCCTTGATGGATTGCTCAGTAGATGATTCAGGATTCATAATGAGACTGCTGAAATAAACAGTGAAGAAGGTAAGTGACCTATAACAAGGGTACCTGTAAGGCACTGATGTATATGGTATGCATGCAATGTTTTCAAGGATCTCGCGGGGTAAACAGAGAAATTGGTTAGAATTTTGTAGCTTGATTGAAGGAACTTCATGTTGTTGAGAGTCCTTCCTCAAGGGTCAAGGCTCACCATATCTAGTGGGTCATAGCCCCTGACAACCTTGGCTAGAGGAAAATAAATCCCCTTTTGCCCCTTGCTGGACAGTTGGTTCATCATGACTTGCATCACAAGCCTTTGAGATCCTTGAAATGGATTAGTCCTTATATCGGATGTATACAATGGTATGATGGTATGATGTCATGCTATGCATGTAGTGATGTAAGTAGGTAACCCTGTTATGAGTCCAGATTAAGGACTGTAAACACAACCTGCAAGAAGCTCATGTGTTAGATAACAAGCATGCAAGTAGTCAAGTTTGAAAGCACACAAGTCACACAAGACAAGCCCTTAGAGTTTAGGCCAGCATGGGGTCTAGGTATTACCCTCTTTCAGTTGGTGGGCTCAAAACCTGTCCTATCAGAAGTAACCGGGTTCTAAGGGTCCCAATATCATTGGATTTCTTTCATTGTTCATCGTTTCAATTTAGCCACTGAACTGGCAACCGAAATATTCCAAGAAAACAACCCTCAATTGAGTGTAGTATCAAGTATCAACCAACCTCGGACTGCACCAAAGTCAGTTATCTCACTACCCTAAAGAGGCCAAGATAGTTCAATTAAGGTTCCTAAGGTCAGTTGATGCTTCACGACACCACGCGGCGGCCCCGTACTCTCCTTGACTGAACTCAAGGGTTACCGGTACACACCAAAGTGCCACATCAATGTAGCAGACTGCTTCAACCATGTCGGTATACCCCGCACAGTTCCCTCACAGCCTTGTTGCTACTTTCTAAGAAGGTATCCCCCAGATCCGGGTTAGGATCTATAGAACTCCCAAGACAGTACCCAAAATAATAAAGCAAACAATTCAGACAATTGAAAACACAAGGGATCTTAGTCCTAAGGTACACCTCACTTTTATAAGATTATCCCCAGCAGAGTCGCCAGTTCTGTGATCGGTGGATCTGGAACTGACTGTTTAACGCTGGTTCGCGAAATATCGCGGAAGCAAGAGTCGCCACCGTCTTTTATTTTCTCCAACATGGACAGGACAAAAGCACAACAAAATTCCTTATGAGATAGTTTCTCGGTTCGGGAGGTAGATTTATAGAAAGGGAAGGTGTTAGCACCCTTTCTATCCATGGTTATCCATGGGCTCTTAGATACTTGCTCTTATGTTTTCAAAAAGTGTTTGCTTTTCAAATGTGAGTGGGTTTGAAAAAAGTTTCGTTTAAAGATTTCAGAATGACTCTTGTATCAGTCCTCAAGAGTGTTTGAAAAATTGTTTTGAAAGCTTTTTGAAAGTGTCGGTGTGAAAAGAGTTTTGATTGTTTTCTTTGAATAGAGCAAGTATCTATGAGTCATCTACCTACCTAAAGGAATTAAGCTGTATAAATGTCCTTAAGGTAGTGCCATCCCACCATTGAGAGGTAGGTAGCACCACCGTTGGAGGTGTTCGGGTCAATTCGATTGTTAGGGACAGTGTGGTCACCAGAGCAACAGTAGGACACCTTAGAAGCTACCCCTATGCCATTGATCATGGACATAAGGACTTACTAAAACGTCCTATACTCGACGACCACGTTTCGAAGGCAACAAGTGAGGCGTACCCTAAGAGTGGTGTGTGAATTCGTGTGTTATTTTCATGTTAAGTTTATCTTTGATCATTGTATGGTGAGCTACGCATTATTTTTAATTAGTCATTCATTCTTTCATGCAATTAGAATTTAAAAGTGCGGAAATTTAAATGCGGAAAGATAAATCCTACGCTATTACAAGGCGCGGGTCTATACATCGCCAAATTACAAAGACCCGTTTGATAAAAATGCGGAAAGTAAAAAGGACCTAATTACTATTACATGGCTTGAGCAGTTACATAATATTTGAAAAGAAAAATAAGAATAAATGCGCCAAAGGAATAAAAATAGAACGTTCGAGGGCGTTGGACCCTTTTGAAATTAAATTGAATTAAAAGTTAATTAATTATTTAATAAAAGGAAAGAAAGGATTTTTTATGTTTTTGGTATTTAATGAAAATAAAGAAAATTGAAAATCAAGAGAAACCCTAATTCTAAGTTGTTTTTAATTATTTAGAAAATATTAAAGTTTAACCTAATTTACACTAATTAATCAATGTACATGTTTATTTGCAAAAATATTTAGTAATTAATAATAATAATAATGATGAGAAAATTATTTATTAAAAAAAGATGAGAATGTTAAACCGTAATTTCTACCTATTTTATTTATTTAAGAAAAGATTAAAATTTTAACCCTAAACTAAACTAAATTAATTATTTAAAGTTTATTTACAAAATAAATTAATGGTGAAATAATAATAACTAAATATATTGTATTTTTTTTATTTTTGTTTTTATTATTGTGAAAATTATTTTATGGAATTAAAGAAACAATTGAAAAAATAACTAAAAGAATTAAAATTGAAAAAGAAAATAAAATTGAAGAATGCAAACCAGGGGGGGTTTCAGGCCCATTATGGAGGTTTTTGAAGCATTTTGGCCCACTGAATCAAAGCCTTTTTTGACTTTCTGTGCTTGCGTGTGGAGTGGTTGACTAGCGTATACCATGGACTGCACGTTCTGGCCTTCAGATTGGTCTTGAAGCCACTTGTCAGGCCTTAGCATATGCGTGTATGGTGAACCTTTGGATGGAAACTGCATGGGAATATATTAAGACAAAAATCATTGAATATATGGGGGGACCTGGGAATCGAACCCAGGTCCCAATACCTGCAGGACAACTCACCCACCAACCGAGCCAACGCGTTTCTTTGTATACATAATGGAGCGTGATTATTATATGTGAAAAAAGCAATTATTCTGAAACAAAAGAAAAACGCGCCAATTATTTGAACCTCCCTATCACATGAAGACACGTCCATCTTATTCCTCATCTTTCCTGTAAATAGAAAACAAATAGCGGGGGTTTTAAACCCCCACTAAACGAAGCCTGGAAAAATAGCGATTAGCACATGCTGTAATATAAAAAAGGCGCGAGGTCATCAATGGATTCGTCCTGTTGCCACGAATTCAATGGCATAGGTTTTAAGGGCCAATTTTTCCATATGGGAGAACCCCTAATTTTGATCTTCTGAAAACCTAATATCCATCAATGGCAGATCTTGGTTCAAGCATTGTTAGTTCAATTAAATGGTACCATTCGCTTCAGAACATCATTGTTAATGTATATCAACAAATAAAATACATGAATAATGCATGGAAATTGAAAAACGATTATGGATATGTTCACGAAAAGAGTGATTATGTTCTACCAATTCTTGGAGTATGGGGACTGGAAAATGGTTGCAATCGACTCCTAGCAATGTCAGGAAGGCAATGGAAGTGTTTGGAAACCTTGAATCACTCTACAACTAAGATTTCAGTTTTCAAGTTTTGGTGAAAATTTGGCAATTTGGTTATGGCCTCCTGAGCAATTTTTTTCGTCTCTTCCTTGATTCCATTAGGTCTTACATATGTAAGTGAACGAAATTAGGTTAAAAAACCAAGCCCAATGTCCATGAATTTATGATTCCAATATTTGATTTCCTCCATATCTTTTCCAATCTTTTTGCCATGAAAATCATGCCAATTATGGAAGATTTGGCCTTGTTGATTGATGCACGACTTGCCACCTTGCCCTAATTTGATTTGCTGCACAAAAAGGATTTAAAAAGCATGATTTGATATTTTTCATATTTAAATCTAATTAAATGAATTAATATGAATAATAATTCAATTAATTAATTAAAAATAAGAAAATAAATCCCTTTGAGCTTAATGGGTCGTGCATATGCTTTGGGTAATGATTCAAGGAAGAATTTGAGGCCCATTAGCATTTTTGAAGCCTTTTGTGCAAAGTTGACTTTTCAAAGTTCCCAAAAATTTCCCAACTTCTCCAAGGCATATCTTGCTCAATTTTTAAGTTATGATCATGTTCTTGGACATTTTGGAAAGGTATTGAAGTCCTCTAACCAATGTATTTGGTCCCATGTCATTTTGATTTACCAATCACAAGTTATGGTCTTTGACTTAAAGTGCCTTTTTGTTGACTTTTGAAAATGACCTATAATGTTGAAATTGATAACTTTTTGTGAGAGCATTTCTTGGACTTGAAGTGTGAAGATGAGTTGTAGGAAGTGTCATTCTCTTCAAAATGAGCTTTGGATGGGATTTTTCATATAAACCATGAGGAAGTTATGCCCTAGTCAATTTGCAGTTGACTTTTCAACTGTCCAAAAATAGAAACTTTTGCATCTTGAGACTTTTTGAGCCATGCTTTGAGAAATCATGATCAAGAATTGATCAAATGATGTTTGTGGCTTCAAAATAAGATGTTGACCAAAATTTTTGACTTTTGACTGTCAAATGACCATTTTGCCCCTACAGTTGACTGTGAAGCATTTAGGGTTTTTGACTGTGCAATTTGATGCTGTGAGTCTTGAAACTTGGCATATGGATGCTTGACAATATATGTAGGCATATGGGACTTGATTGGACCCTTGGAAACTTCAAATTCTTTGCAAGAACCAAAACCCTAGTTTTGACTGTGTTAGGAGGCAATTGGACTGTGCAACCCTTGAGAGATTTTGAACCATGATCTTGGCAAATCTTGAAGAATATGGGAGGGAAAATTTTGGGGTACAACAGCAGGAACAAGCTTTTTCCCTTGCTAGGGTTTCGTGCTCTAATTTGGGGTTTTGTGATTTAAGCAAAATTAGGCCTAATGATGGATACCAAGGTGGTCAGGGCTTCACACCCAGGTTATCCATGGTCTCCATTGGAATTTATATTGCGTGTATGTGATTTTTGAATGTAACAAGGTTATACCTACAAACAAATGTCTGTAGGTAAAAGTTACAGGCCTAAGGCGACAAAGAAATGTAGAATACAATAGGTGTCAACCAACCATTCATCCATTCAAACGGGTGCGTGTTCTTTTTGTTTTATCCATTAACTCACGTTTTAGCATATATTATGATTTGTTGTTATTTGATTAACAAATGAGTCACGTAGCACAGATGGAAAGCTTGCGCGTTGGAAAGGGTAAAGGACTTGGGTTCGATCCCAGGTCCCAACAACTTTCTTATTTTCATTCTTCTTTACAGGATCCCATGCGTTGCTATCTTAGAGGTCCATCATGCACCTCATTGATCCAGCCAGTGAACCATCTTCAGATCCAGATCTAACGCCCAATGGAGAGAAGTCCATGATGCACCTTCAAGCGAGGCCAGCACTGGATCCAAACGCATGGTGGGTGTGATACGGTGGGAAGATTTGACTGTTTTTTGGAATGCTAGTTTGCGTTTTGCGTTTATTTTCGCAAAATGTCGCAGTAAGCAAGAGTCGCCACCGACTTTTATTTTATCCAACAAGGAAAGGAAAAAAGCACAGAAAAATTCCTTTTTCGAGATATTTCTCGGGTTCGGGGGGTAGATTATAGAAAGGGAAGGTGTTAGCATCCTTTCTATCCATGGTTATCCACGGGCTCTTAGGTACTTTCTCAAATGTTTTCAAAATGGTTTTCTTTGTGCTTGTGGGTTTGAAAAAAAGTTTTTGTTTGAAACTTCGATTTAACTCTTGCTTCTGTCCTCAAGAGTGTATGAAGTGTTTTTGAAAACTTTGTTCGAAAAGTGTAAGTGTGAAGAGTTTTTGTTTTTGAAAGAGCAAGTATCTAACAACCATCTATCTACTCGAAAAAGGAATCATTCTATGCTAATGTCCTTTAGACAATGCTATCCCACTATTGATGAGTAGGTAGCATCGTCGTTGGAGTTTAAGGGTCAATTCGAATGCGGGACTTACGATCACCAAAGCAATGTTAGGACGCCTTAGCGGTAACCCTAATGTCTTAGATCATTTGTTTGAGGCAACAATATCCGAGGCAACCGTTTCGAGGAAACTATGATCTTTAGACAAGAGGGCGACCTCTAAAACAACCTATACTCAATGACCGCGTACGAAGGCAACCAAGTGGGGTGTACCCTAAGAGTGCGCATGTGCGAGTGTGTCGTTTTCAGTTATTTTTTATCTTTGTACATGTTAAGGGTGATCTAAGTTGATTTTAGGTTAAAACATTCAGTCTTGTCATGCTATCCTATTATCAAACATCTAATAGTTATAATTTGCAGAAATAAAATGCGGAATTTAAATTACAAGGCGTCGGGTATTTACATCGCCAAAGACAAACCCTTTGAAAATAAATAAAGCAATACAAATAAATAAAAGTCCTATTTACTATTACAATCCGGAGGCAAGTACATTATTGGATGAAAAAGTAAATCGCGACGCAAAATTAGATCGAATGCGAATTTTAGGGTTTTGACCCTTTTGAAGAAAACATGTCTTTTTGTTGTTTTTTTATTTTAAGAAAGAAATTAACCTAAATTAATTACTAAATTAAATTAAATAAATTAATTAATAAAAATAAATTATTTTTGGGTTTTTATTATTTTAAGAAAGAAAAAATAAAATAATTAAGTTAGTAATTAAAACCTAATTGAATCTAATTTAATTTTAATTATTTACAAAAAATAGGTTAAAGTTATTCTAATTAAAACCTAAATTAATTAATTAGTGTTTCTTAATAAAAATAAAAATTGGATTGAATAAAAATATTTTTTGTGATTTTATTTTATAAAAAGACTGAATTTTGATTGGTTAGAAATTAAATAAAACAATTAAGTCCATAAAGAAATAAACAAAAAGAATTATGAGAAAGGAGTATGGGCCTGTTTTTGTGGTGTGGATAGCAATCTGAAGGCCCATTAGAGCTGGCCTTGTTTGACTTTTTGAGATCTGGTGGGCGTGCGTGGACCTTGCCTATGGTGGACCCTCAGCCTGGGACTCTCAGATTTGGCCTTTGGCCATCTGGCCATTGGATGCCTGAGGGAGTATGGTGCACTGCAAGCTTGAGCACGCACACAATCACCTGAAAGAAAAAAGTATCGAAGAAGTGGGGGACCTGGGATTCGAACCCAGGTCCTGTAGGATAATGCTTCGCTTGCCTTTCCACTACGCTGCTTTGTTCTGTTTGTTAGTAATATACAAATAAAACATAATATAATAAAACAAGTCATATGCTAGCAAAACAAAAAATGCGCGAAAATTATTTGAATTGGCCAATCGAAGGATGACACGATCTCATCCCTATCCTCAGACCTGTAACAATATTATCCGCGGATTTGAATCCGCAGCAAAAGACGCAAGCTTATGCTAAAATTCCCTACAGGCCTTATAAATCCATTCCAAGAACATGGTTGGATTCGTTTTAGCTTCCTGATCAACACTATGCCCTTCTTGAGTCACGATTTTACCTGAAATAGAAAACCCTAAAAAACAAATGATGAACCCTAGCTATGGTGGTTCTTCATTTAGGCCAGATAAAAGCAATTGAATAATACCAATCACTTGCAAATGTCATGTAGATTCAAAATATGGTATTGATTCATGAAAAGGATGCATAAATTCAGAGTTGCAAAATCAAAAACAAGGGTGGTTATCGTGACACTTACAGCGCGCTATGGAGTCTGAACAAGCTTGCTTTGGATTGGTTTGGCTTGAGTGAATGCCCAGGAAGCGTTTGGGACAAGTCTTGGCCCTTGAAAACACCTCTAAACATGATTTCGATCTCAAGCTTTTTGTGACTTTTTTCAAATCTTGTTCTGCCTCTCTCTGCAATTACCAACTCTTGTTTCGATTGCTTTGGCTTCCTTATGTAGTGTGTAGTGTATTAGGGTAAGAATTATGAATCAAATCTTCCCATATCAATGCCTTTGAATTTGATTTGATCTCCTCTTTAAACCTTTCCAAATTTGGTTTGATTCAATCTTTTTGCACATGATTTGCCTTGATACGAATTCCATGGTGATGCTAGCTGTAAACCAAGCCTAAAACAATCAATAAATCAAGAGTTTTTAATTATTTGGATTTTCTATGATTTTATTTGATTTAAAATGAAAAAAATCAATAAAAAATCAAATTAAATAATAAAAATGAAATATGATCTCATGGCTAAAGCTAGGACACGTGTGCAATGATGAAAGCTCAAATCAAGTGGAAAAGAATGGGCCAATTTGACAAAATTTAAAGTTTTGGGGATAGTTGACTTTTGGCAATTTTGCAAAAAAGTCCAACTTCAACAATGCATAACTTCTTAAATTTTGAACTTTTGGAGGTGTTCTTGGACTTTTTAGAAAGCTTGAGATGTCCTATAACCAACCCTTTTGGTCTCATCTCATTTTTATATTCCATGTTCAAGTTATAAGCTTTGGCAAAAAAGGTGTTTTTGTTGACTTTCAAAAATGACCTATAATGTCCAAATTTATAACTTCTTCTGAGTGCATTGTTTGATCTTGGGGTATGCAGATGGATTGTAGGAAATTGAATCCTCTTCAAAATGAGCTTTTGATGGGTCATTTCTCATAAATTATGAGAAAGTTATGCTTGGTCAAAGTTGAGTTGACTTTTCCTACAAAACCCTAATTTAGCAACTTTTGAGTCTTGATGAATTTTGAGAAATCCTTGATGAATCATGATCAACCCTTGAAAAAATGATGAAATATACTTCAAAATGAGAATTTTGACAAAAAATCTTGAAGTTTGACTGTATTTGGGTCACAGTTGACTTTTGCCCTAGCACAATCGATTTTTGGACATTTTGAGCAATTGACTGAGCAAACTTCCTCTGCAAGGCTTGAAATTTGTCATGGATGACCTTGAGAACATATTGGGACATTGGGGAGAACTTTAGGTCATTTGGACTCAAGGATATTGATGCAACACAAAACCCTAATTTGGGGTAGACTGCCTTAGGAGAGAGCTTGCCTGGTCAATCCTTGAGCAACCTTGAGCAACTTGGAGATTTTTCTTGCAATATCTTGAGGCATATGGGAGGGAAAATTTTGGGGTACAACACCTGCCCCTGTTCAATCTTCTTAAACCTGAGGATGTAGATTGGCTTTCATGCCTTTCATGATCCGAAGGTGGAAGATGATTGAACACTAGAGTGCCCAGAAATTTGCACTCGCATGAAGTAGTATCAACCTTGTGATGTCGGGATGGGATTACAGATGCCATTTGGAGATTGCTGGCGGGAGGATGGGCTTAAAGATGCCATCTGCAGGAGTTTCGATTGCATAAGAGATTCCTTAGCGAGAATTTTCATACCTGTCGTTGTAGAAGATTCCGTTGGGGAAGTCTAATTTTGTTGAGATTTAGGAACTTGCCCGTACTTCAGCTGAGAGAACACCTCTGCTGAGTTTTAAGAACTTGTCCGTAATTCAACTGGGGGAAATCTGTAGAGGTTTAGAACCTTATCTGTAATTCAACTGAGGATAATTCAGTCGAGATTTAAGAACCAGTCAGTACTTTGACTGAGGAGAATTGCCGAGATTTAGAACCTTATCTGTAATTCAACCGAGACTAATTCAGTTGAGATTTAAGAACCAGTCAGTACTTCGACTGAGGAGAACATCTTCATCAAGATCTAGGACTGTCTGTACTTCAACGGAGAATAATTCTGTTGAGATTTAAGAACTCATCCACACTTTGACGGAGGAAAATTGTCGAGATTTAGAACCTTATATGTAATTCAACCGAGACTAATTCAGTTGAGATTTAAGAACCGATCAGTACTTCGATTGGGGGAAACATCTTCATCAAGATCTAGGACTGTCTGTACTTCAACGGAGGATAATTCTGTTGAAATTTAAGAACTCGTCCACACTTTGTTGGAGGAAAATTGTCGAGATTTAGAACCTTATCTGTAATTCAACCGAGACTAATTCAGTTGAGATTTAAGAACCGGTCAGTAATTCGACATAGCTGAGAACTTAACTGCATCTTTCCTGAAAGGTAAAGGTCAGTCGTATGCAATGCCTGATATATATCAAGCAATGATGTTCTCAAAATAAATGAGATTGTGTTGTATGATGCGTATATGCATGTGTCATGATGTATGGAAATGTAATGCTTTTAGCTGGGGAAAATAAATCCCGAATAGTTGCTGGATAAAAGGTTTGAGTTCTTCGTTTCCGATGGGAAAGGTGAACAAAGATGACTGTGAGAAAAAACCTGCAGAAGAGGATAACTCCGTTGGGGAATAAACTGATGAGGAGAGTACTCTGTGGGGAAGAGATACTCTGCTGAGGATTCCACCAATAAATTCTGCTGGGGATGAATTACCGTTGCTGGTGATACTGAATCCTGTTGGGGGATTGACTTCTTGTTTGCAAAAGGAAAGAACTCCGCAGAGGATGATATTTCAGTTGTGACTTCACTGGGGATAACCTTTTAGACTCTAATGGGGATAATCCTTTGAGCTTGCTGGGGACAATCTTACAAAGTTTACTGGGGATGATTCTCCAAGCTCTACTTGGGAAGCTTTTCAGACCGCACTGGGGAAAATTTTCAAACTCCACTGGGGATATCTTGTATTCTTCCGGGGAATATTCTTATACTCCGTTGGGGAATATTAAGACCTTTCAGTGCTGATGGTAGATAAACTCTTCTTAGGGAGAATATTACCGATTCATTCACAGTTGTGAGTCTCATCTGGGGAGAGTTAACATTACTGTCTTACTCTACGGGGAGTGAATGCATCTCAACCATGCTCTTCAGCTGAATTTACCTTGTACCTGGTGGACAGAGCAACTGTACAGTTTGGACAATTCTTTTTTGCCCTTGTTTCTGCTATTGCAAGTAATGGTCTTTTGTTTTGCACGTGAATATTTATAAGCAACAATTAATGTCAAATGCATATATCAAAAATGAACATTGGACGTTCTTTACAAAACAAAACAGATAAAGAAAAAGAGTTTGAAATTTGTCTGAGAATGAATTTGTATTGATTTTGAATTTTGGCCTGTAAATAGGCGTTTTTGTACAAGAGGCTGATGTTCTAGTAAGAGAACACCGCCGAAAAAGAGTTTACACAATTTGTGAAAAACTAAACAAAACAGCTATGTGAATAATCCCATTGGGTTCCAACTCTGCTATTGACCTTATGTCCTTGAGCATCTCATCACTTTGCTACTTGGTTGAAGGTAGATCAGATTGATTAGTGTCGTCCGAGCTTGATAGTCGATACCGAAGTCTGGTTGCAAGGTGATCCAATGAGACATAGTGTTACACTTTGATCCCTAATTTTTCCTGGACCGCCCTTTCGGGTTTTCAGTCCACCGGGATACCCTTTTTTGCCCAAGCCGCCTTTTCAGGTTTTCGACTTGCCGTGTGTACAGATTTTTTTCATTTTCATCCCTTACTTTTTCCCGAACCCTTTTGGTTCGTCTAGAAGCCCTTATTTTTGCCTAGGCCAGTCAACCTAGCGGGTCTTTGATCATGCGTAGTATCTTTTCACTATGTCTGCATTGACGGGGTGAGGAAGGTCGTTACCATCCATGGTGGTTAGAATCATAGCTCCTCCTGAGAAAATGTTCTTAACCACAAATGGCCTTTCGTACTTAGGGGTCCATTTGCCCCAGGGATCACCTTGAGGTAATATGATGCGCTTGATGACCAGGTCCCCAACTTGATACTCTTGTCGTCTAAACATGACAAATAGCAGTAAGTTTCTTTTCGTCGATTAGGTTCAGTTGATCAAGTCAGGTCTGAATCTAGTCATCTTCGCTCAAACCTGCATCCTTCATAATCCAAAGAGAGGGTATCTGAACTTCAATGGGAAAGACGGCCTCCATGCCATAAACCAAGGAATAGGGTGTTTCCCCATGTTGACGTTCATGCTGAGGTACGGGATCCATGAAGAGCAAAAGGTAGCATCTCGTGCCAATATTTGTATGTCACCGTCATCTTCTGCACAATCTTCTTAATGTTTTTATTAGCCGCTTCTACAGCCCCATTCATCTTCGGCTGGTAAGGAGAAGAGCTGTGATGCTGTATCTTGAACTGCTTGCAGAGATTGGTGATCATCTTATTGTTGAGATTCATACCATTGTCCTTAATGATTCTCTCTGGTACACCATATCGACAAATCAGATTATGTCGAATAAACAGTGCCACGACGTTCTTGGTCACTGTAGCAAAGGAAGCTGCTTCAACCCACTTCATAAAGTAATCAATTGCTACCAGGATGAAACGATGCCCGTTGGACGCAGTAGGTCTGATCTCGCCGATCATGTCAATGCCCCACATTGCAAAATGCCAAGGTGCCGTCAAGACGTTCAGAGGTACTGGAGGTATGTGCACCTTATAAGCATAAACTTGGCACTTGTGACAGGTCCGAGATTGCTGATAACAGTCGGCTTCCATGGTAGACCAATAATATCCTGCCCGTAGGATTTTCTTCGCCATGGTGTGTCCACTGGAATGGGTTTCGAAGGTACCTTCATGTAACTCTATCATGATCCTTTCTGCTTCTTTCTTATCCACACAACACAGTAAGGTCGAATCATGGTTACGCTTGTAAAGAATGCCGTTGCTGATGAAGAACTTCGCCGCGAACCTCCTCAGAAACTTCTTATCATTAACAGATGCACCCTCAGGGTACTCCTGAGCTTCAAGATACCTCTTCACCTCATGAAACCAGGGTTTATCCGTTTCCTCTTCAGTCTCAATATCACAGCAATGTGCAGGTTCGTCCATCCTCTCAATGGTAATCCGGGGAGCTTCGTTGTCCCAATTGGCTTTGAACATAGAAGACATCATAGCTAGCGCGTCCGCTAACTGATTCTCCTATCTTGGGAAGTTTTCAAAGGTTATCTCTTCGAAATGTGGAAGCAACATCAACACATACTCCTTGTAAGGAATAAGATTTGGGTGTTTCGTATCCCACTCCCCTTTGATCTAACTGATCACGAGAGAGGAATCTCCGAAGACACTCAAGAACTTAATCCTCAGGTCAATAGCTGCTTGAAGACCCATAATGCATGCTTCATACTCCACCATGTTGTTGGTGTAGTTGAAACATAGTCGGGCGGTGAACAAAGTATGAGAGCCTTTAGAAGATATGATCACGGTGCCAATGCCATTACCCAGAGCGTTTGAAGCTCCATCAAAGTACATAGACCATCGAGATCCTTCCTCAGGTCCTTCATCCGGTCCAGGTGTCTCATAGTCAGTTACCAACATGATTTTCTCATCCGGGAATTCAAAGTTCATAGACTGGTAATCGTCCAAACCCGGCAACTAAACTCAAGTCTTCGAAATCCAAACCCGGCACTCTCTGTAGCTCCATGGCTGCCAACCTGTCTTCTAAAACTTTGTATTTATCATCAGCCGGAGGGTATTGTTGATCAGAGTAGTCTTCATCCTCTTCAGCCTCCTCTTCTTCCATATCAGACTCGGAAGGTACCGCATCCGCACCCCCTTTACTGGTTCCCTCCTCAGAAGTAGGGGGAAATTCAAGCACTCTTCTGGCTTCTCCTTCAAATCTTCTCCCTAAAGTAGCCACCCCGAGTCTCTTTTTCTTCTTTTTCACTGGGTCTTTATTCCCCAGTAGGGCCTTTAGATCCTCCTGACCCTTAGCCAAGGTCATCAGAAGTTGCTGAAACTGTGCATTTTGAGCCTGCAAGTCCTTGACTGTTTGCTCGAGATCCATCTTACTGAAATAAACAGCAGACAGATAAGGAAACCTGATGTAGAGACCTGCTTATGCACATGATGAATGGTATGCTTATGTATGCAATGCATTCAAGGATTTAGAATATTCAAAATTGTTGCAAACAAAAGAGAACGCACGTCATATTAATAAGAAGAAATTTGTTAGTACATAAATGCCCCATGGGCCAAATATTACAAAAAACAACTTCTCAAGGTAAAAAGACGTTGCGCATCCTCTTTGGTGCGATGTAGGTGTTGAGGGTCTCTTCCTCATGGAGTCGGCGGGTAAGCTCTAGAACCTTCTTCTCACTGGCGTAGAAGCTGGCTTCAAAAGTGTTTCGTTCCTCCTTGAGTTGGATCCAACTCTTCTGCATCTCCTCCCATGATGTAGGCATGTCAGGATATAGGATGGTGTAAGGAACCTCTCCTTCCGTAACAGGCTCTTTAATCACAGGGAGAACATGAGGATAAGGCATCATTAGACTCTGGGCTCGGGCTCGTACCCACTTGAGATAAGGCTCAAGAGGGATGGAGTTCTTGTGCCCCAGTGTCTTGCTATCAACCTTGTTGGGCATCCTCCAAACTCTGATGAATCTTTGGCGAAGTCCTTGCTCATCGTTGTCGAAGTCAAAAACTAGGTCAGGAATCAACATGTCGTGAGGGCCATCCCTCCGTGCATATCCAAATTGCCTCAAAGCTAGGCAAGGGTTGTAGGTAATGCCCCCTCTAATGCCAAGTAATGGAACATTAGGGAACTTTCCACAATGATCAACGATGATGACATTTTCTCTGGACCGAGAACACCAATGTACATCAGAGTGAGTAAGAGTCATCAATCGTTGGGACCACCTTGAGCCTTGGTCATTCTTCAAGACAGATTGTGGAAGGTGCAAAATAAACCACCTTGCAAGGAGAGGAGTACAGCACATGAGAAAACCCCTCTTTCTCATTGTTCGTGTGTAAAATGAGTGAAGAATGTCCCCAAGCAATGTTGGTATTGGATTTCTGGACAAGAAGATTTTGACGGTGTTGACATCTACAAGCTGGTCAGGATTTGGGAACAAGACCAACCCATAGACAAGGAGTGCCACAATTTCTTCAAAGGCTTGTAGGTCCAATGAATCCCAACACTCTTGTGCCTTCTCAAACAAGAATTTTGCTAAGAAACCTTTGACGCTGCTTCTAGTTTCCCAATGCCCCTTGATTTCAGAAGGTTGTAGATGTAATGCTCGAGCAACATCTTCCGGCTTTGGTTCCTTTTCCGTACCGTTGAAAGGTAGTTGATTAAGGATAGGGATTCTTAGGAGTTGAGAAAACTCCTCCAAAGTGGGCACCAACTGGTAGTCGGGGAAAGTGAAACAGTGGTGAAGAGGGTCAAAGAACTGGAATAGCACTTTCATCATGTCCTCTTCAATGTTGGTGCTGACTAGGCTGAGCAGTCTACCATGTCTTTCACTGAAGGGTGAGCTTTCCGGAATCCTTGATGTGAGCTCCTTGAGTTGAGGAGGGATTCTCACAAGGTTGACTTGGATGGTTTTTCTTCGAAGAATTTCCATGACCTACAAAACAAGAACAAAGATGAAGATCTAAACCCTTGAAATGGTTAGTGAATGCATATGATGTTTTATGATGTTTATGATGTATGCACAAAACATATGTACAAGCAATTCACACCAAACCCTAGTTTCAGGCTTGCATGGGGTTTCATAGGTAAGTACCCTCTTGAGTGTAGTTGGCTTAACAACCTGTCCTATAAATAGTAACCGGGTTCTAAGGAGCTCAATATCACTGGATTATTTTCATTGTTCATTGTTTTGGTTTAGCCACTTAACTAGCGACCAAAATATTCCAAGAAAACAATCCTCAATGAGTGTAGTATCGAGTATCTACCAACTTCGGACTGCACCAAAGCCGGTTATCTCACTACCCCTAATAAAAGGCCAAGATGGTCAAGTAAGGTTCTAGGTCATTAGTGCTTAGTGACATCACTCAACGGCCCCGTACTCTCCTTGATTGAACTCAACGGTTACCGGTACTCACAAATATGTCGCACTAATATAGCTATTGCTTCAACCGTGTCGGTATACCCCGCACAGTTTCCACAACGTATTGCTATCTATGAATGTTTCCCCAAATCCGGGTGTAGGATTGCAAACCCAAACAAGAGAGCCAAGATATAAAGCAATCAAATCAAACAATTAGTCATGCAAGAGGGTGATCTAAGCCCTAAGGTTACTCCACTTTAAAATTGTCCCCAGCAGAGTCGCCAGTTCTGTGATACGTTGGGAGAACTGACTAGGGTTTTGCGTTTGTTTTCGCAAATGTTTTGGTTGAGCAAGAGTCGCCACCGACTTTTTATTTTATCCTAAGGAAAGGTTAAAAAGCACAGCAAAAACCTTTGAGATGTTTTCTTGGGTTCGGGGAGTAGATTATAGAAAGGGAAGGTATTAGCACCCTTTCTATCCATGGTTATCCATGGGCTCTTAGGTACTTGCTTAGATCAACTTGCCTTGATTTTCAATTGTTTGAAATGGTGCTTTGTGTGTGGTTTTGAAAATGTTTTGAAAAAGATGCCTTGTCTAGGCAACCCTTGTAACAATTCTTTACTAGAATGTTTTACAAAAGGTGTTTGTCTTTTTGAAAAGATGTTTCAAGGTTTTTGAAAGTTGTTTTGAAAGTGTAGTGATGTGTAGTTTGAAAAATAGGCAAGTGTTTTTGTTTTGCAAGTTGACAAGTACTTAGGAGCTATCTACCCTAAAGTTCTCAAAGATCTTTGCTATGTTTTAACCCTTTTAACAATTTTGTTCCACCATTGCATTTGGTGGACAATCTTGTGTTAGGATGTGAACGGGACGGGCGCGGGTCATCGTTTAGACCATAATTGCAATGGTGCCAAGTATCTTTGGGCAATTTTCCGTTAAGGGACTTGATCATTTTTAGGCAACTTTCGAAAGCGTCAACGAGGGACTATGATCATTTGATTGTTTTGTTTTTACCCAAAGAGACCTAACATGCAATATGGCCCATTATTGAAGGCAACAAGTGGAATACCCTAGGGGTGAAAGTGTGATTAGTGTTGTCCATTTTCATGCTTGTTTATCTTGAATTTAGGTCAAACTATTTTTGTTAATTGATTTGCATACAAACCCTAATTCTATCATGGCATATTTAGAAAACTTTAAAGTGCGAAAAATAAAGTTCCTAAGTTATTACAACACAATATATGGGAAGGGGGGTACAAATGTTCAAATGGGGGTATTTTGACAAGGAATTTAAACCTAACTATTACATCAAAATTGAATTATACAAATTATTTAATATACAGTAATTAAATAAAAATGGAATAAATATGTAAGATGCAAAAAAAATGTTTTTTATATGTATGAAAAAAGTGTTTTTTATATGTCAAATAAACAAAATAAAAAGTATTAATTTTTGGAGTTTTTATGTATTTAGGGCAAAACCCTAATTTTGCAAATAAAAGGTATTTATTATTTAATATATACAATGTTTATTAATTATGTGCAAAAATAAAATAAAAATGAAGTATATTTGTAAAAAAGTAATTTTTGAGATCAAATATTAATAAAAAAATAAAAATGTATTACTTTTATATTCTTTCCTAAATATACTAATAAATATATAAGTATTTATATTATTTACTAAATATATATTATATATACAAAAATAAACTATTTAATATTTATTAAAAAAAAATATATTTTATGTAAAATGTTTTCAAGAGGTAATATAAAATAAAATCAGAAAATAAACATGTTTGCATTATTTTTTAGTATTTTAAATAAGAGTATATCTATATATTTATTTATGTAAAAATACCCATTTAAACAAATAAATGCCTAATAAATACAAAAATGGTTTAAAAAATAATTTTTATATTTTTAATATTATGAGAAAAAATAAAGAAGTCAGAACAAAAAAGAAAAGGTCAAAAAATCATAAAAATAAGCATAATGGGCCAAGGGGGTGCAAAAGTAGAAATGAGGTGCAAATAGGAAAAACAACCAAGCCCAGCCCAAAAGGGTTGTCTTCAACCTCCAGACTGTTTGAACATGAACAAAAACGCGCGTTTTCTATCTCCAGATTCCTGGACTTTCAAGCAAAACTCACAACATGAAAAATGTAGAGCATTAAAAGACGAATCCAGACATATAAAGAACTTGACTTAACTCTCTAAGATGAGAGATAATTTCTCCATCCCTAATTCTTGACCTAAGTTTCCATCAATGTTCAGACCTTAAATTCTCATAGCACATGCAAAATAAATGGAAAGTAAAGATATGTACAGCTTCACGGGCATGAGTAGAACATTTTTCATTCACAAACCTAGAGCTAACAATGCCTGGATAGGGAGATAGAAGTCCACGAACTTACCTGTTCAGCTTGAATCGTATCTGGCAATGGAGGTACTTTCAGTGCAAGGTGATGATTGGAATAACTTGCTTGAAGTTCAGGGATGCTTCTCCAACCTTTAGTTTGCTTTGAAACTAGCTGAATCGAGCTATAGAACTCCACCTGCAAAACAGAAAAATGAAAATGGTGATGTTGGTTAGAGGTGTTACAGTCTGCTTCCAATGCTTTGGACAGTTTGTATGGATGGTAGGGAAAGTGTTTGAAGTGGTTTGGATGGAAGTGCATGATGGAAATGAGTTGTGGGAATCCAACTGCAGCCTAAGCCATGTTTTTGCAGTTTTATGGTGATTTTGTGTTTGAGAGGGTGTTGGAGATGGTTGGCTCGTGTTCTAGCTCAGTTAGGATGTATGGAATTTGTTTGCAATCTTTTCTTAAGCTTGCCTTGACAGGAATGTGAAGTTCTGTTTGTTATGCCAAGTTACTTCTAACTTAAGCAAGAAATGGCAAGTTGGTGTTTTAGGCTTGTACAAGCCCCTCTAGCATGCTGCATAATCTCTCCTTGATCAGTGGGATTAGTCTAATAACTTGTGCCTCATAGATTTTCTTTGTACCTTCTTGATTTACAAATTGACATAAAGCACTTCTTTTCAAAAATGGCAAAAATGCTTTATCTAAAAATGGCTTAATCTTGCATATAATGTTTGAACACACAAAATAAGGTCTTGGCACAAGGGATATGCATTAAATTATTGAGTGCAAATGAGATATAGGACCTGTAATCAAAGAATGCAAGCTGATTTCAAAATGGCCTAGATGTATGAACATGTAACTTGGCCATAAACAAAATGACTTTTTCTCAACTTGCCAAATTCGATTCTCCCTAACCATGAGGTTGTTTGATGAGTTATTAGACATTTTGGAAAGCTTGGAATGTGTACTACAATCCATCTTTGTAATGAAAATTGAAATTCCAAGTGGAAGCATGTGAAAAGTTGCCATGAAGTTGGGCAAAAATCCTGCCTAAAATAGGTGAAAATTTTTCTAAGTTAAGAATGGTTTGGTACCCTTGTTCCAAAAATTGTAACTTGAGCTACAAGCTTCTTTTGAGGAAACTTTGTGAATCAAAGTTGTATATTTTGCAATGGACTACAACTTTCATGTTTTGACTTTTCCTTGAATCCAAATGCATATTGATGAGAAAGTGGGACAAAGTTAGGAAAAAATTAGGGTTTTTCATAACTTAGAAAAATTCTAAGTTATGAAAAATCTTCATTTCAAACCCTAATTTGCAATTCTTGATTTCTTGATGAACAAGTTTCATGATTTGGCATGTTTTGATGAAAAATGAATCTTGACCCTTGATTTTGACCAAAAAGTCAAAGTTTGACTTTTCAGTATACAGTCAAAAATTGATCAATTGACTGAAAATTCAACTGTCAACCTTGTGCATTTGGGATCTTTTAAACTTGTTGAACATGTCAAAACAATTCCAATGGGTCCTTGAGTCCATATGTGAGTTTGGTTTGCCATTGGCTAGGTCAAACAGTCAAAAATTGCCTTTGTGCAGTCAAAACCCTAAAAATGACCATTTTGCCCTTTTGGTGATCTGATCAAATTTCTTGTGGAATTGTGATCCAAACTTGATCAAATGGTCCATATGAGTTCGTAATGTTGAGGTGGATCAAAAATCATGAGGTTTGACTATTCATTGACCACAGTTGACTTTTTCCCCA
This sequence comes from Vicia faba, assembly GCA_948472305.1. Lineage (NCBI taxonomy): Eukaryota > Viridiplantae > Streptophyta > Magnoliopsida > Fabales > Fabaceae > Vicia > Vicia faba. Next base: position 1,520,869,903 of record OX451735.1, on the reverse strand, counting down.
ATACAGTTTATTTCTAGGTCAACTGTCCAATTGACTGGGCAAAATTTGGAATCAAGGCTTGAAACTTGATATGGATAAACTTGGGAGTCCAATATGAAGCATGAAAGTCATCTTAGGCATTTTAGGTCAAAACAACTTTGTGCAAACACAAACCCTAATCTGGGTCAACAGTGCAAGGAGAAGTCTTGAGCAGAGGAAACCCTAACTGGATCTTGAGTTCCAAGGGCCTTGTGATGAGAAAATGTTGAGAAAATGGGAGGGAAAATTTTGGGGTACAACAGTTGCCCCTGTTCAATCTTCTTGAACCTGAAGAGTTAGATTGGCAAGTTTGCCTTTCGCGACTCGAGGGTAAAAAGAGATTGGACACTAGAGTGCCCTTAAATTTGCACTCGTCAAAGCAATGGGTGCGGGAATGGGCTTAGAGATGCCATTTGGAGATGAGCTTAAAGATGCCATCTGGAGGGGTGACAGAATCTTGTCGGGGATGGGCTTAAGGATGCCATCTGGAATGAGTATCAGAAAGGTGTCCATGTTTTGGACCATCTCCGAACTGGGGGTTTGAATAAGCAATAGATTGACATCCGTATCTAGAGGCATCCGTAAACTGTTTTCAAAAGTTGAGAAGAGTCCGAACAAGCAATAGATTAACATCCGTTACTGGAGAACCCGTGAACTGTTTTCAGAAGTCTTGATGTTGAATAAGCAATAGAGCAGCATCCGTTGTTGGGAAGCGTCCGTAAAATGTTTTCAAAAGTTGCATCTGAACAAGCGATAGATTAACATCCGTTGTTGGGAAGAATCTATAAACTGTTTTCAGAAGTCTTGAGAAGAATCTGAACAAGTGATAGGTTAACATCCGTTACTGGAGAACCCGTGAACTGTTTTCAGAAGTCTTTGATGTTGAATAAGCAATAGAGCAGCATCCGTTGTTGGGAAGCGTCCGTAAACTGTTTTCAAAAGTTGCATCTGAACAAGCAATAGATTAACATCCGTTGTTGGGAAGAATCTATAAACTGTTTTCAGAAGTCTTGAGAAGAATCTGAACAAGTGATAGGTTAACATCCGTTACTGGAGAACCCGTGAACTGTTTTCAGAAGTCTTTGATGTTGAATAAGCAATAGAGCAGCATCCGTTGTTGGGAAGCGTCCGTAAACTGTTTTCAAAAGTTGCATCTGAACAAGCAATAGATTAACATCCGTTGTTGGGAAGAATCTATAAACTGTTTTCAGAAGTCTTAAAGGTGGAGGAGGAACCGGTGTAGGGTTTCTTGATGATGAGTTCGTGTAAAACTGCATCTGGATGAATCTGGAATAAGCATCAGAATGTTGCCATGTCTGGGTCACATCTGAACTATTTCTAGAAAGAATCTCGGAAGATAATGGTTTTTGTCTGTCGACTGATCTTACCTGAAAAGGTAAAGAGTTAGTTGTATGCTACGTCATGATGTATGATTCAATGTATGCAATGTCATGATGCATGATGCAATGTATGTTATATGATATGAATGTAAATGAATGTGCATGTAAGCTGGAGAGCTGTCTTGCGGAGGATAGATGAATCATAGATGGCTGAGGATAAAAGCATCTTGACTGCTGCCGGGAAGAAAAATTCCTTGGCCGCTGCTGGGGAATTAGGAGCTTGGGTTGTATACCAATCTTCTGGGGAATTCCTGTCTTGAGGAGATCTTCACTGGAGAATCTTCGAATATTCAATGAGGAACTGAAAATGAAAGTCTTCAGATTTGCTTGGGGAATATCAGACTTTCAATCGTTGAGGAGCCTTGGAACCATTGCGGGGAATTGGAATTTCCTTGGTGACTTGTAGGGTAAGAGAATTTCTGATGACTTCTACTGGGGAGTTCAGAACCTGATAGACTCATGCTGGGGAGGTAAGACTGAGAATCTTCGGTCTAGTGAGAAGTATCTCTGTGGGGAAGGTTCACTAGTCTGGTTCCGCTGGGGATTGATAGTTTGAAGTTTTAGCTCCGCCGGGGATACTGAAACTTAACTCTGAGGGGAATTGAGTTCTGGAGGATTCTCTGGCTGGGGAAATCAGTTTTGAGAAAGCTTTTGTTGATGAGGATCCTGAAGTCTGACTCTGCTTAGGGAATTAAGTTCTGACCGAGGAATTTGGATTCCAAATCTGCTCAGGATTTCCTTTGAAAGGGTATCAAGATATCTAACTGCACCTTCAACTCAAAAGTGATCACCTACCTTGATTCATAAGGGAATGATTATGTTCAAATGCATATGCCTATTTAACAAAACATTGGACGTTTCTCAAATAAAACAATTAGTGCAAAAGAAAAGAGAAATGGAAACGACGCAAATTTCTGGAAAAGTATTTGTATTAACTTTCTATGAGTACATTTGTACACAGGGGACAATCATCCTAGTAAGAGGATGTCGTTGTAAATATTGAAAAATTTATACAAAAGAAAGATGGCTATGTGAAATAATTCCATGGGATTCCATTCTGCTACAGCCTTCATAACTCTGAGTATCTGTCCATTCAATGCTTCGTCTGCGGATGACTGGGTCGATCAGAAGCTTGGAACTGGTTGATGAAGAGATTGTCCTTAAAGTGATCTGACGAGACATAGTCATACGCTTCAATTCCCTAACTTTTGCCTAGATCGCCCTTTCGAGTTTTCGATCCACCGGGAAACCCCTTTTTGCCCAAGCCGCCCTTTCGGGTTTTCAACTTGCCGTGTGTACATATTTTTTTTGTTTTTATCCCTAGCTTTTGCCTGAACCGCCCTTTCGGGTTTTCGGTCCATCGGGATGCCCATTTTTGCCCAAGCCGCCCTTTCGGGTCTTCAACTTGCCGGGTTATTTTATGCGTAGTATCTTTTGACTATGTCTGCGTTCGCAGGGTGTGGCAAATCGTCGCCGTCCATGGTGGTCAGAATCATTGCACCACCAGAAAATATGCTCTTGATCACAAATGGTCCTTCGTATGTAGGAGTCCATTTGCCCCTGGGATCACTTTGCGGCAAGATAATCCGCTTGATTACGAGATCTCCGACTTGATACACTTGACGTCTGACTTTCTTATTGAAGGCCTTGATCATCCGCTTTTGATACGTCTGACCATGACATACAGCAGCGAGTCGCTTCTCGTCGATCAAATTGAGTTGATCAAGTCGGGTCTGAATCCAATCATCTTCATTCAAACCTGCGTCTTTCATAATCCTTAGAGAAGGAATCTGAACTTCCATAGGTAGGACAGCTTCCATGCCATATACCAAAGAAAATGGGGTTGCCCCGGTTGAAGTACGTGCCGTCGTACGGTATCCATGCAGAGCAAACAGTAACATCTCATGCCAGTCTTTGTAAGTGACTGTCATTTTATGAATGATCTTATTAATGTTTTTGTTCGCGGCTTCAACAACACCGTTCATCTTTGGCCGATAGGGAGATGAATTGTGATGATAAATCTTGAACTGTTCGCACAAAGCGGTGATCATCGTGTTATTCAGATTAGTACCGTTGTCTGTGATAATCCTGTCTGGAACACCATACCGGCATATGAGATTTTGCTTGATGAAGCGGGCAACCACATTTTTAGTAACAGAGGCGAAGGAAGCTGCTTCGACCCATTTGGTGAAATAGTCAATGGCAACCAGGATGAAACGATATCCGTTGGATGCCGTGGGCTTGATCTCTCCAATCATGTCAATGCCCCACATTGCAAATGGCCACGGAGCTGTTAAAACATTGAGGGGGACCGGAGGGATATGAACCTTGTCAGCATAGACTTGACATTTGTGGCAAGTACGGGAATGTTGATGGCAGTCAGCTTCCATGGTAGACCAGTAATAGCCTGCCCTTAGGATCTTCTTAGCCATTGTATGCCCGCTCAGGTGAGTGCCAAATGTGCCGCTGTGTATCTCGGTCATGATTAACTCTGCTTCAGCTTTGTCTACGCGTCAGAGTAAAACACAATCATGGCTTCGTTTGTAAAGGATACCGTTGCTCAGGAAGAATTTGGCAGCAAATTTCCTTAAGAACTTCTTGTCATTCACGGAAGCTCCTTCGGGATAATCTCTAGTCTGGAGATACCTTTTAATTTCATGGAACCAGGGTTACTCCACTACTTCTTCGGTATTAATCTCGTGACAATGTGCGGGTTCATCCATTCGCTCGATGGTGATTTGGGGAGCCTCGTTATCCCAGTTGAGTTTAAACATGGAAGACATTGTAGCTAGAGCATCTGCTAGCTAATTCTCTTCTCGCGGGAAATGCTCGAAGGTAATTTGCTCGAAATGAGGCAACAATGTCAAGACATGTTCTTTGTATGGGATAAGATTAGGATGCTTGGTATCCCACTCTCCTTTGATTTGACTGATAACCAAATCCGAGTCCCCAAATACGATCAAAGACTTGATCCCCAAGTCTATAGCAGCCTTGAGACCAAAGATGCAAGCTTCATATTCAGCCATGTTGTTTGTGCAGCTGAAGCAAAGTCGGGTCGTGAAAGGTGTGTGACAACCTTCTGGGGAAATGAGTATCGCGCCGATACCGTTTCCAAGTGCATTTGCAGCACCATCAAAGTACAGGGTCCATCGGGATCCCTTTCCGGGTCCGTCATACGGTCTGTTACCTTCAATGTTGTCCAGATTCATGATGTCCTCGTCTGGGAAGTCAAATCTCATGGGTTGATAATCTTCGATGGCTTGATGAGCTAGATGATCAGCTAGTACACTCCCTTTTATAACTTTTTGAGTGGTGTACTGGATGTCATACTCAGTTAGGATAATTTGCCATCTAGCTATTCTTCCAGATAAAGCAGGCTTCTCGAAGATATACTTGATAGGATCCATTTTGGAAATCAACAAGGTAGTATGAGTCAACATATACTGCCTTAGTCGGCGAGCAGCCCATACCAAAGCGCAACAAGTTTTCTCGAGCAGTGAGTAGCGAGTCTCACAGTCGGTAAACTTTTTGCTAAGGTAATAAATAGCATGCTCTTTTCGACCAGACTCGTCATGCTGGCCCAAAACACACCCCATTGAGTTATCCAAGACGGTCAGATACATAATCAAAGGTCTTCCTTCGACGGGTGGCATCAGAATAGGAGGTTCCAGCAAATACTCCTTGATCTTATCAAAAGCAGCTTGGCAATCGTCGTTCCATTCGACTACCTGATCTTTCTTTAATAGTTTGAAAATCAGCTCACAGGTAGAAGTCAGATGAGAGATGAATCTGGCAATATAGTTCAAGCGCCCCAAGAACCCTCTAACCTCCTTTTCAGTACGTGGAGCAGGCATCTCTTGTATTGCTTTCACTTTTGCTGGATCAACTTCAATGCCTTTGTTGCTTACAATGAATCCTAGAAGTTTACCAGACCTAACTCCAAAAGTACACTTACTTGGATTTAGCCTGAGTTTATATTCTTTCAACCTGGCAAACAGCTTTTCTAGATGTTCAAGGTGTTCTTCCTCTGTTTGTGACCGAGCTATCATATCGTCTACGTAAACTTCGATCTCATGATGAATCATATCATGAAATAAAGCTACCATGGCGCGTTGATAAGTTGCCCCTGCGTTCTTCAGTCCGAACGGCATCACCCTGTAACAGAAAGTACCCCATTGTGTGACAAAGGTTGTTTTCTCCATGTCCTCGGGGGCCATTTTGATTTGATTGTAACCCGAGAATCCATCCATGAAGGAAAACACTTTATGCTAAGCTGTATTGTCGATTAAAATGTCAATGTGCGGTAGCGGAAAATCATCTTTGGGGCTGGCCCTATTCAAATCCCAGTAGTCCATACACATCCTGACTTTGCCATCTTTTTTAGGTACTGGCACGATGTTAGCGACCCATTGAGGATAGGATGTAACAGCCAGAAAGCCAGCGTCGAATTGTTTCATCACTTCTGCTTTGATCTTTTCAGACATGTCAGGCCTCATTCGGCGGACTTTTTGTTTGATCGGTGGACAATCCTCTCTTGTGGGGAGACGGTGAACCACGATGTCTGTGTCTAAACCCGACATGTCTTCATAAGACCAAGCGAAGATTTCAACGTACTCATTTAACAACTGTATCAGGCGTTCCTTGACACTTGGTTCCAGATTGGCACCCACTTGCACCTCCTTCCGGTCTTCCTCGGTTCCTAAGTTGACAGTTTCCAATGACTCTTCGTGAGGTAAGATGGCCCTTTCCTCTTGCTGTAGAAGTCTGGCTAGTTCCCCTGGTACTTCACAACCTTCGTCATCTTCATACTCAGCTTGATTGACCAGATCTTCAGAGTTATTGAATGGGATAGCAGAATAGTCACCCATGGAATCCAGAGTGGATGGGTACCTGCATTTGTGAGTGTGGGTGTGTGTAAGGGATAGCCATCCTTAAACAAAAAAATGCAAAAGTAAAGAAAATGAACACAACAGTTTATCAAATGAAAAACGTCCAATGAATCATTAAACATGGCATATGGATATGAAGATAATCAAAACCCTTACAAATGGACCTACATGCCCCGGGCAAGGCATGAGGTAAAAAAGTAGTGTACGGATTGTTAAAAAGTAATTATTACAGACCAAGGGAAATGTTTGACAGATAAATTACTGATTAATAAAAGTAATGGGGACAAAGTCCTTTGCCTCCCAATTGCATAGTCCTCCTTTGATAGTTGGGTAGATCCACTCTTCAATGTTGTCCTCTTCGTCTTCACCCTCCAAAGCATTGATTCCGTAAGGAGAAATCTTGATTGGCGCCTTTTCAATCTTCGAACGGCGCATAGCTTTCTGGCCCGCGGCGGTGAACCCTAATCCAAATTTGTCTATTTTATGTGGAATATCAGGAAACTGCCCCCAGGTTGAATTCTTCCCTTCCTTCATTGCGGCCCTCGCGTCCTCCAGAGATGCCATCCTGGCCATCTGCTTTGGTACTTCAGCTACCAATTTTGCTACTGTTATTTCAGGAGGGACTTCTTCGAAATGCTGGAATGAACTCACCCTCTACCTCCACATACCGAAAGGAGTTCAGGTGGCTGATCATATACTCCTCTTCACCATGGACGATTATGATCTTCCCCTTGACAGGGTACTTCAACATTTGATGTAAGGAAGAGGTGACTGCCCCAACATTGTGTATCCAAGGCCTACCCAACAAGCAAGAGTATGACGGACGGATGTCCATCACATAGAAAGTAGATTTAAACACCTCAGTGCCTACCTTGATGGGAATATCAACTTCCCCATGGACCATCCTCTTCGAACCATCGAAAGCTCTGACAATAATATCACTCGGATTTAGCTCTAAACCTTCACAATCTAGCCGGTCCAAAGCTTTCTTAGGCAGTACATTCAGCGAAGAACCCGTGTCGACCAAGACATGTGCGAGAGTAGTTCCTCGGCACTCGATTGAAATGTGAAAAGCATCATTGTGGTTTCTACCTTTAGGAGTTAGGTCGGCATCAGAGAAACCTAATCCATTGTCTGCAGTAAGGATGGCCACGCAATTTTGGAATTGGTCTGTAGAGGTTTCCTGGGGCACATGGGCTGCCTTTAGGAATTTTATCAAAGCCTTGGCGTGCGCTTCTGAGCAAAGTAATAGTGCCAACATGGAGATCTTCGAGGGAGTTTGCCCCAGTTGTTCTACCACGTCGTAATCACTCCTTTTAATTATCTTCAAGATTTCTTCCATTTCTTTCTTGGAGGTTTCCGGGATGACCAAGGGTTGAGCCCTCGTCCTGACGAGCTCATCTTGGGTTTCCTTACCTTTATCAGCAGAGGTAGGAGGGACAATACTAGGAACAACAACATCTTCAATCAATGGGGTTCTAGCGGAGAGTTTTATTGGTGCGGGAAGAACTTTGGCGACAGATGAGGGTCCAAAGATTGCTTTTGGGGGGGCAATCTCTGGAGAAAATATTCTCCCGCTCCGGGTGATCTTGCTGGTGCCCGCAATGTTTCCAATGCTGGCTTCTTCTTCATCCGAGCTTTCTTTAGTTACTTCAACTTGTTTGATACCATGGTAGTAGACGTCACCGCCGTAGTTCCATGGTATTGACTTCTCAGAAATGTAGGGGACAGGCCCTGGCATTGTCATCTTTAGAGGGACAGACTTCGTAGCTGGTGTAATCTTAACAGGCTTTCTGACGGCCTTGGAAAGATTGGCGTGAATGGTTATAATTGAGACATCTTCAGTGTGGGTTGGAATAGCAGAAAATTTTGCGAACAAAATTTGTCGACTGTCCATTAGGCCTTGGATGCCTTTCTTCAGTAACGGACAGTCAAACGGCAAAGAGTAATAACAGTAACAATCTTCTTTGCACCCCGGGAAAATCCCGGCCCTTAACAGATTCAACTTGATGGTTAACAACGGAGTGGTCAGATCATTGACATCAACAACATACACATCTTCTTCAATAGCATTGACATTTCGACCGTGCTTTGGCATCGGAGCCGATATCACGTTCGGCTTCTCTGGAGTGTCGAACTCCACCTCTTTTGCCTCTATCAGGTCTTGGATTTTATGCTTGAGTGCCCAACAATCGTTGGTGTCGTGCCCGACACTGTCAGAATGGTAGGCGCATTTAGCATTAGGATGGTAATGCGGAGAGGACGTATTCACATTTTTTGGTGCCTCTTTGATAGTGGCGAGATTCAACTTTAACAGATGGGGAAGCACTTGCGCTGGCGTCATATTAATGCGGGTGAACTGCCGTTGTGGCCGTTCCACCCGTTGCTGATTTGGTCTGGACTGGTTATAGCGAGGCTGCTCACTTGAAGGGTTTTGGATCATTACGGCCCCCACGGTCGGCCGGCGCTCAGTCTTCCCCGCTCTTCTCTGGGAGTATACAACAGCTGTTTCCTTCTTGAAAGGCTTCTTCCCAACACTTGCAGCGGCACCCTTCTGAATCTTCCCTGACTTGATGCCAGCTTCTATTCTCTCGCCTGTTAAGATCAAATTGGTAAACCCCGCGGAAGAGTTACCAATCAGATGGTTGAAGAATGGACCAGACAGGGTCCCTAGAAACATGTCAACAAGTTCACGGTCGGTTAAAGGCGGCTGCACCCTGCCAGCCAAATCCCTCCATTTTTGTGCATATTCTTTGAATCCTTCGCCTGTTCCCAGTGACATACCCTGAAGTTGGGTACGCGTGGGAGCAAGGTCAGAATTATACTGATATTGTTTGTAAAAGGCGGTGGCCAAGTCTTCCCAGTTTCGGACACTGGTTCCCTCTAGCTGATAGAACCACTCCAGTTGAGCCCCAGAAAGGCTGTCTTGAAAGAAATTGATCCAAAGGTTCTTATCTGCCGTATAAGGTTGGATCTTCCTTACGTAGGACCTGAGATGCATTTTTGGACAGGACAGCCCGTCATACCTCACAAAAACTGGCACTTTGAACTTTGGGGGAATCACAATTCCGGCAACTAAACCCAAGTCTTCGAAATCCAAACCCGACACTCTCTGTAGCTCCATGGCTGCCAACCTGTCTTCTAAACCTTTGTATTTATCATCAGCCGGAGGGTATTGTTGATCAGAGTAGTCTTCATCCTCTTCAGCCTCCTCTTCTTCCATATCGGACTCGGAAGGTACCGCAGCCGCACCCCCTTTATTGGTTCCCTCCTCAGAAGTAGGGGGAAATTCAAGCACTCTTCTGGCTTCTCCTTCAAATCTTCTCCCTAAAGTAGCCACCCCGAGTCTATTTTTCTTCTTTTTCACTGGGTCTTTATTACCCAGTAGGGCCTTTAGATCCTCCTGACCCTTAGCCAAGGTCATCAGGAGTTGCTGAAACTGTGCATTTTGAGCCTGCAAGTCCTTGACTGTTTGCTCGAGATCCATCTTACTGAAATAAACAGCAGACAGATAAGGAAACCTGATGTAGAGACCTGCTTATGCACATGATGAATGGTATGCTTATGTATGCAATGCATTCAAGGATTTAGAATATTCAAAATTGTTGCAAACAAAAGAGAACGCACATCATATTAATAAGAAGAAATTTGTTAGTACATAAATGCCCCATGGGCCAAATATTACAAAAAACAACTTCTCAAGGTAAAAAGACGTTGCGCATCCTCTTTGGTGCGATGTAGGTGTTGAGGGTCTCTTCCTCATGGAGTCGGCGGGTAAGCTCTAGAACCTTCTTCTCACTGGCGTAGAAGCTGGCTTCAAAAGTGTTCTGTTCCTCCTTGAGTTGGATCCAACTCTTCTGCATCTCCTCCCATGATGTAGGCATGTCAGGATATAGGATGGTGTAGGGAACCTCTCCTTCCATAACGGGCTCTTTAATCACAGGGAGAACATGAGGATAAGGCATCATTAGACTCTGGGCTCGGGCTCGTACCCACTTGAGATAAGGCTCAAGAGGGATGGAGTTCTTGTGCCCCAGTGTCTTGCTATCAACCTTGTTAGGCATCCTCCAAGCTCTGATGAATCTTTGGCGAAGTCCTTGCTCATCGTTGTCGAAGTCAAAAACTAGGTCAGGAATCAACATGTCGTGAGGGCCATCCCTCCGTGCATATCCAAATTGCCTCAAAGCTAGGCAAGGGTTGTAGGTAATGCCCCCTCTAATTCCAAGTAATGGAACATTAGGGAACTCTCCACAACGATCGACGATGATGACATTTTCTCTGGACCGAGAACACCAATGTACATCAGAGTGAGTAAGAGTCATCAATCGTTGGGACCACCTTGAGCCTTGGTCATTCTTTAAGACAGATTGTGGAAGGTGCGAAATAAACCACCTTGCAAGGAGAGGAGTACAGCACATGAGAAAACCCTTCTTTCTCATTGTTCGTGTGTAAAATGAGTGGAGAATGTCCCCAAGCAATATTGGTATTGGATTTATGGACAAGAAGATTTTGACGGCGTTGACATCTACAAGCTGGTCAGGATTTGGGAACAAGACCAACCCATAGACAAGGAGTGCCACAATTTCTTCAAAGGCTTGTAGGTCCAATGAATCCCAACACTCTTGTGCCTTCTCAAACAAGAATTTTGCTAAGAAACCTTTGACGCTGCTTCTAGTTTCCCAATGCTCCTTGATTTCAGAAGGTTGTAGATGTAATGCTCGAGCAACATCTTCCGGCTTTGGTTCCTTTTCCGTACCGTTGAAAGGTAGTTGATTAAGGATAGGGATTCTTAGGAGTTGAGAAAACTCCTCCAAAGTGGGCACCAACTGGTAGTCGGGGAAAGTGCAACAGTGGTGAAGAGGGTCAAAGAACTGGAATAGCACTTTCATCATGTCCTCTTCAATGTTGGTGCTGACTAGGCTGAGCAGTCTACCATGTCTTTCACTGAAGGGTGAGCTTTCCGGAATCCTTGATGTGAGCTCCTTGAGTTGAGGAGGGATTCTCACAAGGTTGACTTGGATGGTTTTTCTTCGAAGAATTTCCATGACCTACAAAACAAGAACAAAGATGAAGATCTAAACCCTTGAAATGGTTAGTGAATGCATATGATGTTTTATGATGTTTATGATGTATGCACAAAACATATGTACAAGCAATTCACACCAAACCCTAGTTTCAGGCTTGCATGGGGTTTCATAGGTAAGTACCCTCTTGAGTGTAGTTGGCTTAACAAACTGTCCTATAAATAGTAACTGGGTTCTAAGGAGCTCAATATCACTGGATTATTTTCATTGTTCATTGTTTTGGTTTAGCCACTTAACTAGCGACCAAAATATTCCAAGAAAACAACCCTCAATGAGTGTAGTATCGAGTATCTACCAACTTCGGACTGCACCAAAGCCGGTCATCTCACTACCCCTAATGAAAGGCCAAGATGGTCAAGTAAGGTTCTAGGTCATTAGTGCTTAGTGACATCACTCAACGGCCCCGTACTCTCCTTGATTGAACTCAAGGGTTACCGGTACTCACAAATATGTCGCACTAATATAGCTATTGCTTCAACCGTGTCGGTATACCCCGCACAGTTTCCATAACGTATTGCTATCTATGAATGTTTCCCCAAATCCGGGTGTAGGATTGCAAACCCAAACAAGAGAGCCAAGATATAAAGCAATCAAATCAAACAATTAGTCATGCAAGAGGGTGATCTAAGCCCTAAGGTTACTCCACTTTAAAATTGTCCCCAGCAGAGTCACCAGTTCTGTGATACGGTGGGAGAACTGACTAGGGTTTTGCGTTTGTTTTCGCAAATGTTTCGGTTGAGCAAGAGTCGCCACCGGCTTTTTATTTTATCCTAAGGAAAGGTTAAAAAGCACAGCAAAAACCTTTGAGATGTTTTCTTGGGTTCGGGGAGTAGATTGAAAGGGAAGGTATTAACACCCTTTCTATCCATGGTTATCCATGGGCTCTTAGGTACTTGCTTAGATCAACTTGCCTTGATTTTCAATTGTTTGAAATGGTGCTTTGTGTGTGGTTTTGAAAATGTTTTGAAAAGGATGCCTTGTCTAGGCAACCCTTGTAACAATTCTTTACTCGAATGTTTTACAAAAGGTGTTTGTCTTTTTGAAAAGATGTTTCAAGGTTTTTGAAAGTTGTTTTGAAAGTGTAGTGATGTGTAGTTTGAAAAATAGGCAAGTGTTTTTGTTTTGCAAGTTGACAAGTACTTAGGAGCTATCTACCCTAAAGTTCTCAAAGATCTTTGCTATGTTTTAACCCTTTTAACAATTTTGTTCCACCATTGCATTTGGTGGACAATCTTGTGTTAGGATGTGAACGGGACGGGCGCGGGTCATCGTTTAGACCATAATTGCAATGGTGCCAAGTATCTTTGGGCAATTTTCCTTTAAGGGACTTGATCATTTTTAGGCAACTTTCGAAAGCGTCAACGAGGGACTATGATCATTTGATTGTTTTGTTTTTACCCAAAGAGACCTAACATGCAATATGGCCCATTATTGAAGGCAACAAGTGGAATACCCTAGGGGTGCAAGTGTGATTAGTGTTGTCCATTTTCATGCTTGTTTATCTTGAATTTAGGTCAAACTATTTTTGTTAATTGATTTGCATACAAACCCTAATTCTATCATGGCATATTTAGAAAACTTTAAAGTGCGAAAAATAAAGTTCCTAAGTTATTACAACACAATATATGGGAAGGGGGGTACAAATGTTCAAATGGGGGTATTTTGACAAGGAATTTAAACCTAACTATTACATCAAAATTGAATTATACAAATTATTTAATATACAATAATTAAATAAAAATGGAATAAATATGCAAGATGCAAAAAAAATGTTTTTTATATGTATGAAAAAAGTGTTTTTTATATGTCAAATAAACAAAATAAAAAGTATTAATTTTTGGAGTTTTTATGTATTTAGGGCAAAACCCTAATTTTACAAATAAAAGGTATTTATTATTTAATATATACAATGTTTATTAATTATGTGCAAAAATAAAATAAAAATGAAGTATATTTGTAAAAAAGTAATTTTTGAGATCAAATATTAATAAAAAGATAAAAATGTATTACTTTTATATTCTTTCCTAAATATACTAATAAATATATAAGTATTTATATTATTTACTAAATATATATTATATATACAAAAATAAACTATTTAATATTTATTAAAAAAAAGTATATTTTATGTAAAATGTTTTCAAGAGGTAATATAAAATAAAATCAGAAAATAAACATGTTTGCATTATTTTTTAGTATTTTAAATAAGAGTATATCTATATATTTATTTATGTACAAATACCCATTTAAACAAATAAATGCCTAATAAATACAAAAATGGTTTAAAAAATAATTTTTATATTTTTAATATTATGAGAAAAAATAAATAAGTCAGAACAAAAAAGAAAAGGTCAAAAAATCATAAAAATAAGCATAATGGGCCAAGGGGGTGCAAAAGTAGAAATGAGGTGCAAATAGGAAAAACAACCAAGCCCAGCCCAAAAGGGTTGTCTTCAACCTCCAGACTGTTTGAACATGAACAAAAACGCGCGTTTTCTATCTCCAGATTCCTGGACTTTCAAGCAAAACTCACAACATAAAAAATGTAGAGCATTAAAAGACGAATCCAGACATATAAAGAACTTGACTTAACTCTCTAAGATGAGAGAGAAATTCTCCATCCCTAATTCTTGACCTAAGTTTCCATCAATGTTCAGACCTTAAATTCTCATAGCACATGCAAAATAAATGGAAAGTAAAGATATGTACAGCTTCAGGGGCATGAGTAGAACATTTTTCATTCACAAACCTAGAGCTAACAATTCCTGGATAGGGAGATAGAAGTCCACGAACTTACCTGTTCAGCTTGAATCGTATCTGGCAATGGAGGTACTTTCAGTGCAAGGTGATGATTGGAATAGCTTGCTTGAAGTTCAGGGATGCTTCTCCAACCTTTAGTTTGCTTTGAAACTAGCTGAATCGAGCTATAGAACTCCACCTGCAAAATAGAAAAATGAAAATGGTGATGTTGGTTAGAGGTGTTACAGTCTGCTTCCAATGCTTTGGACAGTTTGTATGGATGGTAGGGAAAGTGTTTGAAGTGGTTTGGATGGAAGTGCACGATGGAAATGAGTTGTGGGAATCCAACTGCAGCCTAAGCCATGTTTTTGCAGTTTTATGGTGATTCTGTTTTTGAGAGGGTGTTGGAGATGGTTGGCTCGTGTTCTAGCTCAGTTAGGATGTATGGAATTTGTTTGCAATCTTTTCTTAAGCTTGCCTTGACAGGAATGTGAAGTTCTGTTTGTTATGCCAAGTTACTTCTAACTTAAGCAAGAAATGGCAAGTTGGTGTTTTAGGCTTGTACAGGCCCCTCTAGCATGCTGCATAATCTCTCCTTGATCAGTGGGATTAGTCTAATAACTTGTGCCTCAGAGATTTTCTTTGTACCTTCTTGATTTACAAATTGACATAAAGCACTTCTTTTCAAAAATGGCAAAAATGCTTTATCTAAAAATGGCTTAATCTTGCATATAATGTTTGAACACACAAAATAAGGTCTTGGCACAAGGAATATGCATTAAATTATTGAGTGCAAATGAGATATAGGACCTGTAATCAAAGAATGCAAGCTGATTTCAAAATGGCCTAGATGTATGAACATGTAACTTGGCCATAAACAAAATGACTTTTTCCCAACTTGCCAAATTCGATTCTCCCTAACCATGAGGTTGTTTGATGAGTTCTTGGACATTTTGGAAAGCTTGGAATGTGTACTACAATCCATCTTTGTAATGCAAATTGAAATTCCAAGTGGAAGCATGTGAAAAGTTGCCATGAAGTTGGGCAAAAATCCTGCCTAAAATAGGTCAAAATTTTTCTAAGTTAAGAATGGTTTGGTACCCTTGTTCCAAAAATTGTAACTTGAGCTACAAGCTTCTTTTGAGGAAACTTTGTGAATCAAAGTTGTAGATTTTGCAATGGACTACAACTTTCATGTTTTAACTTTTCCTTGAATCCAAATGCATCTTGATGAGAAAGTAGGACAAAGTTAGGAAAAAATTAGGGTTTTTCATAACTTAGAAAAATTCTAAGTTATGAAAAATCTTCATTTCAAACCCTAATTTGCAATTCTTGATTTCTTGATGAACAAGTTTCATGATTTGGCATGTTTTGATGAAAAATGAATCTTGACCCTTGATTTTGACCAAAAAGTCAAAGTTTGACTTTTCAGTATACAGTCAAAAATTGATCAATTGACTGAAAATTCAACTGTCAACCTTGTGCATTTGGGATCTTTTGAACTTGTTGAACATGTCAAAACAATTCCAATGGGTCCTTGAGTCCATATGTGAGCTTGGTTTGCCATTTTCTAGGTCAAACAGTCAAAAATTGCCTTTGTGCAGTCAAAACCCTAAAAATGACCATTTTGCCCTTTTGGTGATCTGATCAAATTTCTTGTGGAATTGTGATCCAAACTTGATCAAATGGTCCATATGAGTTCATAATGTTGAGGTGGATCAAAAATCATGAGGTTTGACTATTCATTGACCATAGTTGACTTTTTCCCCAATACAGCTGATTTCTAGGTCAACTGTCCAATTGACTGGGCAAAATTTGGAATCAAGGCTTGAAACTTGATATGGATAAACTTGGGAGTCCAATATGAAGCATGAAAGTCATCTTAGGAATTTTAGGTCAAAACAACTTTGTGCAAACACAAACCCTAATCTGGGTCAACAGTGCTAGGAGAAGTCTTGAGCAGAGGAAACCCTAACTGGATCTTGAGTTCCAAGGGCCTTGTGATGAGAAAATGTTGAGAAAATGGGAGGGCAAATTTTGGGGTACAACAGCCTTCACCTTTGCAGGATCCACTTGAATACCTTTATCACTTACGACGAAACCTAGCAGCTTACCAGACCTCACCTCGAAGGTGCACTTGTTCGGGTTTAACCTCGGCTTGTACAACTTCAATCTGTCAAATAGCTTCTGAAGATGGTCAAGGTGTTCTTCCTCGGTCTGGGATCTTGCAATCATGTCGTCAACGTATACCTCAATCTCAAGATGGATCATGTCATGGAACAAAGCGACCATGGCGCGCTGATACGTTGCCCCAACATTCTTCAATCCAAAAGGCATGACCTTGTAGCAAAAGGTACCCCATTGAGTAACAAAGGTCTTCTTCTCCATGTCTTCAGGAGCCATCTTGATCTGATTGTAACCGGAGAAGTCATCCATAAAGGAGAAGATCTTATGCTGTGCGGTGTTGTCAACTAGAACGTTGATATGAGGCAGAGGGAAATCATCCTTGGGGCTCGCCCTGTTCAGGTCCCTATAGTCGACACACATTCGAACTTTACCATCCTTCTTCGGCACAGGAACCACGTTGGCCACCCACTGTGGGTAAGAAGTAACTGTTAGAAAACAGGCATCAAACTGTTTCATAACTTCAGCCTTGATTTTCTCAGACATCTCCGGGCGCATTCGGCGGATCTTTTGTTTCACTGGAGGACAATCTTCCTTGGTAGGCAAGCAGTGAACCACAATATCGGTATCCAAACCAGGCATATCTTCATAAGACCAGACAAATATCTCAACGTAGTCACGCAGCATTTGAATCAACCGTTGCTTGACACTAGCTTCCAGTTTTGCATCGATCTTGACCTCTTTCTTATCTTCCTCTGTACCCAGATTTATTGATTCCACTGGTTCTTCATGCGGCTGTATGGCCCTCTCTTCCTGAAGTAACAGCCTAGCAAGTTCACCAGGCACTTCGCAATCATCTCCACCTTCATCTTCGGCTAAGTTAATCGGACTTTCGAAGTCATAACTGGAAGTAGTAGAGTCGTTACCAGTGAGATCCAGAGTGGATGTAGACCTGTATATGTGAGTGTGTGTAAAATAGCTGTTTTGCAATATATAATAAAAGAAAAACAAGGAGTGCAAGATTTGAAATGCAAAAACGTCCAATTCTTTTATTAATGATATATGTAGATGACACACATAAAGCCCTCACAAATGAAGCCATTGTGCCCCGGGTAAGACACCGGGCCATAAAGTTTAAAACATTGTCTGTTACAAATACAAAACAAAAGTCTCATTACTGGGTAACAAAAGAAATTGGGATGAAGTCCTTCGCTGTCCAGTTTCTTAGTCCACCATCAGTAGTAGGATAGATCCAACTGTCAAACTCGGATTCTTCAACATCGTCTTCAATGGCATTCACTCCTGAATTGCTGATAAATAGGGGAGCTCTTCCGATCCATGCACTCCGTACAGCCTTTTGAGCTTCTGCAGTGAAACCCAAACAAAACTTATTAGTCTTATGTGAAAAATCAGGGAGTTTCCCCCAATTTGCACACCCACCTTTCTCAATAACAACCCGAGCATCCTTAAAGGAAGCCATCTTCATAGGAGGATCTTCATTGACAGTTTCAGCTGATGCCAATGTCTGGGGAACCTCTTCAAAATGTTGAAACGGGGTCTCAATGAACTCCCCATCTATCTCTACATACCGGAAAGAGTTGAGGTGGCTCACCATGTACTCTTCTTCCCCTCGCACCGTAACAATTTTCCCTTTGACTGGGTATTTCAGCATCTGGTGAAGCGTAGAAGTCACTGCTCCAGCTTTGTGGATCCATGGGCGACCCGGCAAACAAGAATAGGATGGTCGAATGTCCATCACATAAAAAGTAGACACAAAGGTCTGAGAACCAACCTTCACTGGAATATCAACTTCTCCATGTACCATTCTCTTTGACCCATCAAAGGCCCTAACAACAATGTTACTTGGCTTCAATTCTAAACCTTCATAGTCCAACCGGTCTAGAGCTTTCTTAGGTAAAACATTCAATGAGGAACCAGTATCCACCAATACATGGGCTAGAGTGGTGCCCCTGCATTCAATGGAGACATGCAGGGCATCATTGTGATTCCTCCCTTTAGCAGGCAAGTCTGCGTCAGAGAAACCTAACCCATTATCCGCTGTCAGACTAGCCACACAATCTTTAAACTGATCAGCTGACGTCTCCTGCGACACATGCATAATCTTTAGGAAAGCAATCAGAGCCTTGGCATGGGCTTCTGAGCATAGCAACAGAGACAACATAGAGATTTTGGATGGGGTTTTCCCCAGCTGCTCGACTACATTGTAGTCGCTCTTTTTGATAATCTTCAGAATTTCCTCCATCTCTTGTCTAGAGGCTTCAACAGTGATCGTCTTCGGTGTCTCCGTCTATGTGGGCTCGTTAGTGGTCCCTTGGCCCCGAGTGTCAGATGACTCGACAACAGGGGTAAGAATGGGAACTTGAACAGGAATAGTAGCAGGTACACTGGCAGGTGTGATAACAACAGGCGTCCGAACAACTGGCGGAGAGATCTCAGGGGAGAAAAATCTTCTGCTGCTGGTGACTTTGGCAGGTCCAACAATATTGCTGACGTCAGTATCAACCTCTTCAGCAATCAAGTCTTGCTTAACTCCATGATAATATACGTCATCCCCATAATGCCACAAGATAACTTTATTGGATGTATAGGGGATAGGCCCAGGAATAGTGATGATCAAGGGAGCGATTCTTGGAACAGATGTAATTCTAACCGGATTTCTCGAGGAAGCCTTGGAAGAATTGTCAAAAATGGTGATTATAGCAACTTCTTCAGTAGGAACCAAATGAACAAAAGTCTTCTCAAACAGAATTTCTTTATTATCCATCAGGCGTTGGACACCTGACTTCAAAAGATGGCAACCAGTAGGTAGAACGGAACACATACGGCAATCTTCGTCACAGCCCAGAAATAAACCGGCTAACAGAAGGTTCTTCTTTACAGTCATTAAGGGAGTAACAATGTCTTTCACAGAAACCACAAATGAGTCTTCATTTATAGCATTCACTCCATGCTTGGGCATAAGAGCAGTCACAACATTAGGTCTTTCAGGTGCTTCGAATTCAATCTCCTTCGCATCAATCAAGTCCTGTACCTTGTTCTTCAAGACCCATCAATTATCTGTTTCATGCCCCGGGCTATTAGAGTGAAAAGCACAACGGGCATTCGGGTCGTACATGGGTGATGCAGTGTTGGGGGTCTTCGGGGCCTCCTTCAGAATCACCAAGTTGGTTTTCAATAACTGTGGCAAAATTTGGGATAAAGTCATGTTGAGCTGAGTGAATTGTCCTTGCGGCCTCTCGGCCCTTGGCTGATTGTTACGCTGAGGAGCGCCAGCAGGTCTTGATATAACCACCGCATTAACAGCTTGGCGACGTTCATGTTTATTACGGCTTTTTGTGCTGTAAACATCACTCGATTCCTTCTTAAAGGGCTTCTTCTCGGTGCTTGACGAAGCACCCTTCTGTATCTTACCAGATTTGATACCGGCCTCAATCCTTTCCTCGGTCATAATCATCTCTGTAAACCCGGACAATGAACTTCCAATCAGATGGTTGAAATACGGACCAGACAGGGTCCCCAGAAACATATCCACTAGCTCCCTATCAGCCAAGGGAGGTTGAACTCTTCCAGCAAGGTCCCTCCACTTCTGAGCATAATCTTTGAAACCTTCATCCGCACCCATAGACATACCCTGGAGTTGGGTACGCATGGGAGCGAGGTCGGCATTGTATTGGTACTGCTTATAGAAAGCAGCAACCAAGTCTTCCCAATTGCGGATACTAGCTCCTTCCAGCTGGTAAAACCATTCAAGCTGAGTCCCTGAGAGACTGTCTTGAAAGAAGTGGATCCAGAGATTCTTGTCAGCGGTGTATGGCTGAATCTTTCTAACATACGACCGGAGATGCAGCTTCGGACAAGAAACTCCGTTGTATTTAGCAAAGGCTAGTGCTTTGAATTTGTGGGGAATCACCACCCCAAACGACAAACCTAGATCACCAAATTCCAACCCAGGGACCTTCTGGATCTCCATGGAACTTAAACGGTCTTCAAGCTGTTTATACCTATCCTCAGCCGGAGGATACTGATCTTCGTCAAAGTCAGTCTCATGATCAGGTACCACAGGGCTAGGCACCCTTCTTTCTTCTTGGTTTTCTCCCCCTCTAGATGAGTGGGATAGATTGACTTTATCTCGCAGCCTGTTTCCAAACCTGTTCCCCATGTTCAAGAGGATCGTCTTCTTCTTCTTCTTCTTCTTCTTCTTCTTCTTTTTCTTCTTCTTCTTCTTCTTCTTATCTTTCAAAATAAGGGTCTTCAGATCTTGCTGACCCTTGGCTAAACTCATGAACAATTCCTGGAACTGGGCGTTTTGAGCCTGTAGAGCTTTGATAGCTTGATCAGTTGATGTTTCAAAAGACATGATGCTGAAATAAACAGCGAAGAAGATGAGAAAAACCTGTAAGGGTACCTGTTATGAGGTGCATGGAATTAAATGCGTATGATATGATTTCAAAGACTTTGGAGATTCAAATTCGTAAACCAAAAATGAAACACACTTTTATTAGATAAACTTTGAATTCAATTGTTCAACAAATTCCTTTAAGGCGTTACAAGAAAGAAAAACTGAAAAGTAAATCAAAACTAGAAATAATCAAAAGACAATCAGCGCTCCCATGGTCGTTTGCCTTTGGTGCTGACATAGTCGTTGAGGATCCGCTCGTTCTCCAGCTGCCTTGTCAACTTCTGAATCTTCTGCTCTTGTTCGTGATACTTTTCTCTATAAGTATCCCGCTCTTCCCTTAGCTGCATCCAGGACCTCTTCAATGCCCCAATGTCAGTAGGCATGTAAGGGTGTAGGATGGTAGGAGGAACCCCTTCTTTATCAGTAACCTCAACAATTATAGGCAAGACAGCTTCGTACGGCATTCCCAGCTTTTGGGCACATATGCGAACCCATCGGAGATATGGTTCCATTGGTAGAGAAGTCTTCGCACCCAGCTCGTGTGGATCAGACCTGTTTACTCTATCCTAAACTCGTATGAACCTGCGGTGTTGCTCGTCACTATCCCCTTGGAAGTTAAAGACAATACTCGCCATCAGCAACTCATGAGGTCCTTCCCTCCTAGCTCACCCAAATTGACGTAAGGCCAAACATGGATTATAGGTGATCCCTCCATGGGTTCCTATCAGTGGAACATTGGGGTATTCCCCACAACGATCAATAATAGCCACATCTTCCATACCCTTGATAGTCCAAATGATGTCATTATGAAAGAGAGACATAATCCTGTAGGCCCAGCCCATGCCTTCCTTGTTCTTCAAAACTGACTTGGGGAGGTGAGAAATAAACCACCTCACCAGCAATGGTGCACAACACATAAGGGTCCCCCGCTTCCGAGCAGTACGGGCATAAAGAGAGTGAAGAATGTCACCCAAGAGAGTGGGTAAAGGATTACCGGATATGAAAATATTCACAGCATTCACATCGACAAAAACATCTGAGTTTGGAAACAGAACCAGACCATATATGAGAAGAGCCAGAATGTCTTCAAATGCATGGAAGTCTAGACTGTCCCATAACTGATTAGCCTTACCAACCAAGAATTTAGGCAAGAAGCCCTTTGTTCCACTACGAGATTCCCAATTAGACATTACCCCAGCCTTTGTCAGATGGAGGGCTGAAGCAATATCTTCTGGCCTAAGAACTTTCTCCCAACCTGTGAACGGGGTCTGCTCCAGAATGGAGATACCAAGCAGATCAGAGAACTCTTCCAAGGTAGGGACCAACTGGTAGTCCGGAAAAGTAAAGCAATTGTATAGTGGATCTAAGAACTGGACTAAGACACTCATCATCTGTTCATCCATCTTGGAGGTAACTAAACCAAGGAGGTTCCCATGTCTTGTGATAAAGGAGGTAGTATCTGAAACCTTTGCAACCAATTCCTTAAGCTGAGTGGGAATCTGGACAAAGTTGATCCGAATAGTGTTTCTACGCATGGGTGCCATGACCTACAAAACAGAACAAAAATGAATCCCTCCTGTCTTTGAAATAGGTTAGTCCAATGCAAGATGCATGTAATGTCATGATGTCATGATGTCATGATAGTAACACACCACAAGTATCCACAAATAGCAAACATGGTAAGGGCAAGCAAGTCACACAGATAGCCCTTAGATTTCAGGCTGGCAAGGAGCTTAGGCACTACCCTCTTTCAGTTCAGTTGGTTTAAACTTGTCCTAGAATAGTAACCGGGTTCTAGAGGATCTCAATATCACTGACTACCCTCGGTCGGTTATAATTCCAGTTTAGTAACCTTTTCTTACGGCCGAAATCATCGCGAGAGTTTAGTCTCAATGAGTGTAGCATACTGCTACAGTTCTATGGCCAAGTTGGTCAATTTAAAGGTTCTAAGGTCAGTTGGTGCTTAATGACCCCTTAACAGACCCATATTCTCCTTGTTGCGCCATAAGGGATATCGGTACATACTAAAGTGCCACACCAACGTAGCTACTGCTTCAACCGTATCAGTTTACGCCGTACAGTTCCCTCACAGTTTATTGCTACTTACCTAAAGGGTATCCCCCAGACCCGGGTTAGGATCTATAGTAACTCCGATACAAGCCCACAAATATAGAGCATACAAGTCAAGCAATTGAAAACAATATGAATTATTCCTAAGGTACACCCCACTTATTAAGTTTCCCCAGCAGAGTCTCCAGTTCTGTGATACGGTGGGAAAGAACTGACTGTTTTTTGGAATGCTGGTTTGCGTTTTGCGTTTGTTTTTGCAAAATGTCGCGGTAACCAAGAGTCGCCACCGACTTTTATTTTATCCAACAAGGAAAGGAAAAAAGCACAGAAAAATTCCTTTTTCGAGATATTTCTCGGGTTCGGGGGGTAGATTATAGAAAGGGAAGGTGTTAGCACCCTTTCTATCCGTGGTTATCCATGGGCTCTTAGGTACTTGCTCAAATGTTTTCAAAATGGTTTTCTTTGTGCTTGTAGGTTTGAAAAAAAGTTTTTGTTTGAAACTTCGATTTAACTCTTGCTTCTGTCCTCAAGAGTGTATGAAGTGTTTTTGAAAACTTTGTTCAAAAAGTGTAAGTGTGAAGAGTTTTTGTTTTTGAAAGAGCAAGTATCTAACAACCATCTATCTACTCGAAAAAGGAATCATTCTATGCTAATGTCCTTTAGACAATGCTATCCCACTATTGATGAGTAGGTAGCATCATCGTTGGAGTTTAAGGGTCAATTCGAATGCGGGACTTACGATCACGAAAGCAATGTTAGGACGCCTTAGCGGTAACCCTAATGTCTTAGATCATTTGTTTGAGGCAACAATATCCGAGGCAACCGTTTCGAGGCAACTATGATCTTTAGACAAGAGGGCGACCTCTAAAACAACCTATACTCAATGACCGCGTACGAAGGCAACCAAGTGGGGTGTACCCTAAGAGTGCGCATGTGCGAGTGTGTCATTTTCAGTTATTTTTTATCTTTGTACATGTTAAGGGTGATCTAAGTTGATTTTAGGTTAAAACATTCAGTCTTGTCATGCTATCTTATTATCAAACATCTAACAGTTATAATTTGCAGAAATAAAATGCGGAATTTAAATTACAAGGCGTCAGGTATTTACATCGCCAAAGACAAACCCTTTGAAAATAAATAAAGCAATAAAAATAAATAAAAGTCATATTTACTATTACAATCCAGAGGCAAGTACATTATTGGATGAAAAAGTAAATCGCGGCGCAAAATTAGATCGAATGCGAATTTTAGGGTTTTGACCCTTTTGAAGAAAACATGTCTTTTTGTTGTTTTTTTATTTTAAGAAAGAAATTAACCTAAATTAATTACTAAATTAAATTAAATAAATTAATTAATAAAAATAAATTATTTTTGGGTTTTTTTTTTATTTTAAGAAAGAAAAAATAAAATAATTAAGTTAGTAATTAAAACCTAATTGAATCTAATTTAATTTTAATTATTTACAAAAAATAGGTTAAAGTTATTCTAATTAAAACCTAAATTAATTAATTAGTGTTTATTAATAAAAATAAAAATTGGATTGAATAAAAATATTTTTTGTGATTTTATTTTATAAAAAGACTGAATTTTGATTGGTTAGAAATTAAATAAAACAATTAAGTCCATAAATAAATAAAAAGAATTATGAGAAAGGAGTATGGGCCTGTTTTTTGTGGTGTGGATAGCAATCTGAAGGCCCATTAGAGTTGGCCTTATTTGACTTTTTGAGATCTGATGGGCGTGCATGGACCTTGCCTATGGTGGACCCTCAGCCTGGGACTCTCAGATTTGGCCTTTGGCCATTTGGCCATTGGATGCCTGAGGGAGTATGGTGCACTGCAAGCTTGAGCACACATACAATCACCTGAAAGAAAAAAGTATTGAAGAAGTGGGGGACCTGGGATTCGAACCCAGGTCTTGTAGGATAATGCTTCGCTTGCCTTGCCACTATGTTGCTTTGTTTTGTTTGTTAGTAATATACAAATAAAACATAATATAATAAAACAAGTCATATGCCAGCAAAACAAAAAATGCGCGAAAATTATTTGAATTGGCCAATCGAAGGATGACACGATCTCATCCATGTCCTCAGACTTGTAACAATATTACTTGCGGATTTGAATTCGCAGCAAAAGACGTAAGCTTATGCTAAAATTCCCTACAGGCCATATAAATCCATTCCAAGAACATGGTTGGATTCGTTTTGGCTTCCTGATCAACACTATGCCCTTCTTGAGTCACGATTTTACCTGAAATAGAAAACCCTAAAAGACAAACGAAGAACCCTAGCTATTGTGGTTCTTTATTTAGGCCAGATAAAAGCAATTGAATAATACCAATCACTTGCAAATGTCATGTAGATTCAAAATATGGTATTGATTCATGAAAAGGATGCATAAATTCAGAGTTGCGAAATCAAGAACAAGGGTGGTTATCGTGACACTTACAACGTGCTATGGAGTCTGAACAAGCTTGCTTTGGCTTGAGTGAATGCCCAGGAAGCGTTTGGGACAGGTCTTGGCCCTTGAAAACACCTCTAAACATGATTTCGATCTCAAGCTTTTTGTGACTTTTTTCAAATCTTGTTCTGCCTCTCTCTGCAACTACCAACCCTTGTTTCGATTACTTTGGCTTCCTTATGTAGTGTGTAGTGTATTAGGGTAAGAATTATGAATCAAATCTTCCCATATCAATGCCTTTGAATTTGATTTGATCTCTTCTTTAAACCTTTCCAAATTTGGTTTGAATCAATCTTTTTGCACATGATTTGCCTTGATATGAATTCCATGGTGATGCTAGCTGTAAACCAAGCCTAAAACAATCAATAAATCAAGAGTTTTTAATTATTTGGATTTTCTATGATTTTATTTGATTTAAAATGAATAAATTCAATAAAAATCAAATTAAATAATAAAAATGAAATATGAGCTCATGGATGAAGATAGGGCACGTGTGCAATGATGCAAGCTCAAATCAAGTGGAAAAGAATGGGCTCATTTGACAAAATTTGAAGTTTTGGGGATCGTTGACTTTTGGCAATTTTGCAAAAAAGTCCAACTTCAACAATTCATAACTTCTTCAATTTTGAACTTTTGGAGGTGTTATTTGACTTTTTATAAAGCTTGAGATGTCCTCTAACCAATCCTTTTGGTCTCATAGTATTTTCATATTCCATGTTCAAGTTATAAGGTTTGGCAAAAAAGGTGTTTTTGTTAACTTTCAAAAACGACCTATAATGTCCAAATTTATAACTTCTTATGAGTGAATTTTTTGATCTTGGGTATGAATATGGATTGTAGGAAATTGCATCCTATTCAAAATGAGCTTTGGATGGGTCATTTCTAATAAAGTATGAGAAAGTTATGCTTGGTCAAAGTTGAGTTGACTTTTCCTACAAAACCCTAATTTAGCAACTTTTGAGTCTTGATGAATTTTGAGCAATCCTTAATGAATCATGATCAACCCTTGATAAAATGATGAAATATCCTTCAAAATGAGAATGTTGACAAAAAATATTGAAGTTTGACTATATTTGGGTCACAGTTGACTTTTGCCCTAGCACAGTCGATTTTTGGACCTATTGAGCAATTGAGTGAGCAAACTTCCTCTGCAAGGCTTGAAATTTGTCATGGATGACCTTTAGAACATATTAGAACATTGGGGAGCACTTGAGGTCATTTGGACTCATGGATATTGATGCAACACAAAACCCTAATTTGGGGTAGACTGCCTTAGGAGAGAGCTTGTCTGGTCAATCCTTGAGCAACCTTGAGCAACTTGGAGATTTTTCTTGCAATATCTTGAGGAATATGGGAGGACAAATTTTGGGGTACAACAGTGGGCTTGCAAAGAAATCTGGGCTTGGAAATTCAGTTTAATTGTTTTATTTAATTATTTTTTTAACCAAATTAATTACCTTTTTAAAAATCATAAAATCAATAAATCACAAAATACCAAAAAAAAGTATTTTTTTTATAAAATATTTATTTTAATTTAATTAGAAATATAGGTTATGTTAATTTCTTTTATAATTAAAATCAAATAGAAACTAGGTTTTAATTTTATAATTAAATTTATTTTTTCTCAAATACAAAAAACCAAAAATACACAAAATCTTGTTTTCTTTGTAAAATATTCTATTTTTATGAAATTATTTAATTTAGCTAGATTAGGTTAATTTCAATTTCTTTTTCATAATTAAAAAAGATTAGAATTAGGGTTTTAGGTGTACATAATTTAATCAATTCTTTTCTCAAAAAAATAAAAATACAACCCAAATTATTTCTCAATTAGATTTTAGGGTTTTCAATTTTTCTCTCGTATTTAATTCTCTGCGCACTCGTTGATTATTTTCCATTATTTTTGTAACAACTCAGGGTTTGTAATAGTTAAATTAGGGTTTTATTTCTTACTTTAAATCCCCGATTTTGGTTATGTAATTAATCCCCCTCCATGAAGCCTTGTAATAGCTAGGTTTTATTTCCTCGCACTTTTAATTTCCGCAATCTTTAACTGTCTAGATGTATGGCTAATAGGATTGTATGGCAAGAATGTCTAGAAAATTAAAATGGTAGATCACCTAATGTGCAAAGATTAAATAACTGAAACAAATCATATGCACATATTCACTCCTAGAGTTTACCTCACTTCGGTTGCCTTCGGTAAACGATCATTAAGCATAGGAGATTTTAGTGGTTTCCCTCCACTCTAAAGAGATCAAAGTGTCCCATTCGAATGTTGCCTCGGAAAGATCTTAAGACTCTAGGGTTACTACTAAGGTTTTCTAACTATTGCTTTAGTGATTGTACTTGTCCCTTTCGAATGTCCCTTACAACTCCAACGACGGTGCTACCTACTCCTTAATAGTAGGATAGCGTTGTTTAAAGGAAATAGAACGAACAATCCTTTTTTCGAGTAGGTAGAATCTTAAGTACTTGCTCAATAAAAACTTTTCACATAAACACCTTTCAAAACAAATTTTCAAAACAAACTTCGTCACATCCTTGAGGATTGATACAAGGGTTATCACAAAGTAAAAGAATTTTCAAGACAAACATACACAAGCAATTTGAAAAATGAGCAAGTACCTAAGAGCCCGTAGATAACTACAGATAGAAAGGGTGCTAACACCTTCCCTTTCTATAATCTATCCCCCGTACTCAGAAATATCTTGAAAAAGGTTTTTTCTGTTCTTTTTCCTTTTCCATGATTGGATGAAATAAAAGTCGGTGGCGACTCTTGCTTACCGCAACATTTTGCAAACAAAAAACGCAAAATGCAAACGAGTATTAAACAGTCGGTTCTTCCACCGTATCACAGAACTGGTGACTCTGCTGGGGATGAATAAAGTGGGGTATACCTTAGGATCTAGGTCATTAAAATTGATTCTCTTGATTATCTCAATTGCTTTACTTTTGAGGGTCTGTTTGGGGTTACTATAGATCCTACACCCGGATCTGGGGGCACTCATTAGGTAAACAACAATAGATCGTGGAGACTGTACGACATAGACCGATAAGGTTTAAGCAATGGCTTTGTTGGTGTGGCACTTTGGTTGGTACCAGTATCCTTCATGGGGAAACGAGGAGAATACGGGGCCGCCACGTGGTGTCGTGAAGCACTAACGGACCTTAGAACCTTAGTTGAACAACTTGGCCATTAGAAAGTAGTGAGATAGCCGACCTCGGTTTAGAGCTGAGAACTGGTTGATACTCGATGCTACACTCATTGAGACTAGACTTTCAGGATATTTTGGCCGCAAGAAAAGATTGAGAGCTGAAACAATGCCCGATAAAGGATGGTCAGTGATATTGAGAATCTCTAGAACCCGGATACTTTTTAGGACATGTTTGAACCAACTAAACTTCAAGAGGGTACTACCTTTGACCTCATGCAAGCCTTAAACCTAAGGACTTGGTGTGACTTGACTGTGTTTGCTATACCTGTGTTTGCTATACTTGTGGTTTATCATGACATCATGCATCATACCATGGCATCCATGCTTATTGCACTAACCATTTCAAAGACCAAGGGAATTTATCTTTGTTCTGTTTTGCAGATCATGGCTTCCGTTCGTAGAAACACTATCTGAATCAGCTTTGTGAAGATACCTTCCCAACTCAAAGAGCTAGCATCAAGGGTTTCTAAAACTTCTACGTTCACTAAGAGACATGGTCAACTTCTCAACCTGGTTACTTCAAACTTTGATGAAAAGATGATGAGTGTACTCTTTCAGTTCTTTGATCCCAAGCACCACTGCTTAACCTTTCCAGACTATCAGTTGGTGCCTACCTTGGAAGAATTATCTCAGCTATTGGATATACCTATTCTTGAACAGGTACCCTTCACAGGTCTAGAAGAAGTTCCTAAGCCAGAATTCATTGCCTCAGCTTTGCACCTAAAACGGGCCGACGTGGTATCCAATTGGGAAACTAGAAGCGGAGCCAAGGGTTTTCTAGCTAAGTTTCTGATAGACAAAGCCCAGCTGTTTTGGGATAACATAGATTTTCAGGCTTTTGAGGAGGTCTTGGCTCTTCTTATCTATGGTTTAGTTCTCTTTCCTAATCCAGACTCATTGATAGATGTGAATGCTATTAAGAGTTTTCTCTCCCGTAACTCGGTGCCTACTTTGCTCGGAGATATTTTTCACACTCTCCATACTCGTACCATGAGGAGAAGAGGGATTCTTGTGTGCTGCATGCCATTGCTATCGAGGTGGTTTATTTCTCACCTCCCTAAGTCCACACTGAAGAATGAAGAAGGTCTGGTTTGGTCACAAAGGATAATGTCACTCGCTCATACAGATATTCTTTGGTGTTCTCGATCTATGGAAAACTCTGCTATCATTGACCATTGCGGGGAGTACCCTAATGTCCCACTGCTTAGTATCAGAGGGGGTATAACTTACAATCCTTGTTTACCTCTGCGACAATTTGGTCACGCTCGAAGGGATGGTCCCCATGAGTTACTTATCGAGGGTATTGTGTTCAACTATGAGGAGGATATTCAAGAGTATTTCCGGAGGTTCACACGAGCTTGGGGAATGGTAAAAAGATCGAGCGCCAGGGCTTTGGGGCCAAAGACTTCCATTCCAATGGAACCTTATCTACAATGGGTACGAGCTCGTGCCCAGAAGCTTATGATGCCCTATGTGGCTGTTTTGCCAGTGATTGTGGAACCCACTACTGAAGAAGGCATTCCTTACACGGTTCTCTATCCTTACATGCCCACTGATCTTGGGGAATTACATAGGTCTTGGATTCAGTTGATGAAGGAGAGGGATACTTACAGGGATCAGTTCCATGCTTAGGAGAGGAAGGTCTTAGAGCTCACAACGCAATTGCATGAGGAAAAAGGACTGAATGATTATCTCGGCGCAAAGAGGAAGCATCCATGGGAGTTTTCTTGTCTTTTATAGTTTTAGATTTTTTTTCTGATTGTAACGCCTAAAAGGCATTTGAACTTCAAATTCAACTAATAAAATCTTTGTTTATTTTGGTTTGCAAATTTAAATTTCCCGAAGTCCTTGAAATTATTGCATGTGCATACCATTATCATACACATCATTACAGGTACCATTACAGGTTTCTCATCTTCTTCTCTGTTTATTTCAGCAGAAATGTCTTTCGAATAAAGCATTAAAGACCTGCAGGCACATAACGCCCAATTCCAACAAATGTTCATCAGTCTGGCAAAGGGGCAGGAGGAATCTGAAAGCCCTCATTCTGAAAGAGAGGAAGAAAAAGAAGAAGGCTGTCGGTATTCTGAATATGGGCAGAAGGTTTGGAGAGCGGTTGAAGCGACAAGTCAACCTGACATCTTCATCTAAGGAAGGGGAGAACTAAGAAGAAGAGAAGGACCCTAGTCCTGCAGTCCCTGACAATGATACTGATTATAACGATGAGCAATATCCTCCTGCTGAGGATAAATACAAACAGTTGGAAGATCGTCTGAGTTCCATGGAAGTTCAGAGGATACCTGTGATACAGTGGGAAAGAACTGACTATTTTTTGGAATGCTGGTTTGCGTTTTGCGTTTGTTTTCGCAAAATGTCGCGGTAAGCAAGATTCGCCATCGACTTTTATTTTATCCAACAAGGAAAGGAAAAAAGCATAGAAAAATTCCTTTTTCGAGATTTTTCTCGGGTTCGGGGGTAGATTATAGAAAGGGAAGGTGTTAGCACCCTTTCTATCCGTGGTTATCCACGGGCTATTAGGTACTTGCTCATATTGTTTTCAAAAATTTATTTTCTTTGTGTTTGTGGGTTTGAAAAAGTTTTTGTTTTGAAACTTAGATTTAACTCTTGCTTCTGTCCTTAAGAGTATATGAAGTGTTTTTGAAAACTTTGTTCGAAAAGTGTAAGTGTGAAAAGTTTTTGTTTTTTGAAAGAGCAAGTACTTAAGAACCATCTACCTACTCGAAAAAGGAATCGTTTTATGCTATCTTCCTTTAGACAATGCTATCCCACTATTGATGAGTAGGTAGCACCATCGTTGGAGTTTAAGGGTCAATTCGAATTTAGGGACTTACGGTCACCAAAGCAATGTTAGGATGCCTTAGCGGTAACCCTAATGTCTTAGATCATTTGTTTTGAGGAAATAATATCCGAGGCAACCGTTTCGAGACAACTATGATCTTTGGACAAGAGGGAGACCTCTAAAACTACCTATACTCAATGACCGCGTACGAAGGCAACCAAGTGGGGTGTACCCTAGGAGTACGCATGTGCGAGTGTGTCGTTTTCAGTTTATTTTATCTTTGTACATGTTAATGGTGATCTATGTTGATTTTAGGTTAAAACATTCAATCTTGTCATGCATCCCTATTATCAAACATCTAACAGTTATAATTTGCGGAAAATAAATTGCGGAATTTAAATTACAATTACAAGGCGTCAGGTATTTACATCGCCAAAAGCAACCCTTTGAAATTTAAATGCGGAAAATAAATAAAGCGATAAAAATATTTAAAGTCCTATTAAGCTATTACATTCCGTGAACAAATACAAATATGATATAAAATGGACCGCGTGCGGGAAATTAAGTCGAGTGCGAGTTCTAGGGTTTTGACCCATTGTTATTAAAGAAAAGATTTTTTTTGGTTATTTTTGACTTTTAAGAAATAAACTATCCTAAATTAATTATTAAATTAAATTAATTAAACTAATTAATAAAAATAAATATTTTTGGGTTTTTTGATATTTAAAGAAAGAAAATAAAATTGATCAATGTTAATAAAACCTAATTATGTCTAAATTAATTTTATTATTTACAAAAATATATTAAAGTTATCCTAATTAAAACTAAATTAATATAATTAGTATTTATTAATAAAAATCAAAATTTGGTTTTAATGAAGAAAAATATTTTTTGGTTTTATTTTTATGAAGAAAAAGATTTGATTGGTTAATTAATAATAAAAATAATAACAAAACAATAAAATAAAAAATAAAAAATAAAGAGAGATATGAGGGTTTGGGCCTGTTTTGGGGGTTTGCTCAACAATTTTGTGGCCCCGTTGGCGCAGGCCTGGTTGACTTTTGGGATCCCATGTGCACTGGTTGACTGGACCCCATGGTGGACCATCATCCTGGATCACCAGATCTGGCCTTGGGCCATCTGGCGCTTGATTGAGTGAGGATGTATGATAGGCCATGCGCTTGGATTTGCATTGGATAACCTGTAGAAAAAAATACAAAGAGCATTTGGAGGACCTGGGATTCGAACCCAGGTCCTGTACGTGACTGCCAGCTCCCCTTTCCACTAGGCCATTCGCTTCATTTTGTTAATCATATAGAACAAAACATAATATGGGAAAATACATTAATATGCCAGAACAAAAATATAAAAACGCGCGAATATTTGAAAGGGGCAATCAGATGGGGGCACGTGGTTGTCCCTGTCCTCAAGTCTGCAAAGAAATTACATGCAGATTTAAATCCGCAGCTAAAAGCGTAGGCCATTCCAAAAACTCATCCCAGGCCATATAAACTCCATCCAAGATCATGGTTGCATTCGTCTTCCTCTCCCGGTCACGTCCACAGCCATTAATAGGTCTAATTTTACCTGTAATGAAAACCCCTAAAAAAACCTAGAAAACCCTACAATGGTGTTTTACGATACAAAGCATAAGAATGAAATTGGTTATTGCAGAAATCTAGCAAATGACGTGGTGAGTCAGAATATGCAATTGTTTTTGACAATGGATGCAAGAATAAGGATTTGCGATTTCAAGAACATGGAGGATTCGTGAGATGCTTACAGTGATCTAGGACACTGGAGAATGTGTGATTCTGATTGGTTTTGCTTCTGAGAATTTCCAGGAAGCGATTGTGATGCTTGCCAAGTCCTGAAAGTGCCTCCAAGCTTGATTTCGATCTCTAACTTTTTGTCACTTTTTTCAAGTTTGGTTATGAGTTTTCTTGCAGCCTCTAGCCTTGTTTTCGTGCCCTCTAGCTTCTATATGTATCATGGAATGCATTAGGTTAAGAATTATGATCCAAATCTTCTCCCATCATGGCTTGCATATTTGATTTGATTTCCATTTAAAAACTTGTCAAATTGGTCAAAAAACCATCTTTTTGCACATGATTTTGTGTGATACGAATTTTATGATGATATTGATGAGAATCAAATCCTGAAAATAGAAAAAGATCTCATGTAATCAAGTTTTGGGATTTTATTTAATTTAAATTGATTTAAAATGAAATAATTCAATAAAAAATCAAATAAAATAATAAAACTGATAAATGGACACAAGGCTGAATCTAGGACACGTGTGCAATGTGAAAAGTTCAAATCAAGTGGAAAAGAATGGGCCCATTTGACAAAATTTGAAGTTTTGGGGATAGTTGACTTTTGGCAATTTTGCAAAAATGCCCAAATTTAACAATGCATAACTTCTTCAATTTTGAACTTTTGGAAGTGTTATTGGACTTTTTAGAAATATTGAGATGTCCTCTAAGCAACCATTTTTGTCTCATCTCATTTTGATATTCCATGCTCAAATTATAAGCTTTGGCAAAAAAGGTGTTTTTGTTGACTTTCAAAAATGACCTATAATGTCCAAATTTGTAACCTTTTGTGAGTGCATTTTCTGATCTTGGGGTATGAAGATGGATTATAGGAAATTTCATACTATTAAAAATGAGCTTTGGATGGGTCATTTCTCATAAAGTATGAGAAAGTTATGCTTGGTCAAAGTTGAGTTGACTTTTCCTACAAAACCCTAATTTAGCAACTTTTGAGTCTTGATGAATTTTGAGCAACCCTTGATCAAATTATGAAATATCCTTAAAAATTATAATGTTTACAAAAAATCTTGAAGTTTGACTGTTTATAGGTCACAGTTGACTTTTGCCCCAGCACAATCGATTTTTGGACCCTTTGAGCAATTGACTGAGCAAACTTCCTCTGCAAGGCTTGAAATTTGACATGGATTACCTTGAGAACATATTAGGACATTAGGGAGCATTTGAGTTCATTGGGACTCAAGGATCTTGAAGCGGTTGACTGCCTTAGGAGATAACTTAACTGTCCAACTCTTGAGCAATCTTGAGCCACTTGGAGATTTTTCTTGCAATGTTTGGAGAAATATGAGAGGGAAAATTTTGGGGTACAACAGCATCCCCTGTTCAATCTTCTTAAACCTGAGGATATAGATTGGCTTTCGTGCCTTTCGTGATCCAAAGGTGGAAGATGATTGAACACTAGAGTGCCCAAAAATTTGCACTCGCATGAAGTGGTATCAGCCTTGTGATGTAAGGAATGGGCTTACAGATGCCATTTGGAGATTGTTGATAGGGGGTCTTCGAATGGAATAAGAATCAGAGAGATCTTAGCATCGATCTGACTGAACCAAAGAAGGTCTTGGATTAACTTTGTCTGGATAAGAATCAGAAAAATCTTAGAATCGATTTAACTGAACCAGACGAAAGTCTTGGAATATCTTCAACTGGAATAAGAATCAGGGAGATCTTAGCGTCGATCTGATTAAACTAGAGAAGGTCTTGGATTAACTTTGACCGGATAAGAATCAGAAAAATCTTAGAATCGATTTAACTGAACTAGATGAAAGTCTTGGAATATCTTCAACTGGAATAAGAATCATGGAGATCTTAGCGTCGATCTGACTAAACCAGAGAAGGTCTTGGATTAACTTTAACTGGATAAGAATAAAAAAAAATCCTAGAATCGATTTAACTGAACCAGACGAAAGTCTTGGAATATCTTCAACTGGAATAAGAATCAGGGAAATCTTAGCGTTGATCTGACTGAACCAGAGAAGGTCTTGGATTAACTTTGACTGGATAAGAATCAGAAAAATCCTAGAATCGATTTAACTGGACCAGACGAAAGTCTTGGAATATCTTCAACTGGAATAAGAATCAGGGAGATCTTAGCGTCGATCTGACTGAACCAGAGAAGGTCTTGGATTAACTTTGACTGGATAAGAATCAAAAAAATCCTAGAATCGATTTAACTGAACCAGACGAAAGTCTTGGAATATCTTAAACTGGAATAAGAATCAGGGAGATCTTAGCGTCGATCTGACTGAACCAGAGAAGGTCTTGGATTAACTTTGACTGGATAAGAATCAGAAAAATCCTAGAATCGATTTAACTGAACCAGACGAAAGTCTTGGAATATCTTCAACTGGAATAAGAATCAGGGAGATCTTAGCGTTGATCTAACTGAACCAGAGAAGGTCTTGGATTAAATTTGACTGGATAAGAATCAGAAAAATCCTAGAATCAATTTAACTGAACCAGACAAAAGTCTTGTGAGAGCATCTTTCTGAGGCATCCGCTGAAACAACCCTTAAAATAAATGAGATTGTGTGGTATGATGTGTATATGCCTGCATCATGATGTATGGAAATGTAATGTTTCTAGCTGGGGAAAATAAATCCCGGATAGCTGCTGAAGAATAGAGCTGGATTCTTCGTTTCCGCTAGGGATGGCGAACGGAGAGAATAAACCTGCATGAGAGGATGACTCTATTGGGGGAATAAACTGATGAGGAGATTACTCTGTGGGGAAGAGATGTTCTGCTGAAGATTCCAGTGAAAAATTCCGTCGAGATGAATTATCGTTGCTGGTGATATTGAATCCTATTGGGGATTGAATTCCTGTTTGTGAAAGGAAAGAACTCCACTGGGGACGATCTCTTAGTGGCGACTTCACTGGGGATAACCTGTTAGACTTTTGTGGGGATAATCCTTTGAACTTGGCTGGGGAGATATATTTTGTACTCCACTGGGGATAAACTTCCAGAGTCTACTGGGGATGATTCTCCCAACTCCGTTGGGGAAGCTTTTTCAGACTGCGCTGGGAAAATTTTAACTCCACTGGGGATATCTTGTACCCTGCCGGGGAGCATTCTTATATTCCATTGGGGAATATCAAGACTACCGGGGGTATCAAGCCTTTTCAGTGTTAATGGTAGATAAACTCTGCTTGGGGAGAATATTACCGATTCATTCACAGTTGCAAGTCTCAACTGGGGAGAGCTATCATCATTGTCTTACTCTGTGGGGAGTGAATGCATCTCAGCCATGTTCTTCAGCTAAATTTACCTTGTACCTGGTAGACAGAGCAACTATACAGCTTGGACAATTCTCGTTTGCCCCTGTTTCTGATATTACCAGTAATGGTCTTTTGTTTCGCACGTAAATTTTTATGAGCGGAAATTAATGTCAAGTGCATATATCAAAAATGAACTTTGGACGTTCTTTGCAAGACAAAACAGATAAAGGAAAAACAGTTTGAAATCTCTTTGAAAATTAATTGTATTAATTTTGAAGTTTGGCTTGTAACTAGGCGCTTTTGTACAAGAGGCTGACGTCCTAGTAAGAGAATGCCGCCGAACAAATAGAGTTTATACAATTTGTGAAAAACTAAACAAAACAGCTATGTGAATGATCCCACTGGGTTCCAACTCTGCTATTGCCTTTATGTCCTCGAGCATCTCATCACTTTGCTACTAGTTGAAGGTAGATCAGATTGATTAGTGCCGTCTGAGCTTGATAGTCAATACCGAAGTCTGGATGCAAAGTGATCCAATGAGATATAGTGTTGCGCTTTGATCCATAATTTTTGCCTGGACCGCCCTTTCGGGTTTTCAGTCCACCGGGATACCCTTTTTTGCCCAAGTCTCCTTTTCAGGTTTTCGACTTGCGGGTGTACAAATTTTCATTCATTTTCATCCCTTATTTTTGCCCGAATCCTTTTGGTTCGCCGGGAAGCCCTTATTTTGGCCTAGGCCAATCGACCTAGCGGGTCTTTGATTATGCGTAGTATTTTTTCACTATGTCTGCATTGACGGGGTGAGGAAGGTCGTCACCATCCATGGTGGTTAGAATCATAGCTCCTCCTGAGAAAATGTTCTTAACCACAAATGGACCTTCATAAGTAGGGGTCCATTTGCCCCTGGGATCACCTTGAGGTAGTATGATGCGCTTGATAACCAGGTCCCCAACTTGATACTCTTGTCGCATGACTTTCTTGTTAAATGCCTTGATCATCCGTTTTTGATACTTTTGACCATGACAAATAGCAGTAAGTCTCTTTTTGTCGATTAGGTTCAGCTGATCAAGTCGGGTCTGAATCCAGTCATCTTCGCTCAAACCTGCATCCTTCATAATCCGAAGAGAGGGTATCTGAACTTCAATGGGCAAGACTGCCTCCATGCCATATACCAATGAATAGGGTGTTGCCCTTGTTGACGTCCGTGCTGAGGTACGGTACCCATGAAGAGCAAATGGTGACATCTCGTTCCAGTCTTTGTATGTCAATGTCATCTTCTTCACAATCATCTTAATGTTCTTATTAGCCGCTTCAACAGCCCCATTCATCTTCGGCCGATAAGGAGAAGAGTTGTGATGCTGTATCTTGAACTGCTTGCAGTGCCCAGTGATCATCTTGTTGTTGAGATTGGTACCATTGTCCGTAATGATCCTCTCTGGTACACCATATCGACAGATCAAATTGTGCCGAATGAACCGTGCCACGACGTTCTTGGTTACTGTAGAAAAGGAAGCTGCTTCAACCCACTTTGTAAAGTAATCAATTGCTACCAGGATGAAATGATGCCCGTTGGATGCCGTAGGTCTGATCTCGCCGATCATATCAATGCCCCACATTGCAAAAGGCCAAGGTGCCGTCAAGACATTCAGAGGTACTAGAGGTATGTGCACCTTATCAGCATAGACTTGGCACTTGTGACATGTCCGAGAATGCTGATAACAGTCGGCTTCCATTGTGGACCAATAATATCCTGCCCGTAGGATTTTCTTTGCCATGGTATGTCCATTGGAATGAGTTCCGAAAGCACCTTCATGTAATTCTGTCATGATCCTTTCTGCTTCGTTCTTATCCACACATCGCAGTAGGGTCGAATCATGGTTACGCTTGTAAAGGATGCCATTGCTGATGAAGAACTTTGCTGCGAACCTCCTCAGGAACTTCTTGTCATTAACAGATGCACCCTCGGGGTATTCTTGAGCCTCAAGGTACCTCTTTACTTCATGAAACCAGAGCTTTTTTGTTACCTCTTCAGTCTCAATGTCAAAGCAATGTGCAGGTTCGTCCAATCTTTCAATGATAATCCGGGGGAGCTTCGTTATCCCAATTGACTTTGAACATAGAGGAAATCGTAGCTAGCGCGTCCGCCAACTGATTCTCCTCTCTAGGGAAGTGTTCAAAGGTTATCACCTCAAAGTGGGGAAGCAATGTCAACACATACTCCTTGTAAGGAATAAGATTTGGGTGTTTCGTATCCCACTCGCCTTTGATCTGACTGATCACGAGAGCGGAATCTCCGAAAACACTCAAGAACTTAATCCTTAGGTCAATTGCTGCTCGAAGACCCATGATGCACGCTTCATACTCCACCGTGTTGTTGGTGCAGTTGAAACATAGTCGGGCGATAAACGGAGTATGAGAGCCTTTAGGAGATATGATCATGGCGCCAATGCCATTACCCAAAGCGTTCGAAGCTCCATCAAATTACATAGACCATCGAGATCCTTCCTCGGGTCCTTCATCCGGTCCAGGTGTCTCACAATCATCCACTATCATGATACTCTCATCCGGAAATTCAAAGTTCATAGACTGGTAATCATCCACTGCCTGATGTTCCAAATGATCTGCCAACACACTTCCTTTGATTTCCTTTTGGGTCGTGTACTGGATGTCATACTCAGTCAAGATCATCTGCCATCTTGCTATTCTTCCGAACAAGGCAGGCTTTTCAAAGATATACTTGATTGGATCCATTTTTGATATCAATAGAGTAGTGTGAGTCAGCATATATTGTCTCAGCCGGCTAGCAGCCCATGCCAAAGTGCAGAAAGTTTTCTCGAGCAACGAGTATCGGGTCTCACAGTCGGTAAACTTTTTGCTAAGGTAATAAATAGCATGCTCTTTTCGGCCAGACTCGTCATGTTGACCCAACACACACCCCATTGAGTTGTCGAGTACTGTCAAGTATAAGATCAGAGGTCTCCCTTCAACTGGAGGCATCAGAATAGGTGGCTCTTGGAGATACTCTTTGATTCTTTCGAAAGCGGCCTGGCATTCATCATTCCATCTTACTACTTGATCTTTCTTCAGTAACTTGAAGATCAGTTCACAAGTAGCAGTCAGGTGCGAGATGAATCGGGCAATGTAGTTTAAAAGTCCCAGAAAGCCTCTGACTTCTTTCTCTGTTTGGGGAGCTGGCATCTCTTGTATAGCTTTCACCTTTGCAGGATCCACCTGAATACCTTTATCGCTTACAACGAAGCCCAACAACTTACCAGATCTCACCCCGAAAGTGCACTTGTTCGGGTTTAACCTCAGCTTGTACAACTTCAACCTGTCAAATAACTTCTGAAGGTGGTCAAGATGCTCTTCTTCAGTCTGAGATCTTGCAATCATATCATCGACGTATACCTCAATCTCATGATGGATCATGTCGTGGAACAAAGCGACCATGGCGCGCTGATACGTTTCCCCAACATTCTTCAATCCAAAAGGCATGACCTTGTAGAAAAAGGTACCCCACTGAGTAACAAAGGTTGTCTTCTCCATGTCTTCGGGAGCCATCTTAATCTGATTATAACCAGAGAAACCATCTATAAAGGAGAATACCTTGTGTTGAGCGGTGTTGTCAACCAGAACGTCGATATGAGGTAGAGGAAAATCATCCTTGGGACTCACCCTGTTCAGATCCCTATAGTCAACACACATTCGAACCTTACCATCCTTCTTAGGTACAGGAACCATGTTGGCCACCCACTGGGGGTAAGAAGTAACTGCTAGAAAACCGGCGTCAAACTGTTTCATAACTTCAGCCTTGATTTTCTCAAACATCTCTGGGCGCATTCGGCGGATCTTCTGTTTCACTGGAGGACAGTCTTCCTTGGTAGGCAGGAGGTGAACCACAATATCGGTATCCAACCCAGGCATATCTTCATAAGACCAGGCGAAGATATCAACGTAGTCATGCAACATCTGAATCAATCGTTGCTTCACATTAAGCTCCAGATTTGCACCGATCCTTACCTCTTTCTTGTCTATCTCTGTACCCAGATTCACTGATTCCACCGACTCTTCGTGCGGTTGAACAACCCTCTCTTCCTGAAGTAACAATCTTGCAAGTTCACCAGGCACTTCGCAATCATCTTCACCTTCGTCTTCGGCTAAGTTGATCGGACTTTCGAAGTCATAACTGGCAGTAGCAGAGTCGTTACTAGTGAGATCCATAGTGGATGTAGACCTGTATATGTGAGTGTGTGTAAAATAGTTGTTTTGCAATATATAATAAAAGAAAAACAATGAGCGCAAAATTTGAAATGCTATAACATCCAATGCTTTTATTAATGATATATGTAGATGACACACATAAAGCCCTCACAAATGAAGCCACAGTGCCCCGGGTAAGACATCGGGCCATAGAGTTTTAAAACATTGTCTGTTACAAATTCAAAACAAAAAGTCTCATTACTGGGTAACAAAAGAAATTGGGACGAAGTCCTTTACGATCTAGTTGCTTAGTCCTCCATCAGTAGTAGGATAGATCCAACCGTCGAACTCAGACTCTTCAACGCCGTCTTCAATGGCATTCACTCCTGAATTGCTGATGAATAGGGGAGGTCTTCCTATCCGTGCATTCCGAATAGCCCTTTGAGCTTCTGCAGTGAAACCCAAACCAAACTTGTTAGTCTTCTGTGCAAAATCAGGGAGTTATCCCCAATTTTCACACCCACCTTTCTCGAAAACAGCCCGAGCATCCTTGAAGGAAGGCATCTTCATAGGAGAATCTTCAACAACAGTCTCAGTTGCTGCTAGTTTCTGGGGAACCTCTTCAAAATGCTGAAATGGGGTCTCAATGAACTCCCCATCCATTTCTACATATCGGAAAGAGTTGAGGTGGCTCACCATGTACTCCTTTTCTCCTTGCACTGTCACAATTTTCCCTTTGACCGAGTACTTTAACTTCTGGTGGAGCGTAGATGTTACTGCCCCAGCTTTGTGGATCCACGGACGACCCAACAAAAATGAATAAGATGGCCGAATGTCCATCACATAGAATGTAGAGGCAAAAACCTGAGAACCAACCTTAATCGGAATATCCACTTCTCCATGCACCATCCTCTTAGACCCATCAAAGGCCCTGACGACGATGTTGCTTGGTTTCAACTCCAACCCTTCACAGTCCAACCGGTCTAGAGCTTTCTTAGGCAAAACGTTCAATGAGGAACCAGTATCCACCAATACATAAGCAAGAGTAGTGCCCGTGGATTCAATGGAGACATGTAGAGCATCATTGTGATTATTCCCTTTAACAGTTAAGTCGGCGTCAGAGAAACCTAATCCATTATCAGCAGTCAGACTAGCCACGCAATCTTTAAACTAATCAGCTGATGTTTCTTGCGGTACGTGCGCAGTCTTTAGGAAGGCAATTAGAGCTTTGGCATGGGCTTCTGAGCATAGCAACAGAGATAACATATAAATCTTGGACGGGGTTTGCCCCAGCTGCTCGACTATATTGTAGTCACTCTATTTGATGATCTTTAAAATCTCTTCCATCTCTTATCTAGAAGCTTCAACAGTAATCGTCTTTGGCGCCTCCGTCTGGGCAGGCTCATCAGTGGTCCCTTTGCCCTGAGTGTCAGATGACTCGGCGAAAGGGGTAAGAATAGGAACTTGAATAGGAATAGCAGCAGGTACACTGGCGGGTGTAATAACAACAGGTTTCCGAACAGTTGGTGGAGAGATATCAGGGGAGAAAAGTCTTCCGCTGCGGGTGACTTT
This sequence comes from Vicia faba, assembly GCA_948472305.1. Taxonomy (NCBI): domain Eukaryota; kingdom Viridiplantae; phylum Streptophyta; class Magnoliopsida; order Fabales; family Fabaceae; genus Vicia; species Vicia faba. The sequence goes on along the minus strand of OX451735.1, from coordinate 1,520,827,862 downwards.
AGCAGGTCCAACAATATTGCTGACGTCAGTATCAGCATCCAATTCTTGTTTAACTCCATGAAAATAAACATCATCCCCGTAGTGCCAAGGGACAGCTTTATCATATGTATAGGGGATAGGCCTAGGAATAATGATGATCAATGGTGCGATTCTTGGAACAGATGTAATTCTAACAGGCTTTCTCGAGGAAGCCTTGGAAGAATTGTCGAAAATGGTGACAATAGCAACTTCTTCAGTATGAACTAAAGGAAAACAGTCTTCTCAAACAGAATTTCTTTACTATCCATCAGGCGTTGGACACCTGATTTCAAAAGATGGAAACCGGTTGGTAGGGAAGAACACATACGAAAACCTTCGCTACAACCCGAAAATAAACCAGTTCACAAAAGATTTTTCTTCACAGTCATCAAAGGAGTAGCAATATCTTTCACAAAACCCACAAACGAGTCTTCATCTATATCATTCACTCCATGCTTGGGCATAGGAGCACTCACAACATTAGGTCTTTCGGGCGCCTCGAGCTCAATCTCCTTAGCATCAATTAAGTCCTATATTTTGTTCTTCAAAGCCCAACAATCATCTGTATCATGTCCCGGGCTATCAGAGTGAAAAGCACAGCAGGCATTAGGGTTGTACTTAGGCGATGCAGTGTTGGGATTCTGCGGAGCTTCCCTTGGAGTTACCAGATTGGTTTTCAATAACTGTGGCAGAATCTAAGATAGAGTCATGTTGAGATGGGTGAATTGCCTTAGAGGTCTCTCGGCCTTTTGTTAATTGTTGCGCTGAGGAGCCCCAATAGGTCTTGAAATGACCATCGTATTAACAGCTTGGCGGCGTTCAGGTCTATTCTGGATTTTCAAACTGTAAACAGCACTGGACTCCTTCTTAAAAGGCTTTTTCTTGGTGCCTGATGAAGCACCCTTCTGTATTTTACTAGACTTAATACCAGCTTCAATCCTTTCCCCGGTCATAATCAGCTCCGTAAACCCGGACGAAGAACTTCCAATCAGATGGTTGAAATATGGACCAGACAAGGTTCCCAAAAACATATCAACTAGCTCCCTATCAGCCAAGGGTGGTTTCACTCTTCCAGCGAGGTCCCTCCACTTCTGAGCACAATCTTTGAAACCTTAACCCATTCCTATAGACATACCCTGGAGTTGGGTACGCGTGGGAGCGAGGTAGGCATTGTATTGGTACTGCCTGTAGAAAGCAGCAGCCAAATCTTCCCAACTGTGGATACTGGCTCCTTCTAACTGGTAAAACCATTCAAGCTGAGTCCCTGAGAGACTGTCTTGAAAGAAGTGGATCCATAGGTTCTTATCAGTGGTGTACGGCTGAATCTTCCTTACATACGACCGGAGGTGAAGTTTCAGGCAAGAAACTCCGTCGTATTTAGCAAAGGCTGGTGCTTTGAACTTGTGGGGAATCACCACCCCAGACGACAGTCCCAGATCACCAAAGTCCAGACCATGCACTTTCTGAACTTCCATCGCACTCAAACGGTCTTCCAGTTGCTTGTATCTATCCTCAGCCGGGGAATACTGGTCTTCATCGAAGTCCGTCTCGTTGTCTGAAACCACAGGGCTAGGAGCCCTCCTTTCTTCTTGACTATCTTTCCCTCCAGATGGGGTGGTTAAATCAACTTCGTCTCGTAGTCTGTTTCCAAACCTGTGACCTGTGTTAAACATGACTATCCTCTTCTTCTTCTTCTTCTTCTCTTTCAGAATAAGGGTCTTCAGATCTTGCTGACCCTTTGCTAGATTCATGAACAACTCTTGGAATTGGGCATTTTGAGCCCACAGAGCCTTGATTGCTTGTTCAGTAGATGGTTCAGAACACATGATGCTGAAATAAACAGCGAAGAAGATGAGAAAACCTGTAAGGGTACCTGTTATGAGGTGCATGGAATGAAATGCGTATGATATGATTTCAAAGACATCGAGAGATTCAAATTCGTAAACAAGAAATGAAACACACTTTTATTAGATAAACTTGAAATTCAAATTGTTCAACAAATTGCCTTTAAGGCGTTACAAGAAAGGAAATACTGAAAAGTAAATAAAAACTAGAAGTAATCAAAGGACATCAACGCTCCCATGGTCATTTGCCTTTAGTTCTGACATAGTCATTGATGATCTGCTCCCTCTCTAACTGCCTAGTCAACTTCTGAATCTTTCGCTCTTGCTCGTGATACTTTTCTCTATAAGTATCCCGTTCTTGTCTTAGCTGCATCCAGGACCTCTTTAATGCCCCAATGTCAGTAGGCATGTAAGGGTGGAGGATGGTAGGAAGAACTCTCTCTTCATTAGCAACTTCAACAATGATAGGCAAGACGGCTTCATACGGCATTCCAAGATTTTGGGCACGGATGCGAACCCATCTGAGATATGGCTCCATCGAAAGAGAAGTCTTTGAACCCAACTCGTGTGGATCAGATCTGTGAACTCTATCCCAAGCCCTTATGAATCTGCGACGTTGGTCGTCACTATCCCCTTGAAAATCAAAGATGATACTAGGCATTAGCAGCTCATGAGGTCCTTCCCTTCGGGCTCGCCCAAACTGACGTAAGGCCAAGCATGGATTGTAAGTAATCCCTTCATGGGTTCCTATCAGTGGAACATTGGGGTATTCCCCACAGCGATCAATAACGGCCACTTCGTCCATACCCTTAATAGTACAAATGATGTCATTGTGAGAGAGAGACATAACTCTATAAGCCCAGCCCATGCCTTCTTTGTTCTTTAAAACTGATTTGGGAAGGTGAGAAATAAACCACCTTTCCAACAATGGAGCACGGCACATCAAGGTTCCCCGCTTCCGAGCAGTATGGGCATAAAGCTGATGAAGAATGTCACCCAAGAGAGTGGGTATAGGATTACCAGAGATGAAGATTTTTACCGCATTCACATCAACAAAGGAGTCAGAGTTAGGAAACAATACCAAGCCATATATCAGCAGAGCCAGAATATCTTCGAATTCCTTGAAGTCTAGACTATCCCAGAAATGATTAGCCTTACCAACCAAGAACTTAGTCAGAAAGCCCTTTGCTCAGTCTCCCAATTAGCCATTACCTTATCCTTTGTCATATGAAGGGCTGAAGCAATCTCTTCTGGTCTAAGGATCTTCTCCCAACCTGTGAACGGGGTCTGCTCCAGAATAGGGATACCAAGCAGATCAGAGAACTATTCTAAGGTGGGGACCAACTGGTAGTCCTGAAAAGTAAAGCAATGGTACAGTGGATCATAGAACTGGACTAGGACACTCATCATCTACTCGTCCAATTTGGAGGTGACCAAACTAAGAAGATGCCCATGTCTTCTGATAAAGGAAGTAGTATCAGACATCTTTGCAACCAATTCTTTAAGCATAGTGGGAACTTGGACAAAGTTGATCCGGATGGTGTTCTTACGCAAGGGTGCCATGACCTACAAAATAGAATAAAGATGAATCCCTCCTGTCTTTGAAATAGGTTAGTCCAATGCAAGATGTATGCAATGTTATGATGTCATGATGTCATGATAGAAAGCACACCATAAGTATCCACAAATAGCAAACATGGTAAAGTCACACAAGTCACACAGAGAGCCCTTAGATTTCAGGTTGGCAAGGAGCTTAGGTACTACCCTCTTTCAGTTCAGTTGGTTCAAACCTGTCCTAAAAATAGTAACCGGGTTCTAGAGGATCTCAATATCACTGACTACCCTCGATCGGTCATAATTCCAGTTTAGCAACCTTTTCTTGCGGCCGGAATCATCGCGAGAGTTTAGTCTCAATGAGTGTAGCATACTGCTACTGTTCTATGGCCAAGTTGGTCAATTTAAAGGTTCTAAGGTCAGTTGGTGCTTAATGACCCCTTAGAAGATCCATATTCTCCTCGTTCCAACACAAGGGATATCGGTACAAACTAAAGTGCCACACCAAAGTAGCTACTGCTTCAACCGTATCGGTCTACACCGTACAGTTCCCTCACAGTTTATTGCTACTTACCTAAAGGGTATCCCCCAGATCCGGGTTAGGATATATAGTAACTCCGATTCAAGCCCACAAAGATAAATCATACAAAGCAAACAATTGAAAACACAATGATCTAATCCTAAGGTACACCCACTTATAAGCATCCCTAACAGAGTCGCTAGTTCTGTGATAGGGTGGGAAAGAACTGACTGTTTTTTGGAATGCTGGTTTGTGTTTTGCGTTTGTTTTTGCAAAATGTCGCGGTAACCAAGAGTCGCCACCGACTTTTATTTTATCCAACAAGGAAAGGAAAAAAGCACAGAAAAATTCCTTTTTCGAGATATTTCTCGGGTTCGGGGGGTAGATTATAGAAAGGGAAGGTGTTAGCACCCTTTTTATCCGTGGTTATCCACGGGCTCTTAGGTACTTGCTCATATTATTTTCAAAAATTTGCTTTCTTTGTGTTTGTGGGTTTGAAAAAGTTTTTGTTTTGAAACTTCGATTTAACTCTTGCTTCTGTCCTTAAGAGTATATGAAGTGTTTTTGAAAACTTTGTTCGAAAGTTGTAAGTGTAAAAAGTTTTTGTTTTTTGAAAGAGCAAGTACTTAAGAACCATCTACCTACTCGAAAAAGGAATCGTTATATGTTATCTTCCTTTAGACAATGCTATCCCACTATTGATGAGTAGGTAGCACCGTCGTTGGAGTTTAAGGGTCAATTCGAATTTAGGGACTTACGGTCACCAAAGCAATGTTAGGATGCCTTAGCGGTAACCCTAATGTCTTAGATCATTTGTTTTGAGGAAACAATATCCGAGGTGTGATCGGTGGAAATAGAACTGACTGTTTTGGAATGCTGGTTCGCGTAATGTCGCGGTAAGCAAGAGTCGCCACCGTCTTTTATTTTCTCCAATATGGAAAGGACAAAAGCACAGCAAAATTCCTTTTCGAGATATTTCTCGGGTTCGGGAGGTAGATTATAGAAAGGGAAGGTGTTAGCACCCTTTCTATCCGTGGTTATCCATAGGCTCTTAGGTACTTGCTCATTGTGTTTTCAAAAGTTTGCTTTTCTTTGTGTTTATGGGTTTGAAAAGAGTTTTTGTTTTGAAGAGAGTGTAAGTGCGAAAAGTTTTGTTTTGTTTTAAAAGGAGCAAGTACTTAAGAACATCTACCTACTCAAAAGGGAATTAAACTGTGCAAATGTCCTTTAGACAGTGTTATCCCACTATTGAGGAGTAGGTAGCACCGTCGTTAGAGTTATTCGGGTCAATTCGATTATAGGGACATGTATGGTCACCGAAGCAATAGTAGGATGCCTTAGCGGTAACCCTAATGTCCTAGATCCTTTTTTATCCGAGGCAACCGTTTCGAGGCAACTGGATCTTTTAGACAGGAGGGCGACCTCTAAAACACCCTATACTTAATGACCACCTCGAGGCAACCAAGTGAGGCGTACCCTAGGAGTGGCATGTGCATGTGTGTCAGGATTCAGTTTATATTATCTTGTACATGCGATGGTGAGCTACGAGTTGGTTTTATTTTTCAGGCAAGTCTTGCATGCATAATTAACAGTTAATAGCTGTGCGGAAAATAAAATGCGGAAAGTGAATCTACGCTATTACAAGGCGTCGGGTATTTACATCGCCAAAAACATAACCCTTGAAAATAAATGCGAGAAAATAAAGAAAGCGATAAAAGTCCTAATTAACTATTACATTCTCGGAACAGTTACATAAATATAAAAATAGGAATTAAAAATAAATATGCGCGTGAAAGAATTGAATCGGGACGTCCTTAGGGTTTTGACCCTTTTTGAGAAAAGAATGAAAGTTTGGTCCTTTTTACATTTAATTAAATATTAAACCTAATTTACTAATTAATTACATAATTAAAAGAAAAAGTATTTTTTAGTTTTTTAGGTCTTAAATGAAAAAAATAAAAGAAATTAAAAGTTGAAAGTTAGTAAAACCTAATTCTAATTTATTTTATTTATTATGAAAAAAAGAAGTCAAAGTTAACCTAATTTAAAAGACTAAATCAATTTTGTTAGTATTTATTTACAAAAAATAAACTAAGGTGAAATTAATAAATAATAATATAAATAAAAATATTTACATTTTAATTTTCTGAATTTATTGTGAAAATATAATTTGTGAGGTAATTAAATAATAATAATTAATAAAAAGACTAAATGAAAAATATAAAAGAGAAAAAAATGAGAAGACAAAACACTGGGGGTGTTGGGCCCAGATGGAGGTATTGATAGCAATTTCTGGCCCATTTGTTGGCCAGTCCGTTTGACCTTCTTGCTTGTCTACGCACAGGGTTGACCAGGAGCATCATGGTCATCCACTCATGACCTTCAGATTAATGCTTAAGGACACATGGCGCTTGGATATTTGCAGCGCATGGTAGAATTCCCAGGGAAGCCTGCATATAATCATGTTATGAAAAATATGAACAAATATTGGGTGGACCTGGGAATCGAACCCAGGTCCCAATGATGCACAGCCAACACACCAACCATTAAGCCACCTGAACGCATTTGTTAATATAATGATTAATGAATATAATATATGAAACAACCATATATGTTGTACACGCGCGCCCTTTTTGGAATGAACCAACCATGCATCACCACATATTCATCTTCCTCGTTTGCCTGCAAAAAATACAATTAGATAGCGGGGGTTTTTAACCCCCACAACCTGCATGGACGAAAAATAGCGAATAGGCGTATGCTGTATATAAATATTTCGCGACATGTGATTTGAATTCGTCTCAACCTAACGAATCCAACCATATGCATTAGGGGTTCTGATTTTTCCTGGATAATAAAGCCCCAATTTGGAAGCTTGGAAACCCTAAGATTCGTTCATGGTGATTTGTGATTCAGGGTGTTTCAGTCCAATTAACCTATGCCAAAAGCTTTGTACAGTCCCTATGAACACAAAACAATCAACAAAACATGTTAATGATGCATGAATCAAAGTATGCGATTATTAAAAAAACTCCAAACCGTGAAACTGTTATCCTTGGATTCTTTGAGCTTTAGCGTGTGGTTTTGATTCCTACACGTTCCTGGGGACCTCTGCAATGTATTAGAAGCAATTAAAAGCTTTGAATTGGTCTGGAAATTAGAAAACAGTTTTGACTTTTTCTTGAATTTTTTCAATGTTGTTATGGCTTTGTATGCATCAAATTCTCGTCCATGGCATTAGGTTTAGCTTGTGCATATATAGTAGAATAGAATTAGGTTAAATCTTGGCCAAGAAATCCATTGCATTGATGTTTGTATATTTGATTGAAAATCAAATATTTTTCAATCTTTTTGATTGAGAAAACTTGCCAAACTTGGAGATTTTTGTCCCCTTGATGTGCACACGAATTTGCCAGCTTGTCTTGAGCTTGTTTGCTTCACAAAAGATTGAAAAAAACATATCTTTGAATTTCCTACATTTTAAATTAATTAAATGAATTAAAATCAATTAAAAATCCAATTAATTAATAAAAAATAAGAAAATAATTCAATTTAATCTCAATGGGTCGTGCATAGGCCATGGATAAAGTTTCAAGAAGAAATTTGAGGCCCATTAGCAAAAACAAGGTGTTTTGAGCAAAGTTGACTTTTGCAAATTCACAAAAATTTCCCAAATTCTCCAATGCATATCTTGCTCAATTTGGATCATATGAACATGTTCTTGGACATTTTGGAAAGTTCTTGAAGTCCTATAACCAATGCCTTTGGTCCCATGTCATTTGGATTTACCAATCTCAAGTTATGGTCTTTGACTTAAAGTGCATTTTTGTTGACTTTTGAATTTGATCTATAATGTAGAAATTGATAACTTTTTGTGAGAGCATTTCTAGGACTTGGAGTGTGAGGATGAGTTGTAGGAAATGTCATCCCCTTCAAAATGAGCATTGGATGGGATTTTTCTGATGAATCATGAAAAAGTTATGCCTTGGTCAAGATATAGTTGACTTTTCTACTGTCCAAAAATAGTAACTTTTGGCATCTTGATGATTTCTGAGCCATGTGTGATCGGTGGATCTAGAACTGACTGTTTAACGCTGGTTCGCGAAATGTCGCGGAAGCAAGAGTCGCCACCATCTTTTATTTTCTCCAACATGGACAGGACAAAAGCACAGCAAAATTCCTTATGAGATAGTTTCTCGGTTCGGGAGGTAGATTTATAGAAAGGGAAGGTGTTAGCACCCTTTCTATCGATGGTTATCCATGGGCTCTTAGATACTTGCTCTTATGTTTTCAAAAAGTGTTTGCTTTTCAAATGTGAGTGGGTTTGAAAAAAGTTTCGTTTAAAGATTTCAGAATGACTCTTGTATCAGTCCTCAAGAGTGTTTGAAAAATTGTTTTGAAAGCTTTTTGAAAGTGTCGGTGTGAAAAGAGTTTTGATTGTTTTCTTTGAATAGAGCAAGTATCTATGAGTCATCTACCTACCTTAAGGAATTAGGCTGTGTAAATGTCCTTAAGGTAGTGCCATCCCACCATTGAGAGGTAGGTAGCACCACCGTTGGAGGTGTTCGGGTCAATTCGATTGTTAGGGACAGTGTGGTCACTAGAGAAACAGTAGGACACCTTAGAAGCTACCCCTATGCCATTGATCATGGACATAAGGACTTACTAAAACGTCCTATACTCGACGACCACGTTTCGAAGGCAACATGTGAGGCGTACCCTAAGAGTGGTGTGTGAATTCGTGTGTTATTTTCATGTTAAGTTTATCTTTGATCATTGTATGGTGAGCTACGCATTGTTTTTAATTAGTCATTCATTCTTTCATGCAATTAGAATTTAAAAGTGCGGAAATTTAAATGCGGAAAGATAAATCCTACGCTATTACAAGGCGCGGGTCTATACATCGCCAAATTACAAAGACCCGTTTGATAAAAATGCGGAAAGTAAAAAGGACCTAATTACTATTACATGACTTGAGCAGTTACATAATATTTGAAAAGAAAAATAAGAATAAATGCGCGAAAAGAATAAAAATAGAACGTCCGAGGGCGTTGGACCCTTTTGAAATTAAATTGAATTAAAAGCTAATTAATTATTTAATAAAAGGAAAGAAAGGGTTTTTTATGTTTTTGGTATTTAATGAAAATAAAGAAAATTGAAAATCAAGAGAAACCCTAATTCTAAGTTGTTTTTAATTATTTAGAAAATATTAAAGTTTAACCTAATTTACACTAATTAATTAATGTACATGTTTATTTGCAAAAATATTTAGTAATTAATAATAATAATAATGATGAGAAAATTATTTATTAAAAAAAGATGAGAATGTTAAACCCTAATTTCTACCTATTTTATTTATTTAAGAAAAGATTAAAATTTTAACCCTAAACTAAACTAAATTAATTATTTAAAGTTTATTTACAAAATAAATTAATGGTGAAATAATAATAATTAAATATATTGTATTTTTTGATTTTTGTTTTTATTATTGTGAAAATTATTTTACGGAATTAAAGAAACAATTGAAAAAATAACTAAAAGAATTAAAATTGAAAAAGAAAATAAAATTGAAGAATGCAAACCAGGGGGGGTTTCAGGCCCATTATGGAGGTTTTTGAAGCATTTTGGCCCACTGAATCAAAGCCTTTTTTGACTTTCTGTGCTTGCGTGTGGAGTGGTTGACTAGCGTATACCATGGACTGCACGTTCTGGCCTTCAGATTGGTCTTGAAGCCACTTGTCAGGCCTTAGCATATGCGTGTATGGTGAACCTTTGGATGGAAACTGCATGGGAATATATTAAGACAAAAATCATTGCATATATGGGGGGACCTGGGAATCGAACCCAGGTCCCAATACCTGCAGGACAACTCACCCACCAACCGAGCCAACGTGTTTCTTTGTATACATAATGGAGCGTGATTATTATATGTGAAAAAAGCAATTATTCTGAAACAAAAGAAAAACGCGCCAATTATTTGAATCTCCCTATCACATGAAGACACATCCATCTTCTTCCTCATCTTTCCTGTAAATAGAAAACAAATAGCGGGGGTTTTAAACCCCCACTAAACGAAGCCTGAAAAAATAGCGATTAGCACATGCTGTAATATAAAAAAGGCGCGAGGTCATCAATGGATTCGTCCTGTTGCCACGAATTCAATGGCATAGGTTTTAAGGGCCAATTTTTCCATATGGGAGAACCCCTAATTTTGATCTTCTGAAAACCTAATATCCATCAATGGCAGATCTTGGTTCAAGCATTGTTAGTTCAATTAAATGGTACCATTCGCTTCAGAACATCATTGTTAATGTAAATCAACAAATAAAATACATGAATAATGCATGGAAATTGAAAAACGATTATGGATATGTTCACGAAAAGAGTGATTCTGTTCTACCAATTCTTGGAGTATGGGGACTGGAAAATGGTTGCAATCGACTCCTAGCAATGTCAGGAAGGCAATGGAAGTGTATGGAAACCTTGAATCACCCTGCAACTAAGATTTCAGTTTTCAAGTTTTGGTGAAAATTTGGCAATTTGGTTATGGCCTCCTGAGCAATTTTTTTCGTCTCTTCCTTGATTCCATTAGGTCTTGCATATGTAAGTGAACGAAATTAGGTTAAAAAACCAAGCCCAATGTCCATGAATTTATGATTCCAATATTTGATTTCCTCCATATCTTTTCCAATCTTTTTGCCATGAAAATCATGCCAATTATGGAAGATTTGGCCTTGTTGATTGATGCACGACTTGCCACCTTGCCCTAATTTGATTTGCTGCACAAAAAGGATTTAAAAAGCATGATTTGATATTTTTTCATATTTAAATCTAATTAAATGAATTAATATGAATAATAATTCAATTAATTAATTAAAAATAAGAAAATAAATCCCTTTGAGCTTAATGGGTCGTGCATATGCTTTGGGTAATTATTCAAGGAAGAATTTGAGGCCCATTAGCATTTTTGAAGCCTTTTGTGCAAAGTTGACTTTTCAAAGTTCCCAAATATTTCCCAACTTCTCCAAGGAATATCTTGCTCAATTTTTAAGTTATGATCATGTTCTTTGACATTTTGGAAAGGTCTTGAAGTCCTCTAACCAATGTATTTGGTCCCATGTCATTTTGATTTACCAATCTCAAGTTATGGTCTTTGACTTAAAGTGCCTTTTTGTTGACTTTTGAAAATGACCTATAATGTTGAAATTGATAACTTTTTGTGAGAGCATTTCTTGGACTTGAAGTGTGAAGATGAGTTGTAGGAAGTGTAATTCTATTCAAAATGAGCTTTGGATGGGATTTTTCTGATAAACCATGAGGAAGTTATGCCCTGGTCAATTTGCAGTTGACTTTTCAGCAGTCCAAAAATAAAAACTTTTGCATCTTGAGACTTTTTGAGTCATGCTTTGAGAAATCATGATCAAGAATTGATCAAATGATATTTGTGGCTTCAAAATAAGATGTTGACCAAAAATTTTGACTTTTGACTGTCAAATGACCATTTTGCCCCTGCAGTTGACTGTGAAGCATTTAGGGTTTTTGACTGTGCAATTTGATGCTGTGAGTCTTGAAACTTGGCATATGGATGCTTGAAAATATATGTAGGCATATGGGACTTGATTGGACCCTTGGAAACTTCAACTTCTTTGCAAGAACCAAAACCCTAGTTTTGACTGTGTTAGGAGGCAATTGGACTGTGCAACCCTTGAGAGATTTTGAACCATGATCTTGGCAAATCTTGAAGAATATGGGAGGGCAAATTTTGGGGTACAACAGTTGCCCCTGTTCAATCTTCTTAAACCTGAGGATGTAGATTGGCTGGCGTGCCTTTCGTAGTCCGAAGGTGGAAGATGATTGAACACTAGAGTGCCCAGAAATTTGCACTCACATAGTAGAGTGTCCGCAGTGTGATGGTGTCGGGAATGGGCTTATAGATGCCATTTGGGGACTGATGGATAGGAAGATGGGCTTATAGATGCAATCTGGAAGTGTGGCAGAAACTTGTCGGGAATGGGCTTATAGACGCCATTTGGAGACTGTTGGTATGTGGATGGGCTTATAGATGCCATCTAGGTGTTGATCGCGTAAGAGATTCCTTAGCGAGAACTTGCGTACCGGAGAAAGAAAGATAATTACCTGGCCTGTTACAGGAGTTGATCTTTAAACTCTTTACGTAGATGTGCCCTGGCTGGATACAGGAATCGAATCTTTAAACTCTTCAGACGTGCCCTGGAAAGATACAGGAATCGAGTCTGGAATATAGTCGTCAACAGATACACCCTGGCAAGATACAGGAATCGGATCTGGAGTTGCGACAGTTGATAAGTGATTTTTGTAAGTTGAAAGGGGGGAACCTGTGTAGGGTTTCCTGGTGATGAGCTCGTGTAAAACTGTGTCTTGGGAAGAAGGAAACCTGTTTAGGGTTTATTGATAATGAGCCTGTATAAGACCGTATCTGAAATGGAGAAGGAACCGGTGTAGGGTTACTTTGATGACGAGTCCGTGTGAAACTGCATCTTTGAAGGAAGGAAACCTGTGTATGGTTTACTGATGACGAGTCCATGTAAAACCGCATCTGAAAGGGAGAAGGAACCTGTGTAGGGTTACTTTGATGACGAGTCCGTGTAAAACCGCATCTAGAGCTGAGAAGGAAACCTGTGTAGGGTTTACTGATGACGAGTCCGTGTAAAACTACGCCTGGAGTTTGAGGAGGGAACCTGTGTGGGGTTACTTTGATGATGAGCCCGTGTAAAACTGCATCCTGGAAGAGGTAAAACCTGGGTAGGGTTTCTGATGACGAGTTCGTGTAAAACTACGTCTGGAGAGAGAGAACCTGTGTAGGGTTTCTTCGGGATAAGTTCGTGTAAAACTTCTGGATGAACCAGGGTAAGTTCATCTTGAGATAAGTCTGTGTAAGACTTATGGATGAACCGGGGTAAGGTCATCTTGAGATAAGTCCGTGTAAGACTTATGGAGGAACCGGGGTAAGGTTACCTTTGAGATAAGTCCGTGTAAGACTTCTTGATGAACCGGGGTAAGGTCATCTTGAGATAAATCCGTGTAAGACTTCTTCTGGAGGAACCGGGGTAAGGTTACCTTGGTGATAAGTCCGTGTAAGACTTCATATTAAAATTGAGAAGGAACCGGTGTAGGGTTGCCTGATGATGAGTTCGTGTAAAACTACATCTGAGGTTGAGAAGGAACCGGTGTGGGGTTGCTTCATGATGATCAAGTAGATAATTGTCCTATTAGGTATTAACCTATGATCAGTCGTCCACTGATTTTTCCTGGCTTACCAATGTTGATCTGGAACTGTAGAGGTAGATGGTAATCATCTTTTGATTGACCTTTTCCTGAAAAGGCAAAACGTTTAGTTGTATGCAGTGTCATGATGCATGAACTGCATGATATTAAGATGTTCTCAAGCATAAATGAGATTTGTGTTGTATGATGCGTATGCATGCTATAATGTATGAAGATGCGATGTTTATGAATGTATTCTTGTCTAGGAAAGTATATCCTTGACGGGCACCGGGAGCTTGTTGAATCCTGGGCTGATGTTTGAAGAGCAGAGTTCCTTTGTTTCTGCTGGAGATGATGATTGCAAGAATACCGGCAGGAGAAGATGACTCCGTTGGTGAATAAACTTGGCGAATAGATTACTCTACGGGGAGTGCGCTGCTGTGGGGAAAGAGAGGTACTTTGCTGAGGTTGGTGATAACTCCGCTAGGGATACCATTGATAGGTTTTGTTGGAAGATTTGATGAACTCCGCTGGGGATAGGAAGACTTCGCCGAGGACGATCTTTCTGTGGTTTTCAGCTGAGGATAACCCAGTTATATCCTGGTGGGGAAATACCCTTTGAATAAAGCCGGGGGAGAGCGTCCGTGCTCTGCAGGGGTAAGCTTCCAGAATCTACCGGGGATAAGCTTCAAGACCTGCTGGGGAGATTGGTTGAACTCTCTTGGGGAAACTTCTCAGATTGGACTGGGGAAATGGCTCCACTGGTTATTTTGTATACCGCCGGGGAACAATCTTAGATCAAGACTGCCGGGGATGCTTGTTAGGAATGTCTGTATACTCCGTTGGGGAATGTTAAGATCTGCGGGGGATAATCCAACTTCCTTATGGCTGACAGTATATTAACTCTGCTTGGGGAGTAAATTGCTGACTTGCTGGAGATGTTGTGCCTGTTTAGGGCTGATGGGAGACCATCTCTGCTTGAGGAGAATTATTAAATCTTGGTGACTTCACTGGGGAATGAAGGTATCTGGGTTACATTCTTCAGCCGGACTTACCTTGGCACCTTGGTGGACAGAGCAATTAGATAGCTTTAGACAACTCATATTGCCCCTGTTTCTGATGTGGGAGAAGATACCTGTGGAGGTGCTTGAGGACTTCCGATTGACAAATCTTCTTCTGGTAGGCAAGTGACGAGATGACGGGACATAGTCGTATGCTTTTGATCCCTAACTTTTTCCTGGACCGCCCTTTCGGGTTTTCAGTCCACCGGGAACCCATTTTTGCCCAAGCCGCCTTTTCAGATTTTCGACTTGCCGGGTGTACAGATTTTTTTTCGTTTCATCCCTTATTTTTGCCCGAACCCTTTTGGTTCGCCGGGAAGCCCTTATTTTTGCCTAGGTGTCTCAACCTAGCGGGTCTTTGATTATGCGTAGTATTTTTTCGACTATGTCCATGCTCTCAGGATGTAGGGAGGTGCCCCTGTTATTAGTGTTGTGTTACCATAACACCGGAAGATCTTCGTTGATCATGCCAGATTCGTCACTGGAATCCATGTCCAATGCCCCAAGTGACTCCGGTAGAGATTTGCCCCTGGTTATTTAGCCTTTTGAGAGATTATTTGAATCTTGACTTAACTGCCCCAGATGATAGACGATGATCATGCCATGCCCCTTGATTGGAGGTGCTTTTGTTCATTAAATATTCTTCGTACGAATTTCTTTGTTGTTCGAACAAAAAGTCATATGCAAACAAAGTTATGTTAAAAATGCAAAGCTCATGTCTGTCTCGAAGTTTTTGAAAATGCATTTTTCAGTAAAAACGAGTGAATTTTTTTTGTAAACTGTGATGTCAACTCGTTATTTTACCGCAAGCCTTAAGGAGTCAGGATACCTTTCGTAACATTATGCTTTCGAACTAACCCATGCTTCAGCTAGGACTTTTGAGGGTTATAACGTGGCCTGGTTCACATTTTAAGAAACAAAGGATAAAGGCTCAAAGTATTTGTACCCACCCGCTCTTCGTGATGTTCTTCAAACCTAAACTCAGTTGATCGCGCGTTAGACCTTGTTGAGTCTTTGCTCTGATATTTCGGTGATGGTTCGGATATTGACAATTTATTTTGACTAGGCAGTCATTTCTTTTTTTTTGTTGAGGGTTTGTAGGACCTCTTTTTTTTGATTTTGTTATCCCTATTTTTTTTGCCTGAACTGTTCTTTTGTGATTACATTCAGCAGGATGCCCCAGTTTTGTAATTCTCCTTCATAGATTTTGACTTAGTGGGCTTTTATTTTTGAAATAACGACTGCCTGTCTTTATGATTATTCGGAACCATCACTGTCTTTTGCTTTAGAAGGACTCCTTTGATGCTATTCGTTGTGCACCTGGATCAATTGAGAAAACTACCCTGCCCCAGGTTATGATTAAGGGTTTTAATTTTTGAAAGAAAAAAAAAACTCCTACTTCTTTGGCTCAGAGGGGTTGACGAGGGATTATCTTCCTTATAACTCCAGTGTTTAGGATTTGAAACAATGCCTGTACCTCATCAGCAAGGTCGGTTCAAAAGCGTACTGTAAATTGTGGTATCATTTTCGTCATCCTCCCTCAAGAGGCTTAGAATTATTAATCGAGCGTTGATCATCAAGAAAAAGTAAAAGCAATTTGCAATATAGTGAATACGAAATAATTACTTCAAAACAGACATGTGTAATGCATTAATGAAATAACCAAGTTTGATATGAAATAAAATGTTTGAACAATCAAAGAAAATTACAATTTGAACATTCGAATGAACAAAAGTTTTCCAATCCTAGCCATGTTTTGGCAAAGGAGCAGTGATCACATTGGGAGTCTCAGCAGGCTCGAATTCGATCTCCTTAGCATCGATCATATTCTGGATCTTGTATTTTAGCGCCCAACAATCCTCAGTATCGTGCCCCGGGCTATCCGAATGATAAGCACACCTCGCTTCTGGGTTGTAGTTTGGAGAGGAGGTCTTGGGATTTGCAGGGGGGTTGATCACCGTAATCAGATTCATCTTCAACATGTGCTGCAATGCTTGTGACAATGGCATGTTGATGTTGGTGAATTGTCTTTTAGGCTCGTCCGGCCTTCGCTGATTTCCCTTTTGTGGTTGTCAGCATGGTGCAGAACCAGAGATCATGACTGCCCCTGCATGTTGGTCACGACGGCTCTTTTGACTGTATGCACCATTAGACTCTTTCTTCCCCGTGTAAGGCTTTTTGTGAGTATCAGAAGGCGCGGCTTCTTGAATCTTCCCACTCTTGATACCAACTTCAATTCTTTCCCCAGTCAGAATGAGATCTGTAAACCCTGCAGACGAATTGCCAATGAGATGATTGAAGAACGGCCCGGATAGGGTCCCTAAGAACATATCCACTAGCTCACGGTCAGTTAGAAGTGGCCGCACCCTTCCAGCAAGGTCTCTCCATTTTTGCGCATATTCTTTGAAACCTTCGCCTGCCCCCATAGACATTCCCTGAAGCTGAGTGCGCGTGGGAGCAAGGTCGGCATTGTACTGGTACTGCTTGTAGAATGCAGTGGCCAAGTCTTCCCAGCTGCGGATGTTGGCTCCATTCAGTTGATAGAACCAATCGAGTTGAGTTCCTGACAGACTATCCTGGAAGAAATGAATCCACAAATTCTTATCAGCCGTGTAGGGCTGGATCCTCCTTATGTAAGACCTGAGATGCAGCTTAGGACAGGATGCCCCGTCGTACTTTGCAAAGGCAGGTGCCTTGAATTTGTGCGGGATCACTACCCCAGAAGACAGACCGAGATCTTCGAAGTCCAGGCCGGGCACCTTTTGTATCTCCATAGCACTTAACCGGTCTTCGAGCTGTTTGTACCTGTCCTCAGTTGGAGGGTACTGTTCATCATTGAAATCTGTCTCGTTGTCGGAGACCACGGGACTAGGAACCTCTCTCTTATGGGGACTGTCCTTTTCAACAGATGGGGTAGTCATCTCAACCTCGTTTTGTGATCCGTTCCCAGGTTTGCGTCTCGGGTTGAACAACACCGTTCTCTTCTTCTTCTTCTTCTTCGAGAGCAGAGTCTTCAAATCCTGTTGACCTTGGGCTAGACTCTTAATCAACTCCTGGAACTGGGCGTTCTGAGCCTGGAGGGCCTTGATGGATTGCTCAGTAGATGATTCAGGATTCATAATGAGACTGCTGAAATAAACAGCGAAGAAGGTAAGTGACCTGTAACAAGGGTACATGTAATGCACTGATGTATATGGTATGCATGCAATGTTTTCAAGGATCTCGCGGGGTAAACAGAGAAATTGGTTAGAATTTTGTAGCTTGATTGAAGGAACTTCAAGTTGTTGAGAGTCCTTCCTCAAGGGTCAAGGCTCACCATATCTAGTGGGTCATAGCCCCTGACAACCTTGGCTAGAGGAAAATAAATCCCCTTTTGCCCCTTGCTGGATGGTTCATCATGACCTGCATCACAAGCCTTTGAGATCCTTGAAATGGATTAGTCCTTATATCGGATGTATGCAATGGTATGATGGTATGATGTCATGCTATGCATGTAGTGATGTAAGTAGGTAACCCTGTTATGAGTCCAGATTAAGGACTGTAAACACAACCTGCAAGAAGCTCATGGGTTAGATAACAAGCATGCAAGTAGTCAAGTTTGAAAGCACACAAGTCACACAAGACAAGCCCTTAGAGTTTAGGCCAGCATGGGGTCTAGGTATTACCCTCTTTCAGTTGGTGGGCTCAAAACCTGTCCTATCAGAAGTAACCGGGTTCTAAGGGTCCCAATATCATTGGATTGCTTTCATTGTTCATCATTTCGATTTAGCCACTGAACTGGCGACCGAAATATTCCAAGAAAACAACCCTCAATTGAGTGTAGTATCGAGTATCAACTAACCTCGGACTGCACCAAAGTCAGTTATCTCACTACCCTAAAGAGGCCAAGATAGTTCAATTAAGGTTCCTAAGGTCAGTTGATGCTTCACGATACCACGCGGCGGCCCCGTACTCTCCTTGACTGAACTCAAGGGTTACCGGTACACACCAAAGTGCCACATCAACGTAGCAGACTGCTTCAACCATGTCGGTATACCCCGCACAGTTCCCTCACAGCCTTGTTGCTACTTTCTAAGAAGGTATCCCCCATATCCGGGTTAGGATCTATAGAACTCCCAAGACAGTACCCACAATAATAAAGCAAACAATTCAGACAATTGAAAACACAAGTGATCTTAGTCCTAAGGTACACCTCACTTTTATAAGATTATCCCCAGCAGAGTCGCCAGTTCTGTGATCGGTGGATCTGGAACTGACTGTTTAACGCTGGTTCACGAAATGTCGCGGAAGCAAGAGTCGCCACCGTCTTTTATTTTCTCCAACATGGACAGGACAAAAGCACAGCAAAATTCCTTATGAGATAGTTTCTCGGTTCGGGAGGTAGATTTATAGAAAGGGAAGGTGTTAGCACCCTTTCTATCCATGGTTATCCATGGGCTCTTAGATACTTGCTCTTATGTTTTCAAAAAAGTGTTTGCTTTTCAAATGTGAGTGGGTTTGAAAAAAGTTTCGTTTAAAGATTTCAGAATGACTCTTGTATCAGTCCTCAAGAGTGTTTGAAAAATTGTTTTGAAAGCTTTTTGAAAGTGTCGGTGTGAAAAGAGTTTTGATTGTTTTCTTTGAATAGAGCAAGTATCTATGAGTCATCTACCTACCTTAAGGAATTAGACTGTGTAAATGTCCTTAAGGTAGTGCCATCCCACCATTGAGAGGTAGGTAGCACCACCGTTGGAGGTGTTCGGGTCAATTTGATTGTTAGGGACAGTGTGGTCACCAGAGCAACAGTAGGACACCTTAGAAGCTACCCCTATGCCATTGATCATGGACATAAGGACTTACTAAAACGTCCTATACTCGACGACCACGTTTCGAAGGCAACAGGTGAGGCGTACCCTAAGAGTGGTGTGTGAATTCGTGTGTTATTTTCATGTTAAGTTTATCTTTGATCATTGTATGGTGAGCTACGCATTGTTTTTAATTAGTCATTCATTCTTTCATGCAATTAGAATTTAAAAGTGCGGAAATTTAAATGCGGAAAGATAAATCCTACGCTATTACAAGGCGCGGGTCTATACATCGCCAAATTACAAAGACCCGTTTGATAAAAATGCGGAAAGTAAAAAGGACCTAATTACTATTACATGGCTTGTGCAGTTAGATAATATTTGAAAAGAAAAATAAGAATAAATGCGCGAAAAGAATAAAAATAGAAAGTTCGAGGGCGTTGGACCCTTTTGAAATTAAATTGAATTAAAAGTTAATTAATTATTTAATAAAAAGAAAGAAAGGGTTTTTTTATGTTTTTGGTATTTAATGAAAATAAAGAAAATTGAAAATCAAGAGAAACCCTAATTCTAAGTTGTTTTTAATTATTTAGAAAATATTAAAGTTTAACCTAATTTACACTAATTAATTAATGTACATGTTTATTTGCAAAAATATTTAGTAATTAATAATAATAATAATGATGAGAAAATTATTTATTAAAAAAGATGAGAATGTTAAACCCTAATTTCTACCTATTTTATTTATTTAAGAAAAGATTAAAATTTTAACCCTAAACTAAACTAAATTAATTATTTAAAGTTTATTTACAAAATAAATTAATGGTGAAATAATAATAATTAAATATATTGTATTTTTTGATTTTTGTTTTTATTATTGTGAAAATTATTTTATGGAATTAAAGAAACAATTGAAAAAATAACTAAAAGAATTAAAATTGAAAAAGAAAATAAAATTGAAGAATGCAAACCAGGGGGGGTTTCAGGCCCATTATGGAGGTTTTTGAAGCATTTTGGCCCACTGAATCAAAGCCTTTTTTGACTTTCTGTGCTTGCGTGTGGAGTGGTTGACTAGCGTATACCATGGACTGCACGTTCTGGCCTTCAGATGGGTCTTGAAGCCACTTGTCAGGCCTTAGCATATGCGTGTATGGTGAACCTTTGGATGGAAACTGCATGGGAATATATTAAGACAAAAATCATTGCATATATGGGGGGACCTGGGAATCGAACCCAGGCCCCAATACCTGCAGGACAACTCACCCACCAACCGAGCCAACGCGTTTCTTTGTATACATAATGGAGCGTGATTATTATATGTGAAAAAAGCAATTATTCTGAAACAAAAGAAAAACGCGCCAATTATTTGAACCTCCCTATCACATGAAGACACGTCCATCTTCTTCCTCATCTTTCCTGTAAATAGAAAACAAATAGCGGGGGTTTTAAACCCCCACTAAACGAAGCCTGAAAAAATAGCGATTAGCACATGCTGTAATATAAAAAAGGCGCGAGGTCATCAATGGATTCGTCCTGTTGCCACGAATTCAATGGCATAGGTTTTAGGGGCCAATTTTTCCATATGGGAGAACCCCTAATTTTGATCTTCTGAAAACCTAATATCCATCAATGGCAGATCTTGGTTCAAGCATTGTTAGTTCAATTAAATGGTACCATTCGCTTCAGAACATCATTGTTAATGTAAATCAACAAATAAAATACATGAATAATGCATGGAAATTGAAAAACGATTATGGATATGTTCACGAAAAGAGTGATTCTGTTATACCAATTCTTGGAGTATGGGGACTGGAAAATGGTTGCAATCGACTCCTAGCAATGTCAGGAAGGCAATGGAAGTGTTTGGAAACCTTGAATCACCCTGCAACTAAGATTTCAGTTTTCAAGTTTTGGTGAAAATTTGGCAATTTGGTTATGGCCTCCTGAGCAATTTTTTTCGTCTCTTCCTTGATTCCATTAGGTCTTGCATATGTAAGTGAACGAAATTAGGTTAAAAAACCAAGCCCAATGTCCATGAATTTATGATTCCAATATTTGATTTCCCCCATATCTTTTCCAATCTTTTTGTCATGAAAATCATGCCAATTATGGAAGATTTGGCCTTGTTGATTGATGCACGACTTGCCACCTTGCCCTAATTTGATTTGCTGCACAAAAAGGATTTAAAAAGCATGATTGGATATTTTTTCATATTTAAATCTAATTTGATTTTGATTTACCAATCTCAAGTTATGGTCTTTGACTTAAAGTGCCTTTTTGTTGACTTTTGAAAATGACCTATAATGTTGAAATTGATAACTTTTTGTGAGAGCATTTCTTGGACTTTAAGTGTGAAGATGAGTTGTAGGAAGTGTCATTCTATTCAAAATTAGCTTTGGATGGGATTTTTCTGGTAAACCATGAGGAAGTTATGCCCTGGTCAATTTGCAGTTGACTTTTCAGCTGTCCAAAAATAAAAACTTTTGCATCTTGAGACTTTTTGAGCCATGCTTTGAGAAATCATGATCAAGAATTGATCAAATGATGTTTGTGGCTTCAAAATAAGATGTTGACAAAAAATTTTGACTTTTGACTGTCAAATGACCATTTTGCCCCTGCAGTTGACTGTGAAGCATTTAGGGTTTTTGACTGTGCAATTTGATGTTGTGAGTCTTGAAACTTGGCATATGGATGCTTGACAATATATGTAGGCATATGGGACTTGATTGGACCCTTAGAAACTTCAACTTCTTTGCAAGAACCAAAACCCTAGTTTTGACTGTGTTAGGAGGCAATTGGACTGTGCAACCCTTGAGAGATTTTGAACCATGATCTTGGAAAATCTTGAAGAATATGGGAGGGCAAATTTTGGGGTACAACAGTTGCCCCTGTTCAATCTTCTTAAACCTGAGGATGTAGATTGGCTGGCGTGCCTTTCGTAGTCCGAAGGTGGAAGATGATTGAACACTAGAGTGTCCAGAAATTTGCACTCACATAGTAGAGTGTCTGCAGTGTGATGGTGTCGGGAATGGGCTTATAGATGCCATTTGGGGACTGATGGATAGGAAGATGGGATTATAGATGCCATCTGGAAGTGTGGCAGAAACTTGTCGGGAATGGGCTTATAGACGCCATTTGGAGACTGTTGGTATGTGGATGGGCTTATAGATGCCATCTAGGTGTTGATCGCGTAAGAGATTCCTTAGCGAGAACTTGCGTACCTGAGAAAGAAAGATAATTACCTGGCCTGTTACAGGAGTTGATCTTTAAACTCTTTACGTAGATGTGCTCTGGATGGATACAGGAATCAAATCTTTAAACTCTTCAGACGTGCCTTGGCAAGATACAGGAATCGAGTCTGGAATATAGTCGTCAACAGATACACCCTGGCAAGATACATGAATCGGATCTGGAGTTGCAACAGTTGATAAGTGATTTTTGTAAGTTGAAAGGGGGGAACCTGTGTAGGGTTTCCTGGTGATGAGCTCGTGTAAAACTGCGTCTTGGGAAGAAGGAAACCTGTGTAGGGTTTACTGATAATGAGCCTGTATAAGACCGTATCTGAAATAGAGAAGGAACCGGTGTAGGGTTACTTTGATGATGAGTCCGTGTGAAACTGCATCTTTGAAGGAAGGAAACCTGTGTATGGTTTACTGATGACGAGTCCGTGTAAAACCGCATCTGAAAGGGAGAAGGAACCTGTGTATGGTTACTTTGATGACGAGTCCGTGTAAAACCGCATCTAGAGCTGAGAAGGAAACCTGTGTAGGGTTTACTGATGACGAGTCTGTGTAAAACTACGCCTGGAGTTTGAGAAGGGAACCTGTGTGGGGTTACTTTGATGATGAGCCCGTGTAAAACTGCATCCTGGAAGAGGTAAAACCTGGGTAGGGTTTCTGATGACGAGTCCGTGTAAAACTACGTCTGGAGAGAGAGAACCTGTGTAGGGTTTCTTCGGGATAAGTTCGTGTAAAACTTATGGATGAACCGGGGTAAGGTCTTCTTGAGATAAGTCCGTGTAAGACTTATGGATGAACCAGGGTAAGGTCATCTTGAGATAAGTCTGTGTAAGACTTCTGGAGGAACCGGGGTAAGGTTACCTTTTAGATAAGTCCGTGTAAGACTTCTTGATGAACCGGGGTAAGGTCATCTTGAGATAAATCCGTGTAAGACTTCTTCTGGAGGAACCGGGGTAAGGTTACCTTGGTGATAAGTCCGTGTAAGACTTCATCTGAAAATTGAGAAGGAACCGGTGTAGGGTTGCCTGATGATAAGTTCGTGTAAAACTACATCTGAGGTTGAGAAGGAACCGGTGTGGGGTTGCTTCATGATGATCAAGTAGATAATTGTCCTGTTAGGTATTAACCCATGATCAGTCGTCCACTGATTTTTCCTGGAATTAGTCGTCTACAGATATGCCCTGGCTAGATACAGGTATCGAATCTGGAATTAGTCGTCCACAGATATGCCCTGGCTAGATACAGGTATCGAATCTAGAACTTCAAAAGGTTGATCGAGATAGCTTTCCTGGCTGGATACAGGCGTAGACCTCTAATCAGTCGCTCACAGATATGCCCTGGTTAGATACAGGTATCAAATCTAGAACTTCAAAAGGTTGATTGAGATAGCTTTCCTGGCTGGGTACAGGCGTAGACCTCTAATCAGTCGCTCATAGATATGCCCTGGCTAGATACAGGTATCGAATCTGGAACTTCCAAAGGTTGATCGAGATAGCTTTCCTGGCTGGATACAGGTGTAGACCTCTGACCTGAGAATGAAAGATAATTTCCTGGCTAGATACATGTATTGATCTTCAAACTCTTCATGCAGATATTCCCTGGCTAGATACAGGTATCGAATCTACAATCAATCGCTCACAGATATGCCCTGGCTAGATACAAGTATCGAATTTGGAACTGCAAAGGTTGATGGCAATCATCCTTTGATTTGACTTTTTCCTGAAAAGGCAAGACATTAGTTGTATGCAATGTCATGATGTATGAAATGCATGATGTCATGATGTTCTCAAAAATAAATGAGATTGGGTGATATGATGCGTATATGCATGTATCATGATGTATGACAATGTGATGTTTTTTTGAATGTATCTTCATCTGGGAAAATAAATCCTTGACGAATGTCGGGAAGTTTGTTGAATCCTGGACTGATGTTGAAGAGTGGAGTTCTTCGTTTCCGCTGGGGATGATGATTACAAGAATAAACCGGTAGGAGAAGATGACTCCTTTGGGGAATAAACTTGTTGAAGAGATTACTCTGCAGGGAAATAATATGTGGGGAAGAGATGCTTCGCTGAGATTTTAACGATAACTCCGCTGGGGATTCCGTTGATAAGCTCTGTTGGGGAATTTGATGAAATCCGCTGGGGATAGGAGGAACTTCGCCGAGGACGATCTTTCCGTTGCAATTTTCTGAGGATAACCCAGTTAGACTCTGGTGGGGGGAATAACCTTTGAACATGGTCGGGGAGAGATGCATTCTGCAGAGGATAAGCTTCCGGAATCTACTGGGGAGATTGATTCAACTCTCTTGGGGAAACTTTTGACTACACTGGGGAAATGGCTCCACTGGGGTGTCTGGTATTCCACCGAGGAACAATCTTATATTTCTGTTGAGGAATATTAAGATTTCCAGGGATGCTTGTTGAGGAATATCTGTATACTCTACTGGAGAATATTGAGATCTTTTGGGGATACCCGACTTCCTTAAGGCTGACAGTAGACTAACTCTGCTTGGGGAGAGAATCGCTGACTTGCTGGGGATACTGTGCCTTTTTAGGGCTGATGGGAGACCAACTCTGCTTGGGGAGAGTGTTGCTGAATCTTGTCTTACTCTGCGGGGAGTGAAGGTATCTTGGTCATATTCTTCATCCGAACCTACCTTGGTACCTTGGTGGAGAGAGCGACTAGATCGCTTAGACAATTCATTATTGCCCTTGTTTCTGATGTCACCTGTAATTAGTCCTTTATTTCGCATGAAAATATTTATGATCAACAATTAATGTTAAATGCATATATCAAAAATGAACATTGGACGTTCTTTGCAAAACAAAACAGATAAAGGAAAAACAATTGGCAATTTGTCTGGAAAAGTGGATTTGTATTGATTTTGAATTTTGCCTGTAAATAGGCGTTTTGTGTACAAGAGGCTGACGTCCTAGTAAGAGGACGCCGCCGAACAATAGAGTTTATACAATTTGTGAAAAGAAAACAAAACAGCTATGTGGAAAAATCCCACTGGGTTCCAACTCTGCTATCGCCTTTATATCTTCAAACGTCTCATCACTTCGCTGCTTAGTTGAAGATGAAGCTGGTTGATTGGTGCCGTCTAAGCTTGATAGTTGATACCGAGGTCTGGATGCAGGGTGATCCAATGAGACATAGTATTACGCTTATCCCTAACTTTTGCCTGGACCGCCCTTTCGGGTTTTCAGTCCACCGGGATACCCTTTTTTGCCCAAGCCGCCTTTTCAGGTTTTCGACTTGGCGGGTGTACATATTTTTTTTTCATTTTCATCCCTTATTTTTGCCCGAACCCTTTTGGTTCGCCGGGAAGCCCTTATTTTTTCCTAGGCCAGTTGACCTAGCGGGTCTTTTATCATGCGTAGTATCTTTTTACTATGTCTACATTGGCGGGGTGAGGAAGGTCGTCACCATCCATGGTGGTTAGAATCATAGCTCCTCCTGAGAAGATATGTTTAACCACAAATGGCCCTTCATATGTGGGGGTCCATTTTCCCCTGGGATCACCTTGAGGTAGAATGATGCGCTTGATTACCAGGTCCCCGACTTGATACTCTTGTCGTCTGACTTTCTTATTAAATGCCTTGATCATTCGTTTTTGGTATGTCTGACCATGACAAATAGCTGTGAGTCTCTTTTCGTCGATTAGGTTCAGTTGATCAAGCCGAGTCAGGATCCAGTCGTCTTCGCTCAAACCTGCATCCTTCATTATCCGGAGATAGGGTATCTAGACTTCAATGGGCAAGACTGCCTCCATGCCATAGACCAAGGAAAAGGGAGTTGCCCCTGTTGATGTCTGTGCTGAGGTACGGTACCCATGAAGAGAAAACGGTAACATCTCATGCCAATCTTTGTAGGTCACTGTCATCTTCTGCACAATCTTCTTGATGTTCTTATTGGCTGCTTCTACAGCCCCATTCATCTTCGGCCGGTAAGGAGAAGAGTTATGATGCTGTATCTTGAATTGCTCGCAGAGCTCAGTGATCATCTTGTTGTTAAGGTTGGTACCATTGTCCGTAATGATCCTCTCTGGTACACCGTAGTGACAGATCAGGTTATGCCGAATGAACCGTGCCACGACACTCTTGGTTACGGTGGCAAAGGAAGATGCTTCGACCCATTTTGTAAAGTAATTAATCGCTACTAGGATGAAGTGATGCCCGTTGGATGCCGTAGGTCTGATCTCGCCGATCATATCAATGCCCCACATTGCAAAAGGCCAAGGTGATGTCAAGACGTTCAAGGGAACTGGAGGAATATGCACCTTATCAGCATAGATCTGGCATTTGTGACACGTCCGAGAATGTTGATAACAGTCGGCTTCCATTGTGGACCAGTAATATCCTGCCCGAAGGATTTTCTTTGCCATGGTATGTCCACTGGAATGAGTTCCGAAGGTACCTTCATGCAGCTCTGCCATGATCCTTTCTGCTTCAGTTTTATCCACACAACGCAGCAAGGTTGAATCATGGTTTCGTTTGTAGAGAATGTCATTGCTGAGGAAGAACTTTGCTGCGAACCTTCTCCGAAACTTCTTGTCATTAACAGATGCGCCCTCGGGGTATTCTTGAGCTTCCAAGTACATCTTTACTTCATGATACCAAGGTTTTTCTGTTACCTCTTCAGTCTCAAGATCACAGCAATGTGCAGGTTCATCCAATTTCCAAATAATGATCCGGGGGGCCTCGTTGTCCCATTTGACTTTGAACATAGAAGACATCGTAGCCAGCGCGTCCGCCAACTGATTTTCTTCTCTTGGGAAGTGTTCAAAGGTTATCTCCTCGAAATGGGGAGTCAATGTCAACACATACTCCTTGTAAGGAATAAGATTTGGGTGTTTCGTATCCCACTCGCCTTTGATCTGACTGATCACAAGAGCGGAATCTCCGAAGACACTCATAAACTTGACCCTTAGGTCAATTGCAGCTCGAAGACCCATGATGCATGCTTCATACTCCGCCATGTTGTTGGTGCAGTTGAAACATAGTCGAGCGGTAAGTGGAGTATGAGTGCCTTTAGGGGATATGATCACGGCGCCAATACCGTTACCCAAAGCATTTGAGGCTCCGTCAAAGTGCATAGACCATCGGGATCCTTCCTCAGGTCCTTCATCCGGTCCAGGTACTTCACAATCCGTCACTACCATGATATTCTCGTCTGGAAATTCAAAGTTCATAGCTTGGTAGTCATCCACTGCTTGGTGTTCCAAATGGTCGGCCAATACACTTCCCTTGATTGCTTTTTGAGTCGTGTACTGGATGTCATATTCTGTCAAGATCATTTTCCATCTTGCTATTCTTCCGGACAAGGCAGGCTTTTCGAAGATGTACTTGATCGGATCCATTTTTGAAATCAACAGAGTAGTGTGAGTCAACATATACTGTCTCAGCCGACGAGCAGCCCATACCAAAGCGCAACAAGTTTTCTCGAGCAGTGAGTATCGGGTCTCACAGTCGGTAAACGTTTTGCTAAGGTAATAAATAGCGTGCTCTTTTCGGCCAGACTCGTCATGCTGCCCCAGCACACACCCCATTGAGCTGTCAAGTAATGTCAAGTATAAGATTAGAGGTCTCCCTTCAACCGGTGGCATAAGAATGGGTGGTTCTTGGAGATACTCTTTGATTCTTTCGAAAGCGGCCTGACATTCATCGTTCCAACGCACTACTTGATCTTTCTTCAGCAGCTTGAAGATTGGTTCACATGTAGCAGTTAGGTGCGAGATGAATCGGGCAATGTAGTTCAGCCGTCCTAGAAAGCCTCTGACTTCTTTTTCTGTCTTGGGAACTGGCATCTCTTGTATGGCTTTCACTTTGGCAGGGTCCACTTGAATACCTTTGTCGCTTACGACGAAGCCTAGCAATTTTCCAGATCTCACCCCAAAAGTGCACTTGTTCGGGTTCAATCTCCGCTTATACAACTTCAACTGGTCAAATAGTTTCTGTAGATGGTCAAGGTGTT
Organism: Vicia faba; assembly: GCA_948472305.1. Classification (NCBI taxonomy): domain Eukaryota; kingdom Viridiplantae; phylum Streptophyta; class Magnoliopsida; order Fabales; family Fabaceae; genus Vicia; species Vicia faba. The sequence continues at coordinate 1,520,799,620 of OX451735.1, read as the reverse complement.
CCTCCTCAGTTTGGGACCTTGCAATCATATCGTCGACATACACCTCGATCTCGTGATGGATCATATCATGGAACAAAGCAACCATGGCACGTTGGTAAGTTGCCCCATCATTTTTCAACCCAAAAGGCATGACCTTGTAGCAAAAGGTGCCCCACTGAGTAACAAAGGTGGTTTTATCCATGTCTTCAGGAGCCATCTTGATTTGATTATAACCGGAGAATCCGTCCATGAAGGAGAATACCTTATGCTGAGCAGTGTTGTCCACTAGAACGTCGATGTGAGGTAGAGGGAAATCATCCTTGGGGCTCGCCCTGTTTAGATCCCTGTAATAAACACACATTCAGACCTTACCATCTTTCTTCGGCACTGGAACCACGTTGGCAACCCACTGAGGGTAAGAAGTCACTGCTAGAAAACCGACATCAAATTGTTTCATAACCTCAGCTTTGATTTTCTCGGACATCTCTGGACGCATACGACGGACCTTCTGTTTTACCGGAGGGCATTCTTCCTTGGTAGGCAAGTGATGAACCACAATGTCGGTATCCAACCCAGGCATGTTTTCGTAAGACCAGGCAAAGATTTCCACATAGTCATGCAGCATCTGAATCAAACGTTGTTTCACACTAGACTCTAGATTGGCACCGATCTTGACTTCCTTTCTGTCTGTCTCACTACCCAGATTTACCGTTTCCACTGGCTCTTCATGTGGCTGATTGGCCCTCTCTTCCTGGAGTAGCATTCTTGCAAGCTCACCAGGCACTTCGCAATCATCTTCACCTTCGTCTTCGGCTAAGTTGATCCGATTTTCGAAGTCATAAGTGGCAGTAGCAGAGTCGTTACCAGTGAGATCCATAGTGGATTGGAACCTGTATAGGTGAGTGTGTGTAAATATAGCTATTTTGCAATATATATAATAAATAAAGAAAAGGAGCGCAAGATTTGAAATGCGAAAACGTCCAATGCTTTTATTAATGATATATGAAAATGACAAATAATAAGCCCTCACAAATGAAGCCACGGTGCCCCGGGTAAGACACCGGGCCATAAAGTTTCAAATTATTATTTGTTACAAATTTAAAACAAAGGAGTTCATTACTGAGTGACAAAAGTAATAGGTGTGAAGGTTTTGGCAGTCCAGTTGCTTGGTCCACCGTTGGTCGTTGGGTAGATCCAGCTGTCGAATTCAGATTCCTCCACGTCTTCTTCAATAGCATTTACTCCCGGGTTAGTGATGAATACCGGAGGTCTCCCAATCCTTGCCTTACGAATAGCCCTCTGAGCTTCTGCAGTGAAACCCAAACCAAACTTGTCAGTCTTCAGAGTGAAATCAGGAAGTCGGCCCCAGTTTGCACACTCACCCTTCTCAATCACAGTCCGGGTATCCTTTAAGGAAGCCATCTTCAAAGGAGAATCTTCTTCAGTCACAGTCTCTGCCGACGCCAGTGTCGGAGGAACTTCTTCAAAGTGTTGAAAGGGGGTCTCAATGAATTCCCCATCCATCTCTATGTACCACGAATTGAGGTGGCTGACCATGTATTCCTCCTCCCCCTGCACTGTCACAATCTTCCCTCTGACCGGGTATTTAAGCTTCTGATGTAGAGTGGAGGTCACGACTCCAGCCTTGTGGATCCATGGACGACCCAGCAAACAAGAATAGGACGGTCGAATATCCATAACATAGAATGTAGAGTCAAAAACCTGAGAGCCAACCCTGATTGGAATGTCAACTTCACCATGTACCATCCTCTTTGACCCGTCAAAGGCTCGGACAACAATGTTACTTGGCTTTAGCTCTAAACCTTCACAATCCAGCCTGTCTAGAGCTTTCTTGGGTAATACATTCAACAAGGAACCGGTGTCAACCAGCACATGAGCAAGAGTAGTGCCCCTGCATTCAATAGAGACATGCAGGGCATCGTTATGGTTCTTTCCCTTGGCAGTCAAATCAACATCAGAGAAACCCAAACCATTATCAGCAGTTAAGTTGGCCACACAATCGGTAAATTGGTCAGCAGATGTTTCTTGTGGCACGTGGGCCGTCTTCAGGAAGGAAATCAGAGCCTTGGCATGGGCCTCTGAACACAACAACAGTGATAGCATAGAAATCTTAGACGGGGTGTGCCCCAGCTGCTCAACTACATTAAAATCACTCTTCTTGATAATCTTGAGAATCTCTTCCATCTCTTGCTTGGAAGCTTCAACATTGGTTGTCTTCGGTGCCTCCGTCGGGGCAGGCACATCAGTAGCAATCCCTTTGCCCCGAGCGTCAAATGACTCGGCAGCAGGGGTAGAAACAGGAACTTGATCAGGAAGGGAAGCAGGCACACTTGCAGGTGTGATGACAAGAGGTCTCTGAATAGCTGGTGGTGAAATATCTGGTGAGAAGAGCCTACCACTACGAGTAACCTTGGTAGGCCCGGTGATGTTGCTGACACCGGTACTAGTATCAAACTCTTGTTTAACTCCAAGCACATAAACATCTGCCCTATAGTGCCACGGGACAGCTTTGTCGGATGTATAGGGGATGGGCCCCAGAACAGTAATGATTATGGGAGCAATCTTCTGAGAAGGCATGATTTTGATAGGCTTCTTTGAGGGAGCCTTAGGAGAGTAAATAGTAACAATAGACACTTCTTCAATAGGGGTAGCAGGAACGGCAATCTTTTCGAACAAGATCTCTTTATCATCCATCAGGATTTGGATACCTGACCTCAACAAAGGACAACCAGCAGGTGAAACAGAACATAGAAGGCAACCTTTACTACATCTCGGAAATAAACCGGCTAGCAACAGATTCCTTTTGACAGTCAACAACAGAGTAATAATATCATCCACGGAGGCTACGTACGGATCTTCCCCCACAGCATTCACTCCATGCTTGGGCATGGGAGCAATCACAACATTGGGCCTTTCGGGCGCCTCGAACTCTATTTCTTTAGCATCAATAAGGTCCTGAACCTTATTCTTCAGAGCCCAACAATCGTCTGTGTTATGCCCCGTGTGATCGGTGGAAATAGAACTGACTGTTTTTGTAAGCTGGTTCGCGAAATGTCACGGTAAGCAAGAGTCGCCATCGTCTTTTATGTTCTCCAACATGGAAAGGACAAAAGCACAGCAAAATTCCTTCTTTGAGAATGTTTCTCGGTTCGGGAGGTAGATTATAGAAAGGGAAGGTGTTAGCACCCTTTCTATCCGTGGTTATCCACGGGCTCTTAGGTACTTTCTCTTATGTTTTCAAAATTTATTTGCTTTTCAAGTGTGTGTGGGTTTTGAAAAAATTTCGTTTGGAAAACTTCTAAGTAACTCTTGTATCAGTCCTCAAGAGTGTATGAAGTGTTTTGTTTGAAAACTTTTTGAAAGTGTGGGGTGCGAAAAGATGTTTTTGTTTGTTTGAAAGAGCAAGTACCCATGAGAATCTACCTACTCTAAGGAATTAGGCTGTGTAAGAGTCCTTTAGATAGTGCTATCCCACCATTGAGAGGTAGGTAGCACCATCATTGGAGGTATTCGGGTCAATTCGATTATAAGGGACAGTGTGGTCACCGAAGCAATAGTAGGACACCTTAGAAGTAACCCTAATGTCCTAGATCCTTTTTTATCCGAGGCAACCGTTTCGAGGCAACTGGATCTTTAGACAAAGGGCGACCTCTAAGACACCCTATACTTGATGACCACGTTCGAGGCAACCAGTGAGGCGTACCCTAGGAGTGGCATGTGCTTGTGTGTTGTTTTTTCAGTTAATTGTCTTTGTACATGTTATTTGTGAGCTACGGATTAATTTTATTTTTCATACATTCTTTCATGCATTTTTTTAACAGTTAGGAGTGCGGAAAATAAATTGCAGAAATGTAAATCTAGCTATTACAAGGCGCGGGTCTATACATCACCAAAAACAAAAACCCGTTTTGAAAATAAGAATGCGAGAAATAGTAAATAAGAGATAAACCTAATTAACTATTACATACTCTGTACAGATACATAAATATAATCAAAAGAAATAAATACGCGCGAATAGAAATTTAATCGGGAACGTCCTAAGGGTTTTGACCCTTTTTTAAGAAAGAATTGAATTTTTGTCCTTTTTTGTAATTAATGAAATTAAAACTAATAACTAATTAATTAATTGATTAAGAAAATGATGTTTTTGTGTTTTTGTGTTTTTAATGAAAATAAAGAGACAATAAATAGAAATTAAAAGTTAGCAAAAACCTAATTCTTAATTGTTTTTATTTATTGTAAAAAAGTATTAAAGTTAATTAATTAAGCTAATTTAATTTAATTTACATTTATTTACAAAATAAGTTAATAAATAATAAAATGTTTTTTTTTTGTTTTTTCTGAATTTTATGAGAAAAATTAGTTTGTTAGGTTAATTAACAATAATGATAATAATTAAAAAAAAGAAATTATAAGGGAAAGAAAAATAAAAAAAAGTAACAAAACCATGGGGGGTTTGGGCCTTTTTTGGAGGTGTTGATTGCAGTTTTTTGGCCCACTAAGCTCAGGCCTGTTGACTTTCTGGATTCAGATGCGTATGGTTGACTGAAGAACATGGTGCTCCTTCTTCCCTGGCCTTTGGATGGCTGTTGAATACACTTGGCATGCTGGATGAGTGAGGTTTATGGTGTTCACTTATTTGGAAACCTGCATAGGAATTTGTTAGAAAAAATAACATTGAGTTTTGGGGGGACTTGGGAATCGAACCCAGGTCCCAATGGTTGATAGACAGCGCATTCACCACTGGACCATGTGCCTGTAATTGTTAATACAATAAGCAATAAAATTATTATGTAAAAATAACGATACACGCTGGAATCAATAAAGTGCGCGCCATTATATTTGAACAAACCAATAGCTGACTTCCACGTCTTGTCTTCTTCACCTGGCCTGTAAAAAAATAAAGCAGATAGCGGGGGTTTTTAACCCCCACAAACTGCAAATGTAAGAAATAGCGATTAGCAGTACGTGTTATATAAAAAGGGCGCGAGGGTTGCAATGAGTTCGTCTCATCCTGACGAATTTAACCATAGGCGCCATTAGTCCTAATTTTACCTATGCTATAAACCCCCAAATTGGAAGCTTTGAAAACCTAGGTTTCGTTAATGGTGGTTTCTGATTCTGGGTGTTTTAATGCAATTGACTTATGCCAAAAGGTTCATGTGGATTCAAGCAACACAAAAATAACAAAAGATCATATGAATGATGCATATATTTTGAGTTTCGATTATGGACAAGTTTGACAAACCGTGGGGCTGTGGTGGGCGATTCTTTGAGTGTTGGAGCTTGTTTGTGATTGCAAAATGTTCCTGGGAGTGTTAGGAATATGTTTGAATCTTGAAAACACTTTGAATCGTGCTGAAAGGTGGATTTCAGTTTTCAAATTTCTTTGGAATTTTTGGATTTTGGTCTGGCCGTTTGAGAGATGTTCAGGTCGTGAATGAGGTTGGGAAGGCTTGCATATGTATGAATGAAGGGAATTAGGTCACATTATGAGCCAATGATCCCTTGCAATTAAGTTTTTGGATTCTTCATAACCACCATTAAAGAACATTCCAAGCTTGGTTCAAAACCATGATTTTATGCTCAAAATGGCCTAGCACGAATTTGGCAACTAGAATATGCTGTATGAAAGCCATTCAAACCACAAAGATACCATTTAATAATTTTTTTTTTGATTTTTTTTGAATTATTATGGATTAAAATGAATTAAATCCACAAAAATTAAATAAAAATGAAAAAATAAATGTTTGGTCTTGAAATTAATCATGGGACACGTGGGTGGCATGACAAGGCTGAATCAAGTGGAAGAAAGTGGGCCCTTTTGTCAAAAATTGAAGTTTCAAGGATAGTTGACTTTTGCCATTTCACAAAAATTTCCCAACTTCTCCAATGCATATCTTGCTCAATTTTGATCATATGAACATGTTCTTTGACATTTTGGAAAGGTCTTGAAGTCCTCTAACCAATGCCTTTGGTCCCATGTCATTTGAATTTACCAATCTCAAGTTATGGTCTTTGACTTAAAATGCCTTTTTGTTGACTTTTGAAAATGACCTATAATGTTGAAATTGATAACTTTTTGTGAGAGCATTTCTTGGACTTGGAATGTGAAGATGAGTTGTTGGAAATGTCATCCCCTTCAAAATGAGCATTGGATGGGATTTTTCTGATGAACCATGAAAACGTTATGCCTTGGTCAAGTTACAGTTGACTTTTCAACTGTCCAAAAATGGAAACTTTTGCATCTTGATGATTTTTGAGCCATTCTTGTGGAATCATGATCAAGACTTGATCAAATGATGATTGTGGCTTCAAAATAAGATGTTTGACCAAACATTTTGACTTTTGACTGCCAAATGACCATTTTACCCCTGCAGTTGATTGTGAATCAAATAGGGCTTTTGACTGTGCAACTTGACCTTGTGAGCCTTGAAACTTGACATGGGGATGCTTGAAAATGTGTATAGGCATATGTGACTTGATTGAGCCCTTGAAAACCTCAACTTCCTTGCAAAAACCAAAACCCTAATTTTGACTGGCTTAAGAGGGTGTTTGAACTGTGCAACCCTTGAGTAGACTTGAGCAAATTGAGATGATGCTTGTCAAAACTTTGAAGAATATGGGATGGAAAATTTTGGGGTACAACAGTTGCCCCTGTTCAATCTTCTTAGACCTGAGGATGTAGATTGGCGTGCGTGCCTTTCGTGATCCGAGGGTGGAAGATGATTAAACACTAGAGTGCCCAGAAATTTGCACTCGCATAGTAGAATATCAGCAGTGTGATAGCGGGAATGGGCTTACAGATGCCATTTGGAGAGATGGTGGATAGGAGGATGGGCTTATAGATTCCATCTGGAGATGTGACAGAACCTTGTCGGGAATGGGCTTATAGATGCCATTTGGAGACTGTTGGTAGGTGGATGGGCTTATAGATGCCATCTGGAGGTGGTCTGTTGAATTGTAATTTTTGTAAGTTGAAAGAGGGAACCTGTGTAGGGTTGCTTGATGATGAGCTCGTGTAAAGCTGCATCTTGGAAAGAAGGACACCTGTGTAGGGTTTACTGATAATGAGTCCGTATAAGACTGCATTTGAAATGGAGAAGGAACCTGTGTATGGTTACTTTGATGACGAGCCCGTGTAAAACCGCATCTAGAGCTGAGAAGGAAACATGTGTAGGGTTTACTGATGACGAGTCCGTGTAAAACTACGTCTGGAGTTTGAGAAGGGAACCTGTGTGGGGTTACTTTGATGATGAGCCCGTGTGAAACTGCATCCTGGAAGAAATAAAACCTGTGTAGGGTTGACTGATGACGAGTTCGTGCAAAAACTACGTCTGGAGTTTGAGAAGGGAACCCGTGTGGGGTTACTTTGATGATGAGCCCGTGTAAAACTTCATCTTGGAAGAAGTAAAACCTGGGTAGGGTTTCTGATGACGAGTCCGTGTAAAACTGCATCTTTGGGAAGAGAGAACCTGTGTAGGGTTTCTTTGACGACGAGCCCGTGTAAAACTACGTTTGGAGAGAGAGAACCTGTGTAGGGTTTCTTCGGGATAAGTTCGTGTAAAACTTCTGGAGGAACCGGGGTCAGGTTACTTCGGGATAAGTTCGTGTAAAACTTCTGGAGGAACCGGGGTAAGGTTACTGCAGGGTAAGTTCGTGTAAAACTTCTTGATGAACCGGGGTAAGGTTATCTTGAGATAAGTCCGTGTAAGACTTCTGGAGGAACCAGGGTAAGGTTACTGCACGATAAGTTCGTGTAAAACTTCTTGATGAACCGGGGTAAGGTCATCTTGAGATAAGTCCGTGTAAGACTTCTGGAGGAACCGGGGTAAGGTTACTGCAGGGATAAGTCCGTGTAAGACTTTTTCTGAAAGAAAAGGAACCAGTGTAGGGTTACTTTGATGATAACTCCGTGTAAGACTTCTTCTGAAAGAAAAGGAACCGGTGTAGGGTTACTTTGATGATAAGTCCGTGTAAGACTACGTCTGAAAATTGAGAAGGAACCGGTGTGGGGTTGCCTGATGATGAGTTCGTGTAAAACTACATCTGAAGTTGAGAAGGAACCAGTGTGGGGTTGCTTCATGATGATGATTGTCCTGTCTGGTTTCAGATATTAACCCACGATCAGTCGTCCACAGAATTTTCCTGGCTTGTTACCAATGTTGATCTGGAACTGTAAAGGTGGATGGTAATCATCTTTTGATTGACCTTTTCCTGAAAAGGCAAAACGTTAGCTGTATGCAGTGTCATGATGCATGAACTGCATGATATTAAGATGTTCTCAAGAATAAATGAGATTTTTGTGTTATGATGCGTATATGCATGAGTCATGGTGTATGATAATGTGATGAAGGTATTTTCGTCTAGGAAAATAAATCCTTGACGAATGCCGGGAGGTTGAATCCTGGGCTGATGTTGAAGAGTAGAGTTCTTCATTTCCGCTGGGGATGATGATTGAAGATGGTTGCAAGAATAAGCTGGTCGGAGAAGATGACTCCGTTGGGGAATAAACTTATTGGAGAGATACTCTGCGGGGAATTACTCTGTGGGAAGAGAGATACTTCGCTGAGGTTGACGATAACTCCGCTGGGGATACCGTTGATATGTTTTGTTGAGGAATTGATGAACTCCGCTGGGGATAGGAAGAACTTCGCCGAGGACGATCTTTCCGTGGCAATTAGCTGAGGATAAACCAGTTATAAGCTCTGGTGGAGAATAACCTTGAATAAAGCCGGGGAGATGCGTTCGTACTCTGCCGGTGGATAAGCTTCCAGAATCTACTGGGGATAAGCTTCCAGAACCTACTGGGGAGGATGATTCAACTCTCCTGGGGAAACTTTTGGACTGTACTGGGGAAGTGCTCCACTGGGGCGTCTGGTATTCCGCCGGGGAACAATCTTAGATCAAGACTGCCGGGGATGCTTGCTTAGGAACATCTGTATACTCCGCTGGGGAATATTGAGATCTTCTGGGGATACCCAACTTCCTTAGGGTTGACAGTAGCCTAACTCTGTTCGGGGAGAGTGTTGCTGACTTGCTGGAGACATTGTGCCTTGTTAGGGAAGATTGGAGACCAACTCTGCTTGAGGAGAGTATTGTTGATTTGTCTTACTCCCGGGGAGTGAAGGTGTCTTAGTTACGTTCTTCAGCCGAACTTACCTTGGTACCTTGGTGGACAGAGCAACTAGATCGCTTGGACAACTCATTATTGCCCTTGTTTCTGATGTGGGAGAAGAAGATACCTTGTGGAGGTGCTTGATAACTGCCGATTGACAAATCTTCTTCTGGTAGGCAAGTGACGAGATGACGGGACATAGTCGTACGCTTTTGATCCCTAACTTTTGCCTGGACCGCCCTTTTGGGTTTTCAGTCCATCGGGATACCCATTTTTGCCCAAGCCGCCTTTTCAGGTTTTCAACTTGCCGGGTGTACAAATTTTTCATTTTCATCCCTTATTTTTGCCCGAACCCTTTTGGTTCGCCGGGAAGCCCTTATTTTTGCCTAGGTGTGTCAACCTAGCGGGTCTTTGATTGTGCGTAGTATTTTTTCGACTATGTCCACGCTCTCAGAATGTAGGGAGTTGCCCCTGTCAGAAGTGTTTTGCCATGCCACCAGAAGATGTTTGATCAGGCAAGATTCGTTACTAGAATTCACGTCCAATGCCCCAAGTGATTCAGACGGAGATCTGCCCCTGGCTCTTTGGCATCTTGAGAGATTCCTTGAATCTTGACTTAACTGCCCCAGATGACGGACAATGATCATGTCTGCTCCTTGATTGGAGGTGTTTTTGTTCATTAGATATTCTTCGTGCGAATTTCTCTGTTGTTCGGACAAATAGTCAAACAATGTTATATCAGGAATGCAAAGCTTATGTCTGTCTTGAAGTTTTTGAAAATGCATTTTTCAGTAAAACAAGCAAATTTTGTAAAATGTGATGTCAACTCAGGATTTTACAGCGAGCCTTAAGGAGTCAGGATACCTTTGTAACAGTATGCTTTTGAACTAACCCATGCCTCAGCTAGGACTTTTAAGGGTTATAACGTGGCCTGGTTCAATGGTTTAAGAAACAAAGGTTAAAGGCTCAAATTTTATTTGTACCCACCCGCTCTTCGTGATATTCTTCAAACCTAAACTCAGCTAATCGTGCATTAGACCTTGTTTGAGTCTTTGCTCTGATATTCAGGTGATGGTTCGGATATTGACAATTTATTTTGAATAGGCAGTCATTTCCTTTTGTGTTGAGGGTTTGTAGGACCTCTTTCTTTTTTGATTTTGTTATCCCTATTTTTGCCTGAACTGTTTCTTTTGTGGTTACAGTCAGCGGGATGCCCCAGTTTTGTAAGTCTCCTTCATAGGTTTTGACTTATTGGGCTTTAGTTTTTTTTTTGGTAATGACCGCCTGTCTTTATGATTATTCAGGACCATCATATCTTTTGTTTTGTAAGGACTTCTTTTGACGTCATTCGTTATGCACTTGGATTAACCGAGAGAACTACCCTGCCCCGGGTTATGATTAAGGGTTTTAATTTTTTTGTGAAAAAGAAAAAACTCCTACTTCTTTGGCTCGAAGGGGTTGACGAGGGATTATCTTCCTTATAACTCCAGTGTTTAGGATTTGATACAATGTCTGTACCTCATCAGCGGGGTCTGTTCAAAAGCATACTGTAGATTGTGGTATCGTTTTCGTCATCCTCCCTCAAGAGGCTTAGAATTATTAATCGAGCGTTGAACATCAAGAAAAAATAAAAGCAATTTTGAATATAGAGAACACAATTACTTCAAAACAGACACATGTAATGCATTAATGAAATAATAGAGTTTGACATGATAATTGTTTGAATAAGCATAGAAAAATACAATATCAGAATTTAAATGAACAAGAGTCTCTCAATCCTAGCCATGTTTTGGCAAGGGAGTAGTGATCACATCGAGAGTCTCAGCAGGCTCGAATTCGATATCCTTGGCGTCAATCATGTTCTGAATCTTGTATTTCAGCGCCCAACAATCCTCGGTATCATGCCCCGGGCTTCCGGAATGATAAGCACACCTCGCATCTGGGTTGTAGTTTGGAGAAGAGGTCTTGGGATTTGCAGGAGGGTTGATCACTGCAATCAGATTCATTTTCAACATGTGCTGCAATGCTTGTGACAATGGCATGTTGATGTTGGTGAATTGTCTTTTAGGCTCGTCTGGCCTTCGCTGATTTCCCTTTGGCGGTTGTCAGCGTGACGCAGAACCTGAGATCATGACTGCCCCTACGTGTTGGTCACGACGATCCTTCTGACTGTACGCAGCATTGGACTCTTTCTTGAATGGTTTCTTTTCAGCGTTCGAGGAGTCACCCTTTTGTATCTTCCCGGACTTGATACCATCTTCTATCCTCTCACCAGTTAAGATCAAATCTGTGAACCCAGCAGAAGAATTCCCAATCAGATGGTTGAAGAAAGGACCAGACAGGGTCCCCAAGAACATGTCGACGAGTTCACGGTCAGTCAAAGGCGGCTGCACCCTTCCAGCCAGGTCTCTCCACCTTTGCGCATACTCCTTAAAACCTTCACCCGTCCCAAGTGACCTACCCTGGAGTTGGGTACGCATGGGAGCGAGGTCGGAATTATACTGATACTGCTTGTAAAACGCAGTAGCCAAGTCCTCCCAGTTACGAATATTGGTTTCATCCAGCTGATAGAACCATTCGAGTTGAGTCCCTGAAAGACTCTTCTGGAAGAAATGGATCCATAAGTTCTTGTCAACAGTGTAAGGTTGGATCTTCCTTACGTAGGAACGGAGGTGCAGCTTAGGACAGGAAGTCCCGTCGTACTTTACAAAGGCAGGTGCCTTGAACTTGTGAGGGATCACCACCCCAGAAGCTAAGCCTAGGTCGCCAAAGTCCAACTCGGGCACCTGTTGAATCTCCATGGCATTTAGACGGTCCTCTAGTTGCTTGTACCTGTCTTCAGCGGGAGGGTACTGTTCGTCGTTGAAATCTGTCTCGGTGTCAGAAACCACAGGACTAGGAACCTCTCTCCCTTGTGGGCTGTCTTTCCCAGCAGATGGGGTGGTCAGCTCAGCCTCATTTTGTGATCCATTCCCAGATCTGCGTCTAGGGTTGAACAAAACAGTCCTCTTCTTCTTTTTTTTCAAAAGCAGAGTCTTCAATTCCTGTTGTCCTTGGGCTAAACTCATGACTAGCTCCTGGAACTGGGCGTTCTGGGCCTGGAGGGCCTTGATGGCTTGTTCATTGGATGATTCAGGATTCATGATGACTGCTGAAATAAACAGCGAAGAAGGTAAGCGACCTGTAACAAGGGTACCTGTAATGCAATTATATGTATGATATGCATGCGATGTTTTCAAGGATCTCGCGAGGTAAACAAGAAAGATTGTTAGAACTTGAATTTGGGTAGCATGATTGAAGGAACTTCATGTTGCTGAGAGTCCTTCTTCAAGAGTCAAAGCTCACCATATCGAGTGGGTCATAGCCCCTGACTCAAGTTATCAACCTTGGCTGGGGGAAAATAAATCCCCTTTGCCCCTTGCTAGACATTTGATTCATCATGACCTGCATCACAAACCCTTGAGATCCTTGAAATGGATTAGTCCTTATGTAGGATGTATGCAATGGTATGATGTTATGCTATGCATGGAGTGATGTAAGTAGGCCCTGTAATGAGTCCAGATTAAGGACTGTAAACAAACCTGCAAGAAACTCAAGTGTCAGATAACAAGCATGCAAGTAGTCAAGTTTGAAGGCACACAAGTCACACAAGACAGCCCTTAGAGTTTAGGCCAGCATGAAGTTTAGGGTACTACCCTCTTGAAGTTGGTGGGCTCAAAACCTGTCCTATCAAAAGTAACCGGGTTCTAAGGATCTCAATATCATTGGGTTGTTTTCTATGTTCATTGTTTTGATTTATCCACTGAACTGACGATCAAAATATTCTAAGAAAACAACCCTCAATGAGTGTAGTATCGAGTATCTACCAACTTCGGACTGCACCAAAGTCGGTCATCTCACTACCCCTAAAGAGGCCAGGATGGTCAAGTAAGGTTCCTAAGGTCAGTTGATGCTTCACGACACCACGCGGCGGCCCCGTACTCTCCTTGACTTGACTTAAGGGTTACCGGTACTCACCAAAGTGCCACATCAATGTAGCAAACTGCTTCAACCGTGTTGGTATACCCCGCACAGTTCCCTCACAGTTTTGTTGCTACTTTCTAAGAAGGTATCCCCCAGATCCGGGTTAGGATCTACGAAACTCCCAAAACAGGCCCACAATATTAAAGCAAACAAATCAAGAAATTGAAAACATGATGATGAACTATTCCTAAGGTACACCCCACTTATTAGGAATCCCCAGCAGAGTCGCAAGTTCTGTGATCGGTGGAAATAGAACTGACTGTTTTTGTAAGCTGGTTCGCAAAATGTCGCGGTAAGCAAGAGTCGCCATCGTCTTTTATGTTCTCCAACATGGAAAGGACAAAAGCACAACAAAATTCCTTCTTTGAGAATGTTTCTCAGTTCGGGAGGTAGATTATAGAAAGGGAAGGTGTTAGCACCCTTTCTATCCGTGGTTATCCACGGGCTCTTAGGTACTTGCTCTTATGTTTTCAAAATTTATTTGCTTTTCAAGTGTGTGTGGGTTTTGAAAAAAGTTCGTTTGGAAAACTTCTAAGTAACTCTTGTATCAGTCCTCAAGAGTGTATGAAGTGTTTTGTTTGAAAACTTTTTGAAAGTGTGGGGTGCGAAAAGATGTTTTTGTTTGTTTGAGAGCAAGTACCCATGATAATCTACCTACTCTAAGGAATTAGGCTGTGTAAGAGTCCTTTAGATAGTGCTATCCCACCATTGAGAGGTAGGTAGCACCATCGTTGGAGGTATTCAGGTCAATTCGATTATAAGGGACAGTGTGGTCACCGAAGCAATAGTAGGACACCTTAGAAGTAACCCTAATGTCCTAGATCCTTTTTTATCCAAGGCAACCGTTTCGAGGCAACTGGATCTTTAGACAAAGGGCGACCTCTAAGACACCCTATACTTGATGACCACGTTCGAGGCAACCAGTGAGGCGTACCCTAGGAGTGGCATGTGCTTGTGTGTTGTTTTTTCAGTTAATTGTCTTTGTACATGTTATTTGTGAGCTACGGATTAATTTTATTTTTCATACATTCTTTCATGCATTTTTTTAACAGTTAGGAGTGCGGAAAATAAATTGCAGAAATGTAAATCTAGCTATTACAAGGCGCGGGTCTATACATCGCCAAAAACAAAAACCCGTGTTGAAAATAAGAATGCGAGAAATAGTAAATAAGAGATAAACCTAATTAACTATTACATACTCTGTACAGATACATAAATATAATCAAAAGAAATAAATACGCGTGAATAGAAATTTAATCGGGAACGTCCTAAGGGTTTTGACCCTTTTTTAAGAAAGAATTGAATTTTTGTCCTTTTTTGTAATTAATGAAATTAAAACTAACAACTAATTAATTAATTGATTAAGAAAATGATGTTTTTGTGTTTTTGTGTTTTTAATGAAAATAAAGAGAAAATAAATAGAAATTAAAAGTTAGCAAAAACGTAATTCTAAATTGTTTTTATTTATTGTAAAAAAGTATTAAAGTTAATTAATTAAGCTAATTTAATTTAATTTACATTTATTTACAAAATAAGTTAATAAATAATAAAATGTTTTTTTTTGTTTTTTCTGAATTTTATGAGAAAAATTAGTTTGTTAGGTTAATTAACAATAATGATAATAATTAAAAAAAAGAAATTATAAGGGAAAGAAAAATAAATAAAAAAAGTAACAAAACCATGGGGGGTTTGGGCCTTTTTTGGAGGTGTTGATTGCAGTTTTTTGGCCCACTAAGCTCAGGCCTGTTGACTTTCTGGATTCAGATGCGTATGGTTGACTGAAGAACATGGTGCTCCTTCTTCCCTAGCCTTTGGATGGCTGTTGAATACACTTGACATGCTGGATGAGTGAGGTTTATGGTGTTCACTTATTTGGAAACCTGCATAGGAATTTGTTAAAAAAAATAACATTGAGTTTTTGGGGGACCTGGGAATCGAACCCAGGTCCCAATGGTTGATAGACAGTGCATTCACCACTGGGCCATGTGCCTGTAATTGTTAATACAATAAGCAATAAAATTATTATGTAAAAATAACGATACACACTGGAATCAATAAAGCGCGCGCCATTATATTTGAACGAACCAATAGCTGGCTTCCACGTCTTGTCTTCTTCACCTGGCCTGTAAAAAAATAAAGCAGATAGCGGGGGTTTTTAACCCCCACAAACTGCAAATGTAAAAAATAGTGATTAGCAGTACGTGTTATATAAAAAGGGCGCGAGGGTTGCAATGAGTTCGTCTCATCCTGACGAATTTAACCATAGGCGCCATTAGTCCTAATTTTACCTATGCTGTAAACCCCCAAATTGGAAGCTTTGAAAACCTAGGTTTCGTTAATGGTGGTTTCTGATTCTGGGTGTTTTAATGCAATTGACTTATGCCAAAAGGTTCCTGTGGATTCAAGCAACACAAAAATAACAAAAGATCATATGAATGATGCATATATTTTGAGTTTCGATTATGGACAAGTTTGACAAACCGTGGGGCTGTGGTGGGCGATTCTTTGAGTGTTGGAGCTTGTTTGTGATTGCAAAATGTTCCTGGGAGTGTTAGGAATATGTTTGAATCTTGAAAACACTTTGAATCGTGCTGAAAGGTGGATTTCAGTTTTCAAATTTCTTTGGAATTTTTGGATTTTGGTCTGGCCGTTTGAGAGATGTTTAGGTCGTGAATGAGGTTTGGAAGGCTTGCATATGTATGAATAAAGGGAATTAGGTCACATTATGAGCCAATGATCCCTTGCAATTAAGTTTTTGGATTCTTCATAACCACCATTAAAGAACATTCCAAGCTTGGTTCAAAACCATGATTTTGTGCTCAAAATGGCCTAGCACGAATTTGGCAACTAGAATATACTGTATGAAAGGCATTCAAACCACAAAGATACCATTTAATAATTTTTTTTTGATTTTTTTTGAATTATTATGGATTAAAATGAATTAAATCCACAAAAATTAAATAAAAATGAAAAAATAAATGTTTGGTATTGAAATTAATCATGGGACACGTGGGTGGCATGACAAGGCTGAATCAAGTGGAAGAAAGTGGGCCCTTTTGTCAAAAATTGAAGTTTCAAGGATAGTTGACTTTTGCCATTTCACAAAAATTTCCCAACTTCTCCAATGCATATCTTGCTCAATTTTGATCATATGAACATGTCCTTGGACATTTTGGAAAGGTCTTGAAGTCCTCTAACCAATTCCTTTGGTCCCATGTCATTTTAATTTACCAATCTCAAGTTATGGTCTTTGACTTAAAATGCCTTTTTGTTGACTTTTGAAAATGACCTATAATGTTAAAATTGATAACTTTTTGTGAGAGCATTTCTTGGACTTGGAATGTGAAGATGAGTTGTAGGAAATGTCATCCCCTTCAAAATGAGCATTGGATGGGATTTTTCTGATGAACCATGAAAAAGTTATGCCTTGGTCAAGTTACAGTTGACTTTTCAGCTGTCCAAAAATGGAAACTTTTGCATCTTGATGATTTTTGAGCCATTCTTGTGGAATCATGATCAAGACTTGATCAAATGATGATTGTGGCTTCAAAATAATATGTTTGACCAAAAATTTTGACTTTTGACTGCCAAATGACCATTTTACCCCTACAGTTGATTGTGAATCAAATAGGGCTTTTGACTGTGCAACTTGACCTTGTGAGCCTTGAAACTTGACATGGGGATGCTTGACAATGTGTATAGGAATATGTGACTTGATTGAGCCCTTGAAAACCTCAACTTCCTTGCAAAAACCAAAACCCTAATTTTGACTGGCTTAGGAGGGTGTTTGAACTGTGCAACCCTTGAGTAGACTTGAGAAAATTGAGATGATGCTTGTCAAAACTTTGAAGAATATGGGAGGGCAAATTTTTGGGTACAACACCTCGGGCTGTCATAATGATAAGCACAACGGGCGTTGGGATTATACTTTGGGGAGGTTGTGTTCGCAATCTTCGGAGCTTCTCTCAGAGTTACCAGATTAGTTGTCAGCAACTACGGCAATATCTGGGACAAGGTCATACTGAGCCGAGTAAACTGCCTTTTAGGTCTCTCACCCCTTGGTTGGTTATATTGCTGAGGAGCAGCGACAGGATTTGAAATTACCACCGCGTTGACAGCCTGGCGGCGTTCCAGTTTATTTTGTCTCCTTGAACCATAAACAACACTAGATTCTTTCTTGAAGGGCTTCTTTTCAGTGCTCGAGGAGGCACCTTTTTGTATCTTCCCAGACTTGATACCAGCTTCTATCCTCTCACCAGTCAAAATCAGATCTGTAAACCCAGCAGAAGAATTCCCAATCAGATGGTTGAAGAACGGACCAGACAGGGTCCCCAAGAACATGTCCACAAGTTCACGGTCAGTCAAAGGTGGCTGCACCCTTCCATCCAAGTCTCTCCACTTTTGCGCATACTCCTTAAAACCTTCACCCGTCCCTAGTGATATACCCTGGAGTTGGGTACGCGTAGGAGCGAGGTCGGAATTATACTGATACTGCTTATAAAACACAGTAGCCAAGTCCTCCCAGTTACGAATGCTGGCTCCATCTAGCTGATAGAACCATTCGAGTTGAGTCCCTGAAAGACTATCCTGGAAGAAATGGATCCATAGATTCTTATCAGCAGTGTAAGGTTGGATCTTCCTTACATATGATCTGAGATGCAGCTTAGGACAGGAAGCCCCGTCGTACTTTGCAAAAGCAGGTGCCTTGAACTTGTGAGGGATCACCACCCCAGAAGATAAGCCTAGGTCTCTGAAGTCCAACCCGGGCACATGCTGAATCTCCATAGCACTCAGACGGTCCTCCAGCTGTTTGTACCTGTCCTCAGCGGGAGGGTACTGTTCATCATTGAAATTCGTCTCGTTGTCGAAGACAACGGGACTAGGGACCTCTCTCCCTTGTGGGCTGTCTTTCCCAACATATGGGGTAGTCATCTCAACCTCATTTTGCAGTGCATTCCCATATCTGCGTCCGGTATTGAACAAGACAGTCCTCTTCTTCTTCTTCAAAAGCAGAGTCTTCAACTCCTGTTGACCCTGGGCTAAGCTCATTACCAACTCTTGGAACTGGGCATTCTGGGCCTGGAGGGCCTTGATGGCTTGTTCAGTAGTAGGCTCAGAAGACATGATGATTGCTTAAATAAACAGCGAAGAAGATGAGTGACCTGTAAAAAAGAGTACCTGTTATGCACATGATGCATGATATGCTATTTATGCAATGCATTCAAGGGTTCGAAAATTCAAATTCGTTGTAGACAAAAAGGAACACACGTTATATTAAGAAATAATCTGTTCAGTACATCAATTCCTCATGGGAAAAATATTACAAAATACTTAATCCCAAAAGATACTGCGCATCCTCTTTGGAGCGATGTAAGTGTTGAGGGTCTTTTCCTCGTGAAATAGGCGGGTGAGCTCCAAGACCTTCTTCTCACTGGCATGTAAACTGGTTTCAAGAGAATTCTGCTCTTCCTTGAGTTGGACCCAGCTCTTTTGCATTTCTTCCCAAGATGTTGGCATGTCAGGATGTTGAATGGCGTAGGGCACCTCTCCTTCCACAACAGGTTCTTTGATCATGGGGAGAATGTGAGGATATGGCATCACAAGCTTCTGGGAGCGGGCTCGTACCCACTTGAGATAAGGCTCAAGGGGGATGGAGTTCTTGTGCCCCAGTGTCTTGCTATCCACCTTGTTAGGCATCCTCCAAGCTCTGATAAACCTCTGGCGAAGTCCTTGCGTATCGTTGTCGAAGTCAAAAACTATGTCAGGAATCAACATGTCGTGAGGGCCATCCCTCTGAGCATATCCAAATTGTCTCAAAGCCAGACATGGGTTGTAAGTAATGCCTCCTCTAATTCCAAGTAAAGGAACATTAGGAAACTCTCCGCAACGATCAATGATAGTGACATTTTCTCTGGACTGAGAACACCAATGTATATCAGCATGTGTAAGAGTCATTAATCGTTGTGACCATCTCAAACCCCGTTCGTTCTTCAAAACTGATTATGGAAGGTGCCAAATAAACCACCTTGCCAGGAGAGGAGTGCAGCACATGAGAACACCTCTTTTTCTCATGGTTCGAGTGTAACATGAGTGGAGGATGTTCCCAAGCAACGTAGGTATATGATTCCTGGACATGAAAATCTTGACAGCATTGATATCTATAAGCTGATCTGGATTCGGGAACAACACCAACCCATAGACAAGGAGTGCCACAACTTCTTCAAAGGCTTGTAGGTCAAGGGAATTCCAACATTCTTGTGCTTTCTCAAACAGGAACTTTGCTAAGAATCCTTTGATACCACTTCTAATTTCCCAATGCCCCTTTATGTCAGATGGTTGTAGACATAATGCTTTAGCAACCTCTTCAAGTTTTAGTTCCTTTTCCGTACCGTTGTAGGGTAGTTGACTAAGAATAGGAACCTTCAGAAGTTGAGAAAACTCTTCCAAAGTAGGCACTAGTTGATAATCTGGGAAAGTAAAACAGTGGTGCAAAGGGTCAAAGAACTGGAAGAGAACTTTTATCATATATTCTTCAATGTTGGTGTTGACCAAGCTGATGAGTCTACCATGCCTTTCACTGAAGGAAGAGTTCTCGGGAATCCTGGATGTAATCTCCTTAAGCTGAGGAGGGATCCTTACAAGGTTGACCTGAATTGTTTTCCTGTGGATAATCTCCATGTCCTACAAAACAAGAACAAAGATAAAGATTCGAACCCTTGAAGTGGTTAGTAAATGCATATGATTCCTTATGATGTTATGATGTTATGATAAAAGCACACCACAAGTATTCACAAAAGGAAAACATGATAAGGCACACAAGTCACCAGACAACCCTTTGAGTTTAGGCCAGCATGAGGTTTAGGTACTACCCTCTTGAAGTTGGTGGGCTCAAAACCTGTCCTATCAAAAGTAACCGGGTTCTAAGGAGCTCAATATCATTGGGTTGTTTTCTATGTTCATTGTTTTGATTTAGCCACTGAACTGGCGATCAAAATATTCTAATAAAACAACCCTCAACGAGTGTAGTATCGAGTATCTACCAACTTCGGACTACACCAAAGTCGGTCATCTCACTACCCCTAAAGAGGCCAGGATGGTCAAGTAAGGTTCCTAAGGTCAGTTGATGCTTCACGACACCATGCGGCGGCCCCGTACTCTCCTTGACTTGACTCAAGGGTTACCGATACTCACCAAAGTGCCACATCAACGTAGCAACTGCTTCAACCGTGTCGGTATACCCCGCACAGTTCCCTCACAGTTTGTTGCTACTTCTAAAGGGTATCCCCCAGATCCGGGTTAGGATCTATGAAACTCCAAAACAAGCCCACAATTTTAAAGCAATCAAAGCAAGCAATTGAAAACAAGAGTGGTCTAATCCTAAGGTACACCTCACTTATTAATGTTCCCCAGCAGAGTCGCCAGTTCTGTGATCGGTGGAAATAGAACTGACTGTTTTGGAATGCTGGTTTGCGTAATGTCGCGGTAAGCAAGAGTCGCCACCATCTTTTATTTTCTCCAATATGGAAAGGACAAAATCACAACAAAATTCCTTTTCGAGATATTTCTCGGGTTCGGGAGGTAGATTATAGAAAGGGAAGGTGTTAGCACCCTTTCTATCCGTGGTTATCCACAGGCTCTTAGGTACTTGCTCATTGTGTTTTTAAAAGTTTGCTTTTCTTTGTGTTTATGGGTTTGAAAAGAGTTTTTGTTTTGAAGAGAGTGTAAGTGCGAAAAGTTTTGTTTTTTTTTAAAAGGAGCAAGTACTTAAGAACATCTACCTACTCAAAAGGGAATTAAACTGTGCAAATGTCCTTTAGACAATGCTATCCCACTATTGAGGAGTAGGTAGCACCGTCGTTGGAGTTATTCGGGTCAATTCGATTATAGGGACATGTGTGGTCACCGAAGCAATAGTAGGACGCCTTAGCAGTAACCCTAATTTCCTAGATCCTTTTTTATCCGAGGCAACCGTTTCGAGGCAACTGGATCTTTTAGACATGAGAGCGACCTCTAAAACACCCTATACTTAATGACCACCTCGAGGCAACCAAGTGAGGCGTACCCTAGGAGTGGCATGTGCACGTGTGTCAGGATTCAGTTTATATTATCTTGTACATGCGATGGTGAGCTACGAGTTGGTTTTATTTTTCAGGCAAGTCTTGCATGCATAATTAACAGTTAATAGGTGTGCGAAAAATAAAATGCAGAAAGTGAATCTACGCTATTACAAGGCGTCGGGTATTTACATCGCCAAAAACATAACCCTTGAAAATAAATGCGAGAAAATAAAGAAAGCGATAAAAGTCCTAATTAACTATTACATTCTCGGAACAGTTACATAAATATAAAAATAGGAATTAAAAATAAATATGCGCGTGAAAGAATTGAATCGGGACGTCCTTAGGGTTTTGACCCTTTTTGAGAAAAGAATGAAAGTTTGGTCCTTTTTGCATTTAATTAAATATTAAACCTAATTTACTAATTAATTACATAATTAAAAGAAAAAGTATTTTTTAGTTTTTTAGGTCTTAAATGAAAAAAATAAAAGAAATTAAAAGTTGAAAGTTAGTAAAACCTAATTCTAATTTATTTTATTTATTATGAAAAAAAAGAGTCAAAGTTAAACTAATTTAAAAGACTAAATCAATTTTGTTAGTATTTATTTACAAAAAATAAACTAAGGTGAAATTAATAAATAATAATATAAACAAAAATATTTACATTTTAATTTTCTGAATTTATTGTGAAAATATAATTTTTGAAGTAATTAAATAATAATAATAATAATTACTAAAAAGATTAAATGAAAAATATAAAAGAGAAAAAAAATGAGAAGACAAAACCCTAGGGGTGTTGGGCCCAGATGGAGGTATTGATAGCAATTTCTGGCCCATTTATTGGTCACTCTGTTTGACCTTCTTGCTTGTTTACGCACAGGGTTGACCAGGAGCATCATGGTCATCCACTCATGACCTTCAAATTAATGCTTAAGGACACATGGCGCTTGGATATTTGCAGCGCATGGTAGAATTCCCAGGGAAGCCTGCATATAATCATGTTATGAAAAATATGAACAAATATTGGGTGGACCTGGGAATCGAACCCAGGTCCCAATGATGCACAGCCAACACACCAACCACTAAGCCACCTGAACGCATTTGTTAATATAATGATTAATGAATATAATATATGAAACAACCATATATGTTGTACACGCGCGCCCTTTTTTGAATGAACCAACCATGCATCACCACATATTCATCTTCCTCGTTTGCCTGCAAAAAATACAATTAGATAGCGGGGGTTTTTAACCCCCACAACCTGCATGGACGAAAAATAGCGAATAGGCGTATGCTGTATATAAATATTTCGCGACATGTGATTTGAATTCGTCTCAACCTAACGAATCCAACCATATGCATTAGGGGTTCTGATTTTTCCTGGATAATAAAGCCCCAATTTGGAAGCTTGGAAACCCTAAGATTTGTTCATGGTGATTTGTGATTCAGGGCGTTTCAGTCCAATTAACCTATGCCAAAAGCTTTGTACAGTCCCTATGAACACAAAACAATCAACAAAACATGTTAATGATGCATGAATCAAAGTATGCGATTATGAAAAAAACACCAAACCGTGAAACTGTTATCCTTGGATTCTTTGAGCTTTAGCGCGTGGTTTTGATTCCTACACGTTCCTGGGGACCTCTGCAATGTATTAGAAGCAATTAAAAGATTTGAATTGGTCTGGAAATTAGAAAACAGTTTTGACTTTTTCTTGAATTTTTTCAATGTTGTTATGGCTTTGTATGCAGCAAATTCTCGTCCATGGCATTAGGTTTAGCTTGTGCATATATAGTAGAATAGAATTAGGTTAAATCTTGGCCAAGAAATCCATTGCATTGATGTTTGTATATTTGATTGAAAATCAAATATTTTTCAATCTTTTTGATTGAGAAAACTTGCCAAACTTGGAGATTTTTGTCCCCTTGATGTGCACACGAATTTGCCAGCTTGTCTTGAGCTTGTTTGCTTCACAAAAGATTTAAAAAAAACATATCTTTGAATTTCCTACATTTTAAATGAATTAAATGAATTAAAATCAATTAAAATTCCAATTAATTAATAAAAAATAAGAAAATAATTCAATTTAATCTCAATGGGTCGTGCATAGGCCATGGATAAAGTTTCAAGAAGAAATTTGAGGCCCATTAGCAAAAACAAGGTGTTTTGAGCAAAGTTGACTTTTGCAAATTCACAAAAATTTCCCAACTTCTATAATGCATATCTTGCTCAATTTTGATCATATCAACATGTTCTTGGACATTTTGGAAAGGTCTTTAAGTCCTCTCCTTCCACAACAGGTTTTTTGATCACAGGGAGAATGTGAGGATATGGCATCACTAGCTTCTGGGAGCGGGCTCGTACCCACTTGAGATAAGGCTCAAGGGGGATGGAGTTCTTGTGCCCCAGTGTCTTGCTATCCACCTTGTGATACGGTGGGAGAACTGACTTGAGGTTTTGCGTTTGTATTCGCAAATGTTGCGGTTAGCAAGAGTCGCCACCGACTTTTTATTTTATCCTAAGGAAAGGTTAAAAAGCACAGCAAAAACCTTTTGAGATGTTTTCTTGGGTTCGGGGAGTAGATTATAGAAAGGGAAGGTATTAGCACCCTTTCTATCCATGGTTATCCATGGGCTCTTAGTTACTTGCTTAGATCACTTGCCTTTTGTTTTCAATTGTTTTAAATGGTGCTTGAGTGTGTGGGTTTTGAAAATGTTTTTGAAAAGAGGCCAATGTGGTGGCAACCTTTGTAATGATCCATGTGGGGATGTATACAAAGATGTATGTCTTTTGAAAAAGTTTTCATTTGTTTTTGAAAGTTGTTTTGAAAGTGTAGTGATGTGTGATTTTGAAATTAGGCAAGTGTTTTGTTTTGCAAGTTGATTCAAGTAACTAAGAGGTTATCTACTCCTAAATTTCTCAAAAGATTATTGCTATACTTTAACCCTTTTAACAAGTTTGCACCACCATTGTATTTGGTGGGCAACCTTGTGTTAGGATGTGAAAGGGACGGGCGCGGGTCATCGTTTTAGACCATAATTGCAACGACGTTAAATGTCTTTGGGCAATTTCTTTAAGGGACTTGATCATTTGTTTTTGTTTGTTTTTGAAAAGTTTTGTCGAGGGACTATGATCATTCAAATTGTTTGCTTTGCCCAAAGAAATTCAACATGCAATATGGCCCATTTATTTGAAGGCAACAAGTGGAATACCCTAGGGGGTGCAAGTGTGATTTGTGTGTCCACTTTCATGCTTGTTTATCTTGTATTAGGTCAAACTATTTTTTTATCGTTTTTTCGCATACAAACCCTAATTCTAACATGTTATCATTAGAAAGCAATAAAGTGCGAAATTTAAATTACTAAGCTATTACAAAACCAAATATGGGAAGGGGGGTACAAATGTTCAAATGGGGATATTGACAAAAATTTAAATCTAAATTATTACATCAATTTGAATATTTGCAATTTAATCAATGTACAAAAATTAAATAAGAATGCAAGATGCAAAAAGAATGTTTTGTATATGTATGAAAAAAATATTATTTATGTAAAAGAGAAAAGAAAATAAAAATGTATTATTTTTTTGAGTATTTTGAACTTAGGGTAAAAAACCCTAATTTTTAAAGAAAAAGGTATTAGTTAATTTAATACAACTATTTATTTATTATTTATAAAAATAACATAAAATGAAGTGTATTGTGAAAAAGGTATTTTTGTATCAAATATTAAATAAAATGAAAAAAGTCAAGTATTTTTATATTTTGTCTTAAATATATTAATAATCACATATATATATTTATATTAAACCCTAAATATGTATTATACAAAAAATAAATATTTATTTAATATTTTAATAAAATAAATAAAAGAGTATTTTTTTTGTGTGAAATATTTTTAGAAAGTAAATAAAAATAAAAATTGTATTTACATTATTTTCATATTTATTCTAATAATAATACATATATATATTATATACAAACAAAGAAAATAAACAAATAAATATGCAATAAATGCAAAAAATGATGAAAAAAATATTTTTAATTTTTAAATGGTATGAGAAAAAATAAACAAAGTCAGCCAAAAAAGAAAAAGTCAAAGATGTTAAAAAATGAGCAAATGGGCTCAGGGGGGTGTAAACCAAAAAAGATGGTGTGAAAAGAAAGAACACAAAAGCCCAGCCCAATGAAACACTGTCTTCAACCTTTGGCCAAGACTGAGTTCAAAAAACGCGCGCCTCTTGCTTCAACATCAAGGTCCTGATTCTTTGATCCTTTGAACAAACTTCCAACACAAAACATGTAAAGCATAATCTCACGATTTCATACATATAAAGAACATGAACTATCTCTCTAAGATGAGGGAGAATTTCTCTCCCCCTCTTTTCTGACCTAACTTTTCCACCATTTTCAGAGCTCAAATTCTCTCTACTCAGACAAAAGAAATGAAAAGTAAAGCTATGTACATGTTCAGGGCTATGAGTAGGACCTTGTTTCTTCACAAACTTAAGACTAAAGATGCATAATAAGAGAGATACGAATTCAAACTTTTACCTGTGCAGTTGAACTTCTATGTGGAGAATGAGAGACTTTCAGTGCAATGTAATGATTGGAAAAGCTTCCTTGAGGTCCAGGGATGCTTTTTCAATGCTTACTTTGTCTTGAACCTTCTTGTATCAAGCTGTAGAACTTCACCTGCAAGTTAAAGATATGAAAATGGTGGAAGTGGTTAGAGCAACTACAGATCGTGCCTTAGCTTCTGGATAGCTTGCATATGTTATAAGGAAGGTAGAGGAACAGGTTTTGATCAAAATGCTCGAAGGGATTGAGAGATAGCACTCAATCTGCAGGGCTTGCTCTGTTTGAGCAGTTTTGTGGTGTTTCTCAGATGGAGAGTGTTTGAAAGGCAAAAGGCTCGTGCAAAAGCTTGGTTGGGTGATTTTTTATGTGTTTGATATCTTTTGTGTTGTGTTTGTAAGCTGAGATTCAAGTTCCTACAAGTTATGGACTTTTCTTCTTTTCTAAGCAACCAAAGCAAGTTGGTGTTCTAGGTCAGTATAGGACCCCCTAATGTGCTGCATAAACATCTCTTGATCAGTGTGTTATGCACATAATCTTGTGCTAAGCAGATCTTCTATGTACTTGTTTGATTTACCAATTGACATAAAGCAAACTTTTGTAAAAATGGAAAGTTCACTTTATCCAAAAATGGATCAATCTTGTGTATAATGCTTGAATTCATGGAACAACACTTAGACACAATGAACAAGCATTAAATTAAGGAGTGTAATGTGGTTTAAGGACCTGCAAAGTAGCACAAACTATGCTGAGTTCAAATTTGCCAAGTTTATGAACATGTCTTGATGAAGAACAAAAGTGAATTTTTGCCAATTTGTGAAATTCGAATCTCTCAAGTTATGAGGTTGTTTGATGAGTTCTTGGACATTTTGGAAAGCTTGGAATGTGTACTACAATCCATCTTTGAAATGCAAATCAAAATTCCAAGTGGAAGGGTATGAAAAGTGGCCTTGAAGTAGGGTAGAAAACCTTGTCAAAATAGGTCAAATTTCACTAAGTTAAAAGATGGTTTAGTGCCCTTATTCAAAAAATTATAACTTGAGATACAAGCTTCAAATGAGAAAACTTTGTGAATCAAAGTTGTAGATTATGCAACAAGCTACAACTTTCATGTTTTGACTTTTGTTTGAATCCAAATGGATCATGGTGAAAAGATGGGGCAAAGTTGGGAAAAAATTAGGGTTTTTCATAACTTAGAAAAATTCTAAGTTATGAAAAATTCCATTTTCAAACCCTAATTTGCATTTTGAGATTTCTTGGTGAACAAGTTTCATGAT
Source organism: Vicia faba (assembly GCA_948472305.1). Taxonomy (NCBI): domain Eukaryota; kingdom Viridiplantae; phylum Streptophyta; class Magnoliopsida; order Fabales; family Fabaceae; genus Vicia; species Vicia faba. The sequence continues at coordinate 1,520,772,566 of OX451735.1, read as the reverse complement.
TTGGCATGTTTTGATGAAAAATGAATCTTGACTCTTGATTTTGACCAAAAAGTCAAAGTTTGACTTTTCAGTATACAGTCAAAATTGATCAGTTGACTGGGAAATTCAACTGTCAATCTTGTGTATTTGGGATCTTTTGAGCTTGATGAACATGTCAAGATAATTCCATGGGGTCCTTGAAGCCATATGTGAACTTGGTTTGCCATTGGCTAGGTCAAACAGTCAAAAATTGCCTTTGTGTAGTCAAAACCCTAAAAATGACCATTTTGCCCTTTTGATGATCTGATCAAATTTCTTGGGGAATTGTGATCCAAACTTGATCAAATGGTTCATATGAGTTCATAATGTTGATGTGGATCAAATTTCATGAGGTTTGACTGTCAATTGGCCACAGTTGACTTTTTCCCCAATACAGCTGATTTCTAGGTCAACTGTCCAATTGACTGGGCAAAACTTGGAATCAAGACTTGAAACTTGGTATAGGTAAACTTGGGAGTCCAACATGAAGCATGAAAGTCATCTTAGGCATTTTAGGTCAAAACATCCTTAGGCAAACACAAACCCTAATTTGAGTCCACAGTGCAAGGAGAAGTCTTGAGCAGAGGAAACCCTAACTGGATCTTGATCTTCAAAGGTCTTGTGATGAGAAAATGTTGAGGAAATGGGAGGGCAAATTTTGGGGTACAACAGTTGCCCCTGTTCAATCTTCTTGGACCTGAAGAGTTAGATTGGCAAGCTTGCCTTTCGTGACTCGAGGGTAAAAGGAGATTGGACACTAGAGTGCCCGGAAATTTGCACTCGCATGCTGGAGTCTCAACAATGTGGTGCCGGGAATGGGCTAATAGATGCCATTTGGAAGTGTTGATCGCATAAGAGATTCCTTAGCGAGAACTTGTGTATTTGAGAAAGGCAGATGTTTTCCTGGCTTGTTACAGGTGTTTGATCTTCAGTCTCCTTATGCAGATATGCCCTGGCTAGATACAGGAATCGAATCTACAATTGGTTGCTCAGATGTGCCCTGGCTGGATACAGGAGTCGAATCTGGAAATAGTCGTTTAATAGATGTGCCCTGGCTGGATACAGGAATCGAATCCTCGAACTCTTCAGACGTGTCCTGGCTAGATACAAGAATCGAGTCTGGAAATGTGGTCAACAGATATGCCCTGGCCGGATACAGGAATCGAATCTGGAGACGTTGTAGTTGATAGATGTGCCCTGGCTAGATACAGGAGTCGAATCTGGAGATGTTGTAGTTGATAGATGTGCCCTGGCTAGATACAGGAGTCGAATCTTCGAACTCTTCAGACGTGCCCTGGCTAGATACAGGAATCGAGTCTGGAAACTGATCACTCTCAGATGTGCCCTGGCTAGATACAGGTATCGGATCTGGAATTGCGACAGTTGACGGTAATTGTTTTTGGGATTGTCTTTTTCCTGAAAAGGCAAAAACGTAAGTTGTATGCAATGTCATGATGTATGATATGCATGATACCATGATGTTCAACATGAGATGTTGTATGCGTTTCATCCTGTATGGAAGTAAGATGTATGAAAATATGAAATGTTTATGAATGTAATTTCATCTTAGGAAAATAAATCTTTGACGAACGGCCGGAGAATTGCTCTGCGGAAGAGATATTTGGCCGAAGTTTTGATGAGAGGCCTGCTGAGGATTTTAACGACGGATTCCGCTGAAGATAATGATGATAAACTCCGCTGGGGAACTCCAAAGATAAACTCTGCTTGGGAATACCAAAGATAGACTTCGCTGGGGATTGAAGGAACTTTTGCCGAGAACGGTCTTCCGTGGCTTTTAGCTGAGGATAACCCAGTTATAAGTCCTTGTGAGGAAATGACTCTAAATAAAACTCGGGAGAGACGTCCGTACTTTGCCGGGGATAAGCTTGTAGGATCTACTGGGGATGAGCTTTAAGACCTGCCGGGGAATGTTGTGCCTTTTTAGGATTGACGGGGAATCAACTCCGCTTGGGGAAAGTATTGTCGCATCCTGTCTTATTCTGCGGGGAATTGAGGTGATCTGGCCACATTCTTCAGTTGAACCTGCCTCGGTGCCTTGGCGGACCAAACAACTAGACTGTATTAGACAACTCCATATTGCCCCTGTTTCTGATGTCACCTGTAATCGATCTCTCGTTTCATATGCAAATATTTATGAATCAGCAATTTAATGTCAAATGCATATATCAAAAATGAACTTTGGACGTTCTTCGCAAGACAAAACAAAACAATGGTAATTTGTATGGACAAGTGAATTTGTATTGATTTAAACTTTGCCTGTGAATAGGCGTTTTTTGTACAAGAGGCTGACATCCTAGTAAGAGGACATCGCCAAATAGTATAGAGTTTACAATTTGAAAAAGGAAACAAAACAGCTATGTGAACAATCCCACTGGGTTCCAACTCTGCTATTGCCTTTATGTCTTCCAACGTCTCATCGCTTTGCTGCCCAATTTGAAGATGAAGCTGATTGGTCAATGCCGCAATCTGAAGCCAGATAGTTGATGCCGAATTCCGGATGCGAAGTGATCCAATGAGACATAGTGTTACGCTTTTATCCCTAACTTTTGCCTGGACCGCCCTTTCGGGTTTTCAGTCCACCGGGATACCCTTTTTTGCCCAAGCCGCCCTTTCAGGTTTTCGACTTGCCGGGTGTACAGATTTTTTTCATTTCATCCCTTATTTTTGCCCGAACCCTTTTGGTTCGCCGGGAAGCCCTTGTTTTTGCCTAGGTATGTCAACCTAGCGGGTCTTTTATTTATGCGTAGTATTTTTTTACTATGTCTGCATTGGCGGGGTGAGGAAGGTCGTCACCATCCATGGTGGTTAGGATCATGGCTCCTCCTGAGAACACACGCTTAACCACAAATGGCCCTTCGTAAGTAGGGGTCCATTTGCCCCGGGGATCACTTTGAGGAAGGATGATGCGTTTGATCACCAGGTCCCCAACTTGATACTCTTGCGGTCTGACTTTCTTGTTAAATGCCCTGATCATCCGTTTCTGATACGTTTGACCGTGGCAGATAGCAGTGAGCCTCTTTTCGTCAATCAGATTTAATTGATCAAGTCGAGTCTGGATCCAATCATCTTCGTTCAAGTTTGCATCCTTCATTATCCGGAGAGAGGGTATCCGGATCTCGATTGGCAAGACTGCCTCCATGCCATAGACCAAGGAGAAAGGAGTTGCCCCGGTTGATGTCCTTGCTAAGGTGCGGTACCCATGAAGAGCGAACGGTAACATCTCGTGCCAATCTTTATAGGTCACTGTCATTTTCTGCACAATTTTCTTGATATTCTTATTGGCTGCCTCTACAGCCCCATTCATCTTCGGCCGGTAGGGAGAAGAATTGTGGTGCTGTATCTTGAATTGTTCACAGAGTTCAGTGATCATTTTGTTATTGAGATTGGTACCGTTGTCCGTAATGATTCTTTCCGGGACGCCGTACCGACATATCAGATTATGCCGGATGAAACGCGCTACGACGCTCTTGGTTACCGTTGCGTAGGAAGCTGCCTCAACCCACTTCGTGAAGTAATCGATCGCCACCAAGATGAAGCGATGCCCATTGGATGCTGTTGGTCGGATCTCACCGATCATATCGATGCCCCACATTGCGAAAGGCCAAGGTGCCGTTAGGACATTCAAAGGAACCGGAGGGATATGCACCTTGTCAGCATAGATCTGGCATTTATGACAAGTTCGGGAGTGCTGGTAACAATCGGCTTCCATTGTGGACCAAAAATATCCTGCCCGAAGGATTTTCTTAGCCATGGTGTGCCCGCTGGAATGTGTTCCAAATGTACCTTCATGCAGTTCCATCATGATTTTCTCAGCTTCAGCCTGATCCACACAACGCAGCAGTGTCGAGTCATGATTCCGTTTGTAGAGAATGTCGTTGCTGAGGAAGAATTTTGCAGCAAACCTCCTCATGAACTTCTTATCATTGACAGACGCACCTTCAGGGTATTCCTGAGCTTCCAAGTACCTCTTCACCTCATGATACCAGGGTTTTTCAGTCACCTTTTCAACCTCGAGCTCGCAGCAGTATGCCGGTTCATCCAACTTCCAGATTATGATTCGGGGAGCCTCATTGTCCCATTTAACTTTGAACATTGAAGACATCGTGGCTAGTGCGTCCGCTAGCTGATTCTCCTCTCTGGGGAAATGCTCAAAAGTTATCTCTTCAAAGTGGGGGAGCAGGGTCGACACATACTCCTTGTAAGGAATAAGATTCGGGTGTTTCGTATCCCACTCGCCTTTGATCTGATTGATCACGAGAGCGGAATCTCCGAAGACACTTAGAAATTTGATCCTTAAGTCGATTGCAGCTTGTAAACCCATGATACATGCCTCATATTTTGCCATATTGTTGGTGCAGCTGAAGCATAATCGGGCGGTGAGGGGAGTATGAGTTCCTTTGGGAGATATGATTACAGCGCCGACGCCGTTACCCAAAGCATTGGAGGCTCCATCAAAATGCATAGACCATCGGGATCCTTCCTCAGGTCCTTCATCCGGTCCAGGTACTTCGCAGTCAGTTACCACCATGATGTCTTCATCCGGAAAATCAAAGTTCAATGATTGGTAATCGTCCACAGGTTGGTGTGCCAAATGATCTGCCAGTACACTTCCCTTAATTGCTTTCTGAGTTGTATACTGGATATCATATTCTGTCAAGATCATTTGCCATCTCGCTATTCTCCCAGACAGAGCGGGCTTTTCAAATATGTACTTTATGGGATCCATCTTTGAAATCAATAAAGTAGTGTGAGTCAGCATATACTGTCTCAGCCGGCGAGCAGCCCATACAAGAGCGCAGCAAGTTTTCTCAAGCAGTGAGTAACGAGACTCACAGTCGGTAAACTTTTTGCTCAAGTAATAAATAGCGTGCTCTTTTCGGCCAGACTCGTCATGCTGCCCCAGCACACACCCCATTGAATTATCAAGTACCGTCAAATATAGTATCAGAGGTCTTCCTTCCACCGGTGGCATAAGAATGGGTGGCTCTTGGAGGTATTCCTTTATCTTTTCAAAGGCGGCCTGACATTCATCATTCCAGCGTACTACTTGATCTTTCTTCAGCAATTTGAAGATTGGCTCACAAGTAGCAGTCAGATGCGAGATGAATCGAGCAATGTAATTCAGTCGTCCTAGGAAACCTCTGACTTCTTTCTCTGTCTTTGGAGTTGGCATCTCTTGAATAGCTTTAACCTTGGCAGGATCCACCTGAATACCTTTATCACTTACAATGAAACCTAGCAACTTTCCGGATCTTACCCCAAAGGTGCATTTGTTGGGATTCAACCTCAGCTTGTATAACTTGAGTCGGTCAAACAACTTCCCCAGATGGTCAAGGTGCTCCTCCTCAGTTTGAGACCTTGCAATCATGTCATCAACGTATACCTCAATTTCATGATGGATCATATCATGAAACAAAGCAACCATGGCACGTTGATAGGTTGCCCCAGCATTTTTTAATCCGAACGGCATGACCTTATAACAGAAGGTGCCCCACTGAGTCACAAAGGTAGTCTTCTCCATATCTTCTGGAGCCATCTTGATCTGATTATACCCTGAAAAACCATCCATGAAGGAGAACACCTTGTGTTGAGCTGTATTGTCAACAAGAACATCAATGTGAGGTAGGGGGAAGTCATCCTTGGGGCTGGCCCTGTTCAAATCTCTGTAGTCGACACACATTCTGACTTTACCATCCTTCTTCGGCACTGGCACAACATTGGCAACCCACTGAGGGTAAGAAGTTACTGCAAGGAACCCGGCATCAAACTGCTTCATAACCTCGGCCTTGATCTTTTCAGACATCTCTGGACGCATCCGTCGAACTTTCTGTTTTACCGGAGGGCAATCTTCCTTGGTTGGCAGATGGTGAACTACAATGTCGGCATCCAAACCAGGCATATCTTCATAGGACCAAGCAAAAATCTCCATGTAGTCTTGTAGCATCTGGATCAATCGTTGCTTCACGCTGAGCTCCAGATTGGCACCAATCTTGACCTCTTTCCTATCTGTCTCAGTACCCAAGTTAATTGTCTCCACAGGCTCTTCATGTGGTTGAATAGCCCTCTCTTCCTGTAGTAGCAGTCTTGCGAGTTCACCAGGCACTTCGCAATCATCTTCACCTTCGTCTTCGGCCAAGTTGATCGGATTTTCGAAGTCATAACTGGCGGTAGCAGAGCTGTTACCAGTGAGATCCAGAGTGGATTGAAACCTGTATAAGTGAGTGTGTGTAAATATAGCTGTTTTGCAATATATATAACACAGAAAGGAAAAGAGCACAAGATTTGAAATGCAACAAACGTCCAATGTTTTGATTGATGATATATGAAAATGTCATACAAAAAGCCCTCACAAATGGAGCTACGATGCCCCGGGTAGGACACCGAGCCAACAGAGTTTTAACATATTGTTTGTTACAAATTGGAAATCAAAAGAAATCAATTACTGTGTGACAAATGTGATAGGGGTAAAATCCTTTGCCGTCCAGTTGCTTGGTCCGTTGCTGGTAGTCGGGTAGATCCAACTATCAAACTCTGCTTCCTCCACATCTTCCTCAATAGCGTTCACCCTTGAGCTGGAAATAAACACCGGAGCCTTTCCGATCTTCTCTTTGCGTACCGCCTTCTGAGCCTCTGCAGTAAAGCCTAGCCCAAACTTGTCGTTCTTCTGAGTGAAGTCAGGAAGCTGACCCCAGTGTGCACAATTGCCTTTCTGAACCACAGCCCGGGCATCCCTTAGGGAAGCCATCTTCAAGGAATCATTCTCTTCGGCCATTGTCTCTGCAGCTGCTGAAATTGGATGCACCTCCTCGAAATGCTGGAAGGGGGTTTCAATGAACTCTCCGTCCATCTCGATGTACCTGAAGGAATTCAAATGGCTCACCATATACTCCTCTTCTCCTTGCACAGTGACGATCTTCCCCCTGACGGGATATTTCAACTTCTGGTGCAAGGTGGAGGTCACGGCCCCAGCTTTATGGATCCAAGGTCGACCCAACAGACAAGAATACGACGGACGTATATCCATCATGTAAAAGGTAGAGTCAAACACTTGAGAGCCCACACGGATAGGGATGTTAACCTCTCCATGAACCATCCTCTTTGAACCATCGAAAGCCCTGACGATGATATTGCTGGGTTTCAACTCCAGGCCTTCATAATCCAGCCGATCTAAAGCCTTTTTCGGAAGAACATTCAAGGAAGAACCAGTGTCCACCAATACATGTGCCAGAGTAGTGCCCCTGCATTCAATAGAGACATGCAGGGCATCATTGTGGTCTCTCCCTTTTGCGGTCAGGTCAGCATCTGAAAAACCCAAGCCGTTGTCCGCCGTCAGATTCGCTATGCAGTCAGTGAACTGGACTGCAGACGTCTCTTGCGGCACATGGGCCGTCTTGAGAAATGAGATCAAGGCCTTAGCATGGGCCTCGGAGCATAGCAATAGGGAGAGCAGAGAGATCTTGGAGGGCGTATGCCCCAACTGTTCGACAACATTGAAATCACTCTTCTTTATTATTTTCAGAATCTCCTCCATTTCTTGTCGGGAGGCCTCAGCATTTATGGGTATTGGCGCCTCCATCCGGGCAGGCTCTTTTTCAATCCCTTTGCCCCGAGCATTTGATGACTCGGCAGCAGGGGACACAATTTGATCAGCAACAGGACTAGGTAAACTGGCAGGTTTTATGAGGAGGGGTTTTCGAATAGCGGGCGGCGCAATGTCAGGCGAGAAGAGCCTGCCACTGCGGGTGACCTTGGCTGGACCAGTGATATCGCAGATACTGGAACTGGCGTCGAATTCTTGCTTGATTCCATTTATATATATGTCTGCCCCATAATGCCAGGGGACAGCTTTATCAGACACGTAGGAGAGGGGTCCTGGAACAGTGATGATCACAGGCGCAACTGTCAAGATTTGAATAGGCTTCTTCGGGGGAGCCTTGATTGGATTTTTGAAGATGGTAATCACAGAAACTTCTTTCATCGGAACCAATTGAACAGCAGTCTTTTTGAATAGAATCTCCTTTCTATCCATTAGGCCTTGGATGCCTAACCTTAGCAAGGGACAATCAGATGGGGAAATGGCACAGAACGGGCAACCTTCACCGCATCCCGGAAATAAACCGGCCCGCAGTAGGTTCTTCTTAACAGTCTTCAGAGGGGTAACAACTTCATCTATCGAAACAGCGTACACTTCTTCCTCAATGGCATTTACCCTATGCTGGGGCATAGGAGCCGTTACAACATTTGGTCTTTCTGGCGCTTCAAACTGAATTTCTTTCGCGTCGATCAGATCTTGCACTTTGTTTCTTAAGGCCCAGCAATCATCAGTAGTGTGCCCGGGACTATCAGAATGATAAGCACACCGGGCATTTGGGTTGTATTTAGGAGACGCAGTGTTGACGACCTTAGGAGCTTCTTTGAGGGTCACCAGGTTGGTGGATAACAGTTGGGGTAAAATTTGAGATAATGTCATACTCAATCGGGTATACTGCCTCTTGGGCCTTTCACTTCTTTGTTGATTGTACTGCTGAGGAGCAGCAACAGGTTTGGAGATGACCAAAGCATTGACGGCTTGGCGACTTTCGGGCTTGACTTGTCTTCTAGGACCATAGACGGCGCTTGCTTCTTTCTTAAATGGCCTCTTCTCAACACTTGTAGAGGCATCCTTTTGTATCTTGCCTGACCTGATGCCAGCTTCAATTCTTTCTCCTGTTAATATCAAATCTGTAAATCCAGCAGAGGAGTTACCAACCAAATGATTGAAAAACGGACCAGACAAAGTCCCAAGGAACATATCAACCAGCTCTCGATCAGTTAATGGAGGCTGCACCCTGCCAGCCAAATCTCTCCATTTTTGAGCGTACTCTTTGAACCCTTCACCCGTCCCTAGAGACATACCCTGAAGTTGGGTACGCGTAGGAGCGAGATCAGAATTGTATTGGTATTGTCTGTAGAATGCGGTTGCCAAATCTTCCCAGTGTCGGATGCTAGCTCCATCCAATTGGTAGAACCATTCAAGCTGTGACCCCGAGAGGCTGTCCTGGAAGAAGTGAATCCAGAGGTTCTTATCTGCCGTGTAAGGTTGGATTTTCCTTACGTACGACCTCAGATGCAGCTTTGGGCAGGAGACCCCATCATACTTGGCGAAGGCAGGCGCCTTAAACTTGTGTGGAATGACTACCCCAGAAGATAACCCCAAATCCCCGAAATCCAGTCCTGGCACATTCTGAATTTCCATGGCGCTCAAGCGGTCCTCCAATTGCTTGTATCTGTCAGCAGCAGGTGGGTATTGTTCATCGTTATAGTCCGTCTCGTTGTCGGAGACTGCGGGACTAGGAGCTCCTCCCCCTTGGGGACTATTTTTCTCAGCAGAAGAAGTGGTTGGATCAGCTTCATTGTGGAGTGTGTTCCCAAATCGGCGTCCGGTGTTGAACAGTGCGGTCCTCTTTTTCTTCTTCTTCTTCTTCATGAGTAGAGTCTTCAACTCTTGCTGTCCTTGGGCTAGGCTTAGGACCATCTCTTGAAACTGTGCACTTTGGGCCTGAAGGGCCTTGATTGCTTGCTCACTGGAGGATTCTGGATTCATGATGACTGTGCACACAAACAGCGAAAAATTAAGCAACCTGTGAAATAGGGTACCTGCTATGCATATGGTGCAATGGAATGTGTATGTATGCAATGCATTCAAGGATTTAGAATATTCAAAATTTGTTGTAGACAAAAAAGGAACGCACATCATATTAATAAGGAAAAATTCGTTAGTACATAAACGCCTCATGGGCCAAATATTACAAAATAACTCTCTAAGGTAAAAAGACATTGCGCATCCTCTTTGGCGCGATGTAGGTGTTAAGATTCCTTTCCTCGTGCAGCAGGCGGGTGAGTTCCAGGACCTTCTTCTCACTAGCATGTAGACTGGTCTCAAGAGAATTCCGTTCTTCCTTAAGCTGGACCCAGCTCTTCTGCATCTCTTCCCAGGAAGTGGGCATGTCAGGATGTTGAATGGTGTAGGATGCTTCTCCTTCCAAGACTGGTTCTTTGATCACAGGAAGCATATGAGGATAAGGCATCACTAATTTCTGGGAGCGGGCTCGTACCCACTTGAGGTAAGGTTCCAACGGGATGGAGTTCCGGTGCCCCAATGTCTTGCTGTCTATCCTACTTGGCATCCTCCAAGCTCTGATAAATCTCTGACGAAGTCCTTGAGTATCGTTGTCGAAGTCAAAAACTATGTCGGGAATTAACATGTCATGAGGGCCATCCTTCCGAGCATAACCAAACTGTCTCCAAGCCAGGCATGGGTTGTAAGTAATACCTCATTTGATTCCAAATAAAGGAACATTAGGGTACTCCCCACAATGATCAATGATAGTGATGTCTTCCCTAGACCTAGGGCACCAATGTATATCTGCATGCGTGAGAGTCATTAACCGTTGTGACCATCTCAAACCCCGCTCGTTCTTCAAAACTGATTGTGGAAGATGCGAAATAAACCACCTTCCCAAGAGAGGAGTGCAACACATAAGGACACCCCTTCTCCTCATGGTTCGAGTGTAACATGAGTGAAGGATGTCCCCCAACAGTGTAGGTATAGGATTCCTGGTCATAAAGATCTGGACAGCACTGATATCAATAAGCTGATCTGGGTTAGGGAACAACACCAAACCATAAACAAGGAGGGCCATGACTTCCTCAAAAGCTCGTAGGTCAAGAGAGTTCCAACATTCTTGAGCCTTTTCAAACAGAAATCTAGCTAAGAATCCTTTGATACCACTTCTAACTTCCCAATGTCCCTTGAGGTCAGATGTCTGTAGGTGCAAGGCTTTAGCAATCTCTTCAAGCTTGGGTTCCTCTTCCGTACCGTTGTAGGGTAGTTGATCAAGGATAGGGACCTTCAGAAGTCGGGAGAACTCTTCCAATGTAGGCACCAACTGATAATCCGGGAAGGTGAAGCAGTGATGCAGAGGGTCAAAGAATTGGAACAGGACCTTTATCAAGTCCTCCTCAATGTTGGTGTTAACCAAGTTGATGAGTCTTCCATGTCTCTCACTGAATGAAGAACCCTCGGGAATCCTGGACAGAAGTTCCTTAAGCTGAGGAGGGATCTTTACAAGGCTAATCTGAATTGTCTTTCTGCGAGCAGTTTCCATGTCCTATAAAACAAGAACAAGAATGAAGATTCGAAACCCTTGAAACGGTTAGTCAATGCTCATGATGTTTGTATGATGTAATGATGTGATGATTAAATGCACTATAAACATTCACAGAGGCAAAACATGGTAAGGCACACAAGTCACACCAACCCTTAGAGTTTAGGCCTGCATGGGGTCTTGGTATTACCCTCTTGAAGTTTGGTGGGCTCAACCTGTCCTATCAAAAGTAACCGGGTTCTAAAGGTCCCAATATCACCGGATTGCTTTCATTGTTCATCGTTTCGATTTAGCCACTGAACTGGCGACCGAAATATTCCAGGAAAGCAAACCTCAATTGAGTGTAGTATCGAGTATCAACCAACCTCGGACTGCACCAAAGTCAGTTATCTCACTACCCCTAAAAGGCCAAGATGGTTCAATTAAGGTTCCTAAGGTCAGTTGATGCTTCATGACACCACGCGGCGGCCCCGTACTCTCCTTGACTGAACTCAAGGGTTACCGGTACACACCAAAGTGCCACATCAACGTAGCAGACTGCTTCAACCATGTCGGTATACCCCGCACAGTTCCCTCACAACCTTGTTGCTACCTAAAAGGGTTTCCCCAGATCCGGGTTAGGATCTATAAAACTCCGATACAAAGCCCACAAGATGTAAAAGCAAACAAAGCAAGCAATTGAAAACAAAGGTGATCTAAACCCTAAGGTTACTCCACTTTAAAAGTAATTCCCCAGCAGAGTCGCCAGTTCTGTGATACGGTGGGAGAACTGACTTGAGGTTTTGCGTTTGTATTCGCAAATGTTGCGGTTAGCAAGAGTCGCCACCGACTTTTTATTTTATCCTAAGGAAAGGTTAAAAAGCACAGCAAAAACCTTTTGAGATGTTTTCTTGGGTTCGGGGAGTAGATTATAGAAAGGGAAGGTATTAGCACCCTTTCTATCCATGGTTATCCATGGGCTCTTAGTTACTTGCTTAGATCACTTGCCTTTTGTTTTCAATTGTTTTAAATGGTGCTTGAGTGTGTGGGTTTTGAAAATGTTTTTGAAAAGAGGCCAATGTGGTGGCAACCTTTGTAATGATCCATGTGGGGATGTATACAAAGATGTATGTCTTTTGAAAAAGTTTTCATTTGTTTTTGAAAGTTGTTTTGAAAGTGTAGTGATGTGTGATTTTGAAATTAGGCAAGTGTTTTGTTTTGCAAGTTGATTCAAGTAACTAAGAGGTTATCTACTCCTAAATTTCTCAAAAGATTATTGCTATACTTTAACCCTTTTAACAAGTTTGCACCACCATTGTATTTGGTGGGCAACCTTGTGTTAGGATGTGAAAGGGACGGGCGCGGGTCATCGTTTTAGACCATAATTGCAACGACGTTAAATGTCTTTGGGCAATTTCTTTAAGGGACTTGATCATTTGTTTTTGTTTGTTTTTGAAAAGTTTTGTCGAGGGACTATGATCATTCAAATTGTTTGCTTTGCCCAAAGAAATTCAACATGCAATATGGCCCATTTATTTGAAGGCAACAAGTGGAATACCCTAGGGGGTGCAAGTGTGATTTGTGTGTCCACTTTCATGCTTGTTTATCTTGTATTAGGTCAAACTATTTTTTTATCGTTTTTTCGCATACAAATCCTAATTCTAACATGTTATCATTAGAAAGCAATAAAGTGCGAAATTTAAATTACTAAGCTATTACAAAACCAAATATGGGAAGGGGGGTACAAATGTTCAAATGGGGATATTGACAAAAATTTAAATCTAAATTATTACATCAATTTGAATATTTGCAATTTAATCAATGTACAAAAATTAAATAAGAATGCAAGATGCAAAAAGAATGTTTTGTATATGTATGAAAAAATATTATTTATGTAAAAGAGAAAAGAAAATAAAAATGTATTATTTTTTTGAGTATTTTGAACTTAGGGTAAAAAACCCTAATTTTTAAAGAAAAAGGTATTAGTTAATTTAATACAACTATTTATTTATTATTTATAAAAATAACATAAAATGAAGTGTATTGTGAAAAAGGTATTTTTGTATCAAATATTAAATAAAATGAAAAAAGTCAAGTATTTTTATATTTTGTCTTAAATATATTAATAATCACATATATATATTTATATTAAACCCTAAATATGTATTATACAAAAAATAAATATTTATTTAATATTTTAATAAAATAAATAAAAGAGTATTTTTTTTGTGTGAAATATTTTTAGAAAGTAAATAAAAATAAAAATTGTATTTACATTATTTTCATATTTATTCTAATAATAATACATATATATATTATATACAAACAAAGAAAATAAACAAATAAATATGCAATAAATGCAAAAAATGATGAAAAAAATATTTTTAATTTTTAAATGGTATGAGAAAAAATAAACAAAGTCAGCCAAAAAAGAAAAAGTCAAAGATGTTAAAAAATGAGCAAATGGGCTCAGGGGGGTGTAAACCAAAAAAGATGGTGTGAAAAGAAAGAACACAAAAGCCCAGCCCAATGAAACACTGTCTTCAACCTTTGGCCAAGACTGAGTTCAAAAAACGCGCGCCTCTTGCTTCAACATCAAGGTCCTGATTCTTTGATCCTTTGAACAAACTTCCAACACAAAACATGTAAAGCATAATCTCACGATTTCATACATATAAAGAACATGAACTATCTCTCTAAGATGAGGGAGAATTTCTCTCCCCCTCTTTTCTGACCTAACTTTTCCACCATTTTCAGAGCTCAAATTCTCTCTACTCAGACAAAAGAAATGAAAAGTAAAGCTATGTACATGTTCAGGGCTATGAGTAGGACCTTGTTTCTTCACAAACTTAAGACTAAAGATGCATAATAAGAGAGATACGAATTCAAACTTTTACCTGTGCAGTTGAACTTCTATGTGGAGAATGAGAGGCTTTCAGTGCAATGTAATGATTGGAAAAGCTTCCTTGAGGTCCAGGGATGCTTTTTCAATGCTTACTTTGTCTTGAACCTTCTTGTATCAAGCTGTAGAACTTCACCTGCAAGTTAAAGATATGAAAATGGTGGAAGTGGTTAGAGCAACTACAGATCGTGCCTTAGCTTCTGGATAGCTTGCATATGTTATAAGGAAGGTAGAGGAACAGGTTTTGATCAAAATGCTCGAAGGGATTGAGAGATAGCACTCAATCTGCAGGGCTTGCTCTGTTTGAGCAGTTTTGTGGTGTTTCTGAGATGGAGAGTGTTTGAAAGGCAAAAGGCTCGTGCAAAAGCTTGGTTGGGTGATTTTTTATGTGTTTGATATCTTTTGTGTTGTGTTTGTAAGCTGAGATTCAAGTTCCTACAAGTTATGGACTTTTCTTCTTTTCTAAGCAACCAAAGCAAGTTGGTGTTCTAGGTCAGTATAGGACCCCTTAATGTGCTGCATAAACATCTCTTGATCAGTGTGTTATGCACATAATCTTGTGCTAAGCAGATCTTCTATGTACTTGTTTGATTTACCAATTGACATAAAGCAAACTTTTGTAAAAATGGAAAGTTCACTTTATCCAAAAATGGATCAATCTTGTGTATAATGCTTGAATTCATGGAACAACACTTAGACACAATGAACAAGCATTAAATTAAGGAGTGTAATGTGGTTTAAGGACCTGCAAAGTAGCACAAACTATGCTGAGTTCAAATTTGCCAAGTTTATGAACATGTCTTGATGAAGAACAAAAGTGAATTTTTGCCAATTTGTGAAATTCGAATCTCTCAAGTTATGAGGTTGTTTGATGAGTTCTTGGACATTTTGGAAAGCTTGGAATGTGTACTACAATCCATCTTTGAAATGCAAATCAAAATTCCAAGTGGAAGGGTATGAAAAGTGGCCTTGAAGTAGGGTAGAAAACCTTGTCAAAATAGGTCAAATTTCACTAAGTTAAAAGATGGTTTAGTACCCTTATTCAAAAAATTATAACTTGAGATACAAGCTTCAAATGAGAAAACTTTGTGAATCAAAGTTGTAGATTATGCAACAAGCTACAACTTTCATGTTTTGACTTTTGTTTGAATCCAAATGGATCATGGTGAAAAGATGGGGCAAAGTTGGGAAAAAATTAGGGTTTTTCATAACTTAGAAAAATTCTAAGTTATGAAAAATTCCATTTTCAAACCCTAATTTGCATTTTGAGATTTCTTGGTGAACAAGTTTCATGATTTGGCATGTTTTGATGAAAAATGAATCTTGACTCTTGATTTTGACCAAAAAGTCAAAGTTTGACTTTTCAGTATACAGTCAAAATTGATCAGTTGACTGGGAAATTCAACTGTCAATCTTGTGTATTTGGGATCTTTTGAGCTTGATGAACATGTCAAGATAATTCCATGGGGTCCTTGAAGCCATATGTGAACTTGGTTTGCCATTGGCTAGGTCAAACAGTCAAAAATTGCCTTTGTGCAGTCAAAACCCTAAAAATGACCATTTTGCCCTTTTGATGATCTGATCAAATTTCTTGGGGAATTGTGATCCAAACTTGATCAAATGGTTCATATGAGTTCATAATGTTGATGTGGATCAAATTTCATGAGGTTTGACTGTCAATTGGCCACAGTTGACTTTTTCCCCAATACAGCTGATTTCTAGGTCAACTGTCCAATTGACTGGGCAAAACTTGGAATCAAGACTTGAAACTTGGTATAGGTAAACTTGGGAGTCCAACATGAAGCATGAAAGTCATCTTAGGCATTTTAGGTCAAAACATCCTTAGGCAAACACAAACCCTAATTTGAATCCACAGTGCAAGGAGAAGTCTTGAGCAGAGGAAACCCTAACTGGATCTTGATCTTCAAAGGTCTTGTGATGAGAAAATGTTGAGGAAATGGGAGGGCAAATTTTGGGGTACAACACACCTTGTTAGGCATCCTCCAAGCTCTGATAAACCTCTGGCGAAGTCCTTGCGTATCGTTGTCGAAGTCAAAAACTATGTCAGAAATCAACATGTCGTGAGGGCCATCCCTCTGAGCATATCCAAACTGTCTCAAAGCCAGACATGGGTTGTAAGTAATGCCTCCTCTAATTCCAAGTAAAGGAACATTAGGAAACTCTCCGCAACGATCAATGATAGTGACATTTTCTCTGGACCGAGAACACCAATGTATATCAGCATGTGTAAGAGTCATTAATCGTTGTGACCATCTCAAACCCCGCTCGTTCTTCAAAACTGATTGTGGAAGGTGCCAAATAAACCACCTTGCCAGGAGAGGAGTGCAACACATGAGAACACCTCTTTTTCTCATGGTTCGAGTGTAACATGAGTGGAGGATGTCCCTAAGCAACGTAGGTATATGATTCCTGGACATGAAAATCTTGACAGCATTGATATCTATAAGCTGATCTGGATTCGGGAACAACACCAACCCATAGAAAAGGAGTGCCACAACTTCTTCAAAGGCTTGTAGGTCAAGGGAATTCCAACATTCTTGTGCTTTCTCAAACAGGAACTTTTCCAAGAATCCTTTGATACCACTTCTGATTTCCCAATGCCCCTTGATGTCAGATGGTTGTAGACGTAATGCTTTAGCAACCTCTTCAAGTTTTGGTTCCTTTTCCGTACCGTTGTAGGGTAGTTGACTAAGAATAGGAACCTTCAGAAGTTGAGAAAACTCTTCCATAGTAGGCACTAGTTGATAATCCGGGAAAGTAAAACAGTGGTGCAAAGGGTCAAAGAACTGGAAGAGAACTTTTATCATATCTTCTTCAATGTTGGTGTTGACCAAGCTGATGAGTCTACCATGCCTTTCACTGAAGGAAGAGTTCTCGGGAATCCTGGATGTAAGCTCCTTAAGCTGAGGAGGGATCCTTACAAGGTTGACCTGAATTGTTTTCCTGCGGATAATCTCCATGTCCTACAAAACAAGAACAAAGATGAAGATTCGAACCCTTGAAGTGGTTAGTAAATGCATATGATGCTTTATGATGTTATGATGTTATGATAAAAGCACACCACAAGTATTCACAAAAGGCAAACATGATAAGGCACACAAGTCACCAGACAGCCCTTAGAGTTTAGGCCAGCATGAGGTTTAGGTACTACCCTCTTGAAGTTGGTGGGCTCAAAACCTGTCCTATCAAAAGTAACCGGGTTCTAAGGAGCTCAATATCATTGGGTTGTTTTCTATGTTCATTGTTTTGATTTAGCCACTGAACTGGCGATCAAAATATTCCAATAAAACAACCCTCAACGAGTGTAGTATCTAGTATCTACCAACTTCGGACTACACCAAAGTCGGTCATCTCACTACCCCTAAAGAGGCCAGGATGGTCAAGTAAGGTTCCTAAGGTCAGTTGATGCTTCACGACACCATGCGGCAGCCCCGTACTCTCCTTGACTTGACTCAAGGGTTACCGATACTCACCAAAGTGCCACATCAACGTAGCAACTGCTTCAACCGTGTCGGTATACCCCGCACAGTTCCCTCACAGTTTGTTGCTACTTCTAAAGGGTATCCCCCAGATCCGGGTTAGGATCTATGAAACTCCAAAACAAGCCCACAATTTTAAAGCAATCAAAGCAAGCAATTGAAAACAAGAGTGGTCTAATCCTAAGGTACACCTCACTTATTAATGTTCTCCAGCAGAGTCGCCAGTTCTGTGATCGGTGGAAATAGAACTGACTGTTTTGGAATGCTAGTTTGCGTAATGTCGCGGTAAGCAAGAGTCGCCACCATCTTTTATTTTCTCCAATATGGAAAGGACAAAAGCACAGCAAAATTCCTTTTCGAGATATTTCTCGGGTTCGGAAGGTAGATTATAGAAAGGGAAGGTGTTAGCACCCTTTCTATCTGTGGTTATCCAAAGGCTCTTAGGTACTTGCTCATTGTGTTTTTAAAAGTTTGCTTTTCTTTGTGTTTGTGGGTTTGAAAAGAGTTTTTATTTTGAAGAGAGTGTAAGTGCGAAAAGTTTTGTTTTTTTTTAAAAGGAGCAAGTACTTAAGAACATCTACCTACTCAAAAGGGAATTAAACTGTGCAAATGTCCTTTAGACAGTGCTATCCCACTATTGAGGAGTAGGTAGCACCGTCGTTGGAGTTATTCGGGTCAATTCGATTATAGGGACATGTGTGGTCACCGAAGCAATAGTAGGACGCCTTAGCAGTAACCCTAATTTCCTAGATCCTTTTTTATCCGAGGCAACCGTTTCGAGGCAACTGGATCTTTTAGACATGAGAGCGACCTCTAAAACACCCTATACTTAATGACCACCTCGAGGCAACCAAGTGAGGCGTACCCTAGGAGTGGCATGTGCACGTGTGTCAGGATTCAGTTTATATTATCTTGTACATGCGATGGTGAGCTATGAGTTGGTTTTATTTTTCAGGCAAGTCTTGCATGCATAATTAACAGTTAATAGCTGTGCGGAAAATAAAATGCGGAAAGTGAATCTATGCAATTACAAGGCGTCGGGTATTTACATCGCCAAAAACATAACCCTTGAAAATAAATGCGAGAAAATAAAGAAAGCGATAAAAGTCCTAATTAACTATTACATTCTCGGAACAGTTACATAAATATAAAAATAGGAATTAAAAATAAATATGCGCGTGAAAGAATTGAATCGGGACGTCCTTAGGATTTTGACCATTTTTGAGAAAAGAATGAAAGTTTGGTCCTTTTTGCATTTAATTAAATATTAAACCTAATTTACTAATTAATTACATAATTAAAAGAAAAAGTATTTTTTAGTTTTTTAGGTCTTAAATGAAAAAAATTAAAGAAATTAAAAGTTGAAAGTTAGTAAAACCTAATTCTAATTTATTTTATTTATTATGAAATAAAAAGTCAAAGTTAACCTAATTTAAAAGACTAAATCAATTTTGTTAGTATTTATTTACAAAAAATAAACTAAGGTGAAATTAATAAATAATAATATAAACAAAAATATTTACATTTTAATTTTCTGAATTTATTGTGAAAATATAATTTTTGAGGTAATTAAATAATAATAATAATAATTACTAAAAAGATTAAATGAAAAATATAAAAGAGAAAAAAAATGAGAAGACAAAACCCTGGGGGTGTTGGGCCCAGATGGAGGTATTGATAGCAATTTCTGGCCCATTTGTTGGTCACTCCGTTTGACCTTCTTGCTTGTTTACGCACAGGGTTGACCAGGAGCATCATGGTCATCCACTCATGACCTTCAGATTAATGCTTAAGGACACATGGCACTTGGATATTTGTAGCGCATGGTAGAATTCCCAGGGAAGCCTGCATATAATCATGTTATGAAAAATATGAACAAATATTGGGTGGACCTGGGAATCGAACCCAGGTCCCAATGATGCACATCCAACACACCAACCACTAAGCCACCTGAACGCATTTGTTAATATAATGATTAATGAATATAATATATGAAACAACCATATATGTTGTACACGCGCGCCCTTTTTTGAATGAACCAACCATGCATCACCACGTATTCATCTTCCTCGTTTGCCTGCAAAAAATACAATTAGATAGCGGGGGTTTTTAACCCCCACAACCTGCATGGACGAAAAATAGCGAATAGGCGTATGCTGTATATAAATATTTCGCGATATGTGATTTGAATTCGTCTCAACCTAACGAATCCAACCATATGCATTAGGGGTTCTGATTTTTCCTGGATAATAAAGCCCCAATTTGGAAGCTTGGAACCCTAAGATTCGTTCATGGTGATTTGTGATTCAGGGCGTTTCAGTCCAATTAACCTATGCCAAAAGCTTTGTACAGTCCCTATGAACACAAAACAATCAACAAAACATGTTAATGATGCATGAATCAAAGTATGCGATTATGAAAAAAACACCAAACCGTGAAACTGTTATCCTTGGATTCTTTGAGCTTTAGCGCATGGTTTTGATTCCTACACGTTCCTGGGGACCTCTGCAATGTATTAGAAGCAATTAAAAGCTTTGAATTGGTCTGGAAATTAGAAAACAGTTTTGACTTTTTCTTGAATTTTTTCAATGTTGTTATGGCTTTGTATGCAGCAAATTCTCGTCCATGGCATTAGGTTTAGCTTGTGCATATATAGTAGAATAGAATTAGGTTAAATCTTGGCCAAGAAATCCATTGCATTGATGTTTGTATATTTGATTGAAAATCAAATATTTTTCAATCTTTTTGATTGAGAAAACTTGCCAAACTTGGAGATTTTTGTCCCCTTGATGTGCACACGAATTTGACAGCTTGTCTTGAGCTTGTTTGCTTCACAAAAGATTGAAAAAAACATATCTTTGAATTTCCTACATTTTAAATGAATTAAATGAATTAAAATCAATTAAAAATCCAATTAATTAATAAAAAATAAGAAAATAATTCAATTTAATCTCAATGGGTCGTGCATAGGCCATGGATAAAGTTTCAAGAAGAAATTTGAGGCCCATTAGCAAAAACAAGGTGTTTTGAGCAAAGTTGACTTTTGCAAATTCACAAAAATTTCCCAACTTCTCTAATGCATATCTTGCTCAATTTTGATCATATGAACATTTTCTTGGACATTTTGGTAAGGTCTTTAAGTCCTCTAACCAATGCCTTCGGTCCCATGTCATTTGGATTTACCAATCTCAATTTATGGTCTTTGACTTAAAGTGCATTTTTGTTGACTTTTGAATTTGACCTATAATGTAGAAATTGATAACTTTTTGTGAGAGCATTTCTAGGACTTGGAGTGTTAAGATGAGTTGTAGGAAATGTCATCCCCTTAAAAATGAGCATTGGATGGGATTTTTCTGATGAATCATGAAAAAGTTATGCCTTGCTCAAGATACAGTTGACTTTTCTACTGTCCAAAAATAGTAACTTTTGGCATCTTGATGATTTCTGAGCCATGCTTGTGGAATCATGATCAAGATTTGATAAAATGATGATTTTGGACTCAAAATAAGATGTTGACCAAAAATTTTGACTTTTGACTACCAAATGACCATTTTACCCCTACAGTTAATTGTTGAGCAAATAGGGCTTTTGACTGTGCAAATTGGCACTGTGAGTCTTGAGACTTGACATGTAGATGCTTGGCAATATATATAGGCCTATGGGACTTGATTGAACCATTGAAAACCCCAAATTACTTGAAAGAACCAAAACCCTAATTTCAGATGGCTTAGGAGTTGTTTGAACTGTGCAATCTTTGAGTAGACTTGAGCAATTTGAAGATGACCCTTGACAAATCTTGAAGAATATGGGAGGGAAAATTTTGGGGTACAACAGTTGCCCCTGTTCAATCTTCTTAGACCTGAGGATGTAGATTGGCTTGCGTGCCTTTCGTGATCCGAAGGTGGAAGATGATTGAACACTAGAGTGCCCAGAAATTTGCACTCGCATAGTGTGGTATCAGCAATGTGATGTCGGGAATGGGCTTACAGATGCCATTTGGAAAGATGATGGATGGGAGGATGGGCTTATAGATGCCATCTGGATATGTAATGGATAGTTGTGGAGATGGGCTTAAAGATGCCATCCAGGGGTGTCGATCGCGTAAGAGATTCCTTAGCGAGAACTTGCATACTTAAGAAAGAAAGATGGTTTTCTGGCTTGCTATAGGTATTAATCTTCAAACTCTTCATGCAGATACTTTCCTGGCTAGTTACAGGTATAGATCTACAATCAATCACTCACAGATATGCCCTGGCTAGATACAGGTATCGAATCTGGAATTAGTCGTCTACAGATATGCCCTGGCTAGATACAGGTATCGAATCTGGAATTAGTCGTCTACAGATATGCCCTGGCTAGATACAGGTATCGAATCTGGAATTAGTCGTCCACAGATATGCCCTGGCTAGATACAGGTATCGAATCTGGAACTTCAAAAGGTTGATCGAGATAACTTTCCTGGCTGGATACAGGCGTAGACCTCTAATCAGTCGCTCACAGATATGCCCTGGCTAGATACAGGTATCGAATCTGGAACTTCAAAAGGTTGATTGAGATAGCTTTCCTGGCTGGGTACAGGCGTAGACCTCTAATCAGTCGCTCACAGATATGCCCTGGCTAGATATAGGTATCGAATCTGGAACTTCCAAAGGTTGATCGAGATAGCTTTCCTGGCTGGATACAGGTGTAGACCTCTGACCTGAGAATGAAAGATAATTTCCTGGCTAGATACAGGTATTGATCTTCAAACTCTTCATGCAGATATGCCCTGGCTAGATATAGGTATCGAATCTACAATCAATCGCTCACAGATATGCCCTGGCTAGATACAGGTATCGAATCTGGAACTGCAAAGGTTGATGGCAATCATCCTTTGATTTGACTTTTTCCTGAAAAGGCAAGACATTAGTTGTATGCAATGTCATGATGTATGAAATGCATGATGTCATGATGTTCTAAAAAATAAATGAGATTGGGTGATATGATGCGTATATGCATGTATCATGATGTATGACAATGTGATGTTTTTTTGAATGTATCTTCATTTGGGAAAATAAATCCTTGACGAATGCCGGGAAGTTTGTTGAATCCTGGACTGATGTTGAAGAGTGGAGTTCTTCGTTTCCGCTGGGGATGATGATTGCAAGAATAAACCGGTAGGAGAAGATGACTCCGTTGGGGAATAAAATTGTTGAAGAGATTACTCTGCGGGGAAAACTTTGTGGGGAAGAGATACTTCGCTGAGATTTTAACGATAACTCCGCTGGGGATTCCGTTGATAAGCTCTGTTGGGGAATTTGATGAACTCCGCTGGGGATAGGAGGAACTTCGCCGAGGACGATCTTTCCGTTGCAATTTTCTAAGGATAACCCAGTTAGACTCTGGTGGGGGGAATAACCTTTGAACATGGTCGGGGAGAGATGCATTCTGCAGGGGATAAGCTTCTGGAATCTACTGGGGAGATTGATTCAACTCTCTTGGGGAAACTTTTGACTACACTGGGGAAATGGCTCCACTGAGGTGTCTGGTATTCCGCTGGGGAACAATCTTATATTTCTGTCGAGGAATATTAAGACTGTCGGGGATGCTTGTTGAGGAATATTTGTATACTCTGCTGGAGAATATTGAGATCTTTTGGGGATACCCGACTTCCTTAAGGCTGACAGTAGACTAACTCTGCTTGGGGAGAGAATCGCTGACTTGCTGGGGATACTGTGCCTTTTTAGGGCTGATGGGAGACCAACTCTGCTTGGGGAGAGTGTTGATGAATCTTGTCTTACTCTGCGGGGAGTGAAGGTATCTTGGTCATATTCTTCAGCCGAACCTACCTTGGTACCTTGGTGGACAGAGCGACTAGATCGCTTAGACAATTCATTATTGCCCCTGTTTCTGATGTCACCTATAATTAGTCCTTTGTTTCGCATGCAAATATTTATGATCAGCAATTAATGTCAAATGCATATATCAAAAATGAACATTGGACGTTCTTTGCAAAACAAAACAGATAAAGGAAAAACAATTGGCAATTTGTCTGGAAAAGTGGATTTGTATTGATTTTGAATTTTGCCTATAAATAGGCGTTTTGTGTACAAGAGGCTGACGTCCTAGTAAGAGGACGCCGCCGAACAATAGAGTTTATACAATTTGTGAAAAGAAAACAAAACAGCTATGTGGAAAAATCCCACTGGGTTCCAACTCTTCTATCGCCTTTATGTCTTCAAGCGTCTCATCACTTTGCTGCTTAGTTGAAGATGAAGCTGGTTGATTGGTGCCGTCTGAGCTTGATAGTTGATACCGAGGTCTGGATGCAGGGTGATCCAATGAGACATAGTATTACGCTTATCCTTAACTTTTTCCTGGACCGCCCTTTCGGGTTTTCAGTCCACCGGAATACCCTTTTTTGCCCAAGCCGCCTTTTCAGGTTTTCGACTTGCCGGGTGTACATATTTTTTTCATTTTCATCCCTTATTTTTGCCCGAACCCTTTTGGTTCGCCGGGAAGCCCTTATTTTTGCCTAGGCCAGTTGACCTAGCGGGTCTTTTATCATGCGTAGTATCTTTTTACTATGTCTGCATTGGCGGGGTGAGGAAGGTCGTCACCATCCATGGTGGTTAGAATTATAGCTCCTCCTGAGAAGATATGTTTAACCACAAATGGCCCTTCATATGTGGGGGTCCATTTGCCCCTGGGATCACCTTGAGGTAGAATGATGCGCTTGATTACCAGGTCCCCGACTTGATACTCTTGTCGTCTGACTTTCTTATTAAATGCCTTGATCATTCGTTTTTGGTATGTCTGACCATGAAAAATAGTTGTGAGTCTCTTTTCGTCGATTAGGTTCAGTTGATCAAGCCGAGTCTGGATCCAGTCGTCTTCGTTCAAACCTGCATCCTTCATTATCCGGAGAGAGGGTGCCTGGACTTCAATGGGCAAGACTGCCTCCATGCCATAAACCAAGGAAAGGGAGTTTCCCCTGTTGATGTTCGTGCTGAGGTACGGTACCCATGAAGAGCAAACGGTAACATCTCATGCCAATCTTTGTAGGTCACTGTCATCTTCTGCACAATCTTCTTGATGTTCTTATTGGCTGCTTCTACAGCCCCATTCATCTTCGGCCGGTAAGGAGAAGAGTTATGATGTTGTATCTTGAATTGCTCGCAGAGCTCAGTGATCATCTTGTTGTTAAGGTTGGTACCATTGTCCGTAATGATCCTCTCTGGTACACCGTAGCGACAGATCAGGTTATGCCGAATGAACCGTGCCACGACACTCTTGGTTACGGTGGCAAAGGAAGCTGCTTCAACCCATTTTGTAAAGTAATCAATCGCTACTAGGATGAAGCGATGCCCGTTGGATGCCGTAGGTCTGATCTCGCCGATCATATCAATGCCCCACATTGCAAAAGGCCAAGGTGTTGTCAAGACGTTCAAGGGAACTGGAGGAACATGCACATTATCAGCATAGATCTGGCATTTGTGACACGTCCGAGAATGTTGATAACAGTCGGCTTCCATTGTGGACCAGTAATATCCTACCCGAAGGATTTTCTTTGCCATGGTATGTCCACTGGAATGAGTTCCGAAGGTACCTTCATGCAGCTCTGCCATGATCCTTTCTGCTTCAGTTTTATCCACACAACGCAGCAAGGTTGAATCATGGTTTCGTTTGTAGAGAATGTCATTGCTGAGGAAGAACTTTGCTGCGAACCTTCTCAGAAACTTCTTGTCATTAACAGATGCGCCCTCGGGGTATTCTTGAGCTTCCAAGTGCATCTTTACTTCATGATACCAAGGTTTTTCTGTTACCTCTTCAGTCTCAAGATCACAGCAATATGCAGGTTCATCCAATTTCCAAATAATGATCCGGGGGGCCTCGTTGTCCCATTTGACTTTGAACATAGAAGACATCGTAGCCAGCGCGTCCGCCAACTGATTTTCTTCTCTTGGGAAGTGTTCAAAGGTTATCTCCTCGAAATGGGGAGTCAACGTCAACACATACTCCTTGTAAGGAATAAGATTTAGGTGTTTCGTATCCCACTTGCCTTTGATCTGACTGATCACAAGAGCGGAATCTCCGAAGACACTCAGAAACTTGATCCTTAGGTCAATTGCAGCTCGAAGACCCATGATGTATGCTTCATACTCTGCCATGTTGTTGGTGCAGTTGAAACATAGTCGAGCGGTAAGTGGAGTATGAGTGCCTTTAGGGGATATGATCACGGCGCCAATACCGTTACCCAAAGCATTTGAGGCTCCGTCAAAGTGCATAGACCATCAGGATCCTTCCTCAGGTCCTTCATCCGGTCCAGGTACTTCACAATCCGTCACTACCATGATATTCTCGTCTGGAAATTCAAAGTTCATAGCTTGGTAGTCATCCACTGCTTGGTGTGCCAAATGGTCGGCCAATACACTTCCCTTGATTGCTTTTTGAGTCGTGTACTGGATGTCATATTCTGTCAAGATCATCTGCCATCTTGCTATTCTTCCGGATAAGGCAGGCTTTTCGAAGATGTACTTGATCGGATCCATTTTTGAAATCAACAGAGTAGTGTGAGTCAACATATACTGTCTCAGCCGGCGAGCAGCCCATACCAAAGCGCAACAAGTTTTCTCGAGCAGTGAGTATCGGGTCTCACAGTCGGTAAACTTTTTGCTAAGGTAATAAATAGCGTGCTCTTTTCGGCCAGACTCGTCATGCTGCCCCAGCACACACCCCATTAAGTTGTCAAGTACTGTCAAGTATAAGATTAGAGGTCTCCCTTCAACCGGTGGCATAAGAATGGGTGGTTCTTGGAGATACTCTTTGATTCTTTCGAAAGCGGCCTGACATTCATCGTTCCAACGCACTACTTGATCTTTCTTCAGCAGCTTGAAGATTGGTTCACAGGTAGCAGTTAGGTGTGAGATGAATCAGGCAATGTAGTTCAGCCGTCCTAGAAAGCCTCTGACTTCTTTTTCTGTCTTGGGAACTGGCATCTCTTGTATGGCTTTCACTTTGGCAGGGTCCACTTGAATACCTTTGTCGCTTACGATGAAGCCTAGCAATTTTCCAGATCTCACCCCAAAGGTGCACTTGTTCGGGTTCAATCTCAGTTTATACAACTTCAACCGGTCAAACAGTTTCTGTAGATGGTCAAGGTGTTCCTCCTCAGTTTGGGACCTTGCAATCATATCATCGACATACACCTCGATCTCGTGATGGATCATATCATGGAACAAAGCAACCATGGCACGTTGGTAAGTTGCCCCAGCATTTTTCAACCCAAAAGGCACGACCTTGTAGCAAAAGGTGCCCCACTGAGTAACAAAGGTGGTTTTCTCCATGTCTTCAGGAGCCACTATTGAGGAGTAGGTAGCACCATCGTTGGAGTTATTCGGGTCAATTCGATTATAGGGACATGTGTGGTCACCGAAGCAATAGTAGGACGCCTTAGCAGTAACCCTAATATCCTAGATCCTTTTTTATCCGAGGCAACCGTTTCGAGGCAACTGGATCTTTTAGACAGGAGGGCGACCTCTAAAACACCCTATACTTAATGACCACCTCGAGGCAACCAAGTGAGGCGTACCCTAGGAGTGGCATGTGCATGTGTGTCAGGATTCAGTTTATATTATCTTGTACATGCGATGGTGAGCTATGAGTTGGTTTTATTTTTCAGGCAAGTCTTGCATGCATAATTAACAGTTAATAGCTGTGCGGAAAATAAAATGCGGAAAGTGAATCTACGCTATTACAAGGCGTCGGGTATTTACATCGCCAAAAACATAACCCTTGAAAATAAATGCGAGAAAATAAAGAAAGCGATAAAAGTCCTAATTAACTATTACATTCTCGGAACAGTTACATAAATATAAAAATAGGAATTAAAAATAAATATGCGCGTGAAAGAATTGAATCGGGACGTCCTTAGGGTTTTGACCCTTTTTGAGAAAAGAATGAAAGTTTGGTCCTTTTTGCATTTAATTAAATATTAAACCTAATTTACTAATTAATTACATAATTAAAAGAAAAAGTATTTTTTAGTTTTTTAGGTCTTAAATGAAAAAAATAAAAGAAATTAAAAGTTGAAAGTTAGTAAAACCTAATTCTAATTTATTTTATTTATTATGAAAAAAAAAAGTCAAAGTTAACCTAATTTAAAAGACTAAATCAATTTTGTTAGTATTTATTTACAAAAAATAAACTAAGGTGAAATTAATAAATAATAATATAAATAAAAATATTTACATTTTAATTTTCTGAATTTATTGTGAAAATATAATTTGTGAGGTAATTAAATAATAATCATAATAATAATTACTAAAAATATTAAATGAAAAATATAAAAGAGAAAAAAAATGAGAAGACAAAACCCTGGGGGTGTTGGGCCCAGATGGAGGTATTGATAGCAATTTCTGGCCCATTTGTTGGCCAGTCCGTTTGACCTTCTTGCTTGTCTACGCACAGGGTTGACCAGGAGCGTCATGGTCATCCACTCATGACCTTCAGATTAATGCTTAAGGACACATGGCGCTTGGATATTTGCAGCGCATGGTAGAATTCCCAGGGAAGCCTGTATATAATCATGTTATGAAAAATATGAACAAATATTGGGTGGACCTGGGAATCGAACCCAGGTCCCAATGATGCACAGCCAACACACCAACCACTAAGCCACCTGAACGCATTTGTTAATATAATGATTAATGAATATAATATATGAAACAACCATATATGATGTACACGCACGCCCTTTTTTGAATGAACCAACCATGCATCACCACGTATTCATCTTCCTCGTTTGCCTGCAAAAAATACAATTAGATAGCAGGGGTTTTTAACCCCCACAACCTGCATGGACGAAAAATAGCGAATAGGCGTATGATGTATATAAATATTTTGCGACATGTGATTTGAATTCGTCTCAACCTAACGAATCCAACCATATGCATTAGGGGTTCTGATTTTTCCTGGATAATAAAGCCCCAATTTGGAAGCTTGGAAACCCTAAGATTCGTTCATGGTGATTTGTGATTCAGGGCGTTTCAGTCCAATTAACCTATGCCAAAAGCTTTGTACAGTCCCTATGAACACAAAACAATCAACAAAACATGTTAATGATGCATGAATCAAAGTATGCGATTATGAAAAAAACACCAAATCGTGAAACTGTTATCCTTGGATTCTTTGAGCTTTAGCGCATGGTTTTGATTCCTACACGTTCCTGGGGACCTCTGCAATGTATTAGAAGCAATTAAAAGCTTTGAATTGGTCTGGAAATTAGAAAACAGTTTTGACTTTTTCTTGAATTTTTTCAATGTTGTTATGGCTTTGTATGCAGCAAATTCTCGTCCATGGCATTAGGTTTAGCTTGTGCATATATAGTAGAATAGAATTAGGTTAAATCTTGGCCAAGAAATCCATTGCATTGATGTTTGTATATTTGATTGAAAATCAAATATTTTTCAATCTTTTTGATTGAGAAAACTTGCCAAACTTGGAGATTTTTGTCCCCTTGATGTGCACACGAATTTGCCAGCTTGTCTTGAGCTTGTTTGCTTCACAAAAGATTGAAAAAAACATATCTTTGAATTTCCTACATTTTAAATGAATTAAATGAATTAAAATGAATTAAAAATCCAATTAATTAATAAAAAATAAGAAAATAATTAAATTTAATCTCAATGGGTCGTGCATAGGCCATGGATAAAGTTTCAAGAAGAAATTTGAGGCCCATTAGCAAAAACAAGGTGTTTTGAGCAAAGTTGACTTTTGCAAATTCACAAAAATTTTCCAACTTCTCTAATGCATATCTTGCTCAATTTTGATCATATGAACATGTTCTTGGACATTTTGGAAAGGTCTTTAAGTCCTCTAACCAATTCCTTTGGTCCCATGTCATTTGGATTTACCAATCTCAAGTTATGGTCTTTGACTTAAAGTGCATTTTTGTTGACTTTTGAATTTGACCTATAATGTAGAAATTGATAACTTTTTGTGAGAGCATTTATAGGACTTGGAGTGTGAATATGAGTTGTAGGAAATGTCATCCCCTTCTAAATGAGCATTGGATGTGATTTTTCTGATGAATCATGAAAAAGTTATGCCTTGGTCAAGATACAGTTGACTTTTCTATTGTCCAAAAATAGTAACTTTTGGCATCTTGATGATTTCTGAGCCATGCTTATGGAATCATGATCAAGATTTGATCAAATGATGATTTTGGACTCAAAATAAGATGTTGACCAATTTTTTTGACTTTTGACTGCCAAATGACCATTTTACCCCTACAGTTGACTGTTGAGCAAATAGGGCTTTTGACTGTGCAAATTGGCATTGTGAGTCTTGAGACTTGACATGTAGATGCTTGGAAATATATATAGGCCTATGGGACTTGATTGAACCATTGAAAACCCCAAATTCCTTGAAAGAACCAAAACCCTAATTTCAGTTGGCTTAGGAGTTGTTTGAACTGTGCAATCTTTGACTAGACTTGAGCAATTTGAAGATGACCCTTGACAAATCTTGAAGAATATGGGAGGGCAAATTTTGGGGTACAACACGAGGCAACCGTTTCGAGGCAACTATGATCTTTGGACAATAGGGCGACCTCTAAAACTACCTATACTCAATGACCGCGTACGAAGGCAACCAAGTGGGGTGTACCCTAGGAGTGCGCATGTGCGAGTGTGTCGTTTTCAGTTTATTTTATCTTTGTACATGTTAATGGTGATCTATGTTGATTTTAGGTTAAAACATTCAATCTTGTCATGCATCCCTATTATCAAACATCTAACAGTTATATTTTGCGGAAAATAAATTGCGGAATTTAAATTACAATTACAAGGCGTGGAGTATTTACATCGCCAAAAGCAACCCTTTGAAATTTAAATGCGGAAAATAAATAAAGCGATAAAAATATTTAAAGTCATATTAAGCTATTACATTCCGGGAACAAATATAAATATGATATAAAATGGATCGCGTGCGGGAAATTAAGTCGAGTGCGAGTTCTAGGGTTTTGACCCTTTGTTATTAAAGAAAAGATTTTTTTTTGGTTATTTTTGACTTTGAAGAAATAAACTATCCTAAATTAATTATTAAATTAAATTAATTAAACTAATTAATAAAAATAAATATTTTTGGGTTTTTTGATATTTAAAGAAAGAAAATAAAATTGATCAATGTTAATAAAACCTAATTATGTCTAAATTAATTTTATTATTTACAAAAATATATTAAAGTTATCCTAATTAAAACTAAATTAATATAATTAGTATTTATTAATAAAAATCAAATTTTGGTTTTAATGAAGAAAAATATTTTTTGGTTTTATTTTTATGAAGAAAAAGATTTGATTGGTTAATTAATAATGAAAATAATAACAAAACAATAAAATAAAAAATATAAAATAAAGAGAGATATGAGGGTTTGGGCCTATTTTGGGGGTTTGCTCATCAATTTTGTGGCCCAGTTGGCGCAGGCCTGGTTGACTTTTGGGATCCCATGTGCGCTGGTTGACTGGACCCCATGGTGGACCATCATCCTTGAAATTCTGGCAGCAGATACTCAATGTCACAGTGAATGTTATGACACCGTATCTGACTTTCTATAAGACAGTAAATAAAAACAGTAAAGAACACAGTCAATTGTTTACCCAGTTCAGTGTGAAACAACACCTACTCTGGGGGCTACCAAGCCAGGGAGGAAATCTACTATAAGAGATATTAATTCAAGAATAAACCAACCAGTTTATCTCCTTCACTTAAGACCTACCCAATGCAACTTCAATCTAAGTTCTACTTAAACCTGAGTTCCTACTCACTCCCCCTCAATCACAGCAGTGATACTTAAAACAATTGACTAATGAATTAATGAAGACACTCTTCAGAACATACACTTGATTATGCTTCACAGCTTTTTAATCAAGTAACACAAACACTCTTGCTTCACAGCTTTGAGTGATACATAAACCTAACTTGACTTTGCTTCACAGCTTTAGTCAAGAGACACAAACACTCTTGCTTCAAAGCTTTGAGTGATACAAAAACCCTTACAATCAAAACCTATTCCAAGTCACTTATCACAATGATACTTGCTTGGATTACAGCAGTTAAAACTATACAACTCCTAATTGATCTTCAGTCCAAAGAGATACTTTCCAAACAGCAATCATGTTGAATATATATCAGCTGTTTCTTCAGTTAGGTTTTCCACAAAAAGCTAGGGTTAATTAGGTTTAACCTTAAGACTTGGTCACAAGACTTTATCAACCAGATTAGGGTTGAGCTAGGTTAACCTAAAGTCCATGTGAGATTCTGTTCTGGAAAGAATGAGCCATCTTCTTGAAAAATCTCAGAATTAACCAAACTGCATATCTGTTAGATCAGTACAGAATGTCTTAACATTTGTTATGACATCAGAATTCCTATTTACTAATTTTGGTAGAAGGCAATAAATGTGATCTTTTGCAAAATGCTCAGATACACACTCATACACAGTAGCTACTGTATGCCATACTTTTTCTGCATAAAGAACCTAATAATCCAGAATGTTATGACATCAGTCATGACATTTACACACCTGGTTTTACCAAAAATACATGCCAATAACTAAACACTTACAAACTCCCCCTTTGGCATATATTTGGCTAAAACCCCTAAGCAATCAGAGAATAGAGAGCAGCAGAATGAATATGACTGCAGAAAAATATAATGTCTACCAAGTAATTAACACAAAATATCTCCCCCTCTTTAGCCACAAATGGGCCAAAGATACACGTACTTAAATGATATACAGTTATCCAAAATAGATAATAAAAACAACAAATAAAATCTGAAGACACTTGCATCAACAGCATCAGCATCAGGCTTGTCAATTCCACCAAACTTTAAGCACTGTCACCTTCAGAGGAGCTACTTTCTTCATCATTGAGCTGATCTTCAGCAGCACCCTCTTCCCTTCTGTTTCCTTCAGTCTCCTCCTGTTCTAATTTGGCAATTAGGTTTTCTAGAGTCTTTTTCCTTGTCTCCAGCTCTTTGCAGGTCTCTTTCAATACATCTATAACATCAGATGTCTTGGACTGAGTTTTTGCAGATGATGTCTCAGCTGATGTTATGACAATGTCAGGAACATGAGATCCCTGAAACAGCTTGTAGTGTAACCCAAGAGCAGGAGCTCTTTTGCAAGCAGTGTCTCTTTCCACCAGGATATCAGGGTACTGAGCAAGGATGATTCCACATAGGAGGGAGGGAAAGGCAATTGGGCCTTTAACAGCATAGCTACCAGCATGTTTTAAAGTTTGATCAAAAATGTCAAAATCAGTCCTGGTACCAACAGCATAAATGAATCTCCCCAATCCTGTAGAGATGGTTGATTTATGGTTTGTAGGGACCCAGTTGGCTGCACCAATCTTGTGCAGGATGGCAAATTTTATGCTTAGCTTGCTAGCATTTAGCTTGCCTTTTGAGGGCCGACACTTGACTTGTCTTGCTGTGATGGTTTGGTATACTTCATTGTCAGTAACTTCCAGTTCAGGGCAAGCCTCATTTGATCTTCCAAGAAATTTGTTAATTTCAGATGGAGAGAAATTAACCCTTCTTCATCTCACATATACGCATTCAAAGTCAGCTGACCTTTCATCAGCACAATCATCAGACAAATTCACTATGAATTCCTTGACCAGATTTTCATAGCATTTGGTAAATTTTACCACAGTCTTCATTAGTCCAGCAGCTTTGATCAGGTCCATGATTTCCTTGCAATCCATGGCACCATTGTTTAGTTCTCTTTCCAAGGCTATTCTCTTCAAGCAAACATACTTCCATCTGTTGGCATTTTCAGGGTGGTGAAATGAAATGTTGTCAGTGGGGACTTCAGGAACTCTAGCCATTTTGTTGGAAGGGAGTTTCCTTCTGAGAGGAATGTCTTCAGCATCAATTTCAAATTCTGATTCCTCATCAGAATCAGTAAGCTCAGGTTCTTTTCTCTTCTTTGTTATTGGTTGCCTTGCAGGCTTTGAGAGACTCCCAGTATGCACTTGGGCTTTCACCTTCCCTTTGGACTGTCCAGTCTTCACAGTTTCTACACCAGTCTTGCCTTCAGACCTGGTTTTCTTATCAGCAGGTTTCTCTTTGGTCAGACATTTTGCAGCATCTTGATTACCCTTCCTGTTCATCATTCTCCTAGCTATGCTAGGGTTGATATTTGCAATTAGGTCATTGTCTGAGTATTCCTCATCCACATCAATAACAGGTGGTTCAACATTCTTCTCTGAAGGGTTCTGAATATCATCCAGGTTTTCAGATGGTTTTTGAATGTTGTCATTTGGTGTCTCAACATTCTCAGAGACATATGGATTTGCTTCAACATTTGGGCTTGCTGATTCTTGATTTAATGGAACAGAAATCCCCGGTACAGAGTGGTTCTCACTTAGGATTATTGTAATAAGCCTAGCTATTGCTTGATGTACATAAGCTGATCCTTCCCTATTAGGTACAGAAGATGAAGGTTGAGAGGGATTACCGGATGACGTAGCCTGAGACCTTCTTGCATGCCTTGTTCTCAGCTTTTTGACCTTGGAAGGGTTAGTTGCTATTTCTCTAAGAGGAGTAATCTCCAGGACTTCAGAATCCATGCAAGAGGTGATTGCTCGAGAATCTTGATCAGATGATGAAGATGAAACGGTCGTCTTGGATGAGGATGATGTTTGAGACATTTTGATAGTCTTAGAAAACCAGTACCAACTAGAGAGAAAACTTTGATTGAGAGAATGGGAGTTGTTGCAAAGTCGAGAGAGGAAGGAGGCAAATGTGTGTCTATTCAACTTCTTAATAATTTTGAAAGAATTGGGGAAATATATGATTCACCCACTTAAAATAGACTTAACAAAAATAACTCCTTCAGCCCTTGTTTTGAGCAAAATTAATTGCTATAATTTCTCATGTTGGCAAATACCCAACTTGCCCCTCAAGTTTTCAAATTGATTTGCATCAAGAGCCTTGGTAAAAATGTCAGCCAGCTGTAGCTTAATGGCAACATGTTCCAGTTTAATTGTCTTCTCCTCTACAAGGTCTCTGATAAAGTAATTTTTAAGGTCAATGTGCTTGGTCCTGCTATACTGAATAGGGTTCTTGGAAATATTGATTGTACTCAAATTGTCACAGTACAATGTCATAACATCTTGTGAGACATTATACTCAGTGAGCATCTGTTTTATCCAGATAATTTGAGAACAGCTACTACCAGCTGCAATGTATTCAGTTTCAACACAAAATTGAAAAGGAATTCTTTTGGCATGAATCATAGCTTTGGCAGATTCCTGTATGATCCTATTTTTCCTCTTTTCAACTCCATTTTGTTGAGAAGTTATAGGAGAAGAGAATTCATGACTAATTCCTTCTGAGGAACAGAACTTATTAAACTTGTTGTCATGATCACTTCTGATTCTGAAAATACACCCTTCTCTTTGAATTCTTTTGCACAGTTCTTCAAAGTCATCCACCACAACATAGGCATATCTCTTTCCACCAAGTCTTTCCACCTGCATTGGTCCTATATGAAGAAGTTCTAGAACCTTAGAGGTGGTCAGATGTCTTGACTTTGGATGTGACATCCTAGTATGTTTACCAACCTGGCATTCACCACAAACTCTCATTTCATTAATTTGCAGTCTTGGAATCCCTCTGACTGCTTCCATGGAGATAATCCTTTTCATTCCTCTTAGATGAAGATGGCCAAGTTTTTGGTGCCACAGTTTCACCTCTTTTTCTTCTTTGGCAATAGAACACACAGTGGAGTTATTAGTGTTCTCAGGCTCCCACAAGTAACAGTTATCTTTAGATCTGACTCCTTTCATTACAACTTCTTGTTTTTCATTAAATACAAGACATTCAGATTTTGAGAAGTTGACCTTGAATCCTAGATCACATAATTGACTGATACTAATGAGATTAGCAGTCAGGCCTTTTACCAATAGTACTTCATTCAGATTTGGAACTCCAGGGCAGTCCAAATTACCAACTCCTTTGATTTCACCTCTAGCACCATCTCCAAAGGTCACATAACTAGTGGTGTGAGGTTTAACATTATTGAGAATGTTCTTGATTCCAGTCATGTGCTTAGAACACCCACTGTCAAAGTACCAGTCTTCCTTTGCAGAGACTCTCAGGGAAGTGTGGGCTATCAGGGCAGTAGCCTTTTTCTTCCATTGAGGAGTATGTGGTACCCTGTTAGCCTTAGGTTTGACACTAGGGTTCTGATTAGGGTATCCATACAATCTGAAGCAGAAAGGCTTTATGTGACCAAACCTCCCACAATGATGACATCTCCATCTTTGGTACTTTTTCTTCATATTTCTCTGTTCCCGATGTTGAGTGTTATGTTGTGACATCTGCTTTGACATTTGTTTATCAGACCTGATCTTCTTGTCTGCACCAGATTTCTTTGCTGCCACAAATCCTAGACCAGACTTGTTTCCCACATTTTGTCCAACCTGAAGGATTTCTTCCATTTTGTCAGTTCCATTTGTCAGCATCTTGACAGATTTGGTCATCTGGTTCAGTTTTGAGTTCAGTATTTGAACTTCCCCTTCTAGATGACTTATAGTTTCAAGGTCTGCCCTTTTTTCAGCCTCCAACTTTATAATGAGTTTTGTTTGTTTCTCATTTTGCACACAGACTTCAGCACTTCTGAAACACAATTTCTTGTAAGTATCAGCCAATTCTTCAAATGTCACTTCCTCATCACTAGTGTCACTTTCAGAGGTACAAACACCAGTTAGTGCAGTAACTAGTTTGGCAGATTCTTCTTCAGAATTACTTTCTGAATCACAGTCAGACCAGGTAACAGTCATTCCTTTCTTTTGTTTCTTAAGAAAGGTAGGGCATTCAGCTCGAATATTCCCATATCCTTCACAACCATGGCATTGAATTCCTCTGCCTTGATTTCCCTTCTCTTCAGACCTTGCTCTTCTGCTGGAGTCATAAGATCTGTTAATGTCAGAGGGGATGTTCTCAACATTTGACCTTGACTTTGGATCCATTATTTTGATGAGTTTGTTGAATTGTCTTCCAAGCATGGCTATAGCTTCTGAAATATTTTCTTCTTCATCCTCCTTGTTTTCATCTTCAGTGTTGGATACAAGTGTTATGCTCTTGTTTTTCTTGTCAACATTGTCACTGATCCCCATCTCAAAAGTCTGAAGAGACCCAATGAGTTCATCCACCTTTAAGTTGCTGATGTCCTGGGCTTCTTCTATAGCAGTTACCTTCATTGCAAATCTTTTAGGAAGGGATCTGAGAATCTTTCTCACCAGTTTTTCTTCAGACATTTTTTCACCCAATGCTCCTGAGGTGTTGGCAATCTCCAAGATGTTCATGTGAAACTCATGAATGGTTTCATCTTCCTTCATCCTTAGGTTCTCAAACTTTGTAGTCAGCATCTGAAGCCTTGACATTTTTACCTTGGATGTGCCTTCATGGGTAGTTTTGAGAGTGTCCTACACTTCCTTGGCCAGTTCACATTGATGTACTAGTCTGAAAATGTTTCTATCAATTCCATTGAACAAGGCATTTAAAGATTTGGAATTTCCCAGGGCTAACTCATCTTCTTCTTTGCTCCATTCTTCCTCAGGCTTCAGACTGATTATCCCATCTTTCTCAGTTATGGTGGGATGGTTCCATCCTTTGTCAGCAGCTCTCCAAGCCTTTTTGTCCAGAGATTTTAAGAAGGCAATCATACGAGGTTTTCAGTAGTCATAATTTGTTCCATCCAGAATGGGTGGTCTATTTCCAAAAACTCCTTCTTTGTCCATAGTGCCAGAAAGTGGTATCCCTAGATCTCACCCAGTAATACAGGCAGGGTGCCTGCTCTGATGCCAATTGAAATTCTGGCAGCAGATACTCAATGTCACAGTGAATGTTATGACACCGTATCTGACTTTCTATAAGACAGTAAATAAAAACAGTAAAGAACACAGTCAATTGTTTACCCAGTTCAGTGTGAAACAACACCTACTCTGGGGGCTACCAAGCCAGGGAGGAAATCCACTATAAGAGATATTAATTCAGGAATAAACCAACCAGTTTATCTCCTTCACTTAAGACCTACCCAATGCAACTTCAATCTAAGTTCTACTTAAACCTGAGTTCCTACTCACTCCCCCTCAATCACAACAGTGATACTTAAAACAATTGACTAATGAATTAATGAAGACACTCTTCAGAACATACACTTGATTATGCTTCACAGCTTTTTAATCAAGTAACACAAACACTCTTGCTTCACAGCTTTGAGTGATACATAAACCTAACTTGACTTTGCTTCACAGCTTTAGTCAAGAGACACAAACACTCTTGCTTCAAAGCTTTGAGTGATACAAAAACCCTTACAATCAAAACCTATTCCAAGTCACTTATCACAATGATACTTGCTTGGATTACAGTAGTTAAAACTATACAGCTCCTAATTGATCTTCAGTCCAAAGAGATACTTTCCAAACAGCAATCCTGTTGAATATATAGCAGTTGTTTCTTCAGTTAGGGTTTCCACAAAAAGCTAGGGTTAATTAGGTTTAACCTTAAGACTTTGTCACAAGACTTTATCAACCAGATTAGGGTTGAGCTAGGTTAACCTAAAGTCCACATGAGATTCTGTTCTGGAAAGAATGAGTCATCTTCCTGAAAAATCTCAGAATTAACCAAACTGCATATCTGTTAGATCAGTACAGGATGTCTTAACATTTGTTATGACATCAGAATTCCTGTTTACTGATTTTGGTAGAAGGCAATAAATGTGATCTTTTGCAAAATGCTCAGATACACACTCATACACAATAGCTACTGTATGCCATACTTTTTCTGCATAAAGAACCTAATAATCCAGAATGTTATGACATCGGTCATGACATTTACACACCTGGTTTTACCAAAAATACATGCCAATAACTAAACACTTACAATCCTGGATCACTAGATCTGGCCTTGGGCCATCTGGCGCTTGATTGAGTGAGGATGTATGATAGGCCATGCGCTTGTATTTGCACTGGATAACTTGTAGAAAAAATACAAAGAGCATTTGGAGGACCTGGGATTCGAACCCGGGTCCTGTACGTGACTGCCAGCTCCCCTTTCCACTAGGCCATTCGCTTCATTTTGTTAATCATATAAGAACAAAACATAATATGGGAAAATACATTAATATGCCAAAACAAAAATATAAAAATGCGCGAATATTTGAAAGGGGCAATCAGATGGGGGCACGTGGTCGTCCCTGTCCTCAGGTCTGCAAAGAAATTACCTGCGAATTTAAATCCGCAACTAAAAGCGTAGGCCATTCCAAAAACTCATCTCAAGCCATATAAACTCCATCCAAGACCATGGTTGCATTCGTCTACCTCTCCCGGTCACGTCCATGGCCATTAATAGGTCTAATTTTACCTGTAATAAAAACCCCTAAAAAAACCTAGAAAACCCTACAATGGTGTTTTACGATACAAAGCATAAGAATGAAATTGGTTATTGCAGAAAGCTAGCAAATGATGTGGTGAGTCAGAATATGCAATTGTTTTTGACAATGGATGCAAGAATAAGGATTTGCGATTTCAAGAACATGGAGGATCCGTGAGATGCTTACAGTGCTCTAGGAGGCTGGAGAATGTGTGATTTTGATTGGTTTTGCTTCTGAGAATTTCCAGGAAGCGATTGTGATGCTTGCCAAGTTCTGAAAGTGCCTCCAAGCTTGATTTCGATCTCCAACTTTTTGTCACTTTTTCAAGTTTGGTTCTGAGTGTTCTTGCATCCTCTAGCCTTGTTTTCGTGCCCTCTAAGTTCTATATGTATCATGGAATGCATTAGGTCAAGAATTATGATCCAAATCTTCTCCCATCATGGCTTGCATATTTGATTTGATTTCCATTTGAAAACTTGCCAAATTGGTCAAAAAACCATATTTTTGCACATGATTTTATGTGATACGAATTTGATGATGATATTGATGAGAATCAAATCCTAAAAATAGAAAAAGATCTCATGTAATCAAGTTTTGGGATTTTATTTGATTTAAATTGA
Organism: Vicia faba; assembly: GCA_948472305.1. Classification (NCBI taxonomy): domain Eukaryota; kingdom Viridiplantae; phylum Streptophyta; class Magnoliopsida; order Fabales; family Fabaceae; genus Vicia; species Vicia faba. Next base: position 1,520,732,950 of record OX451735.1, on the reverse strand, counting down.
TTTAAAATGAAATAATTCAATAAAAAATCAAATAAAATAATAAAATTGATAAATGGAAACAAGGCTGAAGCTAGGACACGTGTGCAATGTGGCAAGTTCAAATCAAGTAGAAAAAAATGGGCCCATTTGACAAAATTTGAGTTTTTGGGGATAGTTGACTTTTGGCAATTTCGCAAAAATGTCCAACTTCAACAATGCATAACTTCTTCAATTTTGAACTTTTGGAAGTGTTATTGGACTTTTTAGAAAGCTTGAGATGTCCTATAACCAACCTTTTTGGTCTCATCTCATTTTGATATTCCATACTCAAGTTCTAAGCTTTGACAAAAAAGGTGTTTTTGTTGACTTTCAAAAATGACCTATAATGTCCAAATTTGTAACTTTTTGTGAGTGCATTTTATGATCTTGCGGTATGAAGATGGATTATAGGAAATTTCATCCTCTTAAAAATGAGCTTTGGATGGGTCATTTATCATAAAGTATGAGAATGTTATTCTTGGTCAAAGTTGAGTTGACTTTTCCTACAAAACCCTAATTTAGCAACTTTTGAGTCTTGATGAATTTTGAGAAATCCTTGATGAATCATGATAAACCCTTGATCAAATGATGAAATATCATTCAAAATGAGAATGTTGACAAAAAATCTTGAAGTTTGACTATTTATAGGTCACAATTGACTTTTGCCCTAGCACAATCGATTTTTGGACCCTTTGAGCAATTGACTGAGCAAACTTCCTGTGCAAGGCTTAAAATTTGACATGGATGACCTTGAGAACATATTAGGACATTAGGGAGCATTTGAGGTCATTGGGACTCAAGGATCTTGAAGCAACACAAAACCCTAATTTGAGGTTGATTGTCTTAGGAGATAGCTTGACTGTCCAACTCTTGAGCAATCTTGAGCCACTTGGAGATTTTTCTTGCAATGTTTGGAGAAATATGAGAGGGCAAATTTTGGGGTACAACAATACCTGGACTGGATTTCTAAGAATTGGGATTGGTGTCGGGAGTGGTCATCCCGCAAAAGTTCAAAGCTCTAGTTTTTGCCAAGTATGATGGGGTGTCTTGCCCAAAGCTTCATCTCCGCTCTTATGTCAGGAAGATTCAGCCACACACCGCTGATAGAAATTTGTGGGTGCATTTCTTTCAACATAGTCTGTCAGGGACTCAGCTTGAATGGTTCTACCAGCTGGAGAGAGCCAATGTTCGAAATTGGGAAGATCTGGATGCTGCTTTCTACAAGCAGTATCAGTATAATTCCGACCTTGCTCCAACTCGTACTCAACTCCAGAGTATGTCCATGGGTGCAAGTGAAGGTTTTAAAGATTATGCACAAAAATGGAGAGACTTGGCTAGGAGAGTCCAACCCACGTTGTCTGATAGGGAGTTGGTTGATATGTCTCTGGGGATGCTATTTGGTCCATTTTTCAATCATCTGATCGGCAGCTCGTCAGCTAGTTTCACCGAGCTGATTCTAACTAGAGAAAGAGTAAAAGCTGGGATTCGAAGCGGAAAAATACAGAAGGATGCCTCGTCAAGTTCTGTAAAGAAGCCTTTTTCTATAAAGAAGGTAGCCAGTGCTGTCAATAGCCCGAGGGGTCAGAATAGGGCTGAACAACGTCAGACAGTAAGTGTCGTGATGATACCTAGACCTGCAGTTGCTCCATAACATAACAATCAACAAAGGGTTGAAAGACCACAACTACAATTTACCTGCATCAACATGACATTGGCTGAAGTTCTACCTCATCTATTGAGATCCAACTTGGCAATCTTGAGAGAGGCTCCCAAGAATCCAAATACTACATCTCCCTGATATAATCCAAATGCCCGGTGTGCCTATCATTCTGAGAGTCCTGGCCATGATACAAATGATTGTTGGGCTATGAGAAACAAAATACAAGACTTGATTGAGGCTAAGGAAATAGATTTTGATGCTCTGGAGAAGCCAAACGTCATAATTGCTCCCATGCCTAAACATGGTCGTGGAGTTAATGCTATTGATACTGATTTGTTTGTTACCTCTATTGATGAAGTTTCTACTCCTCTCATGAATGTCAAGAAGAATTTGATCTTGGTCGGTTTATTTCCGGGTTATGGCGAAGGTTGCCACATGTGCTCTCTTCTACCTTCTGGTTTCCGTTTGCTGAAGTTAGGTGTCCAACGCCTGATAGATAGCAAAGAAATTATGTTTGAGAAAACTACAATTTATGTTGTTCCAATTGAAGACGTTGCCATTATAACCATTTCCGCCAATCCTTCAAAGGTTTCCTCGAGAAGACCTGTTAGGATTACATCTGCTCCAAGAATTGCTCCACTGATAATCACTGTTCCTGGTCTTGTCCCGTATGTCTCGGACAAAGCTGTCCCATGGCATTATGGTGCCGATGTGTACTATCATGGAATCAAACAAGATCTTAAAGATGAAGAAGTTGATCCTGATGTTGGTAACATTATCAAAACCAACAAAATCACTCGAAGTGGAAGGGTCTTCTCTCCCGAGATTTCCCCTAAGACTATTAACAAGCCTATTGTCATTCCATCTTCCGTTCCTGCTAGTACATCAACTAATGTTCCTGTTCTTACTCCAGTCGGCGAATCATCTGATACCCGCGGCAAAGAGGTTGTAGGTGAGTCTGCCCGAACGGAGGCGCCTAAGAAAATTGTTATGGAAGCCTCTAAGCAAGAAATAGAAGAAATACTAAAAATCATTAAGAAGAGCGACTACAATATGGTCGAGTAGCTGGGGCAGACCCCCTCGAAGATATCCATGTTGTCTTTGATTTTGTGTTCTGAAGCCCATGCAGAGGCTTTGATTGCATTTCTCAAGACCGCGTATGTGTTGCAGGAGACTTCAGCTGATCAGTTCAAAGATTGTGTGGCCAGCCTGACTGCTGATAATGGGCTGGGCTTTTCAGATGCAGATTTGACACCAAAAGGAAGAAAGCATAATGATGCTCTGAATATCTCGACTGAATACAGGGGCACCACTATGGCTCATGTGCTGGTAGATATTGGGTCTTCACTGAATGTTCTACCGAAGAAGGCGTTGGACCGGTTGGATTGCGAGGGTCTAACTCTAAAGCCTAGTAACATTATGGTAAGGGCTTTTGACGGATCAAAGAGAATGGTGCACGGGGAGGTGGACATCCTTGTCAAAGTGGGTTCTCAGACTTTTGGGTCCACTTTCTATGTGATGGATATCAGGCCATCGTATTCTTGTTTGTTGGGTCGTCCTTGGATCCACGAGGCTGGGGCAGTCGCCTCCACACTCCACCAAATGTTGAAGTACCCAGTGAAAGGAAAAATAGTCACAGTGCAGGGTGAAGAAGAACATATGATGAGTTACCTCAACTCCTTCCGCTACATAGAGATGAATGGGGAATTCATCGAAACTCCTTGTCAGAACTTTGAAGAGGTCCCTCAGATCTTGGCATCAAATGAAACTACTAGAAACAAACCTCCTTTGAAGATGGCTTCTCTCAAGGACGTCGGGGCCGTGGTTGAAGAAGGTGGGTGTGCCAATTGGGGTCAGCTCCCTGATTTCACTCATAAGACTGGCAAATTTGGTTTTGGCTTTACTACAGGGGCTCAAAGGGCTTTTAGACGCGCTAGGGCTGGAGGACCTCCCCTACGCATCAGCAATCGGGGAATTAATGCCATTGAAGACAGTGAAGAGGACTCAAACATTGACAGCTGGATCTACCCGACTACCAACGGTGGACCGAGTAACTGGACGGCTAGGGACTTCATACATGTTTCTTTTATTCCGCAGTAATTGACTTGTTTGTTTTAAGATTTGTAATAAACAATTTAAAACTTTACGATCCCGTGCCTTGCCCGAGGCACATTGGCTTTGCTTGTGAGGGTTATTATTTGTCATTTCATATATCATTAATAAAGCATTGGACATTTCTTGCATACAAATTTTGCGCTGTCTATTTTTCTTTTCTATTTTCACTTTATTAAAACAACTATTCTCTTACACACACTCACGTATCATAATGCAGATCCGTATCCACTTTGGATCCCATTGATAACAGCTCTGCTATTGCCAATTATGACTTCAAAAATCCAATCAACCAAGCTGAGGACGAAGGTGAGGATGATTGTGAGGTTCCTGGAGAACTTGCTAGACTATTACATCAGGAAGAGAGGGCCACACAGCCTCATGAAGAGCCAGTTGAGACAATGAACTTGGGTACTGAGGAAGACAAAAAAGAGGTTAAAATAGGTGCAAATCTAGAGCTTAGTGTCAAATAGAGGTTGATACAAATGTTGCACGACTATGTTGAAATATTTGCCTGGTCCTATGAAGACATGCCTGGTTTGGACACTGATATTGTGGTACATCGCCTGCCGACTAAAGAAGACTGTCCTCCGGTTAAATAGAAGGTTCATTGTATGCGCCCTGAAATGTCCGAGAAAATCAAGGCAGAGGTCATGAAACAGTTCGATGCAGGATTCTTAGATGTCACTTCGTATCCACAGTGGGTTGCCAACATCGTCCCGGTACCTAAGAAGGACGGTAAGGTACGGATGTGTGTTGATTACAGAGATCTGAACAGAGCTAGCCCGAAGGATGACTTCCCACTTCCTCACATCAATGTTCTGGTCGACAACACCATACAACATAAAATCTTCTCCTTCATGGATGGTTTCTCTGGCTACAACCAGATCAAGATGGCTCCTGAAGATATGGAGAAGACAACCTTCGTTACACAGTGGGGCACCTTCTGCTACAAGGTGATGCCTTTTGAGAAGGGAGTTCTGCTCCAAATGGTACCACATGCATTTGCATAGTATTGAGTCGCGTTATATAACCGCATAAAGAAGTGTGTATTGATGTGGTGAATGTGTATTATTATTGTTGATTATGAGATGAGAAGTGGTGATGTTATGTGATCTAATTTAAAATATTAATTATCATGCACTTTATTATATTGTTAGATATTTCACCCCTTCTGTTTGAATGTTGCCCTTATGTTGGTAACATGCAGGTAATGGAGAGTGAAGGCTGTATACCTTCAGTAGTTCGAGTCGGTGTCATTGCTCTGATATGTAACACTCGGGGGGATGAACCCTTGTTGCTTTTGATTGTTGATTATTCAGTTGTTGAACTTTAAGTTGATTATTATTAAGTATTTGTTGGTTTGAAGTTGCTGTAATGGTGATATAGATGTTATTAAGAATTTCCGCTGCGTAGATGTTGAATTACTTAATTAAAGATGTCATGACGATGGTTCATCCGAAGTTTTAAAAGCGTTATATATCCACGATGAATGCAATGAATTTTGATAGAAGAATTTGTGGCATCCCGATTCGTTAGCATGAATGATTTTTATAACTCTGATTTATTTATATAATTTTCCGGGGTAGAATTGGGGTGTTACAAAGTTGGTATCAGAGCGAAAGGTTGGTCCGAACTTGTCGTCGAGTCGTAGTTGTCTAACAATCGAGTATTATTAATTTGAGTTCTAACCGTTGTTTATGTTGTAGTGAGAAGTTGAGTTGGCTGGAAGGAATGATGCTGCACTTGCTGCTTCTTTAGAAGCAATGGCTCATGCGATGGAGAATCAGCTGAAAGCTGACGAGAATGCTGGATATCGTAGCTTGGCGACTTTCTAGATAGAGAATCCGCCTACGTTCAAGGGAAAGTATGATCCTGACGGAGCATTGGAGTGGTTGAAAGAGATCGAGAGAATCTTCCGTGTAATGGACTGCACTCTAGCGCAGAAGGTCCGTTATGGTACTCATATGCTAGCAGTCGAGGCTGATGACTGGTGGCTAGAGACTTGTCAGAAGTTGGAAGCTGCAGGTGAGAATGTCACTTGGGTTGTGTTCCGAAGGGAGTTTATGAGGAAGTACTTTCCTGAAGATGTCCGTGGTAAGAAGGAGATTGAGTTCCTTGAGCTGAAGCAAGGAAATATGTCGGTTGTTAAGTATGCTGCCAAGTTTTCTGAGTTGGCTAAGTTTTATCCGCACTACGCTGATACAGATGCTGAGTTTTTGAAGTGTATCAAGTTTGAGAACGGGATGCACCCGGAGATCAAGAAGGCAGTTGGATACCAGAAGATCCGTGTCTTTGTTGATTTGATTGATAGTTGTAGGATTTATGAGGAGGATAATAATGCTCATTACAAGATTATCGGTGAGAAGAGGGGTAAGCACCAACAGAATCATGGTAAGCCTTATGATGCCCCAGTTGGTAAAGGTAAATAGAAAGTTGCTCAGGGTCAGAGGACTAGTGGGGGAGATGCTCCTACTGGTGTGGTTTGCTTTAAGTGTGGAAAACCTGGGCACCAGAGTAATGTGTGCACTACTGAAGTGAAGAGATGTTTCTGTTGTGGAAAGAACGGACATGTTGTATCGAAGTGCGAACATAAGGATGTGGTTTGTTTCAATTGTAGAGAAGAAGGGAATATTTGTAGTCAGTGTCCGAAATCAAAGAGGGCTCAAACAAGTGGTAAAGTGTTTGCTCTGGTTGAGGATCAGACGGCTGCCGAGGACAGACTTATCAGAGGTACATTGTTGTACCCCAAAATTTTCCCTCTCATTTTACTCAATACATGTCCATTGAGATCTTCAATTTGCTCAAGATTGCCCAAGAGTTGACCAGACAAACTCTCTCCTAAGGCAGTATACCCCAAATTAGGGTTTCTATTTTCATCAAGATGGGTGAATCACAAAGGCCTCACATGATCTCCATGGTCTTAATATGTTCTCAAGACTCTACATGTCAAGTTTCATGCCTTGCACAAGAAGTTTGCTCAGTCAACTGCTCAAATGCTTGAGAATCAACTGTATTAGGTCAAAAGTCAACTGTGGCCCACACACAGTCAAACCTCAAGATTTTGGGTCAACATAAACATTTTAAAGTGACTTCCATCATTTGATTAAGGGTTGATCATGATTCCTCAAGGAATGCTCCAAATTCATCAAAACCCAAAAGTTGCTAAATTAGGGTTTCTTAGTAAAAGTCAACCCAACTTTGACCAAGCATAACTTCTTCATACTTTATCAGAAATTTTCCATCCAAAGATTATTTTGAAGAGGATGCAATTCCATACAATTCATCATTAGCTCACAAGTTCAAAATATGCACCCACAAAAAGATATGAATTTCTACATTGTGGGTCATTTTGAAAAGTCAACAAAAACACCTTTTGGGTGAAAGCTTCATACATGAACATGGAAGATCCAATTGAGATGAAACCAAAAGGGTTGCTTAGGGGACATCCTAATATTTCTAAAAAGTCAAAGAACACCCTCCTAGGGTCAAAATTGAGAGAGTTGTGCATTGTCAAAGTTGGCAATTTTTGGAAAATTGTCAAAAGACAACATTGATCAAATTGGCATTTTTTCCAAAGGGGCCCATGTTTTCTTGCTTGGAACATGTTTCTAATAAGACCCATGACCCCTGAGCTTTTCCACCTAGTATTTTATTACTTTTATCATTTATTTTGATTTTTTATCCATTTAAATCAAAATAAATCAAATTAAATGGTAAAATAATGAAAGCAAATCAAATCTTGAGATTTTTGTGCATATTTGGAGTCCATATACAGCTAGCATGATTATTAATTCGTGCAAGGCTCATTAGGGTTGGAAAATATTGGATTGAAGCTTGTGTTAGAAAGATATCATACATGAAGCAAATTAAATCCTATTTTCATAATTCTCAAAGATATGATACAATTTTGTTGACCTAATTCAGTCTACTATAAGTGCATAACAATTGCAGATCAAAAACAGAAGGATTGGAGGCGTGAAATAGCAAGAAGAAAACTCAAAAATTTGGACAAAAGTGTGAGATCAAAATCCATCGTAGAGCCATCCTCAAGGAGTTTCAAGGCTAGGAATACGTTCCTGGACATCTCAGGAAGCTTCTCCATTTATTTGCAAGACTCAATGCATCAATAATCATCACATTACAATATCACGGTTTGCACTAAGAACTCAAATTCGATTTCTATGATTTACGCATTATAAATGTATTTTACCCATATATGTGTTCATCATCATGTTTGCAATGTTTCTGGATAATTTGATTAAGTTACAATGCAGGAACAAGCTTTTGCCATTGCTAGGGTTTCGTGCTCCAATTTGGGGTTTTGTGATTTAAGCAAAATTAGGCCTAATGATGGATACCATGGTGGTCAGGGCTTCACACCCAGTTGATCCATGGTCTCCATTGGAATTTATATTGCGTGTATGTGATTTTTGAATGTAACAGGGTTATACCTACAAACAAATGTCTGTAGATAAAAGTTACAGGCCTAAGGCGATGGAGAAAGGTAGAAGACAATAGGTGTCAGCCAGCCATTCATCCATTCAAACGGGCGCACATTCTTTTTGTTTCATCCAATAACTCACGTTTTAGCATATATTATGATTTGTTGTTATTTGATTAACAAATGAGTCACGTAGCGTAGATGGAAAGCTTGCGCGTTGGAAAGGGTAAAGGACCTGGGTTCGATCCCAGGTCCCGACAACTTTCTTATTTTCATTCTTCTTTACAGGATCCCATGCGTTGCTATCTTAGAGGTCCATCATGCACCTCATTGATCCAGCCAGTGGACCATCTTCAGATCCATATCTAACGCCCAATGGAGAGAAGTCCATGATGCACCTTCAAGTAAGGCCAGCACTGGATCCAAACGCATGGTGGGCTTGCAAAGAAATCTGGGCTTGGAAATTCAGTTTCTCACCCCCCATAATTTCTAGTATACAGGCCCATATTCTTCTTTTCTTTATTATTTTCTTTTATTTTAATTATTTTGTTTAATTATTTTTTCGCCAAATTAATTACCTTTTTAAAAATCATAAAATCAATAAATCAAAAAATACCAAAAAAAGTATTTTTTTTATAAAATATTTATTTTAATTTAATTAGAAATATAGGTTAAGTTAATATCTTTTATAATTAAAATCAAATAGAAACTAGGTTTTAGTTTTACAATTAAATTTCTTTTTTCTCAAATACAAAAAACCAAAAATACACAAAATCTTGTTTTCTTTGTAAAATATTATATTTTTATGAAATTATTTAATTTAGCTAGATTAGGTTAATTTCAATTTCTTTTTCATAATTAAAAAAGATTAGAATTAGGGTTTTAGGTGTACATAATTTAATCAATTCTTTTCTAAAAAAAATACAACCCGAATTATTTCTCAATTAGATTTTAGGGTTTTCAATTTTTCTCTCGTATTTAATTCGCCACGCGCTCGTTGATTATTTTCCATTATGTTTGTAACTGCTCAGGGTTTGTAATAGTTAAATTAGGATTTTATTTCTTGCTTTAAATCCCCGATTTTGGTTATGTAATTAATCCCCCTCCCTGAAGCCTTGTAATAGCTAGGTTTTATTTCCTCGCACTTTTAATTTCCGCAATCTTTAACTGTCTAGATGTATGGCTAATAGGATTGTATGGCAAGAATGTCTGGAAAATTAAAACGGTAGATCACCTAATGTGCAAAGATTAAATAACTAAAACAAATCATATGCACATATTCACTCCTAGAGTTTACCTTACTTCGGTTGCCTTCGGTAAACGATCATTAAGCATAGGAGATTTTAGTGGTTGCCCTCCAGTCTAAAGAGATCAAAGTGTCCCATTCGAATGGTGCCTCGGAAATGTTGCCTCGGAAAGATCTTAAGACTCTAGGGTTACTACTAAGGTTTTCTAACTATTGTTTTAGTGATTGTACTTGTCCCTTTCGAATATCCCTTACAACTCCAATGACGGTGCTACCTAGTCCTTAATAGCAGGATAGCGTTGTCTAAAGGAAATAGAACGAACAATCCTTTTTTCGAGTAGGTAGAATCTTAAGTACTTGCTAAAAAAAACTTTTCACACAAACATCTTTCAAAACAAATTTTCAAAACAAACTTCGTCACATCCTTAAGGACTGATACAAGGGTTATCACGAAGTAAAAGCATTTTCAAGACAAACATACACAAGCAATTTGAAAAATGAGCAAGTACCTAAGAGCCCGTAGATAACTATAGATAGAAAGGGTGCTAACACCTTCCCTTTCTATAATCTACCCCCCGTACTCAGAAATATCTCGAAAAAGGTTTTTTCTGTTCTTTTTACTTTTCCATGATTGGATGAAATAAAAGTCGGTGGCGACTCTTGCTTACCGCGAAATTTTGCGGAAAAAAAAACACAAAATGCAAAACGCAAACCAGTATTAAACAATCGGTTCTGCCATCGTATCACAGAACTGGCGACTCTGCTGGGGACGAATAAAGTGGGGTATACCTTAGGATCTAGGTCATTAAAATTGATTCTCTTGATTATCTCGATTGCTTTACTTTTGAGGGTCTGTTTGGGGTTACTATAGATCCTACACCCGGATCTGGGGGAACTCATTAGGTAAACAACAATAGACCGTGGAGACTGTACGGCATAGAACGATATGGTTTAAGCGATGGATGTGTTAGTGTGGCACTTTGGTTGGTACTGGTATCCTTCGTGGGGAAACGAGGAGAATACGGGGCCTCCGTGTGGTGTCGTGAAGCACTAACGTACCTTAGAACCTTAGTTGAACAACTTGGCCATTAGAAAGTAGTGAGATAGCCGACCTCGGTTTAGAGATGAGAACTGGTTGATACTCGATGCTACACTCATTGAGACTAGACTTTTGGGATATTTTGGCTGCAAGAAAAGATTGAGAGCTGAAACAATGCTCGATAAAGGATGGTCAGTGATATTGAGAATCTCTAGAACCTGGATACCTTTTAGGACAGGTTTGAACCAACTAAACTTCAAGAGGGTACTACCTTTGACCTCATGCAAGCCTTAAACCTAAGGACTTGGTGTGACTTGACTATGTTTGCTATACATGTGTTTTCCATACCTGTGGTTTATCATG